>CM052705.1:16704823-16784314 GCA_028551405.1 Uromys caudimaculatus
CAGTTTATGTCTTTTTATTGGAGAATTGAGTCCATTGATGTTAAGAGATATTAAGGAATAGTTATTGTTGCTTCCTGTTCTTTTCAATGCTATTTTTATGTTTGTGTGGCTATCTTCTTTTGAGTTTGTTGAAAGATTACTTTCTTGCTTTTTCTAGGGTGTAGTTTCCCCCCCTTGAGTTGGTGTTTTCCATCTATTATTCTTTGTAGGGCTGGATTTTTGGAAGCATACTGTGCCAATTTTGTTTTGTCATAGGATATTTTGGTTTCACCATCTATGGTAATTGAGAGTTTTGCTGGGTATAGCAGCCTGGGCTGGCATTTGTGTTCTCTTAGGGTCTGTATGAGTTCTGCCCAGGATCTTCTAGCTTTCATAGTCTCTGGTGAGAAGTCTGGTATAATTCTGATAGGTCTGCCTTTATATGTTACTTGACCTTGTTCCCTTACTGATTTTAATATTCTTTCCTCGTTTTGTATATTTGGTGTTTTGACTATAATATGGCAGGAAGAATTTCTTTTCTGGTCCAATCTATTTGGAGTTCTGTAGGCTTCTTGTATATTTATGTTCATCTCTTTCTTTAGGTTAGGAAGTTTTCTTCTATAATTTTGTTGAAGATATTTACTGGTCCTTTAAGTTGAGAATCTTCACTCTCTTCTATATCTATTATCCTCAGGTTCTGTCTTCTCATTGTATCCTGGATATCCTGGATTTTTGGGGGTTAGGAATTTTTTGAATTTTGCGTTTTCTTTGACCGTTGTGTCAATGTTTTCTATGGTATCTTCCACACCTGAGATTCTCTCTTCTATCTCTTGTATTCTGTTGGTGATGCTTGCATCTGTGACTCCTGATCTCTTTCCTAGGTTTTCTAACTCCAGGGTTGTCTCCCTTTGTGATTTCTTTATTGTTTCTATTTCTATTTTTAGTTCCTGGATGGTTTTGTTCTTTTCCTTCATCTGTTTGATTGTGTTTTCCTGTAATTCTTTAAGGGATTTTTATGTTTCCTCTTTAAGGCCTTCTAGTTGTTTACCTGTGTTCTCTTGTATTTCTTTAAGGGAGTTATTTATTTCCTTCTTAAAATCTTCTGTCATCATCATGAGATGTGATTTTAAATCTGAGTCTTGCTTTCTGGTATGTTGGGGTATCCAAGGCTTGCTGTGGTGGGAGAGTTGGGTTCTGATGATACCAAGTAGCCTTGGTTTCTGTTCCTTATGTTCTTGCCCTTGCCTTTCGCCATCTGGTTATCTCTGGTGTTAGCTGGTCCCACTCTCTCTGACTGTGTCTTGTTCCTCCTGCAAACCTCGGTGTCAATACTCCTTGAAGACCAGCTCTCTCTGAGATGAATTTGGGTTTGGAGAGCTGTGGTACAGGGTCAGCTCTGTGGTGCAGACAAAATCCAGAAGGTTCTTGTCCCCAGCTGTCCCTTGGTTCCTGTGTCCCAATGGCTCTGCAAGGGTCCCTCTTGATCCAGTGGTGGTCTTGCCTGTTCTCAAAGGTGTGTCAGCACTCCTGGGATACCAGCTCTCTCCTGGCACTATTTGAGTATGGAGCCCTGTGTCACAGGATCTGCTCCTGGCCACCAAAAGAAACCAGAGGACCACTCCTCAGTCCCTGTGTCCTAGGGATTTCAGGTGGGTTCCTCTGAGCAGACAGGCTTGCCCACACTCCTTGGAGTCTACCTTTCTCCCAGCACTATTTGGTTATGGAGCCCTGGTGGCCCAGGCAGATGTCTCCCACCACAGATGGAAACCGGAAGGCTCCTTCTCCCGGCTGTCCCTCAGTCCCTGTGTCCCAAGGATTCCAGGCAAGTCTCGCTGCGCAGTGGTGCTCATCTTAACCCCACTCACGGCTTTTCCACCCTCCTGGGAAGGTAGCTATTTGGCTGTGGAACCCTAGTGGCCCAGGCAGAGGTCTCCCGCCACCGATGGTGACAATTAGTTTTCTTTGGTGTGGTGACCATGCTCCAGTATTTACACATTTGCACATATGTACAGCGTTAATTAATCTCAGTGAGCTATAAAAACAAACAAACAAGAAAAAGAAGAGAAAATTTGGAAGAGAGGGCACACAAAAACGTATGTGGTAGCAGATTCAGGAGGAGCTGAAGGGAAAGTGTGGGGATGAATATAATTGAAATACATGGTATCTATATATGAGATTTCTCAAAAATAAAATATTAATAAAGAAGATAAAGGAGAAGGAGCCAAAAGTGACTATGAGGTTTTAGATTTGGAAACTGGAAACAAGACAGTATTGTTGACAAACATGTCAGAGATGTTTATACCAAATTAGAGAATGTTCTGGAATCTTTAGGAAGAAGTCTCTTGCATACACCTAGAAAATCAATTTGTCACTGCACTACACACAAAGTTGCAAACTCATCTGTTCAGAGGTCATTTCTAAGTTGCATAGCTGAATATAGACAGAACTGGCCAGAGAATGTGGAAGGGGGTGGGATAGGCAGAGAACCTGTCCTTGTGGAAACCCTGCATGTAGGGCTCAGGAGAGGAAGAGGAAAGCAGACATGAACAGTCAGGAAGCTAGAAGAGCCAGGAGAGGGACTGAAGTGGAAACGTAAGGGTTCTTTGGAAAGTCAGTTGGATGGTGTTTTGCTGGGGCTGACTTATGAAGGAATATTTTATTAAAGTGCACACAGGTGTGAATGGCTAAGGCCGACTTGTAAGGAACATTTCACTGAAGCAGACACAGGAGAGAGGATGTTCTGCTAAAGCAAGCTCTTGGAAGCATATGTGATGAAGGACTCTTTGCTAACCTGTGTGTTGGTCTGCCTTACACTGCATAGTTGAGCTGCATTTGTCAAGACTCCTTAGAGAGAAATGCACCAAAAAACTTCTGGCAGTGTGCTTCAGTTTCTTGCTGCTGATTAGATGCACTTGCTGATGCAAGACTCAAGCTGAGGCAAGGCACATGGAGGACACGTGATGTTTGGACGGTATAAGTAGGACACAGTGGAGTGAAGGAGACAGAGCTTGGCTTGCTGGTACAGCTAGCTGTGAACACTTGTGGGTCTCACAGCTTCAGTGATCTTCATTTCCCCAAGAGAGGCACAGCTGAGAACTTCTGTTGGTGTCCCTCCAGATCCCTCCTGCTGACTCCTACTGAGGCTGAGGTCTGGCTGTCTTTGCTAGGTCATGCCACCACTGTTGCTGACAGACTTTACCAAACTGGACTGCTAGTGTGTTCATGAAGTATTTGCTAGTGGATCAAGCTGCCACTGCCTGCCAACTTGTGAACTAAACTGTCAATTTCCAGACAACACAGACAATAGTTACTCCAAAGAACCTTTCTAAATAGGTCCACTTCCCCTGTATCCTTTCTTTTCTGCTACCTCTGGTGGGGGTGGGCTACAAGGGAGGTTAAAGCATTTAAGAACCGTCATTAAAAATAAGGCTTGAAAAAATTAAAGTTACAAGGAACTGCTCCCGGATCTCAGGGAATGAAGGAGACGTGCACCCAGGGAGAAGGACTGGCTTGGGCAAAGACAACTCGGTATCTTCAAGAGCAAACCTGTCAGTGTTGGGTAAATGATATGAGAGCATGAGGAAACCACAGGGGAAGCTGATCTGCCCCTTTATCAAGACACCTGCTAAGACACCACAATTACCTAAGCACCTTCCAGGACAGAAAGGGGAGTGGCAAGAGAAAGGGGACAATTGAAGGTGTATGGGAAGAGACACTGGCAGCCCTTCACAAAATGTCCAGCACGTAGTGAACTTAACAGGAAAACCATCCTGTAACATCAAGAGAGTGCTATAGTTTAGATTTTCAGTGTACCTCCCAGACCTATGCGAAGACTTAGTTCTCCCAGTCGCTGTTTCTACCGAGGGAGTTGGAGGTAGAGTTTTGGGGAGAAAAGGTCACTGGGGACACATCCTTGAAAGGGATATTAGAGTCCCAGACTCCTCCTATTTCTCCCTACTCTTCCCAGTTACCCAGATGTTAACTGTTTTGTTCAGCTACAGGGTCTCAGGCCATGATGTTTGGCCTTGCCACAGGTTCCAAAGTAACAGAAAGAAACAGCCACCATCTTTAAAAAAAAGAAAAAAAACAAAAAAAAACAAAAAACAAAAAACAAACAAACAAACAAAAAAACCAAACAAACAAAAAAACCTCAGGATTCTTCTGTGTACCCCTGGTGGCCTGGAACCCACTCTATAGACTAGGCTCACCTGGAACTCACAGAGATCCACCTGCCTCTGCTTCGGAGTGCTGGGATTAAAGGTGTGTGCCACCACAGCACAGGAAGCAGCCACTATCTTAATCCTCCAAAATGATGAGCCACAATGTATCTTTCTCCCTTAAAAGTAAATCATCTCAGGTATTTTGCCATCATAACAGAAATAGGCCAACACAGAAAGGTTTTGATATGGCAATATGGGATTGTCTTTGCAAGCAAAGGCATCTTTCCTAGCTCTTGGTGAGCTTGTCTTGGGAACCTAGGGTCCTGAAAAACTCAACCACCATTAAAGTCATCCCAGCCAGAGCTTCTTGTCAAGAGAATTTGAAAAGTGAAATACCTGGGTGTTTTAGAGAGAGGTTCATTACAGATTCATAGGTGGGGAAAGAGAAGGAAAGGGGGAGACACAGAGAGACAGAGACAGAGACAGAGACAGAGAGAAAGTAGAGCTTCCATATAGCAGAAGGAGTCCCAGAAATAGAGTAGCATTGAGATGTATTCTGAAAGCTTTTTAGTAACTATACGGAAGAAACTGGGGTGAGGTCTGAGAGGGAAGAGTTGGGAGGTCCCATAGGGCCAACCTCCAGTTGTCCAGTTGCCTCCTCTTCAGTTCAGTCATGAGGTTCCCTGTGTCCTCTAGGAGAGGCCCTCATCTAAGAAACAGCAATGCAACAGGAGCCAGCACTCTCTTCTGGCTCCCAGCCTCCAGCAAGGACATCCTCAGAACTGCTGCATGCTTCCCTAGCCTCAGATGGCCATTTTCTGTCCCCTATTCTCATCAGTTTGATGTTTTAGCAACCAACTGAAGGGCCACATGAGATGGCATAAGAAATCTCTGTAGGCAGAGAGAGTGAAGGAGAAAGTAGGCCCCAGGTGAGACAGAACACTTGTATTCCTCAAGCAGGCCAACATCTATCCTACACGCTGGTGTTAACTGTTTAATCATATAAAAGTACAAGAACAAGACGGGCAGGCGACCAGCCAACTCAGAGGAGCTTCACCGTGGCATTTCCATAGGGCCTTGTGACAATTTGTGACAGTCCCATGATCATCAGAGGTTTTTTGAATGAAACTGTAAGTATTTCAATGAAAAAAATTAAGTCTTTACTGAGGTATCTGGAAAGTAAATCCCTATTCTTCCTTAGAGAGAGACAAAGACAAAGCACACAGATGCCCCTGCTCAAATATCGCCAATAACCTAATTGCTTTAATTTTGCTGTGGCTCCACAAATGATCATCTTAAATGTGTGAGACTACAGCTTTCATTAATTTAAACCTGGTGTTTTCATTTGGACACTTACTTTTAATCAACCTCAAAAAAGAACCTGATTACCTTGTGTATTAATAATAATAATCAATTTGCTAATGACTTCTTTTCCCTCTAAGTTGCAGGATTAAGCACCGCCATTTAATCATCGGCATTAGCATTTTCTTCTCTGGAGAAACTAAATAAAATGCTCCCTTTCTGTACACCCACGCTGACCTGTCAACACATTTTCTTACTCCTCCCTGGGTTTCTTACTTTTCATCTCCAGGCTAGAAAGCCACTTACTGGACTCTCCAAATGAGCTAGAGTCGAAGTCAGAGAATCACCATGAAGCCAGGGGTAGTGCTTGCTGCAACTCCAGCTCTTGAGAGGCAGAGAAAGAGGGATTCATAGGGCAAAGTCAGCATCAGTAATATAGCAAGGCCAGTATGAGCTTCATGAGACTGTGTCTCATAAAACAAAAACCAGGGCTGTGGAGATGGCTCAATTGGTAAAGTGCTTGGCATACAAGCATGAGGACCTGAGTTCAATTCCCAGAAGCACCTAAAGAAGCCAGATATGATAACCATATCCCAGCTCAGGGATATGGAAGCAAGAAAGGCCCGGGTCTAGCTAATCAGGTACACTTGTTCCAGGCTACTGAGTCACTCTGTCTCAATAAATAAGGTGGACAGCACCTGAGGAATGATACCCAAGGTTCTCCTCTACTTTTATACATACACAGAGATATGTATACATGTACACACACACACACACACACACAAACACGCTCGAGCGCGGAGAATCATTGATAGAGTACTTGTACCATAGTCACTGTTAGTTCTAACAACAGCTGCAGGTGAAGAATCAGCCTGGGCAGTGTTTACACGATCCATACATATCTCTTTTAAAATCCTATGAAATTCAAACTTATGGCACCTCCCCTTTCAGGTAAGAAAACTAAGACCTACAGAGGATAAGGAGTGAGCAGCTTACGAGGTACCCAAGCTGTTCAGAGCAGCCTACACTTAGAGTAAACATAGAGAAAATTGAGATAGTTACCTGCCAACCTGTGAACTAATTTGCACACACATGTGATTTATTGACAGGAACAATCTGCTTAAAGGGTCTGTTGTTTAATTATTATTTCCCGTGATCCCTCAAAGATCAGGAGACACTTAGATCCTTATGTCAGGAGGGTGACTTTCATTTTTAGTGACAGCTTTAATTAGACATGATTCTATCATAGACCTCACATTTGTAGAGTGGATACAATTTGATAAAATTTAGCATTTTTACTCCATATCTCACGACTATGCAATTCCAAAACATTTTATCACCCCCAAAAGAAAGCCCAGGCACACCCCCTATGTCTTCCTTCCTCAGCCCCTGGCATCCACTAACCCACTTTCTCTCTGTATAGATTTGCCTATCTTCAATGTTACTGTGAACAGAGCAGCTTTACATCGATCTTTCTTGACTAGCTTCTCTCCCTAAACAATGTATTCAAGAGTTACTGCCCACTGATACTCCATTTCATAGACATACCACGTACTGCTTATACGTTCAGCAGCTGATGGGTGCATGGGTTGTTTCTGGTCTTTAACTCTCATGCACATTGTTGTCATAAGCACGCGTGGATAAGTAGGTCCCCAGTTCCTTAGACATTCACCATTCTCCCGGACTATGCTCCCCACCCACTGAATGAACCTATGATAAACAATAGGTCTTCCTGGGGCTCCCCTAGAGCTTTCTTCACGCTGTGCTTCTGGAAGGGGTAGGTTTACACTCTTCCCCTGGCCATCCTGTCTGTGAGCTTTCACAAGCCTAAATCACACATCTTGCTTTATTTTTCTTGGAACTGACCTTCATGGAAGCAATTCTGTCCATGAGACCCCTGGCTGATACTCCAGCTTGGCATCTTCTCCCTAGGAACCAGCCCCATGTCATCCATATTGTCTCCTAGTATCTGAATGGGGAGCCCGCTCCTTTAACAACTAGAAATCACTTGGCACATCTTTCTGCCATTTTATACTTCCCATATCAGTATCGTGCATCCACAAACACTGTTGAATTCCTGTGACATGCCTCAGCATGGTCCTGGGCACTGGAGACACCAAGATAATTACCAAGTCTGTGGTCTTGAAGACCTCGTGTTGGCGTCTGAGTGCAGTGAGGAGATGAGGAGGTAAACAGATGTGTTCACGGAGAATAAAAAGGCAGTGTGTGTGCAGAAATGAACTACTTGCTCAGTCCTACGATGGCTTGGAGTAGTTTTTAACTACAGATGACCTTTTTGATGAAGATTTTTTTAACCCAGGATTTTTGGTAATAAATGTTGAAGCTCCAGTTTTTTACACAAAGATTATAGGAAACTAAAAGGAAGACATAAATAAATACTATGCCCTCACCACACACCCCTACCACAACCCCCAGCACACCCCCACCACACACCCCCACCACAACTCCCACCACACACACCCCCACACCCCAGCGCAGCCCAGCAGTTTCTGAGACTGGAGAAGGAGAAGCACTCTCTGATAACCATGAATAGCCATGCATGCACTAGCCTTATCAGAATTACCATGACAATGACCCTAGGGCCCTTCCTCAGATAAAGGCTGCAAGCACACAGCTGACTTCAGCCAGATCCAACTTCCATGCCCTTGAGGTTTGTGGTCTAGTTAAAAAATAAATAAATAAATTGGAGAGAGGGAAGAAAGAAGGAGGGGAGGCGGGGAGCACACCAAAGAAGAAGCCAGGGAAGTCTGTACCAGCTTGGAATTACACAGCTCAAATATGAAGAGAGCTCCCTGCACACTTTCTTTTAGAAGATTGAGGTAGAGCCACAAGACAAATTACAGATACCTTAAAGTCTCAGCTTTCCCCAACTACTGACACAGGAGAGGGATCAAGGAACAAGGAAGTTACCTGCTACCTGCTGTTTCATATTCTGAAATATTCCAGTTGGACAATCTAACTAAGGCCGAACCCTGACAAACTGAGATGTCATTGAATTTAGTATTCAGAGACAACAGACATTTCTTTCTGGTCCCTCAGAGAAACCATCTAGGTTCTTTATCCACACTGCAGGTCAGTTCCTCTTTACAGTGGAGCTCTACAGTGCTTCACAGATGCGCACGCAAAGATCCAGAACATGAAGGGGCTAGAAACTCATCAGCTAGGAATACCGTTGTCAAAACACAAAAGCAAAGGAAGACACAGTCAGATGACCCTTAAGTCCACCTACTACAAGGCATTCTGACACTTGACCAAACCAACAGCAACAGACAAAGAAAAAAATCTGGATCAGGCCTCCTCGACCCAGTCCAGAAACTGTGGCAATCCATGACCCTGTTTGGGGACCTCATCAACACTGAATTTTCTGCTCAGCCCTTCAACATCTGTCAAGCATGTGAGTGTAGCCTTCGAAGATCTCACAGAGAGAGAAGAGACGGGCAGAGAGTCAGGAAAGGTCAGGGCAAGAGCGCATGGACTCCCTTTCACAGCTTAAAAGGTGAAAGTATGCACTCTACAAACCAAATCCTGCCAGTAAATGAAGCCCAAATACCTTGTAAATAGATGGCACACAAATTCTTATAAAGACAAGAGCTCCTTTTTTTGCCAAGTGAATAAGCACTTGTCAATGTGCTAATGTAGGTTATTTAGATCTTTGTGTCATTCACCATGAAACAAGACAGTAAGACCAGCTCCAAAGACCAAGTTTCCAAGTATGTTGTTTCTAAAACCCCTAAGGCCCAGCATCAGATTCTGACAACTCAGATTCCTTCCCTGAATGTTCACCTTCCACCCTCTAAGGAACTTCAGCCCTCTCCTAGTGACAAGCTCAAAGCCTCTGATCTGGGCCTAACTTCAGATTTCTCTTTTCTTAAAGCAAAACTTCCACATGCTGGATACTGACATAGCAGCAGAGGCCCCTGTCTCTGACACAGGATGCTAGTCTTCTGTCCCCTAATCCCTGAGCAATCCCCTGCCTGCTGGGTCTTATTGCTTAAAAGCAACATAAGCTCCTCTGACATTGACCTGGACAAGCACCATACACAGAGCAAAAAGGAAACGCACAAAAGGCCTTGAAGTGTGTTCTTGCTCTGCTTCATTTATGCAGGCCTCTCCAGTTTGGCCTGACCCCTCCTCTACAAGAGGGACCTTGAGACTCCCCAGACTAGCAAAACCCCAGCCCCTGGGAAGTGACAAACTCCAGGAACAAACTTTTCTTTTCAAAACTGTCAGACCCACAGACTCACCTTGAGAAGAACAAAATACATGAAATTGTTGAAACTATTGTTTCTCTTTTCTTCCACTTCCCTGCTTATCGACCAGGATATTCATTTGTCAGTTGGGTACAAGTGATAGCTCTTGAGCTATTGACAAACTGTTGGTTCTATCACTTAAGGCCCTAACTGACTCCCACCCGTTTGGGTCTTCTCACTCGAGCAAGGCCAAGTTCTTGAAAGACTAGAAAAGAGCCATTTGAGTACTTGCTTAACCCACAAAGGGTCTTGCTAACATTTCAGTAAATTTGTTACTGTTTATGCCTGAGAATTATCTTAAGTGCATTGTGAAGCATGCAAAAGAAAATATACTTTAGTTTCATTAAGGTAAATTAATTTTCATTTGAGTTCTAGGCTTATAAAAAATTTTAATCTTGGGCATTGCTTGAGTCTCCCCAGAACATGAGACTTCTTGTTCAAATGTTCAAACATTAGGATTAAACCTTTCTTCTCTATCATGATCCATGCTGACAACTTCATTCTCCCAGCCAATGGTGAACCCTTGACATCCAATGTCCCTCTGCTACAAGAAAAGGACATTTTGTCATTGGAACACAGGGTCCTCATTCATCCCTCTAAACCCTTGCTGCCCATCTAGGCAAGGGGTTTTCATGTTGTATTCAGATCAGTGCCAGGCTTCCTGCCTGTCTCCTCCCAGCCCTGGTGCCCAACTGCACTACTAAGGAAATGGCTTTTCCTCTCCACTTGTTGTTCTCAATAGCCTCACTGGGTCTGTTCAAATAAATACACCAATGTGACATGGACTATGGCAGCCTATTGCTAGAGCCACAGGGGGGACGTCTATTTGGTCCCTTAGAAGTTGTCCTTTCTACTTTGGGTCAATGGAGCAAAGAACCATGAGGGGAGGGTGTGGAGAAAGACTCATAGCCACTGGGTCTTGCTTTGATTATAAATTGAAAATGTCTGAAGAAATATATAGACAAAATAATTTGTTGAGAGGACAGAACTCTGGGTAATATCTTATTATGAAAGCAAGATTTGAACAATTGATCTTCAAAAAAGACAAGAAAACTGCAATTTTACTAATTCTTCAATCAGGATCTCACAGAAGAAAGATGAATGAGTCTTCTGTATTCACCTCTGTCACAAGTCATTCCAGCAGAAATGGGGTCTAATTTGGAGATTGAGCACCACACCTACTCAGTAGAGGAGGTAAAGACCAAGGAGCTCTTCAATGATAAGCTAACTAAACCTATTAATGAAGGGACAGAAGCCTTCCTACCAAAAGAAAAAGAAAAGAAAGGCTCTGACCAAATGAAAAGGCAACCAGTAGGCAGAACAGCCAGTGCTCATCACAGAGCAGAGCCTGTCCAGGAAACAGGCCGGCAGGAGGAGAGGGGAACAGCCTCAGTCCAGCGAATTACACTCAGAACGTAAAAGAACTGTGAGGCATGTGCAGATGCATGCTCCGAGCTGATGGAAGAAAACCAAATCAACGCCTGACAATGCTAACATTCGGAGCCCAGTGCAGAGGGAGGGGCAAGAGGACCAGACATACCCTACAGGACCAGGCTAATGGGAGAGAATCACTATGGGACAGATGACACATGGAACTGTTTTCTTAGGGATAAATACTTTACCTTGAAAGGAGCAATTTGAAGTATATGCAAGAATTTTATCTCCAAACCAAATATCATGGTTCTATAAAAATACATTCAAGCTAACTTTGTAGTAAAACATATATAAACCTCTCAATAATGTGTAATTTTAACTCTTCACTAACATTTTGTCTTCACAGAGTCCCCAGTCAAAGGAGCCATTTCACCATCAAACACTTACCTTTAGCTGGATAGCATTCCGGAAAAATAGATTGCATGTGAGCAGTACCTCGCTTCATTGCTCAGTGGACCACACATAAGGACAGGAATGTAGTTGTTTTTGAAGTAACTCTTAAGGGACCATTTTCCAAAATGCCACACCGAAAATGAACTCCTAGAAGGGGTAAAAAATAGACTAGAGTTGTCTGAGTGAGCAGAAGTGGAGGCCAGGAGTCTCCTAGTATGAAACCACGAAGACAGATCATCAGGGTCATGATAAAGAAAGTGACCATGGAAATGAAACAAAATTAAAACAAAAACTTGGAAGAGCTAAGTGACATATCTTGCCCAGGAAGTAACATTATCAAGAATGTCTAGTTATGGCCCAAGAACTCAAAAGTCATAATCCATGTTCCTTACCATAGCTTATCTCAAACATAATCGGTTTGTCAGTGACAAGGATAAACCTCAGAAGGATCATGCTGAGCATAAGAAACAAACAAAAGAAAGCACATGTCCAAAATGATTCAAAGCTTACTGTTGCATAGCAGTTAAGGCCTTTATGCTGGATAAAGATTTTAAATGATAAAAAGCCTATGTTGTTCATTGAGCTTGAACATATAAAAGAAGATCTCAGCCTCAATGCTCATATTTCAATACTGGGTGAGAGGGACTGTGTATTGTAAGGTATCTGTCTCTACCCAATACTACCAACAGCACCACCAATGACAACCAAAGATGATGCCAGACACTACCAAATGTCCCCATAGTGAGGGAAGGCATTGGAAGAAACCTCAGTTGAGAACCCGTCTTACCAAGAGGGTCACAACCTGTGCTCTAGGAGAGGAGAGTAAAGCAAAACAAGACTCAGGGAGAAAGGTGAGAAATGCTTGCTTCTCTACTTATTTCCCAGGCACATTCATTCGTCTTACCTCAGTGGGGCTTTCCAAAGCATATATAAGATGTCTCCTCATTGTCCAGATGTGGAAACCAAGACCTAAAAGAGGGTACCATAGCTGCTGCAGCCCTAGGTCTTCACAGTGGCTTGAGCTCTGAGTTTCACAGGTAAGAAGGTTTAGCCATGTTTCCTTGCCCAGCTAAAACTTCCAAGTACAAGCTCCAGAGGACCAGAATGGAAGGTTCTTCATTTCTGGTGGCAATCTAACAAGAAAGGGGGCTGTAAGCTCTGAGGAACTGAGGACATTCAGCTTGAGGCAGCAAGGGATACATGAGTGAGGGTGTTGATGAATATTCTCTTCTGACACTTAAAAATGGAAGGAATCTGTTTCCCAAAATGACCTGAAGTCATTAATATAGGACAGGGAGATAAACCAGAGGCAACTCTAGACCTGCAGTTCTTCTCAGCATGAGAGAGACTTCAGAGAAATGGTGACCATGTGAACCTCAGCTCCTTTAAAAAGCAAGATTCCTGAGTAGCCAGCCTCTCTTCTCTGCACCTTTGTCCTCCCATAATCCCAAGCCCTCCTATAGACAGGAGGGGACGAGAAGTTTGAAGGTCACAAAACCTCTCCATGAACAATGGGAGAGACTTGACAAAGGGGCCTTTAGAGCCCAAACATGATGTCACCCAGTCCAGCCCCTCCCAGCCCTAAGGAATCTAAGCTAGTCCTCAATGAAGACTGACCGCCCAAAAGCACACTCGACAGGACTTTAATCACAGCACTCTGATTGGAATCTTAGGTATCAGAATTTTATGACCATCTGTGTGTGAGAGAGAGACAGAGACAGAGAGACAGACAGAGAGACAGAGGCAGAGAGGCAGAGACAGAGAATTATGTGAGTGTGTGTACATGTGCTTATAAGGCAGTAATGTCTTAATGAGCAAGGCTTGCATTTTTGAAGTGCTTTCTCCTTTAGATCTCAAGAAATGCTCCATCTAGGCCTTTAAATTTTGTAATTATATATTTTAACAACTTTATAGTGAATAATAAACAGAATCCTCAAAGAGGAAAAAGGTTCCTTCCCCTAAAACCTGAACTAGTGTCAGGACGCCATGGCCCCTCCTGTCTTTTATGATAGAAATTTTCAAAGCTGCTATTAATATCCCCATATTACCTTAAAGTTTTACTTTACTTAACATTGCATAATTTAAAGTGAGTAGATACTCAAATTGATAACATGGCAGATTATTTAACAAAGCTGCTGAAGGGTTTGGGCATTCACATTGCCTCTCACAGGAATATCAGTTACCTTCTGATATTTTGTTTGTTTGCTTGCCCGCCTGCCTGCCTACCTGCCTGCCTGCCTGCTTGCCCTCCTGCCCGCCTGCCTGCCTGCTTGCTTGCTTGCTTGCTTGCTCTTGAGACAGTCTCACCATGTGATTCTGCCTGGCTTGTAGCTCATTATGGAAACCAGGGGGGACTTGAACTCACAGTGGCCTCCACCTCCACCCTCTTCCTGCCTCGTGTGCTGGAATAAAGGCATGCACCACCACCACACAACATTCCTGGTTCATTCATTTATCCATTCATTCATTTATCCATGTATTCAAGATGGATCAGAAGGATGGTGCTAGCATTCTGAGTACTAGGCAGAGCACCATTGCTCATACTGACTGACCTTAAACTGCCTGCTTCCTGAACCTGTTTTCATAAGCCACATCAGTGAAGTCTTTGCAGCCGAAAGCCAGCCTTGGATCCTCTTGGGTCTCTGAGGGAGTGGAGCCTCTGTTCCCCAGGGCAGGCTGGATTTTTTCCTCTCCTGGCCCCCTTTAAGCCAGGTTCTGGTTTTGCATCATTTTCCCTTCAGACTCTCCCACATACTCCTTTTCTTCACATTAACTAAGGTATTCAGGCCTAATCCTCTCAGCTCCCCATACAGCCCATCCCCCACTCCCCTTTTCTCTTCACCTCTGAGAGGGGGAGGTCTGCTCCGGGTACCAACCTACCCTGGCACCTCAAGTCACTGCAGAACTAGGTATATTCTCTCCCACTGAGGCCAGATAAAGCAGCCCAATTTGTGGAACAGGATCCACAGGCAGGCAACAGAGTCAGAGACAGCATGTGCTCCTAGTTGTTGGGGCACTCACATGAAGACCAAGGTACACATCTGCTATGTATGTGCAGGGGGCCTAGGTCCAGCCCTTGTATGCTCTTTGGTTGGTGGTTCAGGCTCTGGGAGCCCCCAAGGGTTCAGGTTAGTTGACTCTGTTGGTCTTGTGGAGTGGCTACCTCTGTACCCAGGTAGAACTCCCAGTGGAGGGATAAGGACATCAACCTACCCACAAAACCTTCAACCCAAAATTGGTCCTGCCAACAAGAAATTCAGTACGAAGATGGAAACAAGACTGAAGGAACCAATGAATGGCCCAACCTGAGACCTACCCCATGGGGAAGAACTAATCGCTGACACTATTAATGATACTCTGCTTTGCTTGTAGACAGGAGCCTTAGCATAACTGTCCTCTGAGAGGCTCTACCCAGCAGCTGACTAAAACAGATACAGACACCCACAGCCAAACATTAGTGGAGCTCAGAAATCTTGTGGAAGAGTTGGGAGAAGGATTGAGGGACCCAAAGAAGACAGGGACTCCACAGGATCTTAAACTGTGTCCTGTTATCTACATTCTCACCCTCTCCCTCTGTACCTTCTTTCATCTGCTAAAGAAATTCTTAATCTGATGACTGCACCACTGGGAGGCAGGGAGGCCAGTTCTCAGGAGCACAGAATGCCTCTAGGGCTAAGTTTGCCTCCAGGGCTCCTGCAGCCTGCTGAACTCTCTTCAGACTGCCCTGCGGGCTAGAAGGTTTCTACCCACCATTCCTTCCCTCTGTGCTGCTGGCTCCTCTCACTCTGAAGCCACCTTTTCTGGCTACCTTTCCATTTTCTCTAACAAAATCTTGTATATTTGATGTCATCGTGGCACATGTTCCTTAAAGAATCCACAGCTGTGGGTGAAATAGCTTTTTTAAAATGTTTGTAAAGTAATAAGTCACAGTTGCCTCTATAGGAATACAACCTGAAAAGAGCAACACAAAGAAATGCTAATAAGCACTGGGCTAATTTGACTAGAAGGTCCAACAGGTCTTAGGGTTTTACAGAAGATGGGGAAAGTGTGGGCTGAATACATCCCTATTGCTTGAAAGCCATCAAATATTTTCTCTAGAAAGTCCTCAATTCCAGAATCCCTTGGCTAGGATGTATGCTTAACTCCTGACTCCCAGTGTAGATTACCACACTGCTTTCCAGAAGACGTTGATCATTTTGTACGCACAAGCAAATGGGCTTCGCAACTATTTCTCAATCCGTGATTTTCCTTTCCATGACTTCTTTCCTGTCTAGTTTAGGAGCAAAGTCCTGCATAAGGTTTTCTTTAACTTTCACGTTTTTCACTCAGAGTGCAATGAACCTGCCCTTAGGCTTTGCCTACTGCTTTTTCTGTTCCTTAAGTGGATGTTCTAAGTCCCTAACCTGTGTCTCGCTCTCCCTGCGTGTCTCACTTCCACTGCAGTTCTCTGGATGCTGCCTTCAGTCTGTTTCCCTTGTCCATGGGTTCCTCCTACTGCTCTAGTGAAGTATTTTTTAGGAGGCAACCACTTCCCATGCCACAAAAGTCACCTGAGACCTTTAAGGTGCACATTTCCTAAATGGATGTCAAGTGTCAGGCATAGATTTTCCCACAGTAGGTACCCCCAACTCAAGGAACGTGTCTACAGTGGTGTACAAAGAAGGATGAGGACCATTTGTAAAGTCTTAAGCCCCTTGCTTCTGAGGACCACAAGGATTCTCAAATTCCTTTCCCTCATGTCAGTCAGTATTTCTTCTGTTCTGAGCAGGGCAATTCATATGCCTCTTGGCTATCTCTCCAGGCACACAGCATCTTAGCTCTGCATTGTCACACGGCATCCCAGGTCACTTCTGTCCCTCATGGCCACTCTCAGCACTGTTGCCAAGAAACTTCCACTGAATTCTTTGTTTGCTGAGAACTCAAGTGTTCTACTTGCAGTCAGTCCAGTCTGTATCACAGGACCATGTACTATTCCCAACTTATTGAAGGAACCCCCTTTTGATTTAAAAAAAAAAAAGCCTTACAAGCCCCAGGAAATAGGGGACCTCTTTGTCTACATTGCAGAAGATGTCCGGAAAACATAACTCAAAGTGATCAATTTTAGCAACAGCAGGCAGAGAGATGCTGGCATGAAGCAAGCAGCCCCTAAGAGGATGAGAAGAAGAGGGCTGCCACATCCTGCTCAACAGCAGAGAGAAACGTTTTGTTCACTTCCCGAAAATTTTGTTCTGAATACATCTGAGCATACCATAGGTGGGGCTTTCTGGCGCCTCAGTGATGAACGAGATGAAGCTGGCAGTAAGGATGACTCCCTTCCCCTGGGGTTGACTCCAGTGGCCTTTCTTGGCTGGCAGGTCCTTAAAAAGTAGACCAGTCACATGAAAATATTATTGGCTTCAATTGCTCCAGTTCTGTGGTATATTTTCATTTTCAAAAAGGAGCCTGGAAAGGGCAAGATAAAACAGTACATAATGAAGGAATCTGTGGACCCTGAAAAATGGAAGGAAGAAGACAGACCTGAAGGACCTTCCTGTGGGCACCAAGTCCACACACCATGTGCCGTACAGAGACGTTAATGCTGCCATCTCCCAGGCCAGGATATGGTTTCTCTGTCATAAGATCAAGGTGTTAAAGAAATCAGAATAAATCCATTTTTTCTCATATTCTCAAATCAGTTCTCCCAGAGTGTGGGAACACCACCATTCCTTCTGCATATGCTCATGCTTTTAGCATCCAATACCAAGAAATCCCATGCTAAAGAAAGTGATTTAACTTTTTAAACTAAAATTTCCCAAATGCATTGAGTTTTGATACCTTTCTGCTACATACTGTCGATTAGCAAACAGAAAACTGTATCGTGGGGTTCACTCTTTGATTCCACATCCATTTTTTTTTTTAAATCAAATCCCCTTTCCCCGTTAACTTTTATCAAAATTTCAGAAAGCTTCTTCTTCTCTTCTTGACTTTATCTAATATTTTGGCTTGAAACCGAACCTCTAAGTCAAGGTTGCAGTTTTGCTAGAAAACCTTATCTGAAATCAAAAGAATGTTTGTAGAATTGTTTTCTAAAATGTGGCTTCCCTCAAACAGGATAACATGGTCCTCGGCAGACATTTCTGTTCACTCACCCGTTCATTCATTCACTCACCCACTCCACTTCCCGGGTGAGAAAAACTTCTCACCCAATGAGGGGCAGATCACGAGGGATGATGAGTCCTACAGCAGAGATAAGAACTAAGAAACTATTTCCCTGCTGTCTAGTAAAAGGGGGACAAAGTCAAACTTAAACAAAGCCCACAGTGAGGCTCATGAGAGGATTTGGAGTTGCAGATGACAGGAATTCAATTCCAAGCTTAAGCAAACCAGTCAGTGTAGTAGTTTATTGCCTGGGAAGTCCAAGGATGAAGACAATGTGTGGTGTGACCATGTTCATGCAGAGTGATCATCCCAAGGGTGAAGGTGGTCAGTCCATCAGAGCCCACCCATGCTGGTTCTTCTCTCTGCTGTTCTCTACAGCGTTTAGTCATTTCTAGTGCACACATGAAGCAAGGCAGGTAGCATCACCCACTCCCATTCAGATCCCTGCAGCATGACCAAAAGGAAGGTTCCCTTTCCAGCCTTCTCTCCATCGATTTCAGAGAAGGCTTCTCATGTCCCAGATGAGCCTTTACATCCCATAGCCCAGGTGCCTATGGCCTAAAGCTACTCTCCTGCCTACAGGAGTGACCCTGCATGTGGCACAACTAGTCACATCTCTGATGTCCTAGAGTGACATCGAGATGAAATTCCCAATGTTCAGGGGTCATCCTCCTGTCCTGCCTGGTTTGCTTGGCTTTTGCTCCAGGTGCAAGTGAAGAGTTCAGGGCTGTAGCTGTAGTTCCCTCCCTTGCTCCCCTTTCCCCCTCTGATCTATTCTTTCCTTTTCTTCTGAGGGAAAAGCAAAGTCACTGCTCTTTGCATGGAAGAAATAGCAGCCCCAGTTAACAGAGTGCGTACTCAAGAATCAGAACATTTCACCTGTGCTGGTTTCTATCTTTAAATTATTATTATTTTGCAACTGCCTCTAACCCCAAAGATTGTTACCAAATGCTACCATTCTGATGGAGTGAGGCATAAAAAATAAATAAATAAACTCCATGATCCTGTGACATTCCAAAAGCAAAAAAACGAAATAAGCAACTCCTCCAATGCAACATAGTAATTTTAAACATTTAAACACACATGCACACATGACTGTTGTCTGTGTTCATTATACACACTGGGTTTCTTTGACAGCATATCAACGTCCTTAGGCTTCATTTAAAGACCTTAGTGAGAAGTGTTTATTTAGTTGGTTTTGGTTTATTTTATTGCATCCCAGGCTGATGTGGAAGTCTCAGAAATCTTCTTGCCTCAGTTTCCCAGGAACTGGGTCACAGACAGGCATCAGGCACCATACCCAGCTGTTAATAAGAATTCTTGAGTTTCCCATGGAGAATTCAGTTCTAGATCTTTAGTTTTGGTGTTTCTCAAATTGTGTCCTGGGAACTCCCAATGTATGCATCAAGTTGTGTGGGGCTGCTTGTCAAAAATGCAGATTCTGGGCTCATTTCACTTCTAGTGAGTTGGAATCTTTTGGGGGAAGTCTTGGGAATCTTTAGTTTTAAGCTTTGCAAATGATAGTTCTACAACCTGAAATGTGAGAAGTTCTGTTCAGAAACTTTGGAGAGTTTTACTGAGATTTTTCTTTCTTCCACATTATTTTGTCAATAAAATGTAAGTAGCCACCCTATGAGTCGTGTTGTTTTGAGGCTTTATGACAAATGTCGACACCCCTAGCCACAGAGGCCAGAAGCCCCTCAGATCTAAAATTAGCCTCTCCAAAGAGGTCACACATTAATGAACAGGAAAGGTAAATTCCACCGTAGCAAATTTTTGTGATTGTAACAAACAATTCAATCAATTGACTATCTTAGATACACAGCAAGAATTGACTGTAATAAGATCCAACTGAAATTAATCATAGACAAAATTTTTTCTGAAACTTTCTTCCACATTAACAACCTTGCCTTTTGTAAACAGGATTTGATTCCCAAGACAAACTATCAGGTCATATATACAGCACACATTGTGAGTCCCTCACAAAGTCCATACATTTTGGAAAAATAGAAGACTTTTATGGGATGTGAATCCCACCCTTTCTCCTACAGAGAAAGAAACTAAAGGCCGAGTCACAATGCTGAGCACAGAGCAGAAGGGCCTCCTGATATCTCCCTTTCCCAGTGCTTCTGCTACTGGAGTTCTAGTTCTGCTAGAACACCCACTGCTCTCGAAGGTTCAGTAGTGGTTGCAAATATATGTGGGGTAATGGCGAGTAGATATATGCCTTAGGACACACACACACACACACACACACACACACACACACACACACCCCTATATATATCGGAGATGATAGACAGATGGATGGATAGATAGATGATAGATAGATAGATGGATGATAGATAAATAGATAGATAGATAGATAGATAGATAGATAGATAGATAGATAGATAGAGATAGATAGATGATCATAGATAGATAGATAGATAGATAGATAGATAGATAGATAGATAGATAGATGATAGATAGATGAGAGGTAGATGAGAGATAGATGATAGATAGATGGATGATAGATGATCATAGATAGATAGATGATAGATTGATAGATAGATGATAGATAGATAGATGATAGATGTGATAAGCTATGAAATAAAAATAAAGGCCACATGTAAAACATGAGCCTTGAAATAATCCCCATCCAGCCACTTTTAGTACCTCATTTATTCTTTCTGCCTTCAAGGCTCCATGGTAAAAAAGTTTGAAAGCCTTCACCAGCACTACCAAAATCTGACAGCTAAAAGTGGAGACACAGCATAACCCCAAGGTGTATCTGAGCAGTCACTCAGTACTTATGGAGATAGATCTAGGGTGGCTTGGAACAAACCAGATAATGCTGAGAAGCTCTTTTCTTGTGACTCAGAGTATCTGCTCTAGTCTTGAGCCTGAATTTCACTATTCATTTCATTGTTTAGCCCATATGTACAGAGCAACACCTACAAACTAGAAGCTATGATGCACCTCTCGGTGCTAAGGTTAACTGACAGGGGAAAGCAAAATCATGTCCTTCAGTGCCATTTTAACTTACAAGCTTTAGAACCCAAGCCTAGTAAGCTATTCTGAGTCAGAGAAGGCTCCCATGGAAGAGAGTCTGTCTGGAAATACAACCCAGTGGAATACCAGGAAAGGAAGACGGGATCATGCAAGCCTCGGAGTGTGCACCAGGACACGAAAATGTAAATCAGCAAAGATCACATCCCGCACAGTGCGGCCAAAATAAGAGCATTAAAATAATAATCATCTACCTTACATAGTTAGGCAAAAGGCTACAAACTGGTGACTGATGAAGCTGCCCTTGAGAGTGGACTTCAGAAAGAGAACTCTGCCCTGCTTCCCACTTTGAAAGCTTTAGATGTCTTCACAGCACTCAATTGTTAATATTTCCACAGTCCAAAATCAATCCTTGGAAAGAATAGTGCCTAACGATCACAGAAGAGGGAAAATGACCCGTTACCAGAGTTGTAAGATCAGGTCTTCTTTCCACTGGGTTTAGAACCACAGATCCTATAGCAGAGGCTTTCCGTTAGTAAGAGACAGGTGGATGGTAGACAGGAGTCGTCCAGGACTCCTCCATCCACAAGCTGGGTGACTGGAGAAATTGTATGCCATGTCAGGTATTGAGTTCTGCTGCAAATGCCCTGCGAGTCTGGTGTAATAGACATGGTGTGTGACACAGTGGACACCCATTGAGGTCAGATGGTGAATAGTACAGCCATTTCACCCGTTCACATAGTAAACCTTTGTTAACTAAAGAAAGAATACAGTGAATCCAAACTGAATTTTACTCTCTAGGGTCTCACAGTGCAGTGGGGATACAGAGAACAGATCCAAATAGCTATGCCGAGGAGAACAGTTACAATCAAGGGAAGCGGAGAGGTCAGTGGGGAAGCAGAGAGGGGAGAGATTACTTATCAAGTACGGAGGAGCAGAGTCTAGAGCTAAAACAGAGCAGGCCTGGCACTTTCCGCTCTTCTGATGTGGATATGGACAGAGACCTCTCAAAAAACCAAGACAGGTTTCATGGGGACCATGGCAGAGCAGAGTTCAAAGCCTCACTCTAAGCGCTTACAACACATGACTCTATATTCTAACCCTCAGTTCATATGCAGGCTTAAGAGTAGTGGACGGGTCATAGGGGAAGAGCGATGGGGTGGCTGGCCACAGTCCCAGGTCAAGGAGAGCAGGGACTCGCCAGGGGCGCGTGGTGAAAAGGGAGGGCTGCAGCGGGCGGGGGCGGCGGGTGGGAAGGGAGGCCGAGGGGCGGGCAGAGGGTGCGGGCGGCCCCCGGGCGGTCCAGCATACTGGCCCGGTCACTGGAGCTCATACTCAGACTGGCGGGCCATGGGGCTGCGGATGCCGGCTCTGAGACAGCTGCTGGTGCTGGCAATGCTGCTGCTGAAGCCTTCACAGCTGCAGTCCCGAGAGCTGTCAGGGTCGCGCTGCCCTGAGCCCTGCGACTGCGCGCCAGATGGAGCCCTGCGCTGCCCTGGCCCTCGAGCCGGCCTCGCCAGACTGTGAGTACAGGGCACCCCAGGTCCCTGCCTTTTGTTACTCAATGTTGGGCCCCTTTGCTGGAAAACAGGACATAAGGTTGGACCCTGGTCGACTTCTCACCCTTCCCAGTGATGAGGACCCAGAGCTTGAGGCTATCTTTGTTACTCCTGTACAGCCCAGATCTGCACTTTCCCCATAGGGGAGACTGAGGCAGGCGACTTAAAACTGCCCCCAAACCTCAAGAAGCCTCTCTCTCTGCAGCTGCCTAAAGATTTGGTGAGTTGGATACCCCTCCTTCACTGAGTGGTCTCTGTGCTATGATGTGATGTTTAAAAGCTAAGTATTCAGGGCCTAATTTGTCAGCTGGAATACCAGCAATCTGGCCTCTAGCCACCAGGTGAGCTCTTAAGTGTCTGCAGCGAAGTACTTGCCTCAGCCTGGCTAGCTAAGGAGTGGTAGAAATGCCTATCATCTGGCTTCTGGTGCACCACTCACAGATGTGATAAAGGCACTGCAAGCATCCGCAACAGGGAAAGGCCACTGCTTCCTGAAGTCGTGGGATAAAGCCAGGAGGAAGCCATTAGTGCTAAGATACCAACTGTCCGTCCATGTAGAAAAGGGTTCCTCAGATTAGGTGATCCTGATTTATGGAAATGGCCAGCTGGCCAGATGGATGGATGGCAGGTTGGTTAGTAGCTCCCTGGGCTTGAGGATGAGTAGGCAGCAGTGTGCGTCTGCTAATAACAGTAAGGTTAAGAGTGGTGGATTTTTCTAAAATTGGACTGTAGTAATGGTTTCACATAGGGAAACTAAAACCATGGCATTATATGTTTGAAATGGTGACTTTCATGTTACATGGCTTAAATCTCAATAAATCCAAAGGAAGTAGGAGGCACCACCAATGCACCAGGTTGGTGGAGATCTGCCCTGTACTTTATCTGATCTGAAGCTATTTCCCCTTGGGAGGCCAGCAGCCTGTCTGTGCCAGCTTCTTGGAGGAATTTACCTTCCCTGAGTACTTGCTCTGCTCCCTATGGGCAAGTTAATGGCCTTCTAGGCATAGCTATGGTTGAGAGAAACAGTTAAGGGCTGAGGGGTTTCTATTAATTAGCTTTCATTAATTATCTTGTCAGTTCTGTTCCCTGAAGGCGGTGACCATGCTGATAGAATTTGTTTCAATCAATCAGCAAATCTATGGAACCTGCCCCCCAAGTGCTGGCCGTGCCCTTGTGTGACAAGCCTTCTGCGTTGCTCTTGTGTGTGATTGTGTCGCTAGCAGCCCTCTTTGCATGCCTGGAGCTCACATTTTAGTGGACTCTGAGATCTAGTAGACTTGATGGAATCCTTGCTTCAGGTCCCTCACCTATTATGTTGCTAAGGAAGATGTTATTCACTACCTTGCTGCAGTTGCTTGTCTTTCTGAGAAAATTACTTTTCCTTTAATTAAAAAACTGCTCCCAACATCTTCAGCTTTAGTACTGGCTGGAAAGTGCCTATAGCTGAGGAAGAAGAGATAGCTAAATTCCAGCCCCTTTGATGCTAAGCTGTTCACATGTTGCCTCAGAGGGAGACCCCTGACAGGCCCCTTTCCTGAAGAAAACTAAAGTGAAAATACAAGACACTACTTCATGCCCTAAGGCGTGATTTAAACAAGGCTTCACAATGGTTGCAGTGCTCACTATGGCTAGGTGGGAGGTGGGAACAATAAAATTACAGCTAGCAATTCTGGTTCTTGGGAGTTGATTCTGAAGCCTTAGAAACCCTTCACTCTCCAGGAAACCCTCAACATCCTCTACAGGCAGTACCTTAGTGTCTATCACTGAGAACACCGTCTCCTAGATATTTAGAAAGTCATGGCAACTCTTACAAGATCATGCTTCCTAATATCAGATGACTGAGAGGTGACCTTGTCCTTCAGGTGAGAGCTTGGTGAAGGTAGAACCATTGTAGGAACAATACTGAGAACCCAGCATCCATGTAGAAACAGAGTTGCACTTGAAAAGTTAAGAAGGTTGACACTTAGAAACAGTGTTTCTCCAAGTGTGAATTTCTGCCAGCAACAGGAGCATCTCCCGGCTAGGCTTGGATCTCAGGCTCTGCCCATCACACTGACTCAGAAATGCTGAGAAATCCCCAGGGAACACTGAAACTGAGAACGCTGCATTGCTCTTCACAGTGGCAAAAACTTCCTCCGGCTACACCTGCCCTTCTCCCTCACCCTTCATACATATGCCTACTTATTGGAAGAAGAAAGGATAAAATTAAAAAGCCCAAACTCAGAGACAGATGGGAACCAATCAGTACAATGGACGGTTTTGTTTTGTTTTTCTTTTTAAAAAGAATAGACGAAAGATTTCATAGAGAATGACAGGCAGAGGACACCAGGGATGAGGGAGACATATTTGTTAGACCGAGCTCTCTCGATTGGAGTAGGAGGGAAGCAGTAGTCTAAAAACTCACAGGAAGAGTTAGTCTTAAGATCAGAGTGGTCCGTGTGTTGAAGACAGAGGTGAGTAGGTAAGGATGTAAGTCAATGCTAAAGCAAAGGATGGGCAAGTGGAGGGCCACAGGCTGACATCCCTGTTGTAAACTTATCATTTGTGATGAGAAATAAATACAGCAATGGAAAAACCATCACAAGGCACAAAAATGGATAATGAATTATCAGAAGTAAATAAACAAAAAGGAGCAGAGGTTCTGAAGCAAGGCTTCTGGAAGGGAGCTGTGGTCTGGCATAAACATGTGTGGCAGGGTTAGGCTTTGCAGAGGGAGGGACGGGGCACCCAAGTCATGGAGGTTAGAGGGCGGGAGTACCTCAGGGTGCCTGAGAATTCATCAGCATCCCTCATCAAATACAATTGAGCTGTAGACATTTCAGATGCTAAAAATTCTGCCTTCCAAGACCTTTGTCTGAGGTTCACAGTTTGGTTTAAAAAGACCAAAAGTGCATGAGTGATAATTGCTTGTCACTGACAACGAGATGCTGGCATTTTCAAAGCGGCATTGTTCAAATTATCCATATTTTTTCTCCCCTTCAATTTCTCATTAAAGACATAAGTGTTTAAAACTTAAATTATGACACAAGAAACAGCCTCTTACATTTTAATTTGTTTTAATGGGAGGAGGGGTAAATAGAAAAAAATGATTTCAATTTTCCTTTTCCCTTCTTCTTGTTAGCTCTAGGCAACTAGTAAGGGATGGGGGAGAAATCTCACCTTGCACATAGTTATATAAAGATCTTTGTCTCTATGACAACAGAAAGGTTGATCTGCTTGATATGGAAACAGCTTCTGAAAACCTGCAAGTAAGTAAATGCTAATAATAATTGTGGCAATTTATTTTTTGCATGTTGTGCCTACTTAACAGAGATTAAGCTTCTAGATGTTCGCTTATGGCACAATCCAGAGACTCTGTAAGGAGAAACCATGAGAACCCAGCAGTGCAGTGGGCCTGAAGCTGAACATATGACACTCCTAATTGTCTCTCTCTCATCACCACTCCAGCGGAGTCAGGTCTAGTATAGCATCAGTGCAGTGACAGCAAACACACGTGAAGAGTGTGATCTGTTCTGAGGAGCCCATCAAGGGGGAAACTCACCCAGGTGACGAGTGTAGGAAAAGAGAGGGCATAAGACTCTGAAGAACTTAGAGATCCAGGGACTCATGAGGGACTGAGCTCTTCAGAAGAAGACTTTGTGGGCCAAGGGGGAGGAGGCCGAACCTTGAACTAAAGAAAGAGCAAACATGCAGGAACTGCAGGTTCCACCAGAGGAGTTAGGCTGGAAAGCAAAGAACAAAACTGAATGAGTTCTTCTCTTGCTCAGACCCTTCAGAGAAAAAAAAAATTAAGGGAGATGGAAAGTCATTGGAAATCTTTGATTAATTACCCCTAGAACTGTGCAAAAAGTTGTACAGATGGCTAATTCAAGTTGTTGTTTGGTACTTGCATGCAAAGAGGTAAGTGCAAACCGTGATTAGGAATCCCTTCCACTTGAAGCATTCACTATGCTTCCTACACACACACCCACCCACACACACACACACACACACACACACACAACCCTGCTCCAGTCTCTCTGCATATTTGACTTGATAGCCTGTAGCCACATCTGTCTTCCATATTTTGTCATTTGTTTAAGCATGCCTTCTCTAGTACAGCAGATGTTTGCACCCCCGTACCTTGACATCAGGGGGAAGCCGTGGTTTGTTGTGGAGGACTGTTGGCAAGTATCCCTGACTACTGTCCTCTAGATGTCAGTAGTACTGTTTTCCCAAATTATGCCAAGCCAAAATAGACATGCCTTCTGAGGGCAAATCTTCCATCAGCTTTTGATTTCCAATCAATGTGCTAGACTGAGAACCATTGAAGTCTGGTTTAATTTAGGATTCCTAGCATTTCATGGACATTATGATGATCAATTATGAGCTATAGGTGAATGAATTGAGTAGATAGGCTGGGTGTGGCAATGCCTGTCTATAATCCCAGCACTCAGGAAGCATAGGCAGGAGGAGTGTCCTATATCCAGGAATCCAAGGTCAGCCTTATTTACATAGTATGTGCAATGCCAGCCTGAGAAAGCAGTGTGTAGCTGACTAGAACAACAAACCAACACAAGAAGGAAGTAGGTGTGATGACTCATTCCATGGCTAGACATCACTTTCTAAATCTCCATCTTCTCAAGAACAGGGGCAGTGAGGGTTCTGCTATGGGAGTTCTTTGTATCTGTGTGTTGTCTTAGCATCCAGATCCTGCCATCTGCTGGCTCTGTTTGTCCTTTAACCGGTAAATAACAGCTGCATCTCCAGAGGGGAAGGCCAGACTGGGAATGGAGGTCAGTGACAGTGCTCGCCTGGCAGGCATGCAAACCTGAGAACCTGCGGTACAATCTGCAATCTGTCAATCAACCAGTCAGCAAAACAAGGGGTGGGAGGGCTACAACTTATTCATCTGATTATACCCATCTAAATCGTTCTAGTCGTCTGTCCCTATCCCAGGAGCCTTTGAAAACAAAATTAATAAAATCAAAGCAGGTGAGTTGGGACATCTAGGTTCCCAAAGCAGGAAACACCAGCTACCAGGCCACATGAAAGTGTCCGCAGAACAGAAGAGAAAGCCTTCCAATTCCTGTGAGAACTTGGACTCCCTGCAGAAGTCTTCTTCTCTTGAGCTTCTCTTCGGACAGCCTGTCCAGCCAGAATTTAAAGGCAACTTTTATATCTGATTAGCTGAGAAATGGTCTCCTTGTTCCAAGCTAACTGAGCACCATGCTTTGTTTTTTAAATTACCCCAGCAAGACACTAAAATACAAACAGCTCCTAAAATCTCAATGAAGGCATGGAAGGTGCACGCCTTTAATCCCAGCACTCAGGAGGCAGAGGCAGGCGGATTTCTGAGTTCGAGGCCAGCCTGGTCTACAGAGTGAGTTCCAGGACAGCCACAGGGCTACACAGAGAAACTCTGTCTTGAAAAAAAAAAAAAAAAAAAAAAAGAATCCCTTTGACTTTGGGAGTAGATCCTCACTAGAAAACAATAATTCCTTGGGCTGTCTGGGGTTTTGACTGTTTAACCCCCAAATCTGTGATTTCAAGGCTCATTTCTGCTCGTTCACTTGCCACTCTCTGCTTCTCAAGCCCATTAGTCAGCCTTCGTTTAGTTTTTCTTTTTTACATTATTTATTTGGGGCTGAAGAGATGACCCACAGCTTACAGCACAGCTTACAGCAGAGGAGCCAAGTTTGCTTCCCAGCACCCATAACGGATAGCTTACAACTGTCTATAACAGCAGTTCCAGGAGTTCTGCACCCTCCGACCTCTGTGAGCACTTGCATGCACATGGTATACATAAACTCAAACACACGTACACACACACATACACCAACAAACACACACACACAAACAGACACACACAGAGAGACATGCACAGAGGGGGGGAGTTAAATAAACACTTTTTAAAAAATAATTTTTATTTTGTATATATGAGTATTTGTCTGCACACATGTATGTGTGCCACACAGGTGTCTGGTGCCCAATGAATCCAGAAGGAAGTATCAGATCCCTGGGATTGAAATGACAGATGGTTGGTTGTGAGCTGTCATGAGGATGCTAGGAATCAAACTCGAGTCCTCTGCAAGAGCAGCAAGTGGTCTTAAGCCTGATTCATCTCTCCCCAGCCTCCATTTCTTAAAGTAACTAAAACCTCTTCCCAAAATGCTGTCTCCCAGAGTGGCAGCCAAGGCGCCTTAACCATGTGTAACTCTGGTTGTCCATGAGGTTTGGCAGTTGAGTCAGGACCATAGAGAGAGGCCTTCTTCGCTTCAGATTGAAGGGTGATGGCTCCTTAGAATGGATATTCTCTGTGCCCAGCACTTTGTCTTGGTTGGAGAAAAATGCAGATTTAATGAAGATTAGCAAATTTTCTCCCAGATCTTTTATTTGTTGGTTTTAGAAGAAAACTAAAAGAATGCCATTCACTAGGCTCTGCTTCCACACTATTGGGAGACAAGACCCTTCCCAGGCAGCAAAATGCTCACTGCTGCTCTACATGGCCACCTGAGCCATATTCAGAAAAGCCCAGTTCACAAACAAAACAGCTTGCACAGGACGGCCTTACCCTTTGCTGCTGTCACAGCTGCCCTTGACTCTGATGTGCCAGCTTCTCATCACTCTCAGTAGTGGCATCTTTGCGCCCTGTGATGTGGATGCTCTGTTGTGATACAGCAGAGTCTGCCACAGCCCTACATGGCCTGAGTCAATCAGGGTGACAGGCCTGGGCACTCTGGATTCTAATAGAGGCCCTCTTTCATTTTCACTGTGGTTTGGCCTAACAGTAAAACCCTGTGCCGTGTATGAAGAGAATGTGATGGTTCTTGCCTCTGCGTGGCGCTCTGGGCAAAAGGGGCTAGCATGACCGCAGAGCCAAGACTGCTAGAGAACCAAGGTGTCACACCATGACGAAGTATTACCATAACAAAATGATGATGCAGGAAGAGGGAACAACCCACACCCCAGATACAAGCCTGCCCGAACAGTTGTGTTCCTAGGTGGTGTTCAATAAAGAAAATGAGCCACTGCTTCTACTCAACCTGGGAGGTGAATGAGCTAAAACCTCAAAAAAACAGAGCTCATTATTGCCTGGAGTCTAATATTCTGACAACCCAGCCTAAACTGCCTCTGAAAGATCCCTCCCCAGGACTAAGCTGACTTCAGACTCAGCTGTCCCATAGGACCACAGCCAGGCCTTCTTTAAGTTCTTTTTTTTCCTTATCTCCCTTCCCCAGGCTTCAGTTAGACACAGAAAACACTCGGGTCAGACGTGCTGACCACTCAGGATCTATACAGTGAACTGTAGGAGCCACAGACACCCATGCTCTGCCCTGCAAGAACCCTTCGTCTTCCAGTCAAATGAAAGATCATAAACACGGTGGAGTTCAAAGCCATCTTTCTTAGCCAAAGGGACAAAGGCTTTAGTGAACAACTAGTTCACCGAGTTGAGTTTCATAATTTCAGGTACTTCAATTCCAGCCTCAGATTAATTAATAGTATTTGGTATCTCAACTGCAGCCGGTATGTACATGTTCAGTTCCAAAGAAAATGAGGGCGAAAGACGTTTTGAAGTGTCAGGACCAAGAAGCTTGTAATAAATGATGGAGCTTCCTGAAGCATATCTACAGGGTCGCTGCCCTGACAACATAATATTCTCTACCTCTGAGAAATATTTTTGAGAAACCATTACAGATGACACAGACATTCCCTGGGGAGAATTCAACATGTTGTTTCATTTGCCAGAGTTATTCTTGTCATGTTATATTATTGCTGGAACAATTCTAGTGTAGAGGGCACATTGAGTTATTTTGCTGTGTGTCTTTAGAAAACTTTAAATGGATTTTGAGTGAGGGCTTAGATGTGTTTACCATTTCCCTCTGAGGCTTTATATTTTTAATTTAGTTGTTGCACAAATGACTTGGAAAAGCTATTATCTACAGAATCTTCTTAACATCTTCTTTCACAGGATATTTCATGAACTCCTTGAAGGAGCTTCTTGGTTTCTCCAGAAATGGCCCTCTTAGACACAAGTCACTCAAACTACATTTCCCATGGGGGGTGGGGGGTTTCAACTGGCTGGAATTTTTTTAGATCAATGAGCAAATGTGAACTCTCAAAGTGGCTCCCTAGAGTCAAAACATTTCATAGCAAGTTGTTCTATGTCATCCCCTGAAAGGCTATCAAGTTTGTGAAAGCTGAGTCGTACCAAGTGGCGATGCCCGCTCTCCCAGTCATTCTATTCCTAATCAGTAGAGGGGCAAATGAAAGAATTAGGCATATGAAGTTTATAGAACTTTATTGACCCAGGTCAAATAGAAGACTACTCTATATCACTGAACTTGTCCACACTGACCCATGCCAAGAAGTTGTCAAAAGGTGTACCTCAGCTAGTTTCATTCTTTCACAGTAAGAAGGTGTGAATAAAAGCACATGTGAGTTCTTGTCTTGTGCTAAGTGTTGGATTCGTATTAGATACGATTTTTAAACATAATATTTTATTAATGAATTGACAAATCATATCTTGATCATATTCACCTGACTCCTCTCATGTCCACCTCCCCGCCCCCCCCCTTGCCAGCTTCACAACCTCACTTTAAAAAAATAATAACCTATCAAGTTAAATTTGAACTGCCCACATACTCATCCACTAGAAAGTGATAAGCCCATTAGGGACCACACCCCTAAAGAAAACTGATCCCCTCCTCCAGAAGCCATCAATTGACAATAGTGCCCAAGGACTGGGATATAATGACCCTCCCTCCACCATTCTATGCTGTTGGCTGGCTAGACTTTGTGCAGACTTTATGCAGACCATCACAGCTTCTATGAGTTCATGAATATAGCAATCTTGTCATGTCCAGAAGACACTGTTTCACTATGGTCCTCCCTAACCTCTGGCACTTACAGTATTTTTACTTCCTCTTCTGCAATAGTCCCTTAGCCCCTTGATGGGGGGAGGAGGCACATACGGATTTCCCATTTCTGTCTAAGCACACCATGACACTTACTCTTTGCCCTTTGGTTAGTCATGAGTTTCAGCATTAACCATCATCCATTAGACAAAGAAACTTCACCGATAAGATCTAAGAGCTGGGCCGGGCAGTGGTGGCGCATGCCTTTAATCCCAGCACTTGGGAGGCAGAGGCAGGCGGTTTTCTGAGTTCGAGGCCAGCCTGATCTACAGAGTGAGTTCCAGGACAGCCAGGGCTACACAGAGAAACCCTGTCTCGAAAAAACCATTAAAAAAAAAAAAAAAATCTAAGAGCTGCACTAGTCTATGGGCATAGAGATAGGAGTTTTGAGAGCATTTGATTCTATGTCGATTTAGGAAACTAATGGTACTATACTTACCTTAGGGGCTGTGAGATCCCTAATCATGTGTCTTCAGTCAAATTTGTAATGCTAAACATGCATTTCCTCCTGTGGAATGGGCCTTAACTACAACCAGAAAGTAGTTGGTTACCCCCTAGCATTCATGCCATTGTGACACCTGTGTCATACCTGCCACACTCGTCATTATTGTAACTCACAAATTTTACAGCTAAGGAAGAGTGTTGATGACTTTTTTTTTTTTACTGCTAGCTGCCTACGTAACACCTCCAGTACTATGAAAGCTAGCCAACAGAAAGGAAATCAACTCAATTAGCACCAACTCAATTTCCCCATATTCTACAAACAAAGTGTATATGGTATCCTCAGCAATAGGGTCTTTTGTGGGCAACTAAGAGCAGTGACTATAGCCTGCATTAGTTTGGGGGTCTTTATGACACCCTTGACCAACAACTTGAAGGTTGTATACCACGCCTGACATTGAATTTTTCATTTAACAGACTATAGCTTCTGGGAAAGACATTATATTAGTCACTGCTCTTTGCCATGAAGGGACGCCATGACCAAGGCAACTCTTGGAAAAGAAAGCATGTAATTGGAGATTTGCTTACAGTTTCAGAGTGTTAGTACATAGGGATCATTGAAGAGAAGATGGCAGCATATAGGCAGGCACTGGAGCAGTAGCTGAGCATGTTACTGATCTTCAAAATGAGAGACAAAGAAAGAGACTAGGCCACACACAGGGTTTTGAAACCTCAAAGCCTACCCCCAGTGATGCACTTCCTCCAAAAAGGCCCACCTACTTTAACAAGGCCACATCTACTAATCTTTCTAATCCTTTCAAATAATAATATTATCTGATGACTAAGCCTATGGGGGCCATTCTTATTCAAAACACCACAGACACTATCTCTCCCGCGTAGGATAATTTGAATTAAACTCTTTTATATGAATACATATATATTTAGGAAGCTTATAAAGTACTAGGTTTCCAACTGCTTTAGATACACAGAACCTTTTCTATTATTAAACACCTGGACAGAAAATAAATGTGGAATGTTGGAATACGTAGATTTTGAGTTGCTTTATGTTAATGAGATAGTATTTTCATTGATGACAAAGGTTTCAAAAATTTTGCACTGTACTTAAAAGAGAGAAGAGAATAAATATTCAGCCGGCTTGCCCTGGGGGGGGTAGGGGAACAAACAATAAGCTTAGACACTGTCAATTTCACTTTTTATAATATTTTTATGATTTAGCCAAATCTGTAGAAGATGATCTTAAAGATACTGCTTAAAATTTTCTACCACAGTGGTCCAACAATGAAAATATGTTTGTGAGGTATTTGCAATATACTAGACATTTTTGGTTAAAAAAAAAAATGAATACCACATCTCTATTGTCTAGGCCTGGAAGATCGTAGCCCAAGAAGGCATTTTAGAAGATGATGAATAATTCCACATTAGAAGCCTGAGGTTAGAAAAAGTAAGACACTAAACTATTATCTACGAGTTGTTATTGATTTTCCACTTGTCCAACCATACATAATGTTGAGTTTTCAAGAAAGAAATTTTCTGGAAATCCTGTCATCGAGTGGTTAATATGTGCCGTTAATCTTATAACTGATTCTATATCTATTTGTTTAATAAACAAAAATCTTTAATAAATGAAAAAAAAAGTACTAGGTTTCCAGAAAGCATGTTCAACATCCTTAATGTTGATTATCTCTCCGCCCACCTTCTATCTGGGTATTTTTAAATTTTGTAAAAACTATAGATTTTACAGATGGTATGCATTCTATTGATCTGAAACGAAGCTATAATTTGAAGCTGAGTTCTTTGGTTCCGGTACAAATCCCATGCTCCTCACACTGCTCACAAGAGAAAGCACATACAGTTACAGAGGAGAGGTACTCCTGCAGGCGCGCAGTCTGAAAGAGACCTATAAGTAAATGCAGCCGGTGACGCAGAAGGCAGATGTGGCAGGTAGTAGAAACAATGTGGATGACGTCAGGGACACATGAGGCCAGCTCAAGAAACACAAACAATCAAAATTCTGTCTAGGGAGACACAGGCATAATTTAAAATTTTTAATAGCCACATGTAAGAAGTTTTCTAAAGGTGAATGAATTTTAATAAGCTATTTAATTTAGTATATGTAAAATGTTATCATCTCAATTAGCAATCAATTCAAAGCTTATTGAGATATTTTACAGATTTTTTTCTTCCAAATCTTCAATGATTATTATGTTTCTAAGACTTGCAAGCCATTACAATTCACACACATTTCCAGCCAATTGCAGACTAGCCACATGCGGGCTAGTGGCTGTTATATTGGATAGTGGTCCACATCTATGAATGAAAAGAGTAGAAAGTACAGGGACATGAGGACAGTCAGCCTAAGGCATTTGTGGAGAGTTGAGTTGGCCAAGGGCCATCACAGAAGACACGAGCACTAGAGTGGTATAATGGGAGTCGTCAGGAAGAGAGATAGACAGGGCATGCAGAACTCCAAGTGCACTGGAGAAAGCCATTTAGGACACTCCGAAATGCTCAATGTAGAGTAAAGAACAACCGGGAGTAGTGGTTAGAGAACAAAGAGGATGGAAGAAGAGACTAGGCAGAAGCAGAAGCCAGCAGAAACTAGGTTCAGTGACGGAAGGGAGGATGTTTGGAAAAGCAGTGAAGTCATATGGCCCAGAACTGGACCAAGAAAGGAGAGAAACCCACTCCTGTGGGCACTAAGGTTTCAAGGAAGAATAGGAATAAAGACTGTGAGTGTGCCCTCAAAAACACCCAGGTGGTGAGATTTTTCACAGAAAAAGCAAAAGACGGTATGGTTGTGTGACTTGATTCTTGGAGAGTACTGCACTGGACTACAGATGTGGTGACCTGAATTGAGATCTGTCCTTGAGTTACCATGTGCTTCAGGTCACTGTGCTTTTTCTAGCATGAGTCTGCCCCTGTGTAGTGAGAACTTGAGACAAATAACCTGTAAGGAGGCCCTCACTCTGGTTCACAGACCTAATACAGCAATGTTTCTGGCAATCATAAGATCACTGAAGTAATCACATGGCCATGGTTCACAGGGGCATTCCAAGGTTTCCTGATGTAAACTTAACGAGCAGATGGCTCAGCTTACATCTACCTCATGTCCAGTTAGCATGCAAGCCTCAGCTGGCTCCAGCTACCCCCAGTGATGACGTCACCTTAATAATGCCATCCTTTAGAAAGGTTCAACATGTAAATCATTTAAGCGGAGAAAAACTATTTCCATGTCAATCTAAATGAAAGCAAGCTTTGTTGTAATTGCTGAGAAAGTCTGAAAAGAGCAGGGAGATCTGTGTCTGTTAAATGTAGAATAAATCCTTATTTAATAAACACAAGAGCATTAGTATTCTTTGAATTTAAATACGCACGCCCATTTTTCAGCACGTTTATGTACAAAACGTTTTTTAAAAATCAAAAGTTTTGACCTCTGAGCTCTCCCTTTTAAAATTCAAGCTGCAGCTCTAGCACTAAGCCAATGTCTGCAGAAAATACATGTGTGTTTATAGTCGTCTTGTCTGAATACTGTGGATGGCATTCTTACACAGTTAAGGTGGATAATAAAATTATTTCACTCTTGCTCCACACTGGGAAGAAGGAGCAGTAAGAGCTCCCAAAAGATGACCAAAGACTCTGCCCAGGCTTTGGGGACTTCAGATGAATGCTGGATTTCTCCTGGAGCCTGCCTCCCCCTCTCGAACAGCTCTGCCTAGGACTCTCAGAAGGCGGGGCTACCTGGGGAAGCAGCATGTGCTCTGAGAAACCTCAGGGAGGTGAGAACCCTACAGCTATCATTTGCTTTATGCAACCAGAACCTGTCTTTTTTAAAAACTGTCAATTGAAGTCTATTTTTTCATTCACCTAGAGAGTTTGTTATTTAAAGAAACCATGCAGTGAATCCTTCTGTAGAACAAAGCCCTTTTGATAATTCAAATGTATCTCAATTGATAGGTTTTCTTAACCAAGAATTTCTAAATCTATCTCCTTCCTTAAAGGCAGTGCACTGGAGCCCCCCTGAAGCTCTCCAAACTAACCTTACTTTGAGAGCTAACTAGCAAGCTGGTGAACTGGACAAACTAGCTCCTCCCAAGGCTGTCTATGCTATTAAACTCAACATAAAAAAGAGAAGAACCTAAGCCTCATCTCTGAGGGCCCAAGAGATATCAGAATGACTAGGGAAGGCACAGTTAACCACCCTGTTTTCTTCAAGGAAATCGGATTTATCTGAATGACAATTTTCAGTTGCTTGGTTCTGCCACATGGTGCACTCAGAACTTGGCAATTGAGGCTAGGGGAAAACAGGGTACAGTTAGTAGGTCAGGTTTTTAAAAGCTGGGTAGCATGAGCTCTGGGGGTAGGATGATCCTTCTGGAATGCCCACCATGAGAAAGGGGTGGTGCCTTCCTCTACAACTCACAAGAGAAGAATGAGGTACAGTCTTAGGGTGAGGGTATAGGCCTTGGGGCACCATTCCATGGATGTGGCAGATAGAGAATGAGCCTGGGTCTTAAAGGATCATTTTGGCAGCCTGCCAGGACATTTACTGAAAGAACGAACTCCACAGCAGAATACAGCCCAATACAGGGTCCCCCATCTGTGCCTGGAGGTCTACTTTGACAACCAGAACTCAGCAGCATGAGCTTCTGGGTTAATCCTACACAGAGAGCTAAGAACTATCCTGGGGTACCAGTGTTCCCTCAGGAATGGGGATCTAGTGTTTGGGACAACAGGAGTAGATGGGGTCTGAGGTTAACAAGCAGACTCCAGGATAAGGAAATTGGGAAAAACCAGCCCAAAAGTGTCGTGGAAGTGGACACTGGGGGCAACGCTGCATCAAGAGATGGCTGTGTCCCACCTCAAACATGCCCATGGTTTTACTGGAATCCCAATGTTCTAGTTTCATTCTCAAAACACTTGAGGTGGGAAAGTTTTATTTCAGCTTACACTTTCAGGTAACAGTCCCTCACTGAAGAAAGTTCAGGTAGGAATATGGAGCAGAAACCATGAAGGAATGCTATTTGCTTGCTCCTTCTCTGGCTCCCTTATACAGTGCAAGCCTCCCTTCCTAGGGGTGGTGCAGCCCACAGTAGGCTGGGCCCTCCAGCATCAATCATTCACCAAGACAGCCTCTCACAGACACGGCTACAGGTCCACATGATAGAGGCAGCTCTTCAGCCGCTGCTCTTAGTCTCCAGATGACTCAAGTTGACAGTAAAACTAACCAGAACACATGGCCATTTACAGGATCCTTGAACTGTGAATGGTTTCACTTCCAACTCTGAGGCAGTCCTTGTCATCAAAGTTAAATACCTGCCATAACCTGTACAGTACAGGCAAGTGGGGTTCCGTCACAATCCAGGTGTCACCTGCATCATTGATTCATTTAAAAATCCAAAAGTCACAACCTATAAGACGGAAACATGAAATGTGAGCAACAGCTCGTGGTGCCTCAGCCATCTACTCAGAGAATACTCCATGCTGCAAGGTGGACTCTAGTGGGCCCAATACTCCTATGTAATGAGCAAGAAGGTAGATACATGTAGTTAGTTTATTCTATTATGCTGAAGGTCATCACACAAGGTTCACACTTAAAATTCCTAACTACAGCCCTAAGCCTATCTTCCCAAGGACATAGCTTAGCTGAAGGTCAGGTCCAGTCTCTAAGAGCAGTCTCCAATTCGAGGGTCAGAATTATGAGGGAAACTCTCCAGCCAAGGTGATGTCTCCCAGATGTGCAGAGCTCATCTGTTCTTAGTCTTTGCTCTTAGTCTCTGCTTATATACTGTACAGTGGGCATCATGGAGTTCTAGGACTGTGACTGGTTGAGTGAGTGAGTGATGTCACTGTATTCTGGTTATCAGGGGCAGCCTTGGGGGTAGTGGGGATCTGACTATGCTATTTTTACATGTTACATGTTAGTGTGTTTTACTATGTCCGTTACACTCTGATAGTCCCTGCTCTGTTCTTTATCATGGCAGCTGCCTGCTAGCTCCATAAGCCCTCTAGGAATGAGGCTCCATCTGCTGCTGCTGTTCCTTGTCTCCCACCCTGCGTTCCTCTCCCCTAGGGATAGATATATAATTAGGGGGTCATCCACTTGCTTTTGACAGAACAAGAAGGGGTCTTCCTTTGCCTTCTCTGCTATGTGCATAGCATCCAATCCTTTCTGGATGCTGCCCTTAGCAGCCGCCATCCTGTCCTCATGCTGGACTCTTCCCCCTTCTCCCAGACCTCTGCTCTATATTAACTTTTCTACAGGGACTCTTGACTGTCACAACTTTTTTTGGAATGAAAGTATGTCTAACTTCAAAATACAAATGAATGGAAAGGAAAAGAGGCAGTCAATCAAAATACAATTTTTTCTTCTTTTACTTCACAGGTTACAAGGACTTAATTGAGCATATTTCTTCATTGGGATAACATACATGATCACTGACCACACAAGTCTCTGATTTTAGTTAATTTTTAAGTTGTCTTATATGGTTTCTGCTCTTCTTTATTCAACATTGATAATAATACTAAGGTATGCTCATGTGTTTCATTTTTAAGTGTTTAGTGTTTATGAGAATAGGATTGTAAGCTTATTTGGAAAATTGTTCCCATTGCTAAAAATTCCTGGCACCATGGAATGCATAATTGAGGCATCCATCAAAAAGGGAGGCTTTCAAATGGCATTTTACAAATCCCAGCCAGGAGGAAGGAATAACTCCCAACAGCAGTATCCATCAGGCAGGGAGCACCCTCAAAAGGAGGACGTCTAAATCCCAGCCAGGAGGAAGGAATAACTCCCAACAGCAGTATCCATCAGGAAGGGAGCACCCTCAAAGGAGGATGTCCAAAGGGGTGCGAACAAATCACAGCTGAGTAGAAAGAATTTCTCCCTCCTGCAGCATAGTAGGTTAACTACAGTAACAATTAATTGACTGCTTCAAAATAGCAAGGAGAGGGGATTTTGAATGTTTCCCAATTTCCAACACAAAGAAATGATGCCTGCCTGAGGTGGTAGATGTACCAATTACTCCATCTGCCCGCTACACATTGCATACCTGCAGGAAAATGTCACAATGCGCCTTAAAACTATGGGTCAATATTTTTTTAAAATTGTTGGTCACTCATGAAAGGATGCTTTCGGAGGTTAAAGCAGACACTTGAGTGCACAGAAACTGCTTCCACTTGAAGACAAATCAGAAAAGAAGACATGACATCTTGGAACGAAATATGTGGCATGTGGCAATGGGAAACCATTTTGAATCTATTTTGGAGCCATGGGGCCATGTCCTCCATGCTGCTTCGTAGGGACACATCTGTTGTGACAGCACTAGGCACCTCCTTGCTTCACTTCTCTCCTTATCGTCTGGCCCCAGGCCTCTCTCTTGACCTAGTCATATCCACAGAGCCATCTGCTATTCACTTGTGTCCTTCTGATGTTGGGAACTCTTTATTCTCCTCCCAGCTTCCTCTCCTGTCCTACAGAATCCACATCAACTGGAAAATTTCATCTTGCACTGGGGACAGCCAGTGCATGATCTACAGCTCCTCTCCCTTCAGCCCAACCTTTGCTCCTCAGCCCTCAGCCCTCAGCCCTCAGTCCTACATCAATCAAGAGCTCAGGCAAACTCCCTGGTCAAATCTAAACCAAACTGCTCCTGTGGGAACTGCAGCATGCTCCAGTTTGGAAGAGGAGGCTGTCTGCCCAAAGGCTTCTGCTGTGAGCTCCATTTGCATGAATAAACAGTTCTGAAGGGTTCAGCTGAAGCTTTTACGGAAACGCTCTCCAAAACATGTTCTGCGTTGCATTATCCACAGCAATAAAGATTCTGGGATTGGAATTTGGCTGTCAGTTTTATTGATGTTGCATGGGGTACAGTAGAATACAGCTTTCTCTTTCGGAAATTTATTGGCATGGCAGTGCAGAGAGCAATAAAATTGTGTTTTTAATCAGGAAGCCAAGCGGACATGATTCCAGGAGAAATATAGGAAGCAAGCACACCACAACAAGAAGCTTTCTCCCTCCACTGCCCCCTGGGTTTCTGAGAGCTCTGATTTAAATAATGGTGGGGAGAGGTGCTTGCTGGGACTGTCCTCAAGAATAGAACCAGAGAATCTTGTTTGCATTACTCTTTCTGGTCTCGTGGTCTCTAAGAAACTGTTGACTGAAAACATGTTTCAGCAATGAAGTTTCAGAAATTCTGCATTATCTGCAAGAAATGATCTGCCAATGTGGGGCTTTGTGAGAAGAACAGAGAAGGTAGAACATTCTTCCAAGAGAAGCAAGGTATGCTGCCTTGCTTCCCAACAGAGAAGGGACGAGGATTCAAACACCCCCTTCTGTGCAATATTGCCCAGAGGAAGGGGCATTCTGGGTCAGTCAGCTTGGTTGTTGCTCTGGTAGATTTGCTCCAACTTTTTGTGACCTAGTGTCTTCTATTGCCAAAAGGAAACTCTCATTTCATTCCACTGTCCTTCTGTCATGTAGAATAGAGTCATAGGTGGCTGTGCATAACTCACACAGCTACTTGTGAAGGCAGCAAGTCACTTCTGTCACCCACTGACAAGTCTGCTCTCAGAGAGAAGGTGAGCTTTCCTGATAGCAAAGGCAATCCCTTTTATACAGACCCAGGAGCAACCAGGCTATTTCTCACATGTGTGCATTCACCAGAAATGTTCTGTTCCTTCAGAGTCTTGGGCCATTGCGAGTACTCACCAAATGTTGACTATTGCTCCTTTCCTTGAAGAAGCATGTCCTAAGTTACCTTGGTGTTCACAGCCACTTAGGACTGGTCTTGCTATGGCTAACTGTTACTCTTTTCTCAATTCCTAAGAACTGCACAGCTTTTGGGACAACTGTAAGAATATTTAGGTAGTGGCTTTGAGTGTCTGAAGAAAAACATCTCATAAATACTCCTTCAGATGACATGAGATGCCCATGAATTAATCATAGGAGGGAAGTGGTTAGGTTCAGAAACTGGAATCAATTGCCTGAGGAAGGTAACGGCAGTTGAGAAAGATCTTCTCAGAGACATGGAAACATTCTCATTGTAGCTTTCTTTCTCCTACTCACGTGCTTTCCAACTGTCATTCGCCAACTTGGTTCCTCACAACTTCAAATAGCTTCTTGACCATTTTCAAAACCAAGCCAAGATCACTTCAGAACTGTTGGTAACTATTTTCTTGGTGCTCTGCCCTATCTCAATGAAATCTCTCAACAAGATAGGAATTGTTATTCCAGTTGTATTAATGAAGAAACTGAAACAGAGTTGGGGGAAGGATTGAGGGTCCTGAAGGGATAGGAACTCCATAGGAAGACCAACAGAGTCAACTAACCTGGACCCTTGGGGCTCTCGGAGACTGAACCACCAACCAAAGAGCATACCCTAACTGGACCTAGGCCCCCTGGACACATGTAGCACATGTGCAGCTCAGTCTTCACGTGAGTCCCCCAACAACTGGAGCAGGGTCTATCCCTAAATCTGTTGCCTATCTTCAGAACATGATCTCCTAACTGGGCTGCCTTATCTGGCCTCAGTGGGAGAGGATGTGCCTAGCCCTGCAGAGACTTGATGTGCCAGGGTGGGGGCATACCCAGAGAGGGGCTTACAACCTTTCAGAGAAGGGGAGGGATGTGGGGAGATGGGCTGTGTGAAGGGAAAGACTTGGGGGCAACATTCAGGATGTAAAGTGAATAAGTAAGTGTACTGGCTGGTTTTGTGTCAACTTGACCCAAGCTGGAGTTATCATAGAGAAAAGAGTTTCAGTTGAGAAAATGCCTCTAGGAGATTCAGGTGTAAGGCATTTTCTCAATTAGTTATCAAGGGGGAAGGGCTCCTTGTGAGTGGTACCATCTGTGAGCTGGTAGACTTGGGCTCTATAAGAGAGCCAGCTGAGCAAGTCAGGAGAAGTAAGCAAGCTAATAAGCAGCATCCCTCCATGGTCTCAGCATCAGCTCCTGCTCCTTGACCTGCTTGAGTTCCAGTCCTGACTTCCTTAGGTGATGAACAGCAGCATGGAAGTGTAAGCTCAATAAACCCTTTCCTCCCCAACTTGCATCTTGGTCATGATGTTTGTGCAGGAATAGAAACCCTGACTAAGACAGTAAGTTAATTAATTAAAAAATAACACCTGCCATAATCTCCTACTGATATAAGTTATAATATCAAACCAGAATCCAGTTATTAATCTTATAGTAGCAAGTGCACACAAACACACACACAAACATGACTATACACACACATACACACTACACATACACTATACACACACTACACACACACACAAACTACACACACAATACATACTATATGCATACAATGCACACCTATACTACACACACACCACACACACACTGCATATACAACACACACACATACATACTATGCACGCATACCATACACACATATTACACACACACATGCACGCTACATATACACTGCACATACATACATACTACACACATTACACACACATACTACATACAGGCACACTACACACACACACCACACACACACACACCATACACACACACACACACACCATACACACACACTCACACACACACACACACTCACACACGCACACCACTATTCATGAACCTGGAAACCAGCCAGTGCTAACCCTTAAGCTTTTTCCTTTTCCTGTGTCTCTTCCAGATCTCTCACCTATCTCCCTGTCAAAGTCATCCCTTCACAGGCTTTCAGGGGACTTAATGAGGTCGTAAAAATGTAAGTAAGACACTGCATATCAAAAGCCATTTATAATTGAAACAATGAAATTTTTTCTAAGAGAAAATGTAGTTGCAAGGGGGTAATTTTTCTCGGAGAGAAACTGTGTTTAGGAAACCCAACTATTTTTATCTTTATAATACAAATAATATCTAGCAGCCTTTGAAGAAATGGTGTGATTTTCAAGAGTCATTAAAATCCAGATAATTAACCTTGCTTCAAAGAATTGAATGCATTTTGATAAGTGATGATATTCTTTTTAAGTAGAAAAGAGATAGATTTCAATCATAAAAGTCCCACTCTGCTACAGCAGCTATTCCCTGATGTCACTCCTTTTTGATAATTCCCACATGATGAAAACACGTTAGAAGTTTATTGTGCCTCTTAAGATAATCACTGTATCTAAAATAGAATAAGTGCAGGACAAAAGCGTGGTTTTTCTAGCTGTGCTGATGAAAAGTGTGAACCAAAAGCATGAAGCGGCCGGTGATGCTGTGTGATCTCGTGTTCCTCTGAGGGCCTTCGGTCTCTTGTTACTGGGTCTCAGCTTCTAGAGCCTCATAGCCTTCATACTCAGATAGAAGCCTCTCTAGGAAAGAGAATGCTGTATCATTCCCATTAACATTATGCTGCAGGGTTTTCCCTGTCCAATTACATTAGGGCAGCAGGAGGCCTGTGATTGGACAGGGAAAAGGGAGGCGGAGCTAAGAGTTGCAGGGAGAGAGCGTCAGAGGGAGAGGAGGAAAAAGGCAAAATGGAGGCGGACGTGAACCAGTGTGACTTTACCAGCCACAAGTAGTTGTGATATCATAAGGTTAGAATAACTGAGATAAAGCTTTTATCATTATCAATTGGTTCTGAAATTATTATATTGGCTTCTTGTAAATTGAGAATTTATTGATACATAAATCTGATTGGTTAATTATAAGGTTCAAGAGTTTTGATTCTACGGGTAAATGGGTGTTATGATGGCTGACTGTGGGGTGGGCGGTTGTTGGGTGGGCCTGGCAGCATAGATCCGCCAAGGGACTCGGGAGTTCAGGCACAGAGAGACGGCCAAGTTGAGATCACCTGGCCATAGCCCTGGGGCCAGCCAATGCTGGCACTAGTGCAGGAACATGCCGGTTCTCTTTTTTAATATTTCCCGCAACAACATTAACCTGAGCCAAACTGGCTCAGCTGCTGGCTGGTTCCTCCCCGCCAGTTACCACTAAACAATCCAAGTGACTGTTAAAGCAGATTCACATGCCCTAGAAAGACCATATTGACCATCTTGGCTCTGTAGGGAACCTCTGCTGTTCCTTAAGGTGTTACCCAAGCAATGATAACATTAAAAATATTATCATTATCAAGAGTACTCCCTGCTCTGGCTGTGGAGTTTAGTTCCCAGCATCCAAGTTCTGTGGCTGCCTGTAACTCCAGCTCCAGGGGTTCCAATGCCATCTTCTGGCCTCTGAGGGTATCTTCATACACACTCCCATACACAGAGAGAAATACACACAACACGTAAAATAAATCTTAAAAACTCTAAGTCCTCGATAACAGCATGCTTACAGGAAACTCACTGTGGGTTTGTGTGTGAGCTCTTCTGCTTTGAAGTTTCGATGTTGAATGTTCCTACCTTTTAATGCATTGAGACCTCCTACTAAAAGCAGGCACAGTTAAATAAGCAAACTATCAGATATGGATGAGATGAAGCAGCCCAGGAGCCATCCAGTACAATGCTGTTGCCTTAGGCGCTGCCTTTCGGTGAGCTAAAGCTCTTGTGGAGTCTGAAGCCTTCTGTGAGCATTAACTTTAGAAATGCACAAGCCCACACTTGTGTCTTGGAGACTTTTTTCTCAGCTACCAGCAAATGGCAGGTATTGTGGGGGTTTTGACATTACTACCATGCTTGGGTTTGATCTTTGACAAAACCAATTCATTTACTTTTGTGCATTTCTTAAGAAATAAATTTACCTGGCAGTGGTGGTGCACGCCTTTAATCCCAGCACTTGGGAGGCAGAGGCAGGTGGATTTCTGAGTTCGAGACCAGCCTGGTCTACAGAATGAGTTCCAGGACAGCCAGGGCTACACAGAGAAACCCTGTCTCGAAAAAACCAAAATAAATAAATAAATAAATAAATAAATAAATAAATAAATAAATAAATAAATAAATAAATTTAAGCAGTAGTCCACTTGGCCCCTTATTCATTCAATCTGCAGCTATGTACCAGGCAATATGAAGCTACCAGGGACTCAGATGAGAATAGAAGGGGTTCCTAGTCATGAATTTGTTTACAAACTGAGACACTAGAGGAAAAAGATGCTCAGAATCCATAATGTGATTCCACCATCCATGCTATAACTACCTTGAAAGAGCCTCAGAAATTGGTTTTGAGAATTTAAGAGTTAAGTTATGAAACAGCTAATTCAATCCAAATCAAAGCCTCACTGAAGTGATGCATGGGTACCTCAGAGATCTCAACTGTAGTCTGGCATGATCACATAATTAGCATATTGCTTTCCAGGGCTGTCAAGCAAGGAAACCTGACCAGACATTTTTTTAAAGGCCCTATGCACTTCCAACAATGTATGATTCAGAGTCAGACAAACAAGAGAACAGACTTTTGTATAAATGGTGGTGACCGAAACTCAATTTCACTGGAGTTGTAGACACCCATTGATACTCATACAGGAAAACGTTAACCTTTAATGATGTAGGGGCAACTTCTACATTCCTGTTCCTTCTCAAAGAACACAGAGGAATCACACACACACAGAGATTATTATCACAAGGACATATTCGTGTCTCTCATGTATACTTTTTTTTCCCTCTTCCCTAGTGAAATTTCTCAGAGTGATTCCCTGGAAAGGATAGAAGCTAATGCCTTTGACAACCTCCTCAATTTGTCTGAAATGTAAGCATCAACTAACAGATAGCTTATTGCTGTACACTATTACCCCGGCTGCTGGGAGCCCACTTGGTATTTGTGTTCAAGCATCCAATGCTAGAAATCCAAGAGGCAAAGACTGTAACAATTACTAGGTCTGGGCAGGCACTAATCTCTCTCACTGCAGTGGCCTGAAAGTTGCCATGGTGACAACTGCTTCTCCCTAGGAACTGTGTAAACTCTGAAACATCAACAACACAATGTTAAAAATTAAAATTGACATTGTGAAGTCCTGCCAAGTAGCTCTTGCCTCATGGGGGTTGGGGGAGGGGTATAGAATACTTGGAGTAGGTGGGAAGATGGAAGGAGCTTAGAGATCAAGAGTTGGTTCATCAGGAGCTGTTCAGACCCAGTCATTCTTTCAAGTAAGTGCTTCGTTAATAGTAACCATGACAAGCCTTGTGTAAAGCCTGTGAACATTGGGCTCACTGGGCTTTATTAGTACTGTTGTTAGATTTAATCTTAAAAGTACATATTCCCAAATGATCATACACAGATATGCCCAACTCAGAGATGAGAGATGAGTGGCTTCCAAGTGATGAACCTATATTAACTCAGTTGCCTGATTTCATACAGCAGGTTAGTATCAGAGCTGGACTAGACACTAGGTCATATGACTTACGAGCCGGGCTTCTTATGCCACCACAGAGGACTTCCAACCAGGGCTTCCCACGGGATTCTCAAATTCCCCCTGTAGGCAAGTCAAAAGGAAGGGAAAGGACATACATTGAATACTTGTACTCTCTTATGCTTGGCGTTTCCTCTAGGTTATGTCACTACTCTCATGGCTGCCCAGCATAGTTAGACAATTACCATTTTGTCCAGAGAACAGAATGGAAGCTGGGAGAGTGTGTGGATACTTTAGACACTGGCTGGGCTGGGACCGAACTCAAACCCCATCTTTCTCCAAAGCTTGTGTGTTTTTCATTACGCCAGAAGGACTCCATCAATGGCCCATCGAGTAACTATCTAAGAGGATTGATTAATTAATAAGCACACGAATACCTGCTCTATTGCCTATCTTGGCTAAAAGCTGCTGGAACACAGAGGAGCTGAAATACAAATATCCACCAGGACATGACAGTATAGCCAGAGAATTGAGAGTAATCCACCAATTACAGAAAAAGCCAAACAGTGGGTATTTAAATTTCAAAGAAATTGGACTTACTGTGCATTGTACATAGGGTTCATTCTTTGGTAGATGACTGTGCAATCCCAGACCTAAAATTCTGCAACATTAACAGGCTTCCTGGATAATGGTGAGGCATCATCAGGACATCTAATAATAAACAAAGCAAGACATCAGCTGAAAGAAAAATAAAGCCCTCTCCAGGGGATGTTTGTGGCCTTCTAAAGGAGGCCCTGAGACTTGCATGGTAGCTTCATGCAGTCTCTGTGCTTTGTCCACAGTAATATCTTGCATAGCTAGGGCAGTGCTTGATATGAATAGACACTCAATAAATGTTGATAGAGTGTGTGACTGTATGATGTTCTGTGGTTAGACCTCCAAGGATCTTTAGGAGGGAACAGTCCCTACCTCTCACTGGTCTGACTGACCATTGCTTGATTCACTTATTAGAAGAATCACTACTGCAGAATAACTCACACCCAAAGACTCCAACCTTAAGACCATGTTCCAAGTGTCGATAGTCATTATAGTATGGTAGAATGAGCACTATGCTTTGAGTCGGAAAAGCTAGATCCCATTCAAATCCTGTTACTCTTCAATTGAATGATGAGAAAAGTCATTCAGCTTTCACCATCAACATTGGCAGAGACTTTAGCATAAACAAATCACATTACTTCTCCAGATTATTGTAAAGGAAACCAGAAGGGAGAGAAAATAAGCCAGTAGAGGGTTGTAATAGTAATGGGGAGGGTATCATCATCATCATCATCACCACCACCACCATCATCATCATCTAAGAAGGGCACACTCGCTCAGGGGAGCTAAGAGGATGGGAATTGTACATAGAAAATTATCTAGAGCATGAGCAAAAATCTGAATCCCAAGGCATCTGTCCTGTGCTATTCTGGATATGTGCCTATCTGGATAACTTCTCAGTGTGCTTACCAACTGAGTATGAACAGACCTGGTTTGCCTACAAAGGGCCATTCTCTGGGGAACATCACCTCCTATCATGCCCAGTGTGCAGGCTCCATAACAGGCAAGCTCTACTTGGCCAGGAGCCCTGGACCTTGGTTTTATCTGGTGTGAAGGAGCAGAAGTAGAGATATGCACAGATAAACTCCCAGCTAAGATGCCTACACCTGACATTTTGGAAGGGAGGGCACGTCTTCTTGGAAATAGCTGGCAGGGCCCTCAAGAAAGTCCAGTATTCCAGGAACTTGTGTTAGGCACTGACAGCAGTTGATGTCATTGGTGGGATTTTAGTCAAGAATGCCTGGTGACCAGTGCATCCCGACATCTACTAAACCACTGCCCATTCCCCCTTCTCTCTTCACAGACTGATCCAGAATACCAAAAACCTGCTGTACATTGAACCTGGTGCTTTTACAAACCTACCTCGGTTAAAATACCTGTGAGAAAATGTTCCTTTATAAACATCTGTGGTGGGGAAGATGGGTATCTGTGAAATTGAAAGTGATCAAAAGGTTGAAAGACTTTTGGTTTTGTTTTTAAGATTTTGTTTCAGCTTTTTTACTATGTGTATGTACGTGAGTCTGAGTGTGGGTTTGTACATGAGTGGACTGCCTACGATGGACAGCAGAGGACAAAAGATGCTCTGGAGCTTGAGTTTTACAGGCATTTGTGAGCTGCTGTGCGGGTGCTGGGAACTGAACTCTGGTCACCTGGAAGAGCAGTAAGTATTCTTATCTACTTACCACTGGGCCATCTCTGCAGCACTCTGAAGAATGTTTTTGACCAACCATCAACATTGTGTTTGCCTGTTTTTCCTTGTTAACCTTCTGGTTTAAATTTAATCAATCGTTCTTGTCTTTACTATTCTGGGAGTTTCACACACATATAGAGGGCTCCCCTCATTCCCTCTGCCCCACACACAGAGGAGAACACTGCCCCTTTGCAGTGGGTTTCAAAATTGAAAATGGGAATGGGGGATTCACAACATGTCATACAGGACCAAGGAGAACTTCTAAGGTAAGTGGTAGCGAGCAAAGCTGGGGGAAGCGATTCCGGTTTGGTTTCCCCCACTGCACAAGAGAGTCTCCTCTCTTTCATCTCATTAGTTCATTCATTCATCAAGGGAAACCTTTCCAAGTGGTGCCTTAGGTAGGCACTGTGCCATGTCAACTCAATCTTTATTTTCTGTTTCCTATGAGATCCTACCAAGGCTACTGGCTAGCGTGGCAAATTGAGTCCCACCACAGTCCAACAGAACCAGTCCTATCAGCAAGGCAAGATTCCTAAAACGTCCTAGTCTTAGCTGTGTTGGCAATGGATTTTCCACCATAACAAGTTATCCCTACCACACAGAAAATTTTATACCCTCCTAACAGAGATGCCCTTCTCTCTATTTTGTGATAAACTAAGTTTTAGGAGTCCTGAAGGGAGTACCACTTCCACCATCATCCAAATGAAAGGAAAAAAGAAGGCAGAGGATGAGGGAGGGGCCTGTCTGTGATGAGATGAGGGAGGGGCCTGTCTGTGATGACCTACACAGTCAGTCTTGCTCCGAGGAGCCATGTAGAAGCTGTAGGTAGCAGCGGTGTAGTTCTCTATGGATAGTTATAGACCCAAGGTGTTTACCAACCTCCAAGATACCTTGGGCACATAAGCATCCACCACTTTAGAAGGCATTAAGGGTAACCCAGACCCAAATTTGACCAGCACAGACTCTTAGTAGCCCATTGATTTTCTTAAATAGTATTTTATCCCAAAATGTGGGATTCCCCAATTCAAGTCCACTCTACAGTCTGAACCTCCTGCTAGCCCTAGTGCAGACAAGGCATGAATTGACTCTGAACACCTTTATCTATAAACCGCTCTCTTCTTTAGAGGTTAATAAAAAGCAGGAGCCTTGAGCTTCTCCAACCACAAAAGGAATGTTCAATGTTTTCAATGAGATACTAGGAAGAACTTCCTGAACCAGAAAGAGGCTAAGTAAAGTTTCTAATAATGAAGGGTATCGGTTTCTCAAAACATCAATCTTCCTGAAAAGTTTGAGTTAAAACCTGCTCCAAAGGAGAAGGTTCCTTTCTGGAACCATCCATAGTATGAAGTACAGTAGTTATCAGGAGGAAATGGTCTGCAGTCCAACAGGAAAACGCAATGGCTTTAAAGGAAAGACAGGCTGGAAATGGAAAGGCAAAAGACCCAGAAGCATGGTCTTAGCCCTGAACCTCCAACCAGGAACCTTTATGGGAATTTCTCTTAGCAATGGAGCTTTTGCAATTATGACAGTCTTCGTCAGCTAAAAGTATAACTCATAAGGGCAAACTCAATATTTTAAAGTTTAATGTGAAAGCAGTGTCTGCAGAGCGCCTTTCTCCTCGCCTTCATATTTATAACGATAATCATATTTGTAACGATAATCGCTTATACTCTCTGCCCATATCACTACCCTACCCTGAGTCACAGGAGCATCTGTAACACAGGCATCCAAACCCTTCCAGATGTTACGAAGATCTCCTCCTCTGAATTTAATTTCATTCTGTAAGTATCAGGCTGATTGCTATGCACAACAATTTCCTATTTGCAGCTAAAATTTGGAAAGTAAATATTTCTCATTTCTTTCCCCAAGGGAAATCTGTGATAACTTACACATAACCACCATACCAGGAAATGCTTTCCAAGGGATGAATAACGAGTCTGTCACACTGTGAGTACACCCTCTGGATTCTTGCTCTGCCACACAGCCTGCTGCAACTCTCACTTCTAGTCTGAGGTCAGTGTCAGGCTCTGTTTCACCACATCCCTTAGTTTCTGATGACTTAATCTAGGCTGCCAAGTTGGAAGTTGTATGGGACAGCTGCAGGGCCATATGCTAACATGACCACAAACTGCTGGATCCTGGGGATGGGCAGCATTGACTTCCTGTGGGTGAAGTTCTTTCTGCTTAAGGGTAACTCTTTGAGGCTGGACCTTTATTCAAAGATCAAAATATAAAACTGCCAGCAATTTAGACCTAAATTTAATCAGGAACCAGGAGTTACCCCTCATAGGTATGAGAATATAATAGAGGGGGAGCCAAACAGGAGTGGGAGGGTGGAGACCTTCAAGGCATGTTGGGACAATTCATGGGAAACTGTGAGCACCCAGAGAGCCTTTTCCATAGACCAGGATTCTGCATTCTGCAAAAGAGCTGCATAGTATTGGTTTGGCAGAGCTATTACCTAATGTTGGTTGTGATTTTAAGAGGAACAGTGCACCACGCCAGTAGGGTGTAATTGCCCCTCCTCCGAAGCTAATGGGGACGCTGGGATGCACTCCTCCCAGAGTGCCCATGAGACATTGTGCTCCGTGTCCCTCCCTGTTCTTAGCCCTTCATCTCAAAGGAGTGTGATTAGTCATTTGCTTGGCACTTGTTCTCAGTTGAATAGGCCCTTGTGTAAGTGCAGGGTCATGCGGAGCACCCGGCTGGACCAAGGCTATTACACTTGCTGAGGAAAACCTTATTTTCTCAGCTATGAAGTTCAACTCCTTAATTAGAAAATAATGAAAGCAAACCTTCTCTTTTCATTATTAGCTAGATTTGTGATTTTGCTCTCAATGGAACCAGTCTGGCCCACCCCCACTCAGATCTTTACCAACTGTGAGCTCATTTAAGGAAAACAAAACACTTCATGTGGTACAGGAAATGCTTGGAGGGGCTAAAGTTAAAAATATGCATTATCTTTGTATGTCCCCTCACAGCCACTGTGGCTTTTCATTAAGTCTCAAGAGGCCCAGGTGACACGTCCTAACACACCCTCAGTGAGCAAGCACTTAGCTGTGCAGCTTTTAAAACATTCTGCATGATGAAGGGTTCAGCCAATCACACAAAACAAACAACCTTGATCTCCACTTGAACTCCTCAAGGTAGGGAAAGGTCATGCCAATTGCTTTTCCTAAGACTCTGTAAAATGTGGCAATATTTAGGACTGCACCTATGACACACCACAGTACAAAGGCAACTGGGTATGGCACCTCAACGTTAGCCCTAGCTCCAAATACAGCCAACCAAGCAGTGTCAGTCAGGTTGGGCCTACAAAACCCGGGCCCCATCTCTATTCAGTGGGATTACTGATGCCTCCTTTCGCAGATCTAATCACACTCACACTGTGTCAACCACATAGTTAGCACAATTGCCTCAATTAACCACAGTTAACAGCTCAGACAAACAACACAGAGCAAGCCAGTTGATGAGACCATCTCCAACATTTCACCATATTTTAAATGTCTGGGTTTTGTTAATGCTGTTCTAGTTTGATTTTCTGTTGCTCTGAGCAAAAGCAATTGGGGGGGGTTATTTTCTTACACGCCCAGGTCTCAGTCCTGAGAGGAAACTCAGAGCAACAGAAATGGAGGAAGGCGGTGTGCTGGCTTATTCTCTGGCTCATTCCCAGGCTATGCCCCACTAGCTTTCTTACACAGCCAAGGCCTAGGGATGGTGCTGCCGAAGATGGACTTTGTATTCCCATATCAATCATCAGTCAACACAATGCCCCATAAAGGTGCTCACAGACCGATCTGATCTAGGCAGTTCCTCGGCTGAGTTTTTCCCTTCCTGGATATTCTACTTCGCTTTCTATTCCTGTGAAACACCAGCACTTGGGAAGGAAGAAGTTTATTTGACTTACACATCTCAATCACAGTCAATCTATGAGGGAAATCAGGGCAGAAACTCAAGCAGGAATAGAGGCAGCAACCACGAGGAAATAGATATTTTTTTAGCTTAGAATTCCGTCTATGCACCCCCCCTTCCATGTCTCCTCTCCTCCCTGGGAGGTCCCTCTGCTTTGTTCTGTTCTGCTCAGCTCTGGATCCTTCAAGGAGCTTAGGCAAGTTGTCTGAATTCATCTGCCTGCATTGCTGTGACTAGATTCAGCCCAAATATTGCCACGGGAGAACTGTGAGGGCCATGTTATAAACCAAGCAGAACATCTTGTCACACTGTCTCAGCACTTGGCCACTGCTTAAGATGTGATCTTTCACATGTACTTCCTCTTTGTTCTTCCCAAGTCAACTGTATTGGGATTCTTTGAGTTGTGACATGCCATTGGCCAAGCCTTTCAGCACCTGTTGTTTCTCAAGAATTACAAAGAGAATTACACAATGATTATTTGTATAACCCATCATTTTTCTACACTTTAACCAACATTTCTATTTTTAGAGGGGGCTTTCTTTGCTGCCATCGTTTCCCCTGCATGTTCTCTCTTGTTCTCTGTCTGTTTTAAGTATTACTTGGAATGTGAATCTCTCAAAACGGTATCTGCCACATCAGAATCCATTACTGTCATCTTTCTTTATGAAACCTGCCATCTTCTTTAACGTGGCATATGGTAAAGTCATGTAAGTTGGCATGCACTTGACTAAGGTAGGGGAACACAAAAACAGCTCAGGCCTGCTGAAAGACAGGCAGCGCAGGCAGCTGAGAGCCTGGGAGACCCATAGAAACTGGGGACCCAGATTATTCAAATCAGGTTGATAGCAGCACATATGAGTCAGACAGCAGCCACTGTCCACACAACCCCTGCCAGGACATGTGCTGAAAAATAGACTTTGTCCACAATGACTTACTCAGCTAAAAGAACTCCGGCCACATAGGAGACAAAGGGTGAATATAGTGTCCCTCTTCTTTAGGATGCTTTTCCTGTGCTCATTTGGTTTAATAGAATGAAAGACAGTAGGGAGGGAAGAAGGAAGACAGGAAAGAGAAAAGAAAACGTTGTGTACATGTCTTCCACCAGCAAGCAAAGCCAGGCATTGTCTTTCCACAAACATAATCTCTCTTCTTTGAAATCAACCAAAAGCTAGGTGACCACATGATCCAAGAGAATGTCTAACACTGTTAACATAAGCCCAGAAGCGCTGTGCAGCACCCCAGAATCATTCAAAGGGAAGGCAGCGTTGAGAAGTACAGCATCATCTGTAATTAATTTCTAACTCCTGAATCTTACTTGGAATAAAAAGATGCCATTCTCTCTGGTTTGCAATTCCTGATATCTGAACAGAGAATCTAGACAATGCCTGCAAGTGTGGACCTGCCGCTGTGACAGAGAAGCAAGGGGACCTTTGTCTCATCTATGTGCCAAGGAAGCCCCCCTCCTTTCATTCTGACACCATGAGACTTGGTGAAAACAGTATCTGAAGTGACTCTCCGGATGTTGTCAAAGGCAGGGAACGCACTGTGTGAGCCTGACAGCACAACACCTCCCACTCATGTCCACACATTCTCTGAACCAAGGAAGCTGTTCTTTTAATCAAGGCAAGACAGCATTCTTCATTGTATGCTACTGAACACAGTACACTGGGAACAGAGAGCACTTGCTGCTGAAAGAAAAACAGGGAGCCACAGTCCATAAAATACCAATAAGCATGACCGAGACTTTTCAAAACTAAAAACGAGATGCATGACAGTAGCCCTGACACAGGGGGACTGAGGCCAACCCAGTGAGTGCACTGGAGAAGAAGCCCAGGTCACTGACCTAGCCTGCTCTTCGGAATCAGAAAGGCCCCACTACAATGGAGAGAAGTAACAACTCATTTAAACATGTGCCTAGAGCTCAGAGAAATCCTGTCCAAGTCTTGTAAAGGGAGCCCTTTCTCTCTGTTCCATTCAGGGGCTGGAGACTACTGCATTAGTTGAGTTCCAGAATCTACTTCTAAGTGATTGATATATGTTTACTCATGACAGCTTGAAAATGATGATACTATTATTATCAACCCTATTTTTGGATGAAGAAATTGAGGCATGAAAAGCTAAATAACTTACCCAAAGTAATTCAGCTTTGAAGAGGCAGAGTGGGATGTGAGCACCGGCAGCTGGATTCAGTGCCTGCACACTTGACTACTGAGCCACATGTACAACACTGGCTTTATGAGGCCAGAAAGAAGGGACACTATCCTAACATATGTCAACAGTGTAAGCACAGGCTGCAGAGGTGGCCCAGCAGTTAGGGCTGCTCTTCCAGAAGACCAGGGTTCATTTCTTAGCACTTACATGGCAGCTCACAACTGTCTGTAACTCCAGTTCCAGGATATCTGATGCCCTCTTCTGGACTTGGAGTGCCAGGCACACAACATGGTGCACAGACATACATGCAGGCAAAACAACCACATACACAAAATAATAGCAAAAAACAAACAAACAAACCAAAAAACTTAAAGCTAAGATGAAGGTAGCAAACCACAGCAAAGCAGAAAGGGTTTCCAGGCAACTACAAATGGCTTGGCTTTGCTAAACCCCTGGGAAGGAATGCTTGTGCTAACCCATCAGAGGTGTAACTCTACCAGTCTGAGTAGAGAAAATGGTGGAAGGACTAGACCCTGGACCACATAATTAGCACCATGGGGAAAAAACATCACATTTCTATACACCCTTGGGCAGGGGTTCCCAGTCAGGCAAAGTGGGGCTGGGTTACACTTGTGATGGGACTGAGTCTGAAGCCTCACGTACAGCACGAGCTCATGTCACTCAAGCTCATAGGACTCAGTTTAGGTGGATGGTGGCACATGCTTCAGAAATGCTGGTCTAGACTCTGAAAACTTAGATTTCAGGGGAAACAAGAGTTGTAACTCTTTCATTGAACAGTGGTATCTACAAGAACCCCTGCCATGTCAGGAGGTTGACAAAGAGCAATATTCTAAATATAACACTTTTTAAAAGGTCTTGTGGGATCCAGCTGCCAACAAGGTGAGAAAGCAGTATGTAATTACCCAAAATGACAGGTCTGAAAAAGACTATCCCTTTATGGTTTACACTAGAAAATAATAGGGAAAACTATTGGGAAATGGCATTCAACAATCTAATATGGGCCACAGGAGTTCCTGTATGCAACTGGACACAGAAAAGAATCCCGGAAGTTAGGGAGGGCTCTCTTTACTGTGGACGCCAAAGCTAGTGGTTTTAGGTCCCTGAAGCATTCAAGGCTCCTAGTTTGGTGGGGTTGGGGTTGGGGGTTAGTTAACTACCGTATATTTATTGTACAGGTTAAGGATCATGGTGCATTATCACAATTATATACCAATCAGACAGTGGGATTAGTGTTTCCATTTCTTCATTGTTTCTGTTTCTGGAGCCTTTGTGTTCCTTCTTCCTAGTTCTTCATAAAATGTGTAGTGGGGCCTTGACTGTCATGCTCCTCGGCTCTCTCTTAATCTCATGAGCAGGCCACAGGGATTATTTGTAATCTCTAATTTAGATTTCCTGAGGTTCCCATCTGGAACATCAGACTTCAGCATGAGTGCCACCTCTATCTATTGTCAAAGGTTTGCAGTGGGTGCTGGGAAGAAATAGCACGTCCACATGCCACATACATGTACATGCAGCAGGAAGGTAGATATCTATGTTGGCCTGAGAGAGAGAGAGAGAGAGAGAGAGAGAGAGAGAGAGAGAGAGAGAGAGAGATTATGTGTGTGTGTATTTGTGTGTATGTGTATTGTGTGTGTGTGAGTTTATGTGTGAGTGTGTGTATGTGTGTATATATACTATACATATATGAGTTTGAGTGTGTGTGTGTGTTTCATGTATGGGAGCTGTTTTATAGATACCATATTTTTTTATATAAAAAAACACAATTTAATAACTGTTCACACCGTAACTGATGGAATATCCTCTAACACACCTCGCCTGCTCCGCTCCATTTCACCTTTTAAAATGCTGGTCGCTCTCAACTACATTACTTTCTCCACTTGCTAATGGAGCTTAAAGAACTGTGTACAGACATTTAGATTTTCGGGACTATGGAGCCAGTTTGGCATCAACAAAACCATGAGCACACGTACAGAAATAGAGAGTGAGCCGGTGACCCAGTGCTGCAGCTCTGCAACCTAGAGTGACCACAGAGTGCCTCTGAGCCAGCCTTGAACCCCGCCCTCCCTCTGTCCTCCACCCTGCCCCACCACTCCTCACCCCCCACCCCAACTCCCTGCCCTCACCCTGCTTCCAGGAACCAAAACCCAACAACACCATGGAAGCAACAGCCATAAGAAGTAAATCAGAACATGGGTGTGTTAGGGCTAGTCAGTCACCCAGCACCTAGTAAACATTTTAGAAACCAATGGTGGTGATGGAGGAGCAGTAGGAACAGCTTTACCCCATGCCTCCAGAGTCCAGAATGTTGGAGCGACAGCTAGCTGCTGTGAATGCCAGTGGTTATCTTAGCAATAAATGTCACAGGAGGAGAGCGTCTGCTTCTGAAGTGCGTTTCTGTCAGCTTCTTCCCATCCCTAAGCCCTCTCTCCTCCCTCCTCCAGCAAACTGTATGGAAATGGACTTGAAGAAGTACAAAGCCATGCATTCAATGGGACAACACTAATCTCGCTGTGAGTATATGCTTATTTCCCTGGCTCATGAATAAAAATGAAGCATTACTCTGGCTACCAGATCACATTCAATCTTCAGCAACTAACTCTGGGCAAAAATAAACTTTCAAGTGGCTAGTCCTCCGAGTTGCATGCGTGTTACTAGGCAACCGGCTGGCTGGAAACCCCAGAGAACTCTGATTTCAAAGACAGAAGCAGCCTCCTCGCATTGAAATTGACAGTTTGCTGAAATATTCAACACTCTACTTTGCGTCTCCTCCACCTCGCAGCTCCCCTCTCTGCCCCCCTCTCACAGGTTGGTGGTGTGTTAGAGGCAGAATATTTCAGAAAGAGACTCTTCCCCAGACCCCACTGAAGGGAAATGGGGTGACACCATTTACCAGCCTAATCAGCCCCAGCTTCACAGCACCTCCCTCCTGCTGGCAGGAAAGAAGCAGCTACTCAGAGGAGAGGGGGCTCTGGCTGTTCCCCACTTCAGTCCAGCCTCCTGCTGCCCCCCCCCACCCCACACCTAGTAACAGCCTTTAATTCAGGGACTCATCCCAAGGATGACTTGCCTTATGGCTCTCACCCTCCCCTCCCCACAGCCATCCTGAGGAACAGTAAGTACATTTATAGGGATTCGTGTGGTCCCTGGCAGCCTAGGATGAGGTTCTGAATGCTCAAGTCATGACTAGCAACACCTAAAAGCACCTGAAAAGCTAAACTGAAGACAACATTAATGAATACAGACAGAAAGGCCTTTAAAATTAATGAGGTAGTAGCCAGTGAGATGGCAGAGTTTACAGAAGCTTGCCCCCAAGCAAGCAACCTTGGGGAGAGAACTGACTTCCCAAAGGTTGTCCTGCACACACACACACACACACACACACACACACACACACACACACACACACACCATAGCATGGACGTATTTTTCTCTCTCACACAAATTAAATAAATAATGTAACAAAAATTTTTAATAAATTTGTCTGAAGCATGATCCATACCAATGACCAGGTGTTAAGGAAGGCCTGTAAGAATCATGGCTGCTTGTTCATGCAGGTTCCTGAGCTGACTTTCTTTGGTGGATCTCAAAGGGGCTAAGAATTTGCGCTTTTAAGAGGCTCCCAGAAGACCCTCATATGTCAAGGTCTGAGGCTAGGTATCTCGGGTCTACATAATACACTAATGATTTTAACTATAGATCTTAAACCAAGGATCCCACGTGCTGATATCATGCCGTATAGTTTAGCAGATGAGAGCCAAGGCCTAAGGTTCACTAGCTATCAACTTGCATCACCTTAAACAAGTTAACCTTCCCAAGCCACAGTGTCCTCATTCGTGAGCAAGGCTGCCAACAGAGGATTATTTCTTCTGAGGATTGGTCCAGCAAGTGAAAAGGTTGGATTTGCACCCTTAGTGCTTAGCATGGTGCATCAGTAAGTGCTCATTGATTAAGTTTATCCCATAATTCTTGTTTACGAGTGGATGAAGATTTATATGCCCTCAGCTCAGGGTCGAGATCCTACTACCACATCCTGAAGAAGCAGGAGATACATAGGCATTGTTCTCTTGGAGGGGATTTGGAAATTGTCTTGTTGACCTGACAGTTGCATAAAGAGTTCATTAATAAGAACCCCAAGATTAGGGGAGGAGCATCACAGCCGCCCTAGTCCACTCTCAGATGCCTCTTTCTATTATTCATGCAACAAACCACAGCTCTCCTGAAGGGGGCATGCTGTATTTCAGCAGAGATGAAAAGGAGTAAGCTGTAGGCTGTAGGGTTTGCCCACAGGGATCCATAGCACAGGAAAAGGCAATTCCAAATGGTGTGTGGATTGTACCTGAAGAGTCACTCAAACAGAAGGCAGTGTGTTGTGCTTGGCCAGAGAGCAAACAAGGCCTCCGGATTTCAGAGGCAGGGGGAGGTGTTAAATAACAGTAAGGAGTTGGGGTGCAGGCTGTGAGTCAGTCTGATGTGGACAGACAAAGGTAGAAGGAAAATGTGTCCCAGGCAGAAGCCAGCAAGAGGTATGGCCACTGGAGAGATGTGCTCAGACGGGCCGGCAAATAGAGCTTTTCAGACTTTGAGAATGTGAGGGTCAAAGAAAGAAGGCTTAGGTAACACGGGAAGAAATTCAGAGAGTGTTCCTCTCTTAATAGAAAGGACAGAGGTTGGAGGAGCAGGACAAGGATCCTGGGATCTTCTCAAGACAGGGCCTGAAGTCCTTTGTGACTTCAGCCACCTAGACATGGGCTGTGACTACTCCCTGGACACGCCTACTAAGAATGCACATCTCAAAGGAATCAGATTACACTATGAGAAGAACCACTTGGAAGCCTTACTCTTTGTTTAGTTTGTGACTTTTGACAAATCCTGAGGCCTCCAAGGTCACAAAAACTCAGACCGATAAGGAGCTTGTTGCCCTCTAACCCTTGGACATGCTGAGGAGTGTTTGAATCCTCCTCAGGCTGCTTGGTAGCAAGTTCTCACAAATCCAACAGGAGAGGCTGAATCCGTTAAATCGTGGGACAAAGGGATTCACCAAGTGACGGGAAAGGACAAACACTAGGTGAGACCAAATAATGCACAAGCCATTCCACAGTTTCACCAAGGACCCCTATCTTTCTTCCAGTTTGTCTACCTCTCTCTCCCCCCCTCTGCCCCACCACACCATGCATGCAGCCTAGCTTGGGCACATGCACGCACAACTGGGAAGGTTGATGTGAAGTGCAAGCATGACTAAGGAAACTCTTTCCTCACAGTGAGCTAAAAGAAAACATCTACCTGGAGAAGATGCACAGTGGAGCCTTCCAGGGAGCCACGGGGCCCAGCATCCTGTGAGTACAGTGGTGTAGCCTCCTCTCCCCACAGAGTGCTAACAGCCCTGTTGTCAAATCGTGTCACTGCCAGCCTGGCTTGTGACACAGGTGAAAAGGATCAAATGTGTCAGGGCTGTCCTACAGACATGAAGCACTACTGCCTCTGACATAGCCCCACATTTCCAGGAGCTACAATTTGGTGCCTTTGAGGGAAGATTGTACTCAGCCTTTCCCTTATCTGTTGAGGGTCTGTCCCTCTGGTTGTGTGGCATAACCTCAGTCTCCATGTGTTGTTACTATTGTTGTTGAGTGTGTTTGCATGTCTATCTTCTCTGGTAATTCACCTTCCCCACAGTTTTCTTAGGAGACAGGCATAGTAGATTACAGCTTAACACAATGGCCTCATTTGGTCTCAGTAAAGATCTTGTATCCAAATAAGATATTCTGAGCTCCTAGCAAAAAAGATTTTAACATGTGAATTTGAGGGGCCATAAGTCAACCAGCAATGCCAAACATAGGGTATGGCACCCTCACGTGCTAGTGGAGGGTGGAACTCACTCAGTGAATCCATTCTGACCTGAACAACCCCTAGCATTTGGATGGCCATGGCTGAGATGTTGCTGGTGGGTTCTCCCTACAGTCGTGTGAAGAGTGAATCTCAATCCCTCCATGAGCTGAGCTTCGATGCAAGGGCTTGTACAAAGAAAAGCTTCTCCAACCAAGGTTGAGAGACTCTCAGGACTTTAAGTAAAAGCACAAACATTTAAAGGCCGTTTAGTAATATGACCGATTAGTGGAATCCCAATAGTAGGTTCCATTCCAGGGCTGATGACTTCCCGGCCATATGAGGCCACTCAAAAAACAAGCACCAACCTCCTCCATGTCTGAGGAAAGTCTGCAGCCTGAGTTAACAATTCATGCAAAGACTCTAAAGCAGAACAGAGCACTGGCTTCCTAATCCACAAGTACCAGAAGCAGGAGGGGCCTAGAGCCCTTGGGACACAGTGTCCTGTTTCCACTGTCCTCGCAGGAACTTGGACCCGGCTACATTCCCAATCACACTCCTGTTCTCCCCTCCCCCCACTGCTATTACTTCCTCCTTGTGCCAGGCCCTGGGCCTCGAATGGAGACAGACTGTCAAGGAGGGTGTACTTCTGGGAAAGGGTTGGGCCTTAACCACTTACAATACCAGCAGGATTTAAAAGCTAAAACTCCTACCAAACCCCCTCTTCCTGAAATATTTTACATTTGGGGTTTCCTCAGAGTTTGCCTCAGAGTATGGTAAAACCAAGGAGCTTTGTTTAAAGTCCTGAGCCTTCTGCACTGCTGTGCTAGCTCAGCATGGTGTTTGCTTGCTTTGGATGGACACATCTAACTAGTTATTAGAGCGCATGTGCTCTGCTTCCTAGGTGGATGATAGCTAATGCCACATGAAGCTCTTAATAGGGTAGTCCGTCTGCACTTTGTGAAAACCTCCCCTGCAGAGCTTGATCAATCAGACACAGAGGCATCAAAGCCCTGAATATTTCCACCTGGGCCAGAACACAAAAACTGATGTCACCTATGTGCCCACTGTGTTAGAAAGCAAGAAGTTGGTTTTGGTAAAATAGGGAGCGGGCAGGAGGGAGGAAGGGTGGAGGGCAGACATAAGGAGGGAGAGGCTGAGGGAAAGAGTCAGAGATACAGAGGAAGCGGGAGACAACAGAGCAAAAGTCTAGTGGCCATATGGAAGGTACATGGAGCCACAGGCAAAGTGAAAAGACTAGTGGGTACCTGTGAGACAAAAATCCCACAACAGATCTTTGGAATTCAGATCATGATGAAAGAAACAATGAATTATAGGAAAAACAAAATGGAGGAAAGATTTCTCGGACCCGAGGGGAGGACTTTGGAGTAAAATGTGTGAAATCAGTTAATAAAAGGCCTCTCTCCCCTTTGCGGTTCAGGGATATTTCTTCCACCAAATTGCAGGCTCTGCCGAGCCATGGACTGGAGTCCATTCAGACGCTCATCGCCATGTCGTCCTACTCACTGAAAACACTGCCCTCCAGAGAAAAATTCACCAGCCTCCTGGTTGCCACGCTGACCTACCCCAGCCACTGCTGTGCTTTCAGAAATTTGCCGAAGAAAGAGTAAGTAAGCAGGAGAGGGCACCATATTGCTGCAGAGGTGCTCGGATCTAGATCTAGTCCCGTGGTCTGCGGTGCCCTGGCCTTTACCGGCTGCTTTCTCAGACAACTCTGCAGTTGTGGTGTTGCTTTTAGACAAACAAAAACAAAATCCTGACATCTTCATGTGCTGGGCCCTGAGCCTCACAAACCTGCCAAATGCTTGAAGCACCTCTGCAGCACCTTTGCAAAGCCTAGTGTCAGACTCAGCCTTTCTCAGCAGAAAACATTTTACCCAATTAATCTTGAATTTAAAATTGTCAGAGTACCATGTGGTTTGGTTTTGGGTGTTTTGTTTTGCTTTGCTTTGTTTTGTTTTGTTTTGTTTTGTTTTGTTTTGTTTTGTTTTGTTTTGTGGTGAAGCTGTTTGTCTTCCACAGAACACAACTTTCACGTCTGAACAGAAATGTATCTAATACAGGTCAGTTAGGGAGCACCATGAAAAGACAGGAGTGCCTAGTGTTCGGCATGCCGCAGAGGGCGTCCGACGGCCTCCCTGCACTCCAGGCTGCATGTGGGGTGGGTGGAGGTGAGGGTGGCAGCTGTTAGAGAGCAGGGTTTCATTCCTTATAACTTTGTTTCTCCGGAGTTTTCTAGCTGAGAGGCACTATTCTGCATCTGGACCCAGCACGTGTCACATGTATAAATGAAAGAAAAAGCAACAGTTAGCTTTGCAAAGGTGCGGCGCAGTCACGTGACACTTCCTGCTCTCCCACCCGACTCAAGCTTGTTTGTTTTCCCTGCAAGCCTTGATGCACTTGCTCTGTTGTTCTCATTGCCCAATACACTGCTCCCAGTGGGAAAATGCAATGCTCTGAAGTCATTACTGCAGCCTGCAGAGATGTGCTCAATCAATTCATTAGATAAGGCACTGTGGAAGGACACCAGACTGCCACTGCCTTTGTGTGGAATTAACCTATTTATAGTTGATCAACCAGGCTGAAGTGTGTGTGTGTGTGTGTGTGTGTGTGTGTGTGTGTGTGTGTGTGTGTGTGTGTACACGCGTGCACATGCCTTGAGTAAGTAGACTCGTTTCTACCTAAATATTTGGGACAAAAGCACTTGCTGTGTTTAAAACCCTCCCTCCCTCCCCTGTTTTGAGGGGGTGGTGAGATAGGCTCTCACTACAGAGCTCTGGCTGTCCTGGAACTCACTCTGCAGACCAGACTAGCCTTGAACATACAGAAATACATCTGACTCTGCCTCCCGAGTACTGGATTAAAGGCCTTAGCCACCAAATCCAGCTCAAGTTCTACATCGTTAACTGAGCTTCAGATGCCTTGAACTGAGCACTAGCCATGTTCCAGTGTACCAGGTTTGAAAAGAGAAAAGATGGGCAGTCATCTCAGCCCTCACAGAGTGGACGGGCAACATAAAGGAGCATCAATGGGTTTGTCATTGCATATTGTGACAGAACAGAGAGAGGGACAAAATGCTCTAGGCTATAGAGGGGTGTTAGGGCTCGTGGGAGACCCCCTAGGGGAGATGACTTTAACTGAGCTTTGCACAGAAGGCTTGGGGAAAAGCATGCCAAGATGGAATGGCTTATATGGAGGCATGGGGCAAGAGACACTAGACGGATGTTACTCAAAGCAAGCACAGGAAGACTGTGGGTAATGAGGGAAGATGACTCAGAAGAAGCAGCCCAAGGCACTGGCGGGCCAAGGTGGGCTCTGAGTACCAGCCCAAGGGAGCTAGAGGAGGAAGAGCTTCAAAGACTTTAAAGCGAGATTATACAAATTTGCTTTTATGAAATCTCAGTAGGGCAGCAGAATGAAGGGTAGGTTAAAGGCGGCAAAGCTGGTAAAAGACAGACAGACTGACAGACAGACATGGTGGTTTAGGGTAAGGCTGGTTCTGGTCACCTACTTACACTTCTATGGTGAAGGGGTTACTCTCCTCCTGAAATCACAGATATGTAAGTTTTTACTTCAAAGCCTTTTATTCTAGAAGATAAAAGAGACTACCTGTAGGTGGAAATGGGGTTATGGACTATGACTGTCTGAGCTAGGTGTGAACGTCATCACACACATTGTACTGAGTGAGCCTGGAAATGTCTACTCAGTCAAAGGTACTTCTGTGACTATAAAGCCCAAAGAAGCCTTAGAGGCAGTAAAGATGAAGAGTTGACATTCAGCCTGTGGGGTTTGGGTGCAGACGGAGGCACCCAATAGATAACACACTCAGCTGCCTGGGCACAGCTTTCTAAAACATCCGTGGTAACTGTGGACATAGAATAGGTGTCATCCAGTGTGATCATTTGGAGGCCAAGTTCCTGTTAACTGTGGACTTGTCTGCACACAGTATCTTGGTCAAATACTGAGCCAGAACTACCCTCCCCCCATTACACATGAGGAAGGTGGGGACTGGGATGGGGACAGAGACTCAGCCCAAGTTTACAAACATAACAGTACCTAGAATAACGAGAGTATCAGTCTTTGAAAGACTGTGCGGCCAAATCCCCATCTTTCTGCATTTGCACACTACCGTTACTACAAGGTCCTGTTTCACTGATGCTGGATGATAACAGAGCAGAGTGACGTACGTACGTCTACTTTGGGCTGCCTCCCCTGTCTATCCTCCCAGTCACCCCCTCACTCTCATTCCTTACTGCTGAGCCTCCCGTAGGCTGGGTAGTCATGCGCCAGCCCACTACCTCCTTGTCTCATCCCCTTTCCAAGCCAAACTTCCCAAATGGGAAGACAGACAGAAGGGAACATGAATGTTAGGGTTCACACAAAGGCTGAAGGCCTAAATACACAACAACAGCACACAGAGCTCCACAGAATCCTGAGAGAAAGACTTCCAGCTATAATTCAGAGCCATGAATGCCAAGTAGTTAATCAAGGCCAGTAGGAGGGAGAAGAGTTGGTGAGGAGCAAACTTGAGCACACCACAAAAGGAGCTGTTAATAAGCACTGAAAAACTCATGATTCAATACAACAAATTTACGTGGCTTCCCCGCCCCCTCTCCTGATCCCACACAAAACACTTAGCATTCAGAAGCATTTTCTCTACGCCGGAGACACTGAGAACAATGCAGGAGGGTATATACTCTCTCCTCAGGAAGCGTTTCAGCCAGGACAATGGTGCAGAACTCACGGAGGGTAGAATGGCTTAGGAATGTGGATGAGTCATGCAGAAATAGGCAGGCTGAGGTTAAAGGATCAGAAGCTCAATGGCTTGTTTTCTGTTTTCCCACCTCTTCTCTTTCAGACAGAATTTTTCATTTTCCATTTTTGAAAACTTTTCCAAACAATGTGAAAGCACAGTTAGAAAAGCGAATAACGAGACACTGTAAGTATTCACACGCAGACTCGCGGAAGCCGTGGCTTGTTCTGTGGGCACCTTATTGTTATTTGCTGCGACGATTTTCTTTTGATAAAAGTCTTGGTGAGAGGATGTTTGCAAGGTGTTTTTCTATAGTTTCAAAGGGGAATAGTTTTCCTCTGCAAGTGCCAGCTGGTTGTACGTGTTATCTTAGCTGTTTAAAAGAAAAGCAAAATGAAATGAAAAAAATCTAAGAATATAAGGAAGTTATTACTATAAACATTAGTGTGTATAAAATAGCAATTTTATTTTTCAGGCATTTGGGTGTCACTAAGGGCTACTCTAAATGATGGCTTCATCTGAAGTAAATGTCACTAGTCATACTCCACAAAGACAAACTGATTGCAGACATGGCTTCTAAAGGCAGCCACTTCCTGTCAAAGACCGTGCTCGATCCTCCTGGGTGTGGTGTTACTCTTTCGTGTGTGGGTTCTGGTACATGAGGATGCCCATGCATGTGTCTTTATGGGAGGCCAGAGGTCACCTTGGATGTATTTTTCAGGAGCCATCTACTTTGTGGTTTTGAGACAAGGTCTCTCCCTGAGACTCAGAGCCCACCGACTGGGTTAAGCTGGCTGGCCCCTAAGCTGAGGGATCCTGTCAGCTACACTTTCCCAGTACTAGGGTCCTCCTTGGTGTGCACAGCAAACACCTCACTGATAATACCATCTCTCCAGCACCTTTACATTAACCTTAATGTCATCAGTACCATACACTAGATGGCAGCTACATGTCCGTTCTACTGACTGACGCCTAACATTTTTCTTGCTTTAAATGCTGACTGCCCTGGCATTTCAGTTACCTTCAATTGTAAAAGAGCATGCCTCAAAAGACAACCCCTGTGTCCCTAAGCCACATTTATTATTATTCCTCCCAAGTGCCCTGAAGAACTATAAAACCAGATGTCCCTCTCAGATACTCTGCAAATCTCTTCTATTTTCTCTTCTTCTCTCCATCTCAGAGTGCTATGCGGGGTGTGATGGGAAGACCTTGGACCTGGAGCTATCTCAAAGTTGGATGTGACCCTTAGCAGCAATATTCTTGCAGCATAGAGCTGGACATGTACCTTCTGGGGAGAGTAGTTCTGGACAGCACTTATGCTTTCTGAAACATCTTTCATTTCAATAGGGAGTGACAGAAATGAGACTTGCCTTTCGGACCCAGACTGAAGGGCATCCTTACAGCAGTACCTAGGATGGATGTCAGTCTATCTCTTCCCCTTCTTTCCTTTGAGTCGCCACTATCTACTTTGCAATATTTCTTTCCCTGTGCCTCCCTCTTTGTGTCTCTCAGTCTCCTTCCTTTGCAGTCATGTGGCTTTATACTTAAACACAGAAAACCACTTCTAAGTCCAGTCAGTTGTGCCAAGGGGTGGTTATGGGGAGAGACTTTAACCCACCCTCAGGAAACATCATTGGCCCAGCCCCAGCCTTCCCAAATGAGCACCCCCTTTGAGTTCACTGTGCTAAGAGGCTTCAAAGTCTAGTTACGTGAAATTAATAGATAATCTAAGTTACATTGCTCCTGGTGGTGCTCCTGTTTCTGAAATATAGGAATTCACATAGCCTACATTGGCCTCAAACTCACTATGCAGTCAAAAATCACCTTGAAACCCCTGCTCCTGGTTGCTGTATTCTGGAGTATGGGCATGCGCTCTCAATTCTAGTTTATTTGGCTCTGTGTCCTGAGTCCAGGGCCCCATGCACACTATGTAAGCACTCTACCGACTGAGCTAGGTCACCAGTTCCTGAATGCACTTTTTCAATAAAAGAAAAGTTCCACCAGATAGCCATTCTCTAGCAGGTCTCACCTGTTCTTCTCAAGAAAACACAGTGTTCTCACCACTGCAGCTGAGCCCACTGTTCTCCTAAGACACCCCTCCGGGGCTCTCTTTCTCTCTCAGCTATCACTGGAGCAGTGATGTAACTGCTTCTGCCTCCTATGCCAATATTCCTAAGTCCCTGAGTCTGTTGACACTCCCTAACAGAGCCACCAGAATCTGCCTTTGTCAGTAGGCATGCTACTGCCCTTGGGAGCCAGCTGAGGAGATCGGCCAGACAGACGCCTGGCAAGTCAAAAGGACCAAGGAGGGACTGAGGAAGGAGCATGTGGGACCCTTTACTTACATTTGTCAAGAAATCATGGCGGCATTTTAGGCATCTTAGATTAGCCCCTCAAACAGGTGAGATGACTTGATAGGGCAAAGAGAAGAAAAGAAATCGAGGCCACAACAATTGGAATATTTTTATCCAGCTTTCTGTTACTATTTTGTATGAAGCATCTACAGAATCTGCTTGAAGTGCAGATTTCTGAGCTCTGTGCCTCTAGATTTTGATATGCATTTTTAGCAAACACCGTGGTGGTTCACATAGACATCGATCCACGGACCACACTTTGGAAGCCACTGACTGAATGATAAAGATCCCTGAGCTGAGGATGTAAAGGTGAAATCCTGACATTGTTCCCATAAAGGACTTGAGCACATCGCCCCCTTCTTTAATCTTGGTTCCCTTTCTAACTGTACAAGGGATTCAATCAGATGGTCTATGAGCACCAGTATTAATAAGGATTTGTTTCCTAATTCATTCTTTATAACCACCATCTCCTGGAAAACTAACAGTATGAAATTATGCTGATATAAATAAACTAATAAGTGTGTTGCTTTAATGTTGTTTAAGAATAAAACCTGTGAGGTTTTTCTGCCATCCTCTGTGTGGACACAGCTATTCCCCAGATCTGAATCCTGCTCCAGGATTTTCATATTGTTTTCCCTCTAGTACTGAAGGCCTCAGATAGCTTCTCTCATCAATTCAGAGAATCGGTACTCTTCCAAGTCCAGAACATGGAAGGCTTTGAGAGTAGAGAAAGGTACTTTTTAGAATACATTTTAATTAACTCTTTGTGAATTTCATATATAATATTCACCCACACGCACACCCAAAATCTTCCGACATCTACCTCCCATCTCCCCACCCCTCCTAACTTTATGTCTTCTTTTATTTTTAAATAGCTCACTGAGTACAATATGTTCTGCCCGCAAACTCTTAAGTGGGGGCTACCACTGGAAGTATGATTGACCTACCAGGAACCACACTATTAAAGAAAATGGACTCTCTCTTCCCGAGAAGCCTCTAACTGTCAATAGATCATCAGAAGTCTGTGTTTGTGAGCCTCTTCCCACTTCATACTGAAACGCTGGCTGGCTTGATCTTGTGTGGGTCTTAAGCAGGGACTGCAGCTACTGTGAGTTCATGAGAGTAGCAGCCAGCCTACAATACCCAGAAGACACTGTTCATTCTGGCCCTCCCCAAGCCTGGCTCTTACAATCTTTCCACCCCCTCTTCCATGATGGTCTCTAAGTCTTGGGGGGAGGGGTAGATAGATGAACTTTTTGTGGCTAAACCCACCACTAACTAACACATATTCTCTGATTTTTGACCATCTTAAACTTCTGCATTAATTGTCTTTCACTGCACAAAGCAATGTCTTTGATGAAGAATCTATAGGCATAGAGATTTAATTTAAAGGGCACTATGTCCACTTAGAAAAATAATAGTAGGTTCACCCCTATAGCACCACAATCATATTCATTCAGTCAGTCAATCGTTTCCTAATCTGGATTTACTCACTCCACAAAGATTTATTAAATGAAGCCAAAACTCTGCTAGACACCATGACTTCAGAAATAAGATCTTGATCTTGGTAGAGTTTTTGTCTTGTAAACATGAATACCTGAGTTTGATTTCTAGAACCCACATTTTTAAAAAATAAAGAAGAAAAACAACCAGATGTGTCAATAATCTTATAGTCCCGGTGATAGACAGTCAGAGACAGGCCAGCTAGCCTAGTCTACTTGGTAAGCTCCAGGTGAATGAAATATCTGCTCTCAAGTAACAAAGGTAGAAAGTTGCCTGAGGAATGGCATGCATGGTTCTCTTCTGTCCTTACACGAAGAGAGACAAACACATGCACACACACACACACACACACACACACACACACACTCACACACCAAAATTAAGAGTCAGCCAAACATGAGTATTCATACCTATAATCTAACACTTGGAAGATAAGATCAAGAGTTTAAGGCCAACCTTGGCTGTGTAGTAAATTTAAGGTCAGCCTGTGCTACATGGGATCCTGTCTCAAAATTAAGATAATATTAAACAAGATAAGGATACATATTGGTAAAATTGTTTTGATTACTAAGTATAACTCTAGCAGAGAAGGATGATAATAAAGTCTCTGGTGAATAGGAGCAAGAACAACTTCCTTGAGGAAGATGTCTTTCAGAATGAGGGAGAATTTACCAGAGAGATCAGAGAGAAAGAAAATTTTCAGAAGTAGGCAGAATCCAGACCAAGCAAAGCCTTGGGGCTCATCAAAACAAATGTGAATTTTATCACATAGGCAATGAGGACATGGAGAGGATCGAGTTGGATAAGTAGAACTCAGAATTCTGTTTTTGAAAAGCATTTCCAAGGGGTTGGAATGGTAGAGAACTAAAACCAAATAAAGTCTGTCAAGAAAAAAGTCAATAGCTGTGTCCCTAAGAGAGAGCGTAGATGTGGCACAGGAAGAGACTCGCACCCTAAGGAGTACTGGAGTTCATCCTTTTGTCTGTTGCCCCTGTTCTTCTCCTCCTGCACTCTCAGTCATCTGCTGTTGGTTCCTAGTTCCCATTTGGAACACTGGATTAACCAGGGACTTCAGTGCAAACAAATCCCCACTAGCTGATGATTCTTAATGCTGCAAACCATCCAAGCCCACTGTGTGCTATACAAACAGCTTGGTAGCAATTTGGTTAACAACTAAATAAGATGAATAGCTAAGAAAATGCCAAGAAAGGGTTTTTTTTAATTTAGTGTGTATATATTATGTCTCTAAACTTGTTTTTCAAAGAAAATCATTCCTTGTAAAGAGCTTCATTTAGTCTTTGCATCAGTGTCTTAAGTAAATATATTTTATAGTGTCTAGATAGCTTTTCATTTTCTTTTGAAAGAATTCCATCAAATGAGATAATTTAACAAATAGATGTAAGGCTAAGGTCATGATGGCTTTGTTTTGTTTTGTTTCTTAGGCTTTAAAAGCCCACAAAGGATTCTTGAATTTCTTTTAATACTCAGAATCATGGGGACCTCTTATGTTTCCCTCAAGCCAATGTTTGTCTTGCAGTTATTCCGCCATCTTTGAGGAGAGTGAACTCAGTGGCTGGGATTACGATTATGGCTTCTGTTCACCCAAGACACTTCAATGTGCTCCAGAACCCGATGCTTTCAATCCCTGTGAAGATATTATGGGCTATGCCTTCCTTAGGGTCCTGATTTGGCTAATTAATATATTAGCCATCTTTGGCAACTTGACAGTCCTCTTTGTTCTCCTGACCAGTCGTTATAAACTGACAGTGCCCCGCTTCCTCATGTGTAATCTCTCCTTTGCAGACTTTTGCATGGGGCTCTACTTGCTGCTCATTGCTTCAGTGGACTCCCAAACGAAAGGCCAGTACTATAACCACGCCATAGACTGGCAGACAGGGAGTGGCTGCAGTGCAGCTGGTTTCTTTACTGTGTTCGCCAGTGAACTTTCTGTCTATACCCTTACGGTCATCACTCTAGAAAGGTGGCACACCATCACCTATGCCGTTCAGCTGGACCAAAAGCTGAGACTGAGACATGCCATCCCAATTATGCTTGGAGGATGGCTCTTTTCTGCTCTGATCGCCACATTGCCCCTTGTGGGTGTCAGCAATTACATGAAGGTCAGCATCTGCCTCCCCATGGATGTGGAATCCACTCTGTCACAAGTCTACATATTATCCATCTTGATCCTCAACGTGGTGGCCTTTGTCATCATTTGCGCTTGCTACATTAGAATCTACTTTGCGGTTCAAAATCCAGAGCTGACAGCTCCTAACAAGGATACAAAAATTGCTAAGAAGATGGCCATTCTCATCTTCACAGACTTCACGTGCATGGCGCCCATCTCTTTTTTTGCCATCTCAGCGGCCTTCAAAGTGCCCCTTATCACTGTAACCAACTCAAAAGTTCTACTGGTCCTCTTTTACCCTGTCAATTCTTGTGCCAATCCATTTCTGTATGCGATTTTCACAAAGGCATTTCAGAGAGATTTCTTTCTGTTGTTGAGCAGATTTGGCTGCTGTAAACACCGGGCTGAACTTTACAGAAGGAAGGAATTTTCCGCATATACTTCCAACTGCAAAAATGACTTCCCAGGATCAAGTAAGCCTTCCCAAGCTGTCCTGAAGTTGGCTACAGTGCACTGTCAACAGCCTACACCTCCAAGAGCGTTAATTCAGTAACTGCATTACTGAATTGTACCTAAATATGTTTTTTGAAAAAAAGAGTTCATTCAAATTAGTCACTTTAGTATGTGTTTTAGAAAAATATTTATCCTTAGGCACTTGAGGAGAATTATACCTGCTTCAGAGGGTGACCCATGGCATTTGATGACATACATTTCAGAAGGGTTTAGAAATTTTTATAATAATTTAGACAGAATGATTTTGTTTGTTGAATCTAATATTAAGAAAAAATAAGTTGTCATTTTCCATGTCTCTGATCTTTTTCAGTTCAGTCTTGTGATTTACATTATATTCTCCAAATATATAAGTTCATAACAGACTGGAAATTTAAAGCGGTCTTTGTCCTCACATAGTTTGGTAAATACATTCAAGAGATGCACTGTGCAGTGTGGTAGCTGTTAGCCTTGCATGGCAAATAAGAGTTTCTTAGCCATATTCCAAGTGCTTCGTGTATCTCACTAGTAATAGGAGGCACAGATGCAAACTGTTTTCATCAATGCAAGGAATTCTATTAGATAGCTCTATTCTAGAGCCTTCTAGCTCTCTACTTACTTAACTTTGCATCTGAAGGCACATTTCTACATACTGTTTGCTTACAGAGCACGAACACCTCATGGCCAGGAACCCACCTCAGCCTGTTTTGTTCCCTCATCTCCTATCTCAGGATCTGGGAAGTGACACACAGCCAGGATGCCCAACTAGTTAAACTTCCTAAATCTACACAGGAAAATATTTCTACCACCTTAGCATATTTTTTGATCATTGCATGCTTTATAGTTTTGTCCCCTTCCCAGAGTTCTTCACCCCATGCCCCTCCCTTTTGCCTCTGAGAGGATGCACTTCTCGGGGATCCTCCTTCCCTGGGGCATCAAGCCTCTACAGGATTAGATGCATCCTCTCCCTCTGAGGCCAGACAAGGCAGTCCTCTGCTGCATATGTGCTGGGGGCCTCAACCCAGCCCGTGTATGCTCTTGGTTGGTGGCTCAGTCTCTGGGAGCTCTCAGGGGACCAGGTTAGTTGATACTGTTGGTCTTCCTATGGGGCTGCTGTCCCCTTCAGCTCCTTCAGTCCTTCCCCTAACTCTTCCATAGGGTATGGACCTTTAAGCAAAACAAAATATTTAAATTTTAAAAATTATTAACTCACATTATTTCTATCCTTTGCAGTTTATTGGGAAACATATCTCGTACTTGTCAGAAGCACTTGTTAGTACAGTTGGCTCTTGAAGGACGACCAACCAATGGGTCTGACTAAGGAGCTTTTCTTTGCTCCTTTGCCATTTTGATTGAAAGTTCATTACACACGCAGCATCTTGGTGAGTGTATTACATAATCTCACTGAATCTTCAGAAAACTCTACAGTTCAGATGCCATTAATCTTATATATGAAAAAAATAACCATTTTTGGAAGTACTGAAAACTAGTAAAAGATTCAAGTAAAAAGATTCAATCTCCCCAAGCTCACTCACAAAGCCTAGCCTCTCTAATGATCCCCATATTGAAAAAAAATCATTGTTTTTCAAGAGTTACTTTGTTTAAAATACACCAAAAAATAGAATACACTGACGGACGGACAGACAAATAATTATTGAATAGGTAGGTTTTGTTGTTTAAAGGCTTATATACATTCAAAGTCCCTTAAGTTTTCCCAATATTTTATTATGAACATTTTCAAATATACAGAAATGTTGAAGAAACTATGTAGCGAACACCCATACATCATCACCATTTACAGCAAGCAATATTTTACTATTTTGTCTTTCATACATTACTATGCAATTATCTGATATTTATGTGTTGATCAATGTCTTATATTTTGATATTTTAAAGTAATTTGCAGTATCAGTCTTACACAAGAGTATATACTGTACACCCCATGTATATGAACTTTAATACTCATATTCACCAAGTGTAATATATAATATTTATTTACATTTTAGGCATAATTTACATGAAGAGAAATGGACAAATCTTAAATGTGCCACTTGAATTTTGAGAACAGCATGCACCTATGTGAGCCACACTGTGTCAGGATTTAGTATGGTTACAGTTAGAGAGTTCCTCATCATGAATGATGGCCAATATTCTCCACAGACTAGTGTCGCCTGTCTTAGATGGCAAATAAATGCAGGTCTATAATACATATGCTTTTTCACAAAGCTTTGGACTCAGTTTACTATTCTTACTATTTATCCACTAAATTGCTTGAATCTATTCATTCCTTCTCATTGCTGATTAATATTCTGCCATATTAATATTAAAATTCTCTTCTATTGATAGCTATCTTGGCTATTTCCAGCTTTCAACTTCCTGTGAGCATTTTATTAAATAAATATCTAGCCATAACTAGATTCTACACATTTAGTTTGTTTTCAATTCTTAAGTCATTTTGTAAAATGATTCAAAGAAGATTGTAAGATTTATATTTTAAAAAAAAAAACTGTTTTTACATTTATGATCTTTCTGCTCCGTAAAAAATGGCATGGTTCAGGTAGAGTCCGTTTTTGCTCATCTTAGAATCTGTCTCAGTGACACAGCAGAATACTAACCGATCATGCTACTTGTGTATCTACACGATATTCTTTATGATTCATAAATCCCAGGGAAAAAAATAATGTAGTAAGAAAAAGTAAACTAAGAAGATGACTTATACCCATCCTTGTAAATAAGCTCTTAAGCTAGCACACACTCAAATAGGTTGAGCCTACCGACCTCATAGCATACTCTGAAAGCAACTCATGACCTCTTACACAAATAATGGTCCTTATTTTCTACGTTATAACTTAACGTGAATAAATGAAATCATAGTTTGCTGTAGCCCTCATTTGCATATCCTCCCTCGGGTAAGCTCTGCGTTTGAACTGCCCTCTAACCCAGTTCTTTACTTTGTGTCCTAGGGCCACACATGCATCTCAGGACATTTCTCCACCTACTCCTGAACTTTGCTATAACTACGTGATTTGTCTTTCATACCTAGTCATTTCTGCTTCCTCATCACCACACAAGCCACTGTGATGAACCTTCCTAAAATCCTATTTTATTTCAATACATGCCTGAAAAGAATCCTGAAGCAGCTCCTCAGCACCTGGATACGTGCCTACTACCCCTAGGCTAGCACTGAGAGAGCTGTGGAATCTGCCCTCAGATCTGCTTACCCGTTCTTCTGCTATTTTCTTCGTGAAACAAATGGACTCAGTAACCCTTCCCAAAGCCATTCTGTTTCAACGCCATGCTGGGGTCCTTCTCTGATGTATTACACTTCTTAAGACATATCCTCTGTGTAAAATGAAGGACATGATAGATGTGTAACCCACCATAGTCTCTCTCTAAGGACTTCCTTAGCCTGCAGTCTGTGTGTTGCATGTGTACTACATGCATGATGCCTGGTGCCCACAGATGCCCTGGAATTGGAGCTACAGAAAGTGGTGGGCACTGCGTGAGGGATAGAAACCCAAGCCTGCTCCTCTGGAAGAGTAATCGGAATTCCTAACCACTGAGCCACCTCTCCTTCTCATTTAGACTTCTTGAGCATTCTTCTGTATCACTTTTTCCCTTCTCTCTATACTGAATATTAATTACCTACACAAATCCATCCTTAATTCACCCGTGTTAGCAAGATAAACTATCTTAACACATCTGTATTTCAACCTGGTTCGTTTTTATAACTAAAATATAAAAACTGCCTTTGTTAAGAAGTATTTCATGTTTGAAATGTCTAGAATGTGTGTTACTACCCTGTATAATCCCTCATAGCTAAATTATAAACACTCAATGAATTCATATCTCTTTCTTGTATTTTCTCACCATGTTAGATATTGTTATAAGTCGACTGCAAAATGTCTTAAAAAGATTAATCAACCTGGAATAAATCATCTAAACTTATAAAAAAATAACCTTAAAAACATTGGTATTTGGTTCTCGGCTTACTACATTTGTTATAAAGAGCTTGCTTTTGCTTTTCTTAATGTACAAAGTCTAAATATAAATTAGGAAACTTTCTCACAAATTATTTCAATAACGAGGCTCATATAAGGAATAATCTTTTCTGGATGGGGAGATGACTCAGTTGATAAAGTGCTTGCCATATCAGCATGAGGACGTGAGTTCAGAACTCTAGCACCCACATAAAACCAGGAAGCAGAAATGTGCATCTGTAATCCCAGCATTGATTAAGAGATATGGACAGAGACAATTTTCTGGACTTCATTGGTCCACCAGCCTAGCAGAATCGATGAGCTCCAGATTCAGTGAGAGACCTTGTCTCAAAAACTAAGGTGAGAGTGATCAAGGAAGACACTCAGTGCTGACATCTGACCTCCATTTAGGTACTTGCATATATGCATACCTGTTGTCTCCCTCCCTCCTCTCTCTCTCTCTCTCTCCCAAACACCATATGCATGAAAATAATTTTCTTCAAAATGGGTGATCAATTACCTACAGTCAACCAGCCTGAAAAAACTCCAGAAATAAGCAACTGTCACAGTTTTGGTTGACCACTTTCCTGTGTGGTACAATTAAATCATATCACCACACTCAATCACACAAGGACTGAATCATGGTTCTTGTCTAGCATATCTACACTGTACTGTCATTTAGCAAACACCTTGGTTATCAGTTTCTCTGTCACAATTTCACATCCAAATGACCTTTGTTTTACTTAATGCTGGGACAAGTGCAACCGTGGTGGTACAAGGATCTAACACAGCAATGAACTCTTCTGCTATGTAGCATTGAACACATGTAGAGAAAGGCACTGCTGTAGCACACACTGGGGTCTTGAGATGCACTACCCCTGAATAAGGATGCGTTACTGCATTTTCAATTAATATTTTTCTCTGTGAGTTATACTATAAGCTTCCTGCTTGTAGTTTGAATTTCTAGTTATAAATCACAGTGTTCCCAGTTGACATAGAAAATATTTACATGGAAAACAGCACATTAACCTGCTAGAGTATGAGTTAAAATAAAGTCCTGCTAAATCTCCTCCCTGTGACCATAACTAGCTGTTGCTCTTCTCTCAAACTCCCTAGTTCCTTCACAGAACTTACATGGCAAACACTGAGATTTCAGTTAAGATTAGAAATGTGGTGCTCTGTGAAGTCTGTGCTGTACAAAGGACTGTTTGTACATCTTCAGCACCAATATAGGTCCTCTGTGCACTGAATAAAACAAGCAAAGGAAGAAGACCAGGCAAGGTCAGTTACTTGGTCCCTAAGAGACTAATTTTGTGCAATTTCAACAAGATCTTGGCTTGCAGGGAAGTAAGAAGTGCATTTGATAACACTATCAGACATGAGTAGAAAAAAGGTTTGCAAAGTTCTCTAAGTATGCTGGCACCAAATTAGGATGTATGATACTCTCACAGACATCCAACACAGCAAACTCCACCCTCGCAAGAGACACTTTCTCCATTATAAAAGGGTATATGACAACATCTGTTAAGGTATTATCCGCAGACTCAAAAACTCACATTATGGTACTTTCATAAAAAATGCAGTAAGAAATATTTACTTGGCTGTGAGGCATAAAGAGTTAAAGGGGAATACCTGAACAGGTTGGATCAGAGTTGGAGGTGGAAGGACACGAAAGGAGGGAAGACCAGAAGAGGAGAGAAATAACAGGAATAACTTTTTGTAAAAGTCATATAGAAGCTTACTGCTATAGAAGCTTCCTAAAATATATGTATATGCATATATAAAAAGAGTCTAAATGGAGTTACCCTATAATGGGATAACCATTGCCCCAACTAGACACCACACACTAACGAATAACAAGCCAAGAGTCAGGAATGGATTATCACTTCTGGAGTCATTGGCCAGTAAGGACCTATAAGCTCCCAAGAATTATGGACTATTGTCAAAACTTCTGGTTACCCTTCAGAACATGACAGTAAGACCCTATTGCTAAGGACAGCATGCACTTGAGACATAGAACATTTGCATCAAGCTGATACTGGTCTGGAAAGTTCAACTACTAGCTAGCCTTCAGAGTGATGGAAGCTGTTATTCTCACTACTACAAGAGAAAGGTAACCATCAGTCTTATCCAGATTTGAATCCTGAGAACTACACTACCACCCAACCTGCCAAAAAAATGACCAATGGCAGTGTAGTGCTACCAATGTCATAGGAGTAACAACCTACTTCTGGTTGAATTTAAGGCCTACTCCATGAGTTGAAACCCATACCTGGTACCATTATTAGGACCAAGAACCTAGAGGTAGACAGGCAATCGTGGAAGTTTGGTCCAGTTCTACCTCCCATCCCCATTCTCCCAGAAATAAGACTCAGACTCAAAATATATTTACAGATACCTTGGCCATATATCTAGGCTCTTCTCTGACTAGATCATAACTTAATAACCCATTTACTCTAATCTACCTTCTGCCATGTGGCTGATTACCTGTGCTCAGGTACCATGCATCCATCTCACCTCATCTTCCCTGAGTGAATCTCCTGCCCGGCTCTCTCACAGAATTCTTCCTTCCTCCCAGATATTGCACTTCCTATTTCCTGCTTAAGCCATAGGCTATCACAGGTGCCATGCCCATACAGATATAAGATATTCTGTCTACAATTCTGCTTTTTGTCCAATAAGGGCTCTTTTTCTCTCAAATATAAATTGAATACAATAATAATAATTGTGAGACAATTATAAAAACTATTAGGTAATATTTACATTTATAACGCCCACTTCATTATATATGGCAACTTAGATAAAGTATTCTATCATCTATCCCATCTTGGTGAGTTTAGAGTTATGTATGTAAAACATTCTCTACTCTAAGTTGTAATACCAACTGAAAATCATCTTCTTAAACCTAGAACATCTTCTTAAATCCTAAAGAACTTAAGATTATAGTAAGACTATGACTATCCAGTTTTCAATGCCATTTATTCCTGAGAAGGAATAGATATTACCTGAGTATATAGGAAGTGCAGCGACACAGCTGTCACAAATTACAGAAATGACAGGGACGGCTGATGGCCTGGACAGTTCCCAATATTCTCCATAACATTTGAGCATTTATCTTCAGCCTTCAGCACAGAATATCTGACAGACCTTTTGTGAAGCAGGAATTATAAAGGACTTGCTTACCCTGTATAAGCAGAGCTTAGCAATCAACTTCCCTGCATCCATTTGTCCTTCTGGACAGCACTCTGTCTGAAATAGAAGTTAAGACATATTCTTTGCCTGGTGAATAGCTGACCACAAATGAAACCATCTCCAAATAGAGGTCCTTTTATGCTCATCATCTTATTCCAAGTTGAATGGGGTGCCAACATGAGTTGACAAGTTTCAATGTCAAAAAAAATCCTTAAATTATAAATATATCTTTAAATGCCATATTCTACGAATCTCTGAGGTTTTTGAAGACCAACTATAGCATATCGGAACAAGCAACCATTGCTTGTTTTTAGCTATTTATTACATGTTTAACTCAGGATGTAGATTTCTTTGATAATCTAGAGTAGTATCTAACAAGAACATGACTTTGGTTGACTATTAACTTGAATTATTTAATTATGCTAAAGAGTTTGTAATAACAGTTATTAAAAGGACAGGGTCAGAATCAACAACCAGGAGTTGGTTATTTGAGAAAACCAACAAGATAGATAAACCCCTAGCCAGACTAACCAGAGGGCACAGAGACAGAATACAAATTAACAAAATTAGAAATGAAAAAGGAGACATAACAACAGATTCTGAGGAAATTCAAAAAATCATCAGATCCTACTACAAAAGCCTATACTCAACAAAACTGCAAAATATGGAAGAAATGGACAATTTTCTAGACAGATATCAAATACCAAAGCTAAGTCAGAATCAGATAAACCATCTAAACAGTCCCATAATGCCTAAAGAAATAGAGGCAGTCATTAAAAGTCTCCCAACCAAAAAAAGCCCAGATCGAGATGGGTTCACTGCAGAATTCTATCAGACCTTCAAAGGAGACCTAATACCAATACTTTTCAATCTATTCCACAAAATAGAAACAGAAGGAACACTACCCAATTCCTTCTATGAGGCCACAGTTACACTGATACCAAAACCTCACAAAGACCCAACAAAGAAAGAAAACTTCAGACCAATTTCCCTTATGAATATCGATGCAAAAATACTCAATAAAATTCTCACAAACCGAATCCAAGAACACATCAAAATGATCATTCATCAT
>CM052705.1:16784814-16812609 GCA_028551405.1 Uromys caudimaculatus
CTCCAGAAAACCAAATAACCCTTTCAAAAAATGGGGAACAGAGCTAAACAGAGAATTCTCAACTGAGGAAATTTGTAGGGCTGAGAAGCACCTAAAGAAATGTTCAACATCCTTAGTCATCAGGGAAATGCAAATCAAAACAAGTCTGAGATTCCACCTCACACCAGTCAGAATGGCTAAGATCAAAAACTCAGGTGACAGCAGATGCTGGTGAGGATGTGGAGAAAGAGGAACACTCTTCCATTGTTGATGGGATTGCAAGCTGATACAACCACTCTGGAAATCAGTTTGGTGGACCCTCAGAAAAATGGGCTTAATACTACCTGAGGACCCAGCTATACCACTCCTGGGCATATATCCAGAAAATGCTCCAACATGTAATAAAGACACATGCTCCACTAGGTTCATAGCAGTCATATTTATAATAGCCAGAAGCTGGAAACAACCCAGATGTCCCTCACCAGAGGAATGGATACAGAAAATGTGGTACATCTACACAGTGGAGTACTACTCAGCTATTAAAAACAATGACTTCATGAAATTTGCAGGCAAATGGATGGAACTTGAAAATATCATCCTGAGCGAGATAACTCAGTCACAAAAGAACGAACATGGTATGTACTCTCTGATAAGTGGATATTAGCCCAAAAGTTCAGAATACCCAAGTTTCACTTAACAGTAATCACTAGACTGAGAGTGAGGTCCCAGATGGAGGAGTTGTAGAAGGGACTAAAGGAGCTGAGGGAGTTTGCAGCCCCATGGAGGGAGCATCAGTGTTACTGGCCTGCCCCCCCCCCCATTCTCCTGGAGGCTGGACCACCAACCAAAGAATACACATCGAGGGACCCATGGCTCGGACCATATGTGGCAGAGGAGGGACTTGTTGGCCATCAGGGTGAGGAGAGGTCCTTGGGTCTGAGGGTGTTAGAGGCCCCAGTAAAGGGGAATGTCAAGGTGGGAAGACAGGAGTGTGTGGGCGGGTGGGTGGGTGGGGGAATACCCTCATAGTGGCGGTGGAGGAGGAGGGGATAGGGTGTTTCCAAAGTGGACACCTGGAAAGGGGGAAACATTGGAAATGTAAATAAAGTATCAAAAAATTAAAAGAAAAGAAAAAAAAAAAAAAGAAATACCAGAGAACACAGGTTAACAAGTAGAAACCTTTAAAGAGGAAACACAGAAATCTCTTACAGAAATACAGAAAAACACAAACAGGTGAAGGAATTGAACAAAATGGTCCAGGATCTAAAAAATGGAAATGGAAACATTAAAGAAAACACAATGGAAGACAATCCTGGAGATGGAAGACCTAGAAAAGAGATCAGGAGTCACAGGTGCAAGCATCACCAACAGAATACAAGAACTAGAGAGAATCTCAGGTGCAGACGATTCTATAGAAGGCATCGACATAATAGTCAACGAAAATACAAAATGTAAAAAGCTCCTAACTCAAAACATTCAAGAAACCCAGGACACAATAAAAAGACCAAACCTAAGAATAATAGGTATAGAGTGTGAAGATTCCCAACTCAAAGAGCCAGCAAACATCTTCAACAAAATTACAAAAGATAACTTCCCTAACCTAAATAAAGAGATGCCCATAAACATACAAGAAGCCTACAGAACACCAGATTGGACCAGAAAAGAATTTCTTCCCATCACATAATAATCAAAACACCAAATGCACAGAACAAAGAAAGAATATTAAAAGCCGCTAGGGGAAAAGGCAAAGTAACATATACAAGCAAACCTATCAGAATTACACCAGACTTCTCAACAGAGACTCTAAAAGCTAGAAGATCTTGGACAGAATGCCAGCCCAGGCTACTATACACAGCAAAACTCTCAATTACCATAGATGGAGAAACAAAGATATTCCAAGACAAAAACAAATTTAAACAATATCTTTCCACTAATCCAGCCCTACAATGGATAATAGAAGAAAAATTCCAATACAAGGAGGGAAACTACACCCAAGAAAAAGCAAGAAATTAATCTTCTCACAACAAACCCAAAAGAAGAGAACCACACAAACATAATTCCACTTTTACCAAAAAAATTACTGGACACAACAGTCATGGGTCCACAGTATCTCACAACTTCAATGGACTCAATTCCCCAATAAAAAGACATAGGCTAACAGATTGGCTATGTAAAGAGGACCCAGCATTTTGCTGCATGCAGGAAACACACCTCAGTGACAAAGATAGTCACTACCTCAAAATAAAAGGCTGTAAAAAAATTCCAAGCAAACGGTCCTAAGCTGGAGTTGCCATCCTAATACCAAACAAAATAGACTTTCAACCAAAAGTTATCAAAAAACATGGGGAAGGACACTACATACACATCAAAGGAAAAATTCACTAAAATGAACTCTCAATTGTGAAATCTATGCCGCAAATGCAAGGGCACTCAATTGTAAAAGAAACATTACTAAAGCTCAAAGCAAATATTGAACCTCACACTATAATCACAGATTTCAACACCTCACTCTCACCAATGGACAAATCATTGAAATCGAAACTAAACAGAGACACAGTGAAACTAACAGAAGTTATGAACCAAATGGATTTAACAGATATCTACAGAACATTTCACCCTAAAACAAAGGAATATATTTCTTCTTAGCACCTCATGGTACCTTCTCCAAAATTGACCATATAATTGGACACAAAACAAACCTCAACCAAAACAAGAAGATTGAAAGAACCCCATGCATACTATCAGATCACCACGGACTAAGGCTGGTCTTCAATAACAACAAAAACAACAGAAAGTCCACATACATATGGAAACTGAAAAACTCTCTACTCAGTGATAACTTGGTCAGGGAAGAAATAAGGAAATTAAAGACTTTTTAGAAATTAATGAAAATGAAGGCACAACATATACAAACTTATGAGACACAATAAAAGCAGTGCTAAGAGGAAAACTCATAGATCTGAGTGCCTCTATAAATAAATTGGAGAAAGCATACACTGACAGCTCAACAGCACATCTGAAAGCTGCAGAACAAAAAGAAGTACCCAAGAGGAGTAGACCACAGGAAATAATCAAACTCAGGGTTGAAATCAATCATTAGATGCTGAGAAAACAGTTGACAAAATACAATACCCCTTTATGTTAAAAGTATTAGAGTGAGCAGGAATACATGGCCCATACCTAAACATAAAAAAAGCAATAAACAGCAAACCAATAGCCAACATCAAACTAAACGGAGAGAAACTTGAAGCAGTCCCACTAAAATCAGGGACAAGGCAAGGCTGCCCACTCTCCCATTTATTCAATATACTACTCAAAGTTCTAGCCAGAGCAATTAGGCAACAAAAGTACATCAAAGGGATACGAATTGGAAAGGAGGAAGTCAAAATATCACTGTTTGCGGATGATATGATAGTATACATAAGTAGCCCCCAAAAATCCACCAGAGAACTCCTACAGCTGATAAACAACTTCCACAAAGTGGCTAGATAACAAAATTAACTCAAACAAATCAATAGCCTTCCTCTACTTAAAGGATAAGTGGGCTGAGAAATAAACTAGGAACGACACCCTTCACAATAGTCACAAATAATATAAAATACCTTAGCGTGACTCTAACCAAGCAAGTGAAAGATCTGTATGACAAGAACTTGAAGTCTCTGAAGAAAGAAATTGAAGACCTCAGAAGATGGAAAGATCTCCCATGCTCATGGCTCGGCAGAATTAACATAGTAAAAAATGGCTGTCTTACCAAAAGCAATCTACAGATTCAATGCAATCCTCATCAAACTTCCAACTCAATTCTTCATAGAGTTAGAAAAAGAGAAATTCTCACATAAACCTGGAATAACAAAAAACCCAGGATAGTGAAAACCATTCTCAACAATAAAAGAACTTCTGGGGAAATCACCATCCCTGACCTCAAGCTGTACTACAGAGCAATAGTGATTTTAAAAAAGCAAAAAAAGAAACAAACAAACAAACAAAGCAAAGCAAAAAAAAAAAATAAATCCATAAACCTACGGTCACTTGATCTTTGACAAAGAAGTCAAAACCATCCAGTGAAGAAAAGACAGCACTTCCAACAAATGGTGCTGGTTCACGTGGCGGTCAACATGTAGAAGAATCAGTCCATTCTTATCTCCTTGTACAAAGTTCAAGTCCAAGTGGATCAAGGACCTCCACATAGAACCAGATATGCTGAATCTAATAGAAGAGAAATTGTGAAAGAACCTTGAACACATCAGCACAGGGGAAATTTTCCTGAACAGAACTCCAATGGCTCATGCTCTAAGATCAACAATTGACAAATGGGACCTCATAAAATTGCAAAGCTTCTGTAAGGCAAAAGACACTGTCAATAGGAAAAAATGGCAACCCACAGATTGGGAAAAGATCTTTACCAACCCAACATCCAATAGAGGGCTAGTATCCAAAATATACAAAGAACTCAAGAAGTTAGACTTCAGAGAACCAAATAACCCTATTAAAAAGTGGGATACAGAGCTAAACAAAGAATTCTCAACTGAGGAATCTTGAATGTCTGAGAAGCACTTAAAGAAATGTTCAACATTCTTAGTCATGAGGGAAACACAAATCAAAATGACCCTGAGATTCCACCTTATACAAATCAAAATGGCTAAGATCAAAAACTCAGGTGACAGTAGATGCTGGTGAGGATGTAGAGAAAGAGGAACATTCCTCCATTGCTGGTAAAACTGCAAGCTTATAAAACCACTTTGGAAATTAATCTGGCAATTCCTCAGATTATTGGACATAATACTACCTGAGGACCCAGCTATACCACTCCTGGGCATATACCCAGAAGATGCTCAACATATAACAAGGACACATGCTCCACTGTGTCAGCCTTATTTATAATAGCCAGAATCTGGAAACAACTGAGATGTCTCTCAACAGAAGAATGGATACATGAAGTGTGGTACATTTACACAGTGGAGTACTACTAGCTATTAAAAACAATGACTTCATGAAATTCACGGGAAAATGGGTGGAACTAGAAAATATCATCTTGAGTGAGGTAACCCAGACACAAAATAATACACATGGTATGTATTCAATGATAATTGGATTTTAGCCAAAAGCTCAGAATACCCACAATACAATGCACAAACCATATGCAGCTTAAGAAAAAGAAAGACCAAAATGTAGATACTTCAATCCTATATAAAATGGGGGACAAAACAATGACAGGAGGAAGAGGAATGGAGGGGCCTAGAAGGGAGAGAGGAGGGGGAAGGGAAGGGAGCAGGATTAGGTATTGGCAGGAACAGGAGAGAAGTACAGAGGATCAGGAAATTGAATAGAAACATGTAGCAGTGGGGGCTGGGGAACTGGGAAAGTCTCAGTATCTAGGGAAGTGAAAGGCTCCCGGGAGCCAATGGGATGACTTTAGCAGAAATACCCAACAAATGGGAGATACAACCTGTAGAGACCACCTCCAGTAGATAGGCACAGCCTCCCCACATCTCAAAAATTTTAACCCACAAATGTTCCTGTCCAAAGTAAAGACAGGCACAAAAAAAAAACAGAATGGGGACTGAAGGAAAGGCCATCCAGAGACTGCTCCACCTAGGGATTCATCCCATCTGCAAACACCAACCCCCCACACTATAGCTGATGCCAAGAAGCACTTGCTGACAGGAGCCTGATATGGCTCCCGGATATGATTCCCTGAGTGGTTCTACCAGCACCTGATACAAATACAAATGCTGATACTCACAGCCAACCATCAGGCTGAGCCTGGGGACCCCAATGGAGGAGTTACAGGAAGGACTGAGGGAGCAGAAGGGGATTGCAACCCCAGAGAAAAAACAATATCAACTAACTGGACCACCCAGATCTCCCAGGGACTAAACTACCAACCAAAGAGTACACATGGAGGGACTCATGGCTCCAGATACATATGAAGCAGAGAATGGCCTTATCTGACACCATGGGAGGGGAGGGAGGTTTGATGCCCTGGGGTAGGGGGATCTAGAGGGGTGAGGAGTTAGTGGGTGAATGGGTGGAGAAGCACCCTCATAGAGGCAAAAGGGAGAGGAAAAGGGGGATAGCATGGGGGGGTAATGGAGAGGTAACTGGAAGGAGGAACATCATTTTATATGTAAATGAATAAAATGATTAGTTAAAAAAAAAAAAAAAAAAGACAGCCAGTGGACTCTTACCCATTTGCTGTGCGTGAGACTACAGGACATATATGTATTATTTTTCTGGAATGTTTATTTTTCAGTTTTCAGAAAACCATCCTAGAGAACTTGTCCCATTTATGTCATAATTCTCCAATTTGTTTGCAATAAACTACAGTATACATTTTTAAAGTTAACATCCATAAACAGAATCTAGATTCTTAAGCCAATCAATTGTATCTCTATGGGCTGTCATCCTAACTTCTCGAGCCCCAATGGACCCTTCCCAGCCGGAGCTACATATTTTGATGCTACTGTACATTCTAGATTTGATTCCTCTAAGAGTTTTCTATTTTGATTTAAATATTTTTTAACCTCTGTTTTATGGTCTCTAATCTAGTATCAAATTTCTCAGTCTCTTCTTTCTCCAAGTCTGTCTTATTCTGATCTCTCCCAAAGAGGACATTCAAAACTGTAATCACTGGAAAAAAAAAAAAAAAAAAAAAAAGAAAGAAAGAAAAAACCCTCCCATTTGCATGCTGGTAAGCGAAGGAAGATCATATGTAGTGTTCACTGTGTCACTGTGCTTTCCTCCATCCCAAATATAGAAAACTTTTTTTTTCTTTCTAACCTCAAAACTTCTCCCTAAGGAGAAGTTACCAATTTTAATACCTTACCAGTCCATCTGCCTGGGGCTTTTATTTTGTACCTTGTGTTGTTGTTAGCGCAGCCTAGCTGTTTAGATAACTCAGGGCCCCTGGGTTCCACCTGATGCAGGACCTGGTCCAACCTATGGCCCTTCCGCACTGCAGCCTCAGGCTGAACTCTCTCTCTAGCCACCTCTAACTGTGCTGAGCCTGGGAGAAGTCCCAGCCTTTGGACCCTCAGGCTGTGGCCTGCTCAGGTGCCATGCTTCAGACTCCTCATATTTTCACAGACAAATCTCCCACCTAGCTCTCACCCAGAATTCTTTCTGCCTCCTGGATGCCCCACCTCCTATTTCCTGCCTAAGCCATAGACCATCAGATTTATTTTTGACAGGTACCACATCCATACAAGCATCAGATACTCTCTACAGCTGACTAATTTGGAAAGAACCTCCTTCTATTTTGCTAAGTGGACATAGTGTTGTGTTCGATGCTCAAGACAGACCGCACCAGGCCAAAGAGGTCCTCATGAGGTTAAGAGAGAAGGGAAAAGGTGGCAGCAAAGAAGGGGGAGGGGTCAGAGAGGTCTTCCTTTTATTTGGATAGTGACCATTCGCAGGTAAAGGTGGGAGGTGAGCCAAGTGGATTCTGAGAATACGGTGACAGTTGCCTTGGCAACAGATGGGCAGGTTGCTGCCACCTAGTGGTATCACTGGGTTTGGAGCCAATCCTGATACCAACATACCTCCCTTTTTCTTATCATAAAGGAAAGAAAGGGGGTGGGGAAGCCAATGGTGAAAAGGGAATGGGGGTTTCGTGTGTCTTAAGCTGCTTCCTATTGTCTAGGGGCATCATCAATTTTGGGGTGTATCTGACTTTCACCACTGGGGTCCACCTGGTAAACATTTACATCAGGCTCCTCTGTGGACAGCAGCTCCTCTGTGGACAGTGGCTGGTAATCCTGTAACAGGAACTGATTAATAGTTTGGTTAGAAATTTTTTGTATTTGTCATTGAAGAAATGTAGAAACAAGATTAATGAGGCAGGGAGCAAATAATAACACCAGGAAGATGACTAAGAAAGGCATTACAAAAGGGAGTATCCACTTCCATATAGGGTTTTCAAAAATCCCAGAACTGGAGGTCTCATATTCCCTGAAATTCTGTATGTCTGACTGTAGATCCTAGATTTTATTTCTCACTATCCCAGATTGGTTGACATAGAAACAACATTCTTCCTGGAGGAACAGGCAAAGACCACCTTCTTCAGTTGTCAGGACATCTAGCCCAGTTGGTTCTGAAGCACCACAGCTGCCAAAGAATCGATCTTTCTGGATAGTAAGCATGGTTTCAGACATTTTTTTGAAAACTTCTGCTAAGCTCAAAAGTGAATTCATTATATTTGGTCATGGAAGTCATTATCCCTGCAATTCCAGTACCAGCACCTATGGCTATTCCTGAAGCGACCAAGAATGGCACAACCTGAACTGCCCTCTTATGTTGGGCAGCTATCATATCTACAACTGGGATTGGCAGAAGCTCATTTCCCTGTATTACTCCTAGTTCAGGGAAAAGGAGTAACAACATGCAAACTCCTGACCAGCTGGCAGGTGGGTGATGATACACCTGAGTGCCACAAAGAATTGATGTGTTCTGGACTACAGAGCATTGTGGCAGAGATGGTATATCAAGGGTTATGGTTCTATTGCAGTCTAGGGAGCTTAGCATTCCTACAGAATGTGTCCTGGAAGTCTTAAAACAGTTTGCTATGCCAAAAAGATTGATAGAGGAAAGGTAAGGAGTCATGGCAACATCAGAGTCAGGACAGCTGACAAAAGGTGAGGTTAGGTTACTTGGCGGTATCACTGGAGAGGCTGTAAGTGGCAACTGTGAGCTAGTTCCAGGAGGTACGCATAACCAGCAATCTTTAAAGCAACTAAGTCTGGTGACATTAAGGAGTTGGTACGCTGAGGTCAAGGTCTGAAGCAAAAGGCAAAATGACAAGTTGGTGCCATTTATGAGAGAGGCTGTCAAACAAGTAAGGATCTCAAAGGAGTGTTTGATTACTTCCCCTACTTTTCTGATATCTAGGGGTTGGGCAATTGAGACATATTTTCTCTGGATATGGATAGTACTTACTAGGGATCCAGGTTGATTTTTATGGTAGAGTTTACCAACAACTCCTGTCTCCCACCTGGAATCCCATGGGTCTTGTATGTAGAAAAAGAGTGTCTTGCGGTATTGATAGAAGAAATGAATGGTCTGTCATCCAAGCATATGTATCTGACAAGACCAATATGGGCAGCCCCCATATTCATCTGGCCATTTTCTACAATAATCTTTTGTCTGGTCAAAGAGAAAGCAAGCAGAGAGGTAATAAGATTTAGATGGGATAACAGATGCAGGGATGATAGCAATTTAGATCAGTTCCTGGCATTCGGCTATGGAGCAGTTTCCTGACCCTATTTAGAAAGACTGTTATCTATGGGGATTTCTTAAATCTTGACTCTCCAGATGTAAGGGCTACCCTGTATGGAAACGAACAGCAGGGGGAAGATGAGAAATCCATGTCTAATCCAGAGAGGTCAAGCTCAGCTGCCAGAGTGGAGTCTCATTTTCTGGGATTGGGGACAAGGTGGGGGTGGTCTTGACATCCTCTGGAGCTTAACAGAGCAGGATCCTGTTAGGGTCGATGTGTATGAAGAAGAGTCATTTTTAGGTGGACAGATGAAAGGTTTGAGGGGAGACAGGTGGACCCAATGAGGGAGTCCCTTGAGTTTAGCAGCTGTAGGGGTCACGAGAATGACCTTAAAAGGGCCCTGCCATTTGGGAGAGAGGGGTGAGGGCCAATGATCTGGAGGGGATAGAAAGACTTGCTCTCCAGTGTTGACAGGCAGTAGACAGGAAACAGTGTGTGGCCAAGGTAAATGGTGGTCAGCGAAGTTCCATAGGAGAGAACAGGGGTAGCAAAGTAATGTGGTGAGTAGATGGTCTGGGAGGGGGGAGCATTTAGGTGAAAGACCAGGAGTTAGGACCCGACGTCCACACATGAGCTCAAAGGGTGAGATGAGGAGAGGTCACTTGGGGAGAGCTCATAGCCTAAAAAGAGCCAGGGGCAGGAGTTTTACCCAATCAAGGTGAAGTTCTTGTGACAGCTTAGCAAGAGTGGTTTTTAAAGAGCGGTTAGTTCTTTCTACCTTTCCTGAAGATTGAGAGTGGTAGGGGATGTGAAAATGCCAGGGGATGTCTATGGCCTTAGATAGAATTTGAGAAATTTGGGAAGTAAATTCAGGACCATTGTCTGACTGGAGGGGGGCTGGGACACCAAACTGGGGGATGATCTCTCAGAGGACGAGATCAGAGACTGTCTGAGCCCTTTTGTTAGTTGTGGGAAATGCCTCCAACCACCCTGAGAAGGTGTCCACCAAGACCAGGAGGTACTTGGCATGTCTGACAGTGGGCGTGTAGGTAAAGTCAAGTTGCCAGTCAGTTCCAGGAAGGGAACCTCTAGCATGATGGGTAGGAAAAGAGGTGCTACGATACCTTGAGTTGGAGTTTGACATCTGACAGATTTTGCATGAAGCAGTGATAGATTTTAAGGAACTTAAGCCCTCAGGAGTAGGCTATAAGTGGGTCTTGGCAAAAGAAGACTATGCTTGGCTATTAGAGTGAAAGAGTTGGTGAAGATAGGACAGAGTTTGGCGAGTGTCGGGGGGTGAAGGTGGGGATGCAGGTTGCAGTGTGAGGATGTCCTGAGGAGGGTGAGATGAGTCCAGGCCCCTAAGGGCCGCAGCTCTAGCTGCCTCATCAGCTCGGTTGTTTCCCTTGGAGACAATAGAGTCATCCGTCCGGTGGGATCTGCAGTGGACAATCCTAATAGCTGTGGGGAGATGGGAGGCCTTTAGCATGGCCATAATGTGGTTTTCATTAGCTACTGATCCTCCTTTTGTGGTAAGAAACCCACGTTCCTTCCAGATAGCAGTATGGGACAGAAGGATATGGAAAGCATATTTGGAATCTGTGTAGATGTTGAGGGATTGTCCCTGTGCCAGTTGAAAGGCACGGGTAAGGGCTATTAGTTAAGTCTTGATTAGTGGTGTGAGTAGGAAGGGCCTGTGCCTCCACCACCTCGGTGTCTGACACTATAGCATAGCCAGCCTTTCTGGCCTCCTCAAAGGAGCTTCCATCTGTATACCAGGTATAGATGGCCTGAGGCAATGTGCCCTCCTGTATGTGTGAAGGATGAGGTAATAGTCCCTCTAAAGTTTCAGTGCAGGAGTGAGATAGGGAGTGGTTAGTATTAGGTCGAGGAAGAAAATTGGAAATATTAAGAGGCGGGCATGATTGGAAGGTGAGTGTGGAGTCTTCTATTAGAGCTACCTGAAGAGAAAGAACCCTGGAGGGAGGTAGAATCTGTAAGCTTTTGTAAGTTAGGAGCTGTGACAGGTTATGAGAAGAGAGGACAGTTATAGGCAACCCCAAGGTTAGGTTTTTTGACTCTTGAATAAGGAGTTTAATGGCTGCTAAGGTACAAATACGAAGTGCCCAACCCTGGATGGTTAGATCTAGTTTCTTTGGCACATATTGTACAGGTGCAAAAGAAGGTCCCAGTTGGTGACCTAAGACTCCAAGGGCAAATCCCTCCTTTTCAGTTACATAGAGGGAAAAAGGACAAGTCAGGTCAGGGAGATGTAAGGCTGGGCCTTCAAGAGAGCCTGCTGAGCCTTTGAAAGGGCTTGGTAACAGGTTTCAGAAGAGGTGGGGCCTAACGCTGATTCATATAAGGGGCAAGAAAGGAGGGAAAAGGAAGGAACCCAGGAATGTAAAAAGCTAGCCATTCCTAGGAATGATAAAATTGCTTCATTTGTAGAAGGAACAGTTAGAGACTGAATCAAATTCTTTCTATCTAAGGTAATAGTTTTGTGGGTTGGGGTAACTGTTAGTCCCAAATAGGTGACCTGAGAAGTGGACAGTTGGACTTTAGAAGGTGAGACCCTGTAGCCTCAACTGGAAAGGATATTTAGAAGAACAGAGGTGTCAGCTTGGCTAATCTCTAGCGAGGGATTACAGAGAAGGACATCATCTATATATAGTACAATCTTAGATTTAGGGAGAGGAAAAGGGAATAAGTCAGAAGCCAAGACCTGGCCAAATAGGTGTGGGCTGTCCCAGAATCCCTGAGGTAGAACAGTCTAGGTAAGTTAGGTTGAAAAGTGGGTGTCAGGATCTGTCCAAGTAAAGGCAAATATGTTCTGTGACTGGGTACCTAGAGGGATAGAGAAAAATGTATCCTTGAGATCTAGGACTGAGAAATGGGAAGTTCCTGAGGGGGTAGTGGAAAGAAGAGTATAAGGGTAACCACTGCAGAATTAATGTGCCTGAAGTCTTGAACCAGACCATTAGGTATCTTAACTGCTAGTATAGGGGTGTTAAAGGGGGAAGAGGTGGGACAAAGGAGTTTTTTTCCTTAAGAGGTCAGAAATGATAGGCTCTGGAGAGAGAAGGGGTATTAAGCTCAGGTGATGTACCTGGTAGAGTCCAGTAACTGGATTACAACAAGAGAATGATGTTTAGCAACAGAGGGGTCCAGGACATCCCAAACTTAGGGGCCTGCCTGAGAAGCTGGTAAAGGAAACAACATGTTAGTGTTAGTATGTTGACTGGCTAGAAAAAGGAGCAGAGGAACTGCTGGTGAGCTTGGGTTTAGGTAAATGGGGGGAGCAAAGGAAATAGAGGCTCCCAACTTAGCTGAAAGATTCCTTCCCAATAAGGGGAAGGACATGTCGAAACTACTAAAAAGGAATAGGTGAGGGGTACACCCCTAAAAATGCAACTAAGTGGTGGGGTCTGGTGAGGAAGATAAGGTTGTCCTCCTAACCCGACAATAGAAAAACGTGAAGGTGAAGTGGGTCCCCAAAACTCTGTCAGGACCGAGTAAGTGGCCCCAGTGTCCAAGAGGAGGAGATGGGCAGTCTACATACCATGATAGCTACCCAGGGCTCCCTGATAGTGATATGTGTGGTCGGGTCAAGAGAGCTTGGGCCCCTTCAGTCATCTATAGCCAGGTTTATGAGATTGGCTGGAGGATTACCTGGAAGTGATGTCCCTCTGCTCTGCATGACAGTAGGGCAATGTCCCTCCTGATGGCACGTAGGACATGGCCCCCTTGGCTTGTGAGGGATAGGGCAAGCCCTTGCCCAGCGACCTTGTAGACCACATCTATAGCAGGGGTCTGATGGTTTTTGAGCCTTAAAAGACCAGGAGTCTGGGTTAGCAGCTGAGGCTGGTCGGACAGCCTTTGCCAGCATGTGGTACTTTGTTTTCAGGCTTACTCATCTCTCTCATGGTACACCTTAAAGGCCAGCACCAATACTTCTGCCTGTGGGGTTAGGGGTCCCTTTTCCAACCACCTAAGCTTAGCTTTTATGTCGGGGTAGCTCTGGGGAAAAAAAAGTAGCTCATTAGAAGTTGCTTACCTTCTGGGTTTGCAGGATCTAAATTAGTGTATTGTAATAGAGCCTTTATGAGGCATTCTAAAAATTGAGATGGGTTCTCCTGTTTGTCCTGGACAACCTCTTGGAGTATTTCAAAATTTACTGACTTTAAGGCTGCCTTTCTTAGGCCAGCCAGAAGGCATGCTATAAATCTATCTCTGGCTAAGATACCACCTGCGGAATTATAATTCCATCGAGGATCCTGGTCAGGCACTGCCTCAGATCCGATTGGATATGTTCCATCTGTTTGGTGAATTTCGTCTGCATGAGTTTTTGCCTCTTTCCAAACTCACCAGCATTCATCAGGAAGTAAATTATTAGTAAGGATCATATGTACATCATGGAAAGTCAAGCTATAATATTGAGTGATGTACTAGAACTCTTTAATAAAGGTGGAAGAGTTAAGAGGTATAGGAACCCAGTGTGCTTTATATTTGAGAAAGCTCACACAGTGGGAAAGGTACTCTGACCAGACCATCAACCCCAGCCACTTTCCTTAGAGGAAGGACCAATGCTGGGTCAGGTGTCCCTGGAGAAGGAATTGGGGGTTTGGCTGTGAACTTAGAACACATGATAGGAGGAGTAAAGGTCGGCACCAATGCAGGGTGATTGGAGCGACCTGCAGCTGGCACAGAAGGAAGGGAGAGGTCTGGAGAAGTTGAGTTAGTAGGCTCTGGGGTATCCTGGTGAGAAGGAGAAACTGAGGCAGCAGGGTTTTCAGCGGCATGAAAACAGGTCTGTGGAGGAAGGGAGACAGTTCGTTAGCTGGATCCAGAGTCATAGCATCATCTACTGGTGGTTGAGTAGGATTCATGGCTAAGAGAAGTTGGGTTGAGGAATAAGTAGAGCACATGGAGGGGTAAGAGCGAAAATAGATGAATGCTTGAATATAAGGGACCTCTTTCCATTTACCAGACTGCTGGCAGTATGTATGAAGATCTCCTAAAATGATCTAGCGTGCCATTAGTTGGTCATTTGGAACTAAAGGGTAGTGAATCTAGACCTTATTGCAGAGGTGTATCAGTTCTGAGGCCCTCAAATTGGGCATTAACTTCAGAGATTTGAGATATTCCAGAGATATCCCAGTGGGGTACCTAGGGGTACATTCAAAGACAATTTAGTGGCCATTGGGTGATGGAGATATTACTGAACTATTCGTACCAGCATCCCAAGAAGAGTTCACTAATGGGTCAGTGAACAGCCAAGCTAGAAATTCAAGTCATCACGCGAATAACTAGGGGCTACGGTGGTGATTTCCTGGAATTCGCCAGAAAGCAGTTCAACCCAGTACTAGGAATTTAGACCAGCTGCAAGAGCTCGAGAGATTTATGAACTGCTTTCGAGAAGGGAAGTCACCCAGGGGTCTAACTCTTAACAGGTCAGCCAGGAGGCCAGTCTAAGAACTGGGGCACTGAAATGCCAACCCCTCAGCCCAGAAAAGGCTGGCCAGGCACTATGTGGGCATTTAGTGTCCCTTCTGCTGATTGGAGACACTCCTTACCAATCAGTATGCTGGTGTGTGTTTGTGGGCTTCCATAGTCTGGTAGCAGGAAATATGGAGCCATGTTGTCAATGTGGGCCCATCCAACTGCCTAGCCTATGTGGCAGAGGCTAGCTCCATGTGGTGGGCTGCGGTGGCACAGTTCACATCGTAGAAGTCTGTGAGTCTTTCAACAGCAGGTGGCAATGGTCACAGCAGCAGTGGAAAGCCACACGGTGGGTGACGGCAGGTGGCAACAGATGCAGTCCACATGGTGTAGCAGTGGCAGCACGGTAGCTTCATGGTAGTGCCAGGCGCCAGGACTCCACAGCTCCCCTGGGTCTTCGACACCAATGTTGTGTTCAATGTGTGGCTCACAACAGACCACACCAAGCCAAACAGTTGCATGTGAGGTTTATTGCAAGAGAGAAGGGAAAAGGTGGTGGCGAAGAAGAAAGGGGGGAGGGGAGAGTGAGGGGTCAGAGAGGTCTTCCTTTTATTTGGATAGTGACGTAGCCCGTTCACAGGCAAAGGTGGGAGGTAAGCGAAGTGAATTCTGGGAATATGGTGGCAGTTGCCTTGGCAACAGATGGGCGGGTCACTGTCACCTAGGTGTGATGTCACTGGGTTCAGAACCGGTCCTGATACCAACACTTAGTATTAAATCAACCTATTATGCTCATAGAATAACCCATCTCTGAACCCTCATCTGAGAAACTTTTATTTACAGTAAGTAGCAATTAACACAGAGACCCTCAATGACTCAAAGTTCAGAGAATAAGAGACTACAGAATTCTTAACCCCAAATGGGACATATATATAAGACACTCCATCCTCCCAAGGCTTAGGAATCATTGTGGATGAGGGGGCAAACAGACTGTAAGAGCCAGGAGTGATGGAAGTCTACAGGGAAATAGTCTATCCCTGGCATAGCAGAGCAGTTGGCATGTGAACTCATGGCAGATGTGACAGCATGCACAAGACAAATTCCCACTGCAGTCAAGGGACCACTGGCAACTGACAACTTCTGAGAGAGAAGAGTCAGTTTTCTTAGAGGAAGGCCATGCATCCAAGAATAAACAAGAAGCACGAATTGGCTCAGTGGACGTAAAAGTAAACGGAGGCTACAGAGTCGAATGGGAAGGGAAGGGGGTGGAGCTGGGAGGAGCTCAGGGAGGCTGCATAAATATGATCCAAACACGCTCAAAGGGTTCAAACCAGAAGGGAATAGCACAGTCAGAGCTGAAGCAGACCCCTTCAACTTAGAGAGCTTAGTGCACAGCTATCTCTTTGAAACTGGATGAAGAGTTGACTCATATCTTAAACAGAAATTAAGAGCATCTCTCATATGTAGAAAAGTTTTATGAACAGTTGAATTTCACTGTGTGATGATTTTGTTTGCAACGTCCTTGCAATAAAGCTTTCTAATTTTATCTTTAAAATTTCATACGGTATATTTTTATCATGTTCTTTCCTGTTTGCCAACACTTTCCAGAACCTCCTCCTGCCCTACTCACCTAACTTCAGGTTCTTTCTCTCTTAAAAGAAAAACAAAAAAAAAAGTTACCATTAAAAACCATGAGCATCCCTTGGTGTCAGCTTCTCCTGAGCATGGGGCCTGCCCTGGAGTGTAGTGGATACGCTCGGTGTCTCTCACTGAAGAAAACTAATTCTTGCTCTCCCAGTAGGTATCAATTGAAAACAGCTTCTTGGTTAGGGTGGGACATTGTATCCACTTCCCCTTCTCAGTGCTGGGATTTGTGTCTGGATTTAGCTTGTGTAAGTCATGTGTGTGTGTGTGTGTGTGTGTGTGTGTGTGTGTGTGTGTGTGTGTGTGTGTGGGTGTGTTAGTTTGTATGCGTATGAACTCCTGCTGTGTCAAGCAGACAGTTTGCTTGGAATCCTATACCTCCTTTATACCTCTTTGTTTGTGTTTGTCTTTGATTTTTCTGAGACAGGGTTTCTCTGTGTAAAGCTGTGGATGGCTGGTCTCAAACTCACAAGTGACCTCTGCCTCTGCCTCCCAAGTGCTGGGATTAAAGTCATGTACCACCACACCCAGCTTCTTCGTTTTGCTTTTTAATTCTTTATTTATTTATTTATTTATTTATTTATTTACTTACTTATTTATTTTAAACTCCAGATTTTATTCCCCTGCAGATCCATCCTTCAACTGTTCCACATCCCATACCTCCCCCCCTCCGTCTCCACGAGGATGTCCCCACACCCCACCCCACCAGACCTGATGTGGTATTGGGTGGGGGAAAAGGACTGAAGCCCTGAGGGCCAGCAGAAAGAATGGAAACAGGCAACCTCTGGAGGTAGGAGGTTGGGGCGACCCTCCAGAATGTACCAGAGACCTGGGAGGTGAGAGACTCTCAGGACTTAAAGGGAGGGACCTTAGATGAAAGGCCCTACAGTGGGGAAAGGGAACTTGTAGAGCCCACCTCCAGCAGGAAGTGAGGGATGGGGTTGCCATCCCACAGTCAATACTCTGACCCATAATTGTTCCTGTCTGAAAAACTGTAGGGATGGGAATTGAGAGGACCCTGAAGGTCCAGCAACAGGCCCAAAGTGGGATCCAGCTCAAGGGGAGGCCTCAAGACCTGACACGATTATTGAGGCTATGGAGCACTCACAAAAAGGGACCTAGCATGATTGCCCACCTCATCACCCAACAAGCAGCTGAAAGAGTCAGATGCAGATATTTGCACCCAACCAATGGACAGAAGCTGCTGACTCCTGTGCCCTGTGGTTGAATTAGGGGAAAGCTGGAAGAAGCTGAGGAGGAGGGTGACCCTGTAGGAGAACCAACAGTCTCAACTAACCTGGACCCCCGAGATCTCTCAGCTTCTACTTCTTAAAATCTTTTCTCCCTCCCTGAGACATTGGATTCCTGAACCTTGAGTGGAAGGGTATGATAAAGACATCCCATTCGGCCACAAGCACTCCAGAGTCTCCTATGCTCTGCAGATTTTCAGTTGTGGATCACTGTGTTAATGGCCATCTGCTGCAAGAAGCAGCATCTCTGCAGAGAGCTGAGGGATGCAGTGACCTACGGTACAGTGGCGTGTCATCAGTGGTGTGTAAGGGTACAGTGTTGTGTTTTTATTGCTGGCTTCGTTTAACAGAATAATATTGTCTTTCTCCTTGGCCTATGCCCTATCTTGTCTGAGATTCTTGACCTCATTAGCAATACAAGATATGCATTTCATCTCATGGAGTGAGCCTTAAATCCAATTTAAAAAGTGATTTGTTACTCTCATCACGTGTGTGCCACTACAGCAGCAGTGGACACATCCTACAGGCAGGCCATGGTTACAGCAGCAGTGGACGCATCCTACAGGCAGGTCATGGTTACAGCAGCAGTGGACACATCCTACAGGCAGGTCATGGTTACAGCAGCAGTGGACACATCCTACAGGCAGGTCATGGTTATAGCAGCAGTGGACGCATCCTACAGGCAGGTCATGGTTACAGCAGCAGTGGACACATCCTACAGGCAGGTCATGGTTACAGCAGCAGTGGTCATGGTTACAGCAGCAGTGGACACATCCTACAGGCAGGTCATGTTACAGCAGCAGTGGACACATCCTACAGGCAGGTCATGGTTACAGCAGCAGTGGACGCATCCTACAGGCAGGTCATGGTTACAGCAGCAGTGGACACATCCTACAGGCAGGTCATGGTTACAGCAGCAGTGGACACATCCTACAGGCAGGCCATGGTTACAGCTGCAGTGGACACATCCTACAGGCAGGTCATGGTTACAGCAGCAATGGACACATCCTACAGGCAGGCCACTGTTACAGCTACAGTTTCGTGGCTGGGGAGCTTGATAACTAATCTTCTCCCACAGGATCCAGCTATACCACTCTGGAGGACATACCCAAAGGACTGTACATCTTATAACAAAAGATACTTGCTCATCTGTGTTCATTGCTGCTCTATTTATAATAGCTAGAAACTAGAAATAATGAAGATGTCTATCAACTGATGAATGAATAATGAAAATATGGTACTTTTACCTAATAGAATATTATTCAGCTTTTAAGAAATATGAAATTATATGTGCTGTATAAAAATCTTTTTAACTTGATATCCACATATAAGAGAAAATATGCAATCTGGGTCTGGATTACCTCACTCAGGGTAATTATTTCTAGTTCCACTCATTCACCTGCAAATTCCATAATTTTATCCTTACAATAAAGTCTTAATAATTTATGAAAAAGAAAGTTGACTTGAATACAGATTAGTGGTAACTAAAGGTTGCGTAGAACAGAACGGGGCAGAAAAGGAAGGTTCTATTTGATTGATGCCTGCTGTAAATGTGTAGGAAAATGTCCTACCAAACTGTGGAAGCATTATTAATGGATAGAATGTTAATCAAAAATAATATAGAAAGGAAAAATATGAATACACTTGCTGAGAAATGGATCCTATAAATAAAATATCATGCCCGCATTACATTAAACAATAAAGCTACGGACATCAGCGTGTCAGCTTGATACATGATTAAGAGTCATCTGAGAGGAAGCAAATTCGATTGAGAAAAAGCTCCATAAGATCCAGCTGTCAGCAGGGAAGTCTATAGGATAGTGTTTCAATTAATGATTGCTGGGGGAGGGCCCAGCCCATTGTGGGTGAGGACACGAGCCAGCCATGAGAAACCAGCCAGTAGGCAGCACCTGTCCATGGCCTCTACATCAGGCTCCTGCCTCCAATCTCCTGACTTGACTATTTTCAGTGATGAACTGTAATATGGGTGAATATGCAAAATAAACCCTTTCATCCCCAAGCTGCTTTTGACTGTGGTGTTTTAACACAGCAGGAAAAAAAATCCTAAGGCATTCAACATGTTAAAAAAAAAAATAGATCTTAACCCATTAGCCCAGCCTGGAGAGATAGCTCAGCAGTTAAACATACTGCCTGCTCTTCTCAACGGCCCAGAATCAATTCCCAGCACCCACATGGCAGCTAACCACTGTACATACTTCCAGATTCAGGGGATAGAGTGGTGTCTTCTGGGCTTTGTGGGTACTGCAGAAATATTATGCACAGACATACATTCAAAAATATCTATATGCATAAAATTAAAAAATAAATCTTATTTTAAAAAAAAGTATAAACTATCACAAAGTGAAATCAACTTTGTGAGCCAAAATTATATAATTTTTAATTAGACAGCACAGAGTCAAATAGAGAATGCAGAAGGCCGCCATGCTGAAGGCAAGTGTGATTTCTGATGTACTTTGCTAAACTTTTGTTATGTGTGTTCATATATATTCAAATAGAGACATCACTTTCAATGTATGTTCTGCAGTGTGGATTCTGACCAAAAATCTTGAAAATCACTGGCTCCAGTAATTTCACAAGAGCTGGGGTTCTTAAATAGACTCATCTGAGACTGGTGAGAGTACCAAATTCCAACTCATTTGGTGAACACTGACTTCTGTCTGTTGTCACCACCATCCTACCAACAGACCTGTACACAAAAAGAACAGCATTGCACTTTATCTTCTAGCTTAATTTTCCATTGATTTTGTTTGCATTTTTTTAAAAATGATGGATATTAGGGCATGTGGGAGGGGCTATGGTGACATGACTGAGTACTGTCACACCCAGTGTAATTATGCTTTGCAAAATGATGGGGGTGCCAGCTAAAATGGAAAACAAAATAAACATAATGCTGTGAATGTGTGTTTACATTTGAACTTTTATTTAATTCCATATAGTAAACAAAAAAGTTAATCAACTCTTTGATGGACCACATATAAAATAAGAACGTGGGTCACACACACACTATAGTAGTCCCACGTAGGTTCACAGAGCTGATGTACCGAGCCTCTGGTGCTTACCACTCAGCTTCACCAATGGCTTTTGCAAACACATAGTCCCTCCCTCCAAAGCACATGATACCGTCTTTCAAGTAGAATTTCCATCTGTTCTTGCTACGGTGAATCTGGAGAGAGAAAGATGCTCTAAGTCCATAAGGATCCCTTATATTCTTTAAAATAGCAAATAGGATTATGCTTACCCTATATGTAAGACTTTCTCAAGATAGTTTATTCATTCCTTAACAAACATTTGAGTTCCCATAAGTCAAATACTAACCTAAGTACTGGAGAAAGATCAGTCACCCACACACAGTGAGGTCTCCCACACACAGTGAGGACCATCTCTCTGTGTCAAAGTGTCAGGGATTGGCTCCACAGTCACCTAGACCCAAATCTGTGGACTGCTCAGATCCCTTACACAAATGGTTTTATATGTTACATACAACCTATGTACATCCTTCTGAAAGATTTACATAATGTCTAGGTTTTTTTTGTAACAGACAATGCAATGCAAATGCTTTTAAGTAACAGTAATACTGAATTGTTGAAAAATAGTGACCAAAAATAAGTCTGCATGTGTTCAATAAACATGTATTTTTTCAAATGTTTTTGATCCACTTGGTTGAATCCACAGAAGAAATTGCAGATATAGAGAGATGATTGTAGACTTTAATATATTATGAATGTAAAAACAATTCCTGCCTTTTGAAGAGTTTATATTTTAATGGAGAGGGAGACCAAAACCTGATCATTATCTTTTTCTATCCATATAACATGTTAGAAAGAATAAGATGATTTTGTAGAGAAATGGTTTTTTTATACCAATTTAAAACATTATCTTCTTTTTCCTTCATGTATATCAAATTATGATTTAAAAAACACTGAAAATATTAACATTCACATCATGCATGCTAGGTTGCCAAGGATCTGAATGTCACATGACAGACAGAGGCAGGGATCTGGGCGTCCTAGACAATGGTGGTAAGAATGTTCCATGCACACCCCTCATCCCCTTACTTCTCTGCTCAGTGTCAGACTGCACTCTGAATGCCTGCCTCCTGCCCCTACCTCCCCAGGACAAACCAGGAAGCCCCATGTCAAAGGCCCGCACCACCCATGATGGGCTCATGAGGAGTTCCAACAGCAAATGACTCCTTGTATTTCCTTGCTACTTTAGGCCTCGCTGCCTGCCACATAGCTTACAGTTACAGTTTGATGCCTGTGTCACCAGCACTCGCTTTATCTGTCACACTATTCTCACACCTGACTTGCCTAACATCTTACCATGTGTGATTTCTTTTATTCATTTAGGGGCGGGGGCATAGCCTAAGGGGGGCTGGAGATGTGACCTAATGCCTCTGTGCAAAGCACTTGCCTACCATGTGCTACCTCCTATGCTCAATCCCTAGAACCACTGAGAAGTGGGTAGGAGAAGATAATCACTTTCAAGTGTCACTATCTCACACACACAGTGAAAGACCCAAAATACACCATCAAAACTTTACAGACTTGGGCTGTATAGATGGCTCAGTAGATAGTGCTTGCTGTACAAACATGAGGACCTGAGTTTAGACCCAGATCCACATTAAAAGAAACTGGGCCCAGTGGTACACACGTGTAATCCCAGTGCACAGGAAGGCAAGCACAGGCAGGATCACTGGGACCTGGCAGCCAGCCAGCCTAGACACTTGCTTAGCTCCAGGCCAGTGAAAAAGTCCTGTCTCTAAAATTAAGGTATACAGTTCCTAAGAAATAACAACAGAGGCTACCCTCTAACTTCCATGCACATGGGCATGCACACGGATACACACATGTGCACCTACACAAATGTGCACACAATGTACACATACACAAAGAAATCCTTTACAGAATTAAACAGCTGTCCCATGAGTCATGTGACTGCAAACTAGAACTCACCATCGAATTTCTCACTATTTTTTACACCTTCCAGTATAAGTTCAATTAATAAACTCAGTCCAAAATGCGAGCACAGTACCTTATCATACTGACAGACAATTACATTATCTGTGTCAAACAGGTCTGGCACATCCTGCTCACTGACATCATCTCCAGAATTTAGAGGATCCTAAAGATGAAAGACGATCACATTAAGGGATTTCATGATGTTTCAAATTTTTGTAAAGATAGAAAGACATAGAAATAAAGGGACCAGAAGTGACAGAATAGTATTTCTGCTTTAAAGTCAAATAACCTAGCTTTGAATTCCAGCTTGACTGGTTGATAATTACATGGTTGACCTTGGGCAAATTCCCCAATTCCCTGTCTCTCAGTTTTCTCATCTCTGAAGGGACAAATGCATTGAGACCCACAGGGTACCGGACTGGTAAAGATGGTAACTCGATAAGATGTTAGCTATCACAGGCAGATACATGAAGACAGCCTCAAGTGCATGCCAACAGCCCTCACAAATGTAATTGGCACATTCTACCCAAACACCATCATATTTATTAGAAAAAGGACACAGACTGTATCTCCCAAGCCTTCTACTGTGACTACTTAAAAAGCAACAAACATAAATCCAACTCCTAACCACTTAATACCCATTTGAATTACAGTTTAAAGTTAAAATGTTAAGGGCCCTGAATACAAATAACTCTGATTTTAAAAGACCAGAGATGAGGTTAATCTTAACTAGAAACATATTTGGCTATGCAGTACATGGAAACATAAACCCTATCACTTAATAAGCCAAGACTTGGCTCAGAGGAGCCCTGCCTCACCTCTTCTAGGGCATCTATTTGATGGTCCTCGTTGTCACTGCTGTTTGCAGTTGAATCTTCATTTGACACGCTGTCTACTTCTTCCTCAAGCACCTTGAGGTCGCCAGCGTCAATGATCCCTGGGAATTCGTTCTCATCAGCGTCCCTTATACTTCCTACCTCCTCGGTAGAAGAGTTATCGCCGGTTCCATCTATTTGAATTATTTCATTAATATCATCATCGGTTACCTGAATATTCAGATCCCTCTCAGAAGTACAATTCTGCAAACAGAAGAGGCACGATCAAGTTCTTCAAGTTAAATGGGACATTAAGACACTGAATCTGGATTTTAAATACCACACAGTTGATCATTTAAACTTATCTCTGCCTTCTGAGATCAGTCTCTTAACATGGACTTCTGGGATATCTTTAGAATTTCTAACAAAAATGATTGTTTGGCTTTGAGTTAAGTAAACATACTACCAGACACCAGCACCACATCATGTTTTCCAGCTTTTATAGATATGCCCTTAGACGGCATGAACCCACTGAATCTTAACTATTAATGCTTGACTACAACGGCAACTGAATGATGTGGAAAAGACAGTGACATGCTCAAGAAATGAATACAGACTCCAGAGGACTGTACAGTCAAAGGAGCCAATACAGAACTGCTTTGTTATTTCACTCAACTTCAGGTGCCCATTGTAGAACTGTTCATAAGGATAAAAGTAAAACAAAGACCACCAAGGCATAAGACGAAGAGAGGGCGGGAGTGTGGGGTCTTAGTTAGGGTTTCTATTGCTGTGAAGAGACACTTTGAACACAGCAACTGTTATAAAAGCGAACATTTAATTGGGACTGGCTTATAGTTCAGAGGTTTAGTCTGTTATCAGGGGGGAAGCATGGTAGCACTCAGGTAGACATGGTGCTGGAGAGTAACTGAGAGTTCTACATCCAGATCCTCAGGCAGCAGGAACAGAGTAAATCACTGAGCCTGGCTTGAGCATCTGAGACCTCAAAGCCCACCCCCAGTGGCACACTTCCTCCAACAAAGCCTCACCCACTCCAACAAGGTCACACCTCCTCATACCCTAATGGCCTATGGGAGCCATTTTCATTCAAACCACAGGTATCATCTAATGTTTCTCCCTCAGATGAAGGAAACCTTCTGGAAATGGACAGTGATGATAGATGTACCCTGGCTACTAGGTAGCTATTACTTTTATTATCGTCTCTCTCAAACAGAGCTTATAAGCATCTGGTAAATATTTTATATGCATTTTCTAATTTAAATCTAACTGCAACACACTGAGATAAGACAGTATGGCTTACAAGACCACAAAGGCAGCAAAAGTGAGATGGAATTAATGCCCAACTTTGAACACAGAGGCTTCACCTCAAGTACAGCCTATGCCTTCCCACATCTGTCTGCCACAGTTGGGCTAGAGCTACCGAGCTCCAAGTCGGCCACGGGTGGGCTAGGGTTCCCCAGAGCTTTAAGCTTCTGAACTAGAAGAGCTACTTTATGTAAGCATAAATACCACAAAATTTACAGCAGAATTCTCATCCTTTTTGACAAAATCAGGCCCTTATCAAAATGTATACACGTAAATAAGGAATTTGCATTATAGGCATGGCTTAAAAGGTATTTTAAAACCTGTATTAGTATGGGGGAAATTAAGATAAATGACAGATTAATGCATTCAGCCAAGGCCTCTAGATGTGTAATATGTTTACAAGGGACTTGTGCCCAATATGAACAGAGTCCCAAATGAGAAGTGATTTTTCAAAACTCTTCTTTTGTGGAGATAATTAACATATACCTTCATGTTTTCTCATGATAAAATGATTTTATGTGGATTTAATAATTTATTTTAATGACTAAAAATAAATGAAAATAATCTTAGAACTACTAGCAGTCCATACTTCAAATCTCAGCACTCCTGAGGCTAAGGCAGGAGAGCTTGTGAGCTCAAGGCCACTGTCTCAAAAATGAAACCTTGGTAATGAACTCCAGGTATTGTAAGGTAGCACATGGACATGCTGGCTCTTTGGGAAGCATATGGACAGGTGGACACACATTATCTAACAATAGGCCACTTCAGCTCTCGGGGTTAGGTGCACAGGTACAAATTAAGGGCTCAGAAAGGATAGCCTTCACATATCTACCTAAGACGTTTTGGGAATCTTCAAGGTCACTGAAACAAGGAAGACTTCTAACAGGGCCTAAGACATTTGATTATGATTTGAGCAAATACACTTTCTCTGTACTCATGTGTTTGAGATGTACAGACAACACAATTCTACATCTTAATGCATCAGTTTATGATAGGACTTTAGCCCAGATCAGTTAAAGGTATCTAAGGTGAGGGCTGATGATGCTCAGTGAACAAAGAGGCTGCTGCCGGGCCTGACAGCTGAGTTTGATCCTGGGACCCACATGGTAGAAGGAAAGAACCTATTCCTGCAAGCTGTCCCCTGACACCACACATACACGGAGACACACACCCGCTCACACAGACACCAAATAATTCAAATGTAAAAACACCTAAGTAAGAAGAGACAACCTGTACCATACGAACATTAATCAAAGAAAACTGGAAATGACGATATTTGTGTCGGAACACATAATGTTACAAAAGATACCTAAGAATATTATCCAACAACAGAACGTCGGTCCGAGAAGAAGACAACAAGCCTATGGTCTATGCATCTATCATTACTATTACTATCATCTCAAAAATATGTAAATCGAAAACAGGGCTGGAAATGTAGCTCAGCAGTAGCACCTGTGTTTATTATGCACTAAAGCACTGGGCTCTCTACAAGCAAAAATGAAAATAACTAGAGGAAGTAGAAGAAGGAGGTAAATTCACAATTGCAGGTCCTCCCAGCAAACAACAGAAACATTTACAATAATTACCAGGAACAAAACAGAAGACCCAACCAACACATGCAGGCTATACGACCTAATTAACATGTATAGAATAATCTATCCAAAAACAGCCATACAGCTTTTTATCAAGAGCAGATAAGGGATAGAGAAAATGCTCAGTCCTGGTTCCCAGCACCTGGGTCAGGTGGCTCCCAGCTGCCTGTGAGTTTGTCCCGGGACCCCACACCCCTGGCCTCTGTGGGCACCTGCACGTGCACACGCGCACACACAGACACGGGATTAGAGATAGTAAAGACAGAGCCTAATCCTCATTCTGGCTCAAAATAATGCTTTCAAACACAGAACATAAAATGTGTGTTCTCTGACAATAAAAAACTAAAACTAGACATTATAATGAAAATGGAAAAGGATTTTAGATACTTAAAAATTAGTTAAGATAACTATGAATCTCCATGAGTAAAAGCATTGCAAAGAATAATAAAACAACTTCTACTGAATGCAAATGAAAATGTCAAAACTTACATACCTAAAACAGTGCCTGTTAGCACTCCTTCTCTAGGCTTTGCCCCACAGTCTCCTGGTAACAGCCATGTTCACCTAACTCAGTATAAAATGGGGCTGCTCGCCCCTGCTCAAGCTCTTACCCTCTTACTCTCTTCCCTCTCTGTCCCTTCTCACCCTCACCCCATTCCCCTCCCCTCTCTCTCCACATGTTCATGACTGGCCTCTTCCTCCTCTTCCTCCTCCTCCTCCTCCTCTTCCTCGTCTTCCTCCTCCTTCCTTCTCTCCCTTCCTCCCCCCCTCTCTCTCTCTTTCCCTCCCTCCCCTTTCTCTATCTCTACTCTCTCCTCACCTCACCTCCCCATGCCCTAAATAAACTCTGTTCTATACTGTATCATCTATGGCTCGTGCCTCAGGGGGAAGGGATGTCTCAGCATGGGCCCACAGAGGCACCCCCATCTACCTCACCATACTTCACCCTACCAAACATATCCTGGTTCTTTCTTTCCTTTTTATAAAATACAACAGTGCCTAAAAAACCATATAGCAGTCAATAATTACAAAAGTCTTAAATCAGTGGCTCAATAATTCAACGTAAGAAACTAAAGCAAAAAGCCAAATTAAGCCCAAAGCAAAATGAAGGAAACAATAAAACAAGATTAAAAAAAAAAAAAAAAAAAAAGAAAGAAAGAAAATCAAGACCAATATCCACCCATTTAAAGAAAAACAGTAAAACTGAACATATAAAATACAAAAATTTTGGACTGCTAAAAGGATAAAAAGGATGTCATAACTGGTCCTAAAAACATTTAAAAGATTTTTTTTTAAAAGTACTATAAACTTTGTAACAATAAGTTAAACAAAGTAGATAAAATGAATTCTTGTCACAGCAACAAGTAAAACTATTAAAAGTTTACACAAAAAAACACAAGATGACCTAAGAGACACTAAAGAAAAGTAATCTATAGTTAAAATCTGCCCCACCACTTCCCCCTTCTCGGGTAGGGGAGTTGATGTGTGAGAGGACTGGGAGGAGGGGCTGTGTGAGGGGAGACTGGGAGGAGGGGCTGTGTGAGGGGAGACTGG
>CM052705.1:16813109-16828480 GCA_028551405.1 Uromys caudimaculatus
CTTTCTTTCTTTCTTTCTTTCTTTCTTTCTTTCTTTCTTTCTTTCTTTCTTTCTTTCTTTCTTTCTTTCTTCCTTGACCAAGTTATCATTGAGTAGAGCATTGTTCAGCTTCCATGTGTATGTGGGCTTTTTGTTGTTATTGTTGCCATTGAAGACCAGCTGTAAACTGTAGTGTTCTGATAGGAGGCATGGGATTATTTCAATCTTCTTGTGTCTGTGGAGGTTTGTTTTGTGACCGATTATATGGTCAGTTTTGGAGAAGGTACCATGAGGTGTTGAGAAGAAAGTATTTTCTTTTGACTTAGGATGAAATGTTCTATAGATATCTGTTAAATCCATTTGTTTCATAACATCGGTTTGTTTCACTGTGTCTCTGTTTAGTTTGTGATTCCAAGATCTGTCCATTGATGATAATGGGTTGTTGAAGTCTCCTATATTATTGTGTGAGGTGCAATGTGTGCTTTGAGCTTTAGTAAAGTTTTTTTATGAATGTGGGTGCCCTTGCATTTGGAGCATAAATGTTCAGAATTGAGAGTTCTTCTTGGTAGATTTTTCCTTTGATGAGTATGAAGTGTCCTTCCTTATCTTTTTGATGACCTTTGGGTGAAAGTCGATTTTATCCAATATTAGAATGGTTACTCCATCCTGTTTCTTGGGACCATTTGCCTGGAAACTTGTTTTCCAGCCCTTTACTCTGAGGTAGTGTTTGTCTTTATCACGGAGGTGTGTTTCGTGAATGCAGCAAAATGCTGGGTCCTCTTTATGGATCCAGTCTGTCAGTCTATGTCTTTTTATTGGGGAATTGAGTCCATTGGTGTTAAGAGATATTAAGGAATAGTGATTGTTGGTTCCTGTTATTTTCAATGTAACTTTTAGTTTTGTGTGGCTATCTTCTTTTCAGTTTGTTGAAAGATTACTTTCTTGCTTTTTCTAGGATGTAGTTTCCCTCCTTGAGTTGAGGTTTACCATCTATTATCCTTTGTAGGGCTGGGTTTGTGAACACATATTGTATAAATTTGGTTTTGTCATAGAATATTTTGGTTTCACCATCTATGTTAATTGAGAGTTTTGCTGGGTATAGCAGCCTGGGCTGGCATTTGTGTTCTTTTAGGGTCTGTATGAGTTCTTCCCAGGATTGTCTAGCTTTCATAGTCTCTGGTGAGAAGTCTGGTGTAACTCTGATAGGTCTGCCTTTATATGTTCCTTGACATTTTTCCCTTACTGTGTTTAATATTCTTTCCTTGTTTTGTATATTTGGTGTTTTCACTATAATGTTATGGGATGAATTTCTTTTCTGGTCCAATCTATTTGGAGTTCTGTAAGCTTCTTGTATATTTATGTTCATCTCTTTCTTTAAGTTAGGGAAGTTTTTTTCTATGATTTTGTTGAAGATATTTACTGGTCCTTTAAGTTGGTCATCTTCACTCTCTTCAATACCTATTATCCTTAGGTTCTGTCTTCTCATTGTATCCTGGATTTCATGGACATTTTGGGTTAGGAGCTTTTTGCATTTTGTATGTTCTTTTACTGTTGTGTCAATGTTTTCTATGGTATCTTCTGCTCCTGAGATTCTCTTTTCTATCTCTTGTACTCTGTTGGTGATGCTTGCATCTATGACTCCTGATCTCTTTCCTAGGTTTTCTAACTCCAGGGTTGTCTCCCTTTGTGATTTCTTTATTGTTTCTATTTCTATTTTTAGTTCCTCGATGGTTTTGTTCATTTTCTTTGTCTGTTTGATGTGTTTTCCTGTAATTCCGCCTGTTTGATTGTGTTTTCCTGTGATTCTTTAATGCATTTTTGTGTTTCCTCTTTAAGGGCTTCTAGCTGTTTACCTGTGTTCTCTTGTATTTCTTTAAGGGAGTTATTTATGTCCTTCTTAAAGTCTTCTATCATCATCATGAGAACTGATTTTAAATCTGGGTCTTGCTTTTCTCGTGTGTTGGGATATCCAGGGCTTGCTGTGGTGGGAGAGCTCAGTTCTGGTGATTCCGAGTAGACCTGGTTTCTGTTCCTTATGTTCTTGCCCTTGCCTTTTGCCATCTTGTTAACTCTGATGTTAGCTGATCTCATTGTCTGGCTGTGGCTTGTTCCTCCTGCAGGCCTCTGTATCAATACTCCTTGAAGACCAGGTCTCTCTGAGAGGTGTCTGGGTTTGGAGTGCTGTGGCACAGGGTCAGCTCTGCGGTGCAGACAGAAACCAGAAGGATCTTGTCCCCAGCTTTCCTTTGGTTCCTGTGTCGTGATGGCTCTGCAAGGGTCTCTCTTGATCCAGTGAGTTTGAACAGAAGTGGTGGTTTTGCTTATGATCGAAGGTGTGTCAGCACTCCTGGGATACCAGCTCTCTCCTGGAGCCCTGTGGCCCAGGCTGAGGTCCCCAGGTCCCAGTGAGCAGTGGTGTTTGTCTTATCCCCACTCATGGCTTTTCCACACTCCTGGGATGGTGGCTTTCTCCCGGCACTCCTTGGCTATGGGACCCTGTTGGCCTAGGCAGAGGTCTCCTGCCACAGATGGAAACCAGAAGGTTCTTATGCCTGACTTTACCTCAGTCCCTGTGTCCTGCGGGTTCCCGGTGGGTCCCGTTGAGCAGTGGTGCTCATCTTAACCCCACTCAGGGCTTTTCCACGCTCTTGGGAGGGTAGCTTTCTCCTGGCGCTAATTGGCTATGGAACCCTGGTGGCCCAGGCACAGGTCTCCTGCCACAGATCTGTAATAGTATTTTTTAAAATATATTTATAAACCAGGGCTCAGGCTGGTCTTGAACTCCATTTTTAAAAAGTTTCTGCTTTTAAGCAATTTTCTTTGTCTCAGTCTTCTGAGTATGGGCTATATACACCTTGTGCCTGACTTTGTAGTGTAATCTCAAAATTGGAAATGTGATGCCCTTGATTTTTCTTTTCTTTTAGTGTGTGTGTGTATGTGTGTGTGTGTGTGTGTGTGTGTGTGTGTGTGTGTGTGTGTGTGTGTGTGTTGAACCATCAACCCAGCCTTGATTTAGTTTTCTCTGGATTGCCTTGGTTATTGAGATTTCCTTATGGTCTGGTTGAGAATTTTAGATTTCCCCCCATATTTCTGTTAGGGTACCTTTAGAATTTTGATAGAGATTGCATAATATTTGTATGTTATTTTGGATAGTGTGTCAATTTTAACAGCATCAATTACTCAAAAAGTTCATGGGTAGAAGTATCTTTTGTTTGTGTCTGTTTAAATCAGTGATTCTCAACCTGTGGGTTGTGACTCCTATGGGGTCAAGCAGCCCTTTCACAGGGGTTGCATATCAGATATCCTACATATCATATATTTACATTATGATTCGTAATAGTAGCAAAATTATAATTTTGAAGAATCAATTAAAATAGTTTTATGGTTTGGGGTGTCCACAACATGAACCACTGTGTAAGGGTTGATGCATTAGGAAGACTGAGAACCAGTGGCTTAAATCAATCAGTCCCTCTCCCTCCATCTCCTTCCCTTCTACCTTCCATCTATCCTTTCTCTTCTTCTTTCTTCCCTTGACAAGCTCTCACTGTGAGTCCTTGTTACTTTTCTATTACTGTGATAGAACATCATGACCAAGGCAACTTAAGAAAGAAGTGTGTTAAGTTGGATTACAGTTTCAGAGGCTCATAGTCCATGAGGGTGAAATGAAGAAACAGCTGAGACCTCACATCTTGATTTACAACCACTAGGCAGAGAAAGAGACCCACTGGGAATGGCCCACCCCCAGTGACTCACCCACAAGGCCCTACATCCTAATATTCCTATACAGTCCACAATCTGGGAACCAAGTATTCAAAAGTATGAGCATCTGGGGCCATGCTCTTCCAAATCACACACCGTGTATCCCAGATTGGCCTCAAACTTGTGATCCTCCTGCCTCAGCTTTCTGAATACAGGAATTTTAGATGTGTCACTCTTATCATACTCTTTTCAATTTCACTTTAAAACCTCCTTTTTGATTAGAGGTACTGATCTTTAACCTTCTTGATTGAAGTTGTGTGTAAGTATTTTTTTACATTTTTATTTGTATAAATGTCTGTTTTATATGTGTGTGGCTGTATGCCATATGTGTGATGGTGTCCAAGGAGGTCAGAAAGGGCATTAGACCCCTGGAACTAGAGTTGCAAATGGGTATGAGCTGTTATATGGTTGCTGGGAATTGAACCTGGGTCTTCAGCAAGAGCAACAGGAGGTCTTAACCACTAAGCCAACCTCCAGCCCCCAGTATTTTCTTTTTAAAATGCTGTCATGTTTTGATTTCTTTATCAGGTAGGTTGTTTTTATTCAGAAACACAACTGACTTTTTTTTTGTTGTTGATTTTGGTTTTTGGTTTTTCAAGACAGGGTTTCTCTGTGTAGCTTGGCTGTCCTGTAACTCACTTAGTAGATCAGGCTGATCTCTTACTCAGAGATCTTCCTGCCTCTTTCTCTTCTTGAGTGTTGGGATCAAAGGCATGTGACACTACCACCTGAATCACAATTGACTTTTAAAAATTGACTTGAATCTAAAACTTTATAGAACTCACTTAACCATTTTTTGTGGACTGTTGTTTTCTGTGTGTTGGTTTATACCATTTGCAGATAGAGCTAATTTTGCTTTCTCTTTCTGGTTTGTATGCTTTTTCTTTTCTTTTCTTTCCTTTTCTTTGATGATCTTGCTAGTGTCTGGTTTGGTATTGAACAGACACGGTTAGAGATGGGCCCTCACCCTATATAAGACCATGGAGGAAAAGCGTGTAGATCTCCCTTTTATGATGTCAGCTATAAGTTTTCATAGTCCTTAAACAATCTGTTGTTTGTTTTTCATTGTGTATATATGTATGTCTTTCTGTGGCTCTATGCATGTGTGTGCAGGTACCTGCAGAGGCCAGAAGAGGATGCCTGATCCTCTGGAGCTGAAGAACAGAACTGAACTCAAGGAGTGTACTCTTGAGCCATTTCTCAAGCCCCCATTATCTTTATTTTCTTAGGAAAATGTCCTTTTTTGTAAACTGTTGTGTTTTTAAAATTTACTTATTAATGTATCCATGTGTGTACAGTATGTGTGTGTGTGTGTGTGTGTGTGTGTGTGTGTGTGTGTGTAGGCCAGAAGACAAGTTTCAGGTTGGTTTTCTTCTTCTACCTTGTTAAGGCAGGGATTTTCTTATTTCTGACATGCTATGTATTTCAGGCTAGCTTGCTTCTGAGCTCCTGCATGATCTATTATTATTGTTGCTGTTGCTGTTGTTGTTGTTGTTGTTATTGTTATTATTATTCTTGTCTCCATCTCCAATCTTTCATACAGGAATGGTAGGATTACAGATTCATGCTAACACATTTGGCTTTTTATATGGATGGGTTCTGTAGATCAAGATCATATAGTCAGGGTTATGTGGCAAGTATGTTCCTGCTGAGAAATCTGGCTGGATTCTTCTGCTTGCTTTAATCAAGAAAGGGTTGATCAGATGGCCTAGCAGGTCAAGATGTGTTGTATGAATTACTTGAATCCCAGCCTAGGGTTTCTACCCAGCTTGAATGAAATTGAGTTCCTGAATGAAAGACACACTCACAGCCTTTATATTTACAACAAGCCTTAATCAGCACAAGAGCTGGGCATATACCTAGCCTTCATGTTATTAGAATCTACTTTCTATCAATAACCCTGAATTATTACTTACTAATTATTATGTTTCATCTGGGCTGCTCTTAACTGTAGTTGACCAGCCCACAGGGCCACGATTTTTATGGCTCAACTAACCCCTAGGGGCTTCTTCTCCCTTCTGCACCTTCTTCCTCAAGTCCACAAAACCACACTCTCTTGACTCTTAACCCATGGCCTCTTCTTCTTCCTCTCTTCATTCTTCTTCCTCATGGTCCTTCTCTCCCCCAAGCCCATGAAACCTCAACCCTACCTACGTGTCTCTTCTGCCCAGCTATTGACTATCAGTATCTTTATTCACCAATCAGAATTAACTTAGGGAAGGGTCACAGGGAGCCTCAATTGAGAAAATGCCTCTTCAAGACCAGGAAAGCCTATCGAACATTCTCTTAATTAGTGATTGGTGGGGGAGGACCCAGCCCATTGTAGGTGGTGCCATCCCTGGGCTGATGGTCCTGGGTTCTATAAGAAAGCATGCTGAGCAAGCCATGAGGAATAGTCCTGTAACTGTACCCCTCCATGGCCTCTGCATCAGCTCTTGCCTCTATGTTCCTGCCCTGCTTGAGTTCCTGTCCTGACTTCCTTCAGTGATGGACTTTGATGTGGAAATGTAAAGTCTAATAAACCATTTCCTCCTCAAATTGGTTTAGTCATGGCGTTTCCACAGCAGTAGTAACCCTAAGACATGTGGTTCACATATTAAGATTTATATAAACTCAAAATGAGATCAGGTACTGCTATAATGTATCAGAATTTTGGTTGTGGATTAGAAAAAGGTACTTACAAATTTTAATATAGTTGAACCAGATTATTATGTTGAACATTTTTACATTATGCTTGTAGAATTGAATTCTTGCTATTGTTATAAAATTTATTGTTTTGAATTTAATGTTCCTAGAATACATCTATGGAATCTAAAATAATAATACTTCATTTGAGTCAAAATACATATTTATTGAAAAGTTACTTGGTTATGAAATAAAGTTGAATATTTTAAATTTTCAGCCAAGCTTAATGACGTAGAACTTATGAACCTCATATTAAAGTTAAGTGGGGCCTGCATAGAACTTTATAGTTCTGTCAGTTCTGGCTTTTATTCTGAAGTCTATGACAAAGTGTGTTCTCTTATAGCTTTGTTTGATTACCTTAAACATGGAGAACTGTCCTTTGAGAGTTTTTACAAGGGACTTAGGAGAGAAGGTTTGTTGTTGGTTTTCCTCAAGATTCAAATGCCAAAGAACATTCTGTAGCCTCCCAAGCTTAGGCTGGAGCAGTGCCAGCTTTGCTCACTCCAGCTAATTATGATATTAATACCTTTGAGTTCCTGCCACTCCAGTTGTTTGTCGTTTGACTTTTCTAACAGCGTGCCTGCTAATAAGCCCAGTCATAGATGAGCAGAGGATAAAGATAATTGTGTGCTTGGTTAACTGTCAGTCCATAGCCTCACTTGTATTTCACGTGGAGAGGATGGATAGCTTTGAGCGTTTGTTGCGTGCGATGGAGCCATTCTAGCATCGAAAACAGACCACTGTCCTTGGTGTTGTGTGTGAAAAATGAGCCATAATTACCATCACACGTAACATATACTGGCTGCATAAGCATGCTAAAAATATCCTGCCTTTATTAAAGGCAAAACGGCATTGATTTTAAAAATTACTTTTAATTTATTTTGGCATTTTTATTCATGTGTGTCACTGCCCTTTGTTGTAATTCAGCCTTCCCCTCTGACCTCTGTCTCCATCTGACTCCCTTACCACAGTCCTGCCCATCTAGTGTCACCACACACATACTTGTCACACAGATTTTAAATCCTGGTTTCCCATGAGAGAAATCATGATCTGTCTGTCATTGTGAGTGGCTTTGTGTGTCACCTAAGGACTTTCAGTTCTACGCGTTTCCTTGCAAACGTCATAAGTCCATTTTTCTTTTTAAAATTCCATTGTGTACATGCACCACACTTTCTCTTTAAAATTTTTAGTTATGTGTCTATGTCTGTATGTGAGTATATACGCTCATATGTGTGCAGGTGCCTACAGAGACCAGAGATACTGACTCCCCCTGGAGGCGAAGTTACAGGCGAGCCACTTGGCATTGGCATAGGAATAGAAGTCAGGTCTTATGGAAGTGTAGCAGTGCTCTTACTCACCAGGCCATGTCTCCACCCACTTACCACACTTCCTTCACTCATGGTTGGCGTTTGTCTCCACTTATGGGCTTTTTATCAATAGTATCATCTCTAATGTGTTCTGATAACATTCTTTCCCAGGTGAAAGGTTGCCAGGGAGAGTTAGAGCTTCCTTGACTTATCAAAGACAATCTATATGTTTTATTATGGTCTTCTGGAGTGCAGTTGGCTTGATTTTAATGAGAGAGTTGACGTTGATAACTTAAAGTAATTTAGTTGTGAAGTCTTTAAAGTTGCCAGGAAATATATAGTTCAATACTTTTCCCCTCAGATGGAGCCAATACGTTTAGAATTTAGCTTGGTCTAACATGACCTATTGAGAATATATTAAAAAGATGTATAATTGACTGTGATCAGAATATATTATATAAAAATTAATTTCAATAAAATATATATTAAAAATAAAATTACCTGCATGCGGCGATGTAAAGAGGTAAGTTCTAACAGCTGTGTCCACCTTGTTCTCTGTGCAGCATCGTTGCTGATCCCAGCTGGTAGAACTCTCCCAAGTTTGACGCCAGAAGATCTGGTATGTAGTTTGTCCCTTCTTTGAAGGGTGCAGAAGGTTGAGCACAGAGGTAGCGCATGGTCCTCAGCTTGAATGGGAGGAGATATAGGAAACCAGAGGCTCAGCAAGGGATCCCATGCCTCAGGAGCCTTGCAGTCTCCTGGTTGTCAGCCTCAGTGAAGTTATGCATCAAAGTTAGGACATTCCTGGAATTATAGGTGGGGATTTAGTGTGCCATGCAGCAGTACATACTTGGTGCCCCGTAAGTAGATAATTTTGATGTATTTTTCCTCCTGATTTTCTTTTCTTCAGGAGTAAATGATGTTTTTTCATTTTGTTTAAATAGAATATTTTGCTCAATTTTTGTTGTTGTTGTTTTTACTTTGGTGAAGGAGAATTATTTTTTCTCTCTATGACTTGGAGGCAGGTAATAAAATTTTATGTGTTTACAGAAGCTGAGTAGTTACAGATAGAGAGGACCCATCCCTTCACATTTCCTCCCCACACCGCCGCACTGACGGTTATAATCTGCCGTCTATGTCGCACTGGGCTTTAACCCACGGACTGCCTTTCTGCGATGTGAATCAGGGCCAGTGGCCTTTATTAAGATCGTACTCCTCTGAGGGTTTGCTTGACAGGAGCTCTGCGTTGACAAGTGACCAAGGGGAGATCTGTGTCTTTGAGATTTATGGAAACATCATTTTCCTTGATTCCAGAAATACTATGCTGTAAAAAAAAATAAAAACAAATTCAGAAGCAAACTGTGAAAGAACCTACTCTTCAAAGATAACTATTGTAATTCTTTGAAATGTATTCACTTATTTCCTGAATGCTGGATTGCCTTTCAGGGTGCACAGTATATTTGCTTTCTATATGATTTCTGCCATCTTATGCTCCATCTCCTGCACTTCCCCCTTCCTGTTTTCTCCCTTCTTTCCATGGTCTGCCTCCTTTAATAATGAAGAACTCTCTCTGCTAGGAAATGAAGAGCTGCCATAGTGGATTGCCACAGTTTAGTTAAGCAATATTTTGTGATGGGACATTTAAATTATTTCCATTTTTTTCATGAAGAATTATTACTGGTTCTATTTGCTGTTGTCTGTTGTTTGTGAGATAATCAGGTCCATTCCTAGAGGTTGAATTTCTGAGACAGTGGTCATGCATATTTTAAATTATGGCATTTGCAAAATTGTTCTCCCAAAGAGTTGCCCTAGTTAACATGCACTCTTATACAGATAGTCCGAGAAAAGCAATTTCTGTCTCAGCCTCAACAACACTGCATGTGACTTATGCCAAAGTAGAGTATAGCTCTTGTTTCAAAGGGGAGAGAATTTATTTTGAGCCAAATGTGAATGACCATAGTCTAAGAACACGGGTACAGTCTGCCATGAGTGATGTGTTTGCCACAGAAATGTTTATGTGACCTTTGATAGTCATAGAACAAAAGACACAAGTCAATGTATTTAGTACATACATGACAAGGACATCAGGCAGGCAGGTTACAGCAAAAAAGCTGACATCTCGGTTGTAAATTTTGGGTGCTGTTTGAAGACATTTGTAGCTTCTGGGTTGGGGAAGCTGTGGCCTCATTATAGGTTCACAAGTTCCACCTGTCAGTCAGAAAATGTTAGAACCATAGGCAGTATGGTCATAGACAAGCAGGTGGGTGGTACACGACTATTACGGGGAATAAGGAAAAACCAAGAGAAGTTTGGTTCTCAATCTGCAACTCTCCACAATAATAAACATTCTAAGCAGTCATTCTTTTGCAGAATCCTTGAAAACAATCTGGCCTTTTCAGGAACTTAGCTCATACATATCTTTTCCATTTTTGTCAATCTAATAGACAGAAATGTTTCTTTATCTTGATATAGTGGGTTTTTAAACCCTAAGTTTAATTATATAAAATTATGCATTATGGATGCATTATTATATCTACTTTAAAGTACAACTAAAGATCAATTTAGAGTCTGGAAGATTTTTGTAAACAGTTATGGCTCTTACATTTGACCCCTTGAGAATTAGTGGTCCAGGCATGGCTACGCATTGAGTCCCTGTTATAGGACGATATCCATTCTGGTCATTACGATTCACCAGCCTCAGAGCTAACTACTGAGGTGGAATTCCTCTTGGTAGAATGATTTGAACCAAATGTTAATGTGCTGTTTAGTCAGAGAGCTTAGCCTTCATTGTTAAGTGTAGTCAAATCGTGGTCCTCTTGAAAATCATGGCTTTGGCTCCCTGTGACAGTGCAGTTAAAGATATAATTCTGGTCCTTTCATAACTCTGTAATATCCACTTCTTATGTCTAGAACACTGCCGGCTGTGGTGCAAACTTTGCTTTTCCTGGCTATCCGATCCACGTGCCTGCAGGCATGGCCCTCCAGACGGCATCCGGTGAGAGTTTTCTAAAGGCCTTTGGTGTTAGCATGAACATTAAGTTATGTGACTTTTAAAAAAAGATTTGCTTTTTGAGAATTTCATACATATATTTAATGTATACTGATTGTATCAACCCCTTACCATCATGATTTGTAGTAAATGTTACACTAGAGGTGATAGGAACCTTTAATAAAACTTTTAAAGAAAACATAAGCAGCAGCTGCCCTTGTTAGGAAAGCAGTACAGCATAGAAGACTCTGAGCTGGGCTGGCCTGGGCTCCCTTCTCAGTTCTCTTTCCTACTCACTGGAGACCTAGTATATATTGTCTGCAATTCAGATTAGCTAGCTTAATTGTGTTGTTTTTAATTTAAAACTTAAATTAGAGGCTGGAGAGATAGCTCAGTGGTAAGAGCACTTGTTCTTCCAAAGGACCTGGGTCTAACTCCCAGCATCTCCCTGATAGCTCACAGCCATCCATAACTCCAGGGGATCTGACACCGTCTTCTGACTTCCATGAGTACTGCATGTATGTGGTGCACATACACACGTGCAGGCAAACACTCATACACATAAAATCAATCTTAAAAAAAAATTAACAAAAAATACCAGTGGCACGGGTTCCTTCCAGTCTGGGCCTGTGCCTTGAACAGACCTTGGGCACGAACTCCTCAGCCAGTCCCACAACACTCAGAGGAAGCTCTACTCCCAGGCACTCTAACATGCTCAGGATCATAGGATCAGAGGTGAGGAGGACACAACATCTGTCCCAACACCAGGAGTAACTGGGATCAGCAGGATCCAGGGACCCAGAAACCCTGCCATACCAGTAGCACAGTTCCTTCCGGTCTGGGCTGGTGCCCTGAGTAGACTTTGGGGGCAAACTTCTCAGCCAGTCCCACAACACCTAGAGGAAGCTCCACTCCCAGTTTCTCAAACAGGAGCACAAGATCCCAGGAGCTTGGTCACACCAGGACCTCAGGGTCCTAGAGGCAGCTTGACTCCCAGAAGCTCTGTCACACCCAGGATCTCAGGATCACAGGATCCCAGAGACAGCTGGTTTCTGAGGAGTTCTAACACAACCAGGGTCACAGGAAGGACAGGCTCTAGTCAGATAAAGGGAGGGCAGGTAGCATTAGAGGTAATCAGACGGCAGGAGGCAAGTGTAAGAACCAAGGTTACCTGACATCATCACAACCCAAATTCTTCCACCATAACAAATCCTGGATACACCATCAAATCAGAAAAGCAAGATTCAGATCTAAAATCACTTCTCATGATGATGATAGAAGACTTTAAGAAGGACATAAATAACTCACTTAAAGAAATACAGGAGAGTACAGGTAAACAGGTAGAAGCCCTTAAAGAGGAAACACAAAAATCCCTTAAAGAATTTCAGGAAAACACAATGAAACAGGTGAAGGAATTGAACAAAACCATCCAGGATCTAAAAATGGAAACAGAAACAATAAAGAAATCACAAAGGGCGACAACCCAGGAGTTAGAAAACCTAGGAAAGAGATCAGGAGTCAGAGATGCAACCATCACCAACAGAATACATGAGATAGAAGAGAGAACCTCAGGTGCAGAATACACCATAGAAAACATTGACATAATAGTCAAAGAAAATGTAAAAAGCGGAAAGCTCCTAACCCAAAACATCCAGGAAATCCAGGACACAATGAGAAGACCAAACCTAAGGATAATAGGTATAGAAGAGAGTGAAGATTCCCAAATTAAAGGGGCAGTAAATATCTTCAACAAAATTATAGAAGAAAACTTCCCTAACCTAAAGAAAGAGATGCCCATGAACATACAAGAAGCCTACAGAACTCCAAATAGACTGGACCATAAAAGAAATTCCTCCTGTCACATAATAATCAAAACACCAAATGCATGAAACAAAGAAAGAATATTAAAAGCCGTAAGGGGAAAAGGTCAAGTAACATATAAAGGCAGACCTATCAGAATCACACCAGACTTCTCACCAGAGACTATGAAAGCTAGAAGATCTGGCACAGATCTCATACAGACCCTAAGAGAACACAAATGCCAGCTCAGGCTGCTATACCCAGCAAAACTCTCAATTACCATAGATGAAGAAAACAAAATATTCCATGACAAAACCAAATTTACACAATATCTTTCCACAAATCCAGCTCTACAAAGGATAATAGATGGAAAATTCCAACACAAGGAGGGAAACTACATCCTAGAAAAAGCAAGAAAGTAATCTTTCAACAAACCCAAAAGAAGATAGCCACACAAACATAATACCACCTTTAACAACAAAAATAACGGGAAGTAATAATCACTTTTCCTTAATATCTCTTAACACCAATGGACTCGATTCCCCAATAAAAAGCCAGAGACTAACAGACTGGATACGTAAACAGGACCCAGCATTTTACTGCATACAGGAAACGAACTTCAGTGACAAAGACAGACGCTACCTCAGAGTAAAAGGTTGGAAAACAATTTTCCAAGCAAATGGTCCCAAGAAACAAGCTGGAGTAGCCATTCTAATATCAAATAAAATCAACCAAAAGTTATCAAAAAAGATAAGGAAGGACACTTCATAATGGTCAAATAGAAATATTTAAGGGGTAACTTCAGCAAGTGTTATAGGTGTCTGATGAATCTCAGTGTAATGGCCTTGGGAAACGCAAAGGAATGTTGCTCTTTGCTCAGAGTGAAGCTAACATATCTTCAAGGGAGAAAATTGGAGGTATTTGAATTTTATGTTCACATTAGGGAGGTGAGTCCTGTATATTTTAGAAGACTAGTGTTTATTTTCTCTGAATTTAGTTAGGAGTTGTCAACTTATTTTTAGTTGAGTGTGACAGTAGTAAGGTTTTCAAAGCTTACTGAAAACAAGTAACTTTAAATGTGTGATTTATGAGATTAGGTTGTGTGCTATTTTGACTGAAGTCAGCTTTCCTTTGTCATTTCAAAGGAGAAAAAATGAATGGCCTATAAAACTGTAAGAGTTGATCTGTCAGAAATAATTTCCAATTGCATAATGTTTTTATAAAGTGATTTAATTTATTTTAATCATATTTATAATGTAAAAGTATAAGATGATGATAATATTGGCTTCTAAAGTTTAGCCAAAAAGTAGCACTTTAATTATTATAGAAATGTCTACAAGTAATTTCATAATTTATTAATTCTGTATTTAATTTTGACATGTTCTCATAGTTCACCATTGTATATAATACTGTGATAGATATCCCACAGTACATACATATTTTTGTCAACATAAGTTCCTAGAAATAAGTTTACTAGATAAAATTTTATGCATAATTGTAAAAAAATTGCTTTATAATGTCCTTAGACTGTTCAAGTGGCAAAAAACATGTATGACAAGCTTAAAAAAAAAAACCAAAAAGAAACAACTGCTTTCTTATAAAGTTTATCTCATGAGGACATAAGTAAGGAGATGGATTTTGAGTTCAATTAAATTTGTCAGGAACCTGAAAGATAATTCTTCCATTCTATGTTTGTACCCCCATTTTCTCAGGGGAAGAGTGTGTTATTACAGTGATGCTTACACCTAGCATTGGTGATTGGTCGGTGTCAGTGCTGGGAACACTCACCTAGCCTGTGTCCTTTCGGTTCCTCTGGCAGTTGAGGAACATAAGATGCTCATTTCTAAAGCAGAAACACCAAGCTAAGCATTACTCAGTCTTCCTCCATGGCCTGGAGAGGTGCTCTGTGCTAATGGCCATACAGAAGACAGCCAATGATTCTAAAACAAAGTCCTTACAAGTCCCAAAATGTGTTATGAAAAAGGAATCCTGTAGAGTACATACACAACTTCCACATGCTATTATAAACAGACCCAAACACAGTGTTCCTCAGAACGGTTAATTAGACTTTTCTTTCACTTTGAAATTAGTACTGTGAGGGAGATCTGCATTAAATTTGCCAAAGAAAAAAAACCCTGACAAAACTTTAAAACTGCTTATGTCCTCACATGTCTGTGGGGGTGGGGGATATGCACGTGACCCAGCATGTTTATGAAGGTCGCGGGACAATTTGTGTCTGTTGGTTCTCTCCCTCTGCTGTGTGAGTCCTGGGCACTTGACCCGAGACAGCTTGCTGCCCTGTTTGCCTCAGAGTTAGCAATATAAAATAAAAGAGTGGATTTGTTTTTGTAGTGCTGATCAAGGCGGACCCAACCCCTTCTTCCTTCCTTACTCTAGAGTTCATGGCTTCGTGGAAAGGACAAGGCTTGTGGGACCTTCTTTTGCTTTGAAAAGTATGCCAGGCTTATTTGGGTTGCTGGGAAGTTTAAGTATCTAATACAATGGTAAAAACAGGTTCCTTTTGAGTTGTTTTAAAGGAAAAGGGAAAGAGGCTTAAAAGATCAAACTCTTCTTTTTGGATAGCTTTGTGTGGTGCAAGTCTGAAGAACGTGGACTTCATTCTCCATGGATGCTTGTTAAAGCTCCATTGTGAGCTAGTAACACTCAGTTTTCAAACAGAGAAAGCTCATGGTGGCCTGGAAGACCAAACTATGTCAGTTAAAAATAGGAAAAGCTAGAGTTAAAGGAAAAACAAATATGGTTTTAAAAAGTAATGGATATTTATTGCAGAAAATACAAATTTCTAGAGACAACCACTATTAACTTATAGTCATATACTGCAGGTTAGGTTT
>CM052705.1:16838487-16860879 GCA_028551405.1 Uromys caudimaculatus
TAAAAAACTCAGGTGACAGCAGATGCTGGCGAGCATGTGGAGAAAGGGGAGCACTCCTCCACTGTTGGTGGGATTGCAAGCTGGTACCACCACTCTGGAAATCAGTTTGGTGGACCCTCAGAAAAATGAACATAATACTACCTGAGGACCCAGCTATACCACTCCTGGGCATATACCCAAAAGATGCTCCAACATGTAGTAAAGACACATGCTCCACTATGTTCAGAGCAGCCATATTTATAATAGCCAGAAGCTGGAAACAACCCAGATGTCCCTCATCAGAAGAATGGATACAGAAAATGTGGTACATTTACACAATGGAGTACTACTCAGCTATTAAAAACAATGACTTAATGAAATTTGCAGGCAAATGGATGGAACTTGAAAATAACATCCTGAGCGAGGTAACTCAGTAACAAAAGAACGAACATGGTATGTACTCACTGATAAGTGGATATTAGCCCAAAATTTCAGAATAACTAAGTTTCACTTTACACTAACCGCTGGACTGAGAGTAAGGTCCCAGATGGAGGAATTGCAGAAGGGACTGAAGCAGCTGAGGGAGTTTGCAGTCCCATTGAGGGAGCAACAGTGTCAACTGGCCCGACCCCTCTGGTCCTTCTGGAGGCTGGACCACCAACCAAAGAATACACATCAAGGGACCCATGGCTCAGACCACATATGTGACCAAGGAGGGCTTTTTTGGCCATCAGGGTGAGGAGAGGCTCTTGGGCCTGAGGGTGTTAGAGGCCCCAGTAAAGGGGAATGTCAAGGTGGGAATACGGGAGTGGGTGGGCGGCTGGGTCGGAGGTGGAATACCCTCATAGAGGTGGGGGAGGGGGAGGTGATAGGGGGTTTCCAAAGAGGAGACCTGGAAAGGGGGAAACATTGGAAATGTAAATAAAGTGTCAAAAAATAAATAAATAATTTAAAAAAAAAACAAAAAATACTATTACAATGCTATAGGAACTGAAACACTATGCTACTGACATAGAAACATATAGACCAAGGAATGAGGAGATAATCCCAGCACTGATAGGACTGAGAAGGGGGATCTCTGGCGCTTACTGGCTACTTACCACAGACCAATTAGGCATGCTCTAGGACAGTAACAGGCCCCATCTCAAAATACTAGAAGTTATCCTCTGGTAACTTCCTTATGGATGTATAAGCACACCCACATAACTACACACACAGAGAATGGGGGAGAGAGAGGTACCATAAACTCACACATGTATGATCAATTAATTCTCAACAAAACACTAAAAGAAACAATGGAAAAGAATTGTCTTCTCAAAACTGGTGTTGGAGTTTTCAAAATCCGAATTTGCTAGCCTGCAGTTTAAAAAATATTCCTTTCCCTTCATCTGTACTTGGGGAGCTGCACACCACCCCACTCCCTACCCTACAGCCATGTCTGAGTCCCAGAAGACCTGCTCTAACTAGAGACATAGGTGAGACCCCACACACACACCTGAATACCCTCACCTTCTGGGAACCCACAGCTTGCCCTGTCAGAGCTCCATCTCCTTTCTGATCTGCACCTACACTTGCTCTAACCCGGGACACTCAGCTTCACCTGCTTCCTCAGAGGCCTGCTCCAAATCGGGACACCTAGGCCAGCCAACACCAAAGATAACCAGATGGTGAAAGGCAAGCACAAGAACATAATCAACAGAAGCCAATGAAACATGGTATCTTCAGAACCCAGCTCTCCTTCTACAGCAAGCCCTGGATATCCTAACATACCTGAAGAGCAAGACTGTGACTTTAAATCTCACTCATGAAGGTGAAAGAGGCATTTGAAAAGGATGTAAATAATTCCTTTAAACAAATACAGAAAAACAGGTAGGAGCCCTTAAAGAAGAAAGAAATAAATCCCTTAAACAAATACAGGACAACATAATCAAACAGGAGAAGGAAATAAATGAAAGAGCTCAAGACCTAAAAATGAAAATAGAAGCAATAAAGAAAACACAAATGGAGGCAACACTGGAGATAGAAAACCTAGGAAAGAGAACAGAAACTACAGATGCAAGTACCACCAACAGATTACAAGAGATGGAAGAGAAACTCTCAGGCATAGAAGATACCATAGAAGAAATTGATACATTGGTTAAAGAAAACATCAAATTTATAAAGTTCCTAACTCAAAACATCCAGGAAATTTGGGACATAATGAAAAGACCATACAACACAGGCTAATAAACAGGATTCACCATTCTACTGCATACAAGAAACACACCTCAGCAACAAAGACAGACACTACCTCAGAGTCAAGGGCTGGAAAAGGGTTTAAATATCTAATCGAATATACCTTCAACCAAAAGTAATCAAAAGAGATGGGAAAGGACACTTAATACTCACCAAAGGAAAAATCCACCAAGATGACATCTCAAGTCTGAACATCTATGCCCCAAATTCAAGGGGACCCACATTTATAAAAGAAACTTTACTAAAGCTCAAAACACACACTGAACCCCACACAATAATAGTGGGGAGACCTCAACACCCCACTCTCACTAATCGACAGGTCATCAAAACAGAAACTAAACAGAGACACAGTGAAACTAATAGAAGTTATGAACCAAATGAATTTAACAGATATCTACAGAACCATCCAACCCAAAACAAAATATTTTACCTTTTTCTCAGCACTGTATGAACCTTCTCAAAAATTGATCATATATAATCAAACACAAAACAAGCCTCAACAGATTGAAATAACCCCTTGCATCCTATAAGATCACCACGGATTAAGGCTGGACTTCAACAACAACAGAAAGCTCACATACTCATGAAAACTGAACAACTCTTTACTCAACGATCACTTAGTCAGAGAAGAAATAAAGAAAGAAATTAAAGACGTTTTAGAATTCAATGAAAATAAAAGTACAATATACCCAAACTTATGGGACATAATAAAAGCAGGGCTAAAAGGAAAATTCATAACACTAAGTGACTTCATAAAGAAATTAGAGAGATCCCATACTAGCAAATTAACAGCAAATCCAAATACTCTGGAACAAAATGAAGCAGACACACAGAACAAAATGAAGAAGAGGAGTTGATGACAGGAAATAGTCAAACTCAGGGTCAAAATCAATTAGAAACAAAGAGAACAATACAAAGAATCAGAAAAAAACAAGAACTGGTTCTTTGAGAAAATCAACAAGATAGACAAACCCTTAGCCAAACTAACTAAAAGACACAGAGACAGCATCCAAATTAACAAAATCAGAAATGAAAAGGGAGACATAACAACAGAAACTGAAGAAATTTAAAAAACAAAACAAAAAAATTAGACCTACTTCTAAATCCTATACTCAACAAAACTGAAGAATCTAAATGAAATGGATGATTCTAGACAGATACCACATACCAAAGTTAAACTAAAATCAGGTAAACCATTTAAACAGTCCCAAATCACCTAAGGAAATAGAAGCAGTCATTAAAAACCTCCCACCTACCCCCAAGAAAAGCCCACAAGGTCAGATGATTTTAGTGCAAAATTCTACCAGATTTTCAAAGAAGAGCTAATACTACTATTCCTCAAACTATTCCACAAAATAGAAACAGAAGGAACACTAATTCATTCTATGAAGCCACAGACATCCTGATAACTAAACCACACAAAGACCCAACTTCAGACCAATTTCACTTATGTACATCAATGCAAAAATACTCAATAAAATTCTCACAAATTGAATCCAAAACCACATCAAAAGTACCACTCACCACAATCACGTAGGCTTCATCCCAGGAATGCAGGGATGGTTCAATATACGAAAATCTATCAATATAATCCACTATATAACCAAACTCAAAAAAGTCACATGATGGTGACTTAGATGGTGAAAAGGCCTTTGACAAAATCCAACATCCCAAAAGTCTTGGAGAGATCAGAAATTCATGGCACATACCTAAACATAATAAAAACAATATACAGCAAGCCAATAGCTGACATCAAATTAAATGGAGAGAAACTTGAAGCAATCCCACTAAAATCAGGGACTAGACAAGGCTGCTCACTTTCTCCTATCTGTTCAATACAGTACTTAAAGTTCTAGCTAGAGTCATCAGACAACAAAAGCAGACGAAGGGGATTCAAATTGGAAAGGTAGCAGTGAAGACATCACTATTCCTGGATGATATGATAGTATATATAAGTGACCCCCAAAATTCTACCAGAGAACTCCTACAGCTGATAAACAATCTCAGTAAAGTGGCTGGATACAAAACTGACTCAAAGAAATCAGTAGCCCTCCTTTATACAAATGAAAAACAGGTGGAGAAAGGAATTAGGGAGGCACCGCCCTTCACAATAGCCACAAATAATATAAAATATCTTGGTGTGACTCTAACAGCAAGTGAAGATCTGTATGATAAGAACTCCAAATCCCTGAAGAAACTGAAGAAGATATCAGAAGATGAAAATATCTCCCATGTTCATGGATCAGTAGGATTAACATAGTGAAAGTGGCCATCTTACCAAAAGCAATCTACAGATTTAATGTAATCCCCATCAAAATTACAATACAATTTTTTATAAATCTTGAATGAATAATTCTCAACTTCATATGGAAAAAAAAAATTCTGAACAATAAAAAAACTTCCTGGGGAGTCACCATCCCTGACCTGAAGCTATATACTACAGAGCAATAGTGATGAAGACCCTATGGTATCGGTACAGAAACAGATAGGTTTAATCAATGGAATAGAATCAAAGACCCAGAAATAAACACATATAGCTATGGAAACTTGATTTTTGACAAAGAAGCCAAATCCATACAATGGAAAAAAGAAAGCATCTTCAACAAACGGTGCTAGTCTAACTAGATGTCTGCATGTAAAAGAATGCAAATAGATCCATATTTATATTCCTGCACAAAGCTCAAGTCCAAGTGGATCAAGGACTTCAACACAAAACCAGATACACTGAATCTAATAAAATAAAGTGGGAAATATCCTTGAACACATTGGTGCAAGAGAAAATTTCCTGAACAGAAAGAACACCGATTGGCTCAGACTCTAAGATCAACAATTGATAAATAGGACCTCATGAAACTGAAAAGCTTCTGTAAGGCAAAGGACACTGTTCATAGGACAAAATAGCGGCCTACAGATTGGGAAAAGATTTTTACCAACCCTATATTCGACAAAGAGCTAATATCCAAAATATATAAAGAACTCAAGAAGTTAGACACCAAAAAACCAAATAACACAATTTTTAAAATGGGGTACAGAGCTAAACAGAGAATTCTCAACTGAGGAATCTTGAATGGCTGAGAAGTACTTAAGAAATGTTCAACATCCTTAGTCATGAGGAAAATGAAAACCAAAATGACCCTGAGATTCCACCTTACACCAGTCAGAATGGCAAAGATCAAAAACTCAAGCAACAGGACATGTGCCAAAGGTGTGGAGAAATAGGAACATATATCCATTGCTGGTGGGATTGCAAACTTGTACAACCACCCTGAAAATCAATCTGGCAGTTTCTCAGAAAATGGAAATAGTTCTACCTAAGACCCAGCTATACCACTCCTGGCCATATACTCAAAAGATGCTCGACCAGAGCACATGGACACATGCTCCACTATGTTCATAGCAGCCTTATTTGTAATCGCCAGAGACTGGAAACAACCCAGATGTCCATCAACCGAAGAATGGATACAGAAAACGTGGTTCATTTACACTATGGAGTACTACTCTGCTATTAAAAACAAGGACATCATGAATTTTGCAGGCAAATAGATGGAACTAGAAAATATCACCCTGAGTGAGGTAACCCAGACCTAAAAGGACACGCATGATATGTACTCACTGATAAGTGGATATTAGCCAAAAAGTACAAAATACCCATGATACACCCACAAACCCAAAGAAGGTAAATAAAAAGGGAGGCCCAAGTGAAGATGCTTTAATCCCCTTAGAAAGGGAGAACAAAATAGCCATGGGAGGCAGAAGGAAGGAGAGACCTGAGTGGAAGGAGGGACCTGAATGGAAGAAGGAAGGGGAGGGGCATAGAGGGACAGGATGACATATGGGGAGAGACAGGAGAGAGGCCCCCAAGGGCCAGGAGAATGAATGGAAATATGCAGCTGCCAGGGGGAAGGGGGAGCCTCTAGGAACTCCCAGGAATCAATGCGGTTGACCTTAGCCAAAATGCCCAACAATGGGGATACGGAACCTGAAGAGACCACCTCCAATAGCCAGACAGGAGCCCCAGTGGAGGAATAGAGACACCAGCTCACCTACAAAACTTTCAACCCAAAATTGGCTCTGTCTCAAAGAAATGCAGGGACAAAGATGGAGCAGAGACTGAAGGAATGGCCGACCAGTGACTGACCAAACTTGAGACCCATCCCATGGGCATGTACCAATCCCTGATACTATTAGGGATGCTATATTGTGCTTGCAGACAGGAACCTAGCATAGCTGTCCATCCTCTGAGAGCCTCTACCAGCAGCTGACTGAGACAGATGCAGATACCCATAGACAAGCATTGGGCTAAGGGGTACCTATGGTCCCTGGGGACACCTATGGAAGAGTTAGAGAAAAGATTGAAGCCTCTGAAGGCAATCACAATCCCAGAGGAAGACGAACAGTGTCAACTAACATGGACCCCTAGGAGCTTTGGTTGAGTTACCAACCTAAAAGCATGTGTGGGCTGCTCCAAGCCCCAACCCCTACCCCAGCATATATGCAGCAGAGGGCCACCTTGTCTGGCCTCAGTGGGAGAAGATGCACCTAATCCTGCAGAGATTTGATGCACTAGGGTAGGGGATACTCGGAGAGAGGTCACCCTCTCAGAGGCAAAAGGAAGGAAGGAGGAGTAACCCTGGGAGGGGAGGCTGGGAGGGGGCAGCATTTGGGATGGAAATATATAGATAAATTTTTAAAATATAGTTAGAAATCAAAATAAATAAATGAATGAATGAATATTTCTTTTGCGCCGTGATTATTATTACACCTTACATGCTTAGTCAGTATTTATCCTGAATTCTAGACATGAAATGTGCAACATAGGGGCCCTTAATATTGTGTTATGCTTGAGAGTTTTGCTGTCAATGTAAATTTGAGATTCTTGCCATACTTTTAAAATAGGTTAGCTCTAAAGTGATGAACATGCTAATTTACATAACCTACGTCAACACACTGTATATCCTAACATCATGCTACCCGGTTTAAATAAAATGTAAGTAAATTTAAGTTAAAATAGGTATGTGGGTCAGGGAGGTGACCTAGCAGACAATGGTGCCTATTGTGCACGTCTGGAAACCTGAGTTTGATAACCACAACTCATGTGAGGACAGATAAAAAGAACAGACTCCACAGAGTTGTCCTCAAACCTCCTTGCATGAGCAAGTGTACCCATGCACGCACGCACACACGCACGCACGCGGACACACACACACACACCCCAACAAGGACAATAATAAACATGTAAGTAGCTGCTACCCCTGCCAGCTTCTATGTGGATTCTGGGATCTGCGCACCACGCCTCCCCGTGAGCAGCAGACACTCATCCACTGAGCCACCGCCCAGCCCAAAATCCATACTTAAAAAATAAAAAACAAATGTTGAAAACTGGTAACAGAGTATTCCTAAGAAGTGAATAATATAACCAAAAAATATATAACAAAGCAAACAAGCTTTAAACCAGAACTGATGGATGTAAATGACTTATTCAATTGTAGATTTTTGTTTCAGCTCGTTATCAGAAGAAATAAAAAGATTGCAGCAGTTTAAGTTATTTTAATCAGGCTTTTTAAAGCATACCGTGAGAAGATACAATTAAGAAGTACTTCAATTTTATAAGGCTATTTCTTTTGAGACTCTTATTGAAGGATACCCAGAATGAAGACAGATAAGAAAAGGGTCTGTAATGCACTTTTCTTCCTAAGCCTCTTCATTGTAAATTTCAAGGAAGAGAATAAGAAACTGTCTTATTTTAAATGTAATTATTTCTATTATTCTAACTTCTAAGACAGACTCAAAAATAAGGTGCTGAGTGAAATCTAGCTCGATCCAGCCTTTGCCAGGTTGTTTTGTGATTTAAATCACTGGTAATATTACCATCTTCCGGGCAAAATCGAGTATTGCAATTGTGAATGACAAGAAAAATGACATGTTTCTAACTGTGCCTTTGATTAAAAGACATTCAAATGCTCTCCTCCCCCGTATGCATCCCACTGTCCTACCAACCTCAACCACAAGAACCTTCCCTCAGGGTTATTTATCTGAGAAGCAGAGGCTCTGGAGCCATGCGTGGTAGCTCACTCCTGTCAGGCCAGCTCTCAGAAGCTGAGGTAGAGGAGAATTGAGTTTGAGGCCAACCTGGATGATGATAGTGAGTTCTAGGACACGTTCCTGCCTCAAAGGAAAAAAAAAAAAATTGAGATTTGCAAAGGTGCTAAAGAGGGTGGTGGTGAAGAGAATCTCCCGAGAAAACAGTAGAGTGTGAAACAAAAGCACAAAGAAACAACTGCTGATAAAACCGGTCAGCCTGTCAGATTCACAGTAAAACTCCCAGGCCTCTGCGTGTGCGTGCGTGCGTGCGTGTGTGTGTGTGTGTGTGTGTGTGTGTGTGTGTGTGTGGTGCATGCTCATGTTTACATGATATGTGAGCAGTATATACACATTATGTATGCAATATATGTGTGTGTGTAAGGTATATACACATGTATGATCGCAGTATGTGCATGTGCATGGTGGGTGTGTGATATATGCACGTGTGTGGCATATGCGCGTGTGGTTGGTGTTTGTGTGCGGTATATGCACATATATGTATGTGGTATGTGTGCTGTATGTGCGTATGTGTGTGTCCACTTGCACAGGCTACAGGAGAACATGCTGTGTCCTACTCTATCACTGTCTGCCTTTTGCCTTTGGGGACAGTCTCTCGCGGGACCTGCAGCTAGGCTGGAGACCAGCAAGCCCCAACAATCTTCCTCTCCTCATCCCTCACAGCTCTAGGGTTAAATGATGCTCACAGAGCACATACAGATCTTTGCATGGGTGCTAGGATTGAAGCTCAGGCCTGCATGCTTGCCTTGCAAATACCCTCACCCACTAAGCCAGCTCTCCTGTCCTCCCATGACTGACCCTTAGAGAGCAAGATCATAACCGGAAGTTTAGTGAGAAATTGTATGCTTGGTAATTCAATATTAATTTGCTAATTTATTTCATTTTCATAACTGCTACCATGCTTCCATTATTTTTTAATGGAAGGGGTAGGGCAAGAAGAATTTAGCTGCAGCTTCTTGCCTGCTGAGAATCCAGAAAGCCAGCACAGGCACTGGAGAGAGACAGCTCGGAGCTGAAAGGCACTGGCTGCCCTTCAGAGGACCCAGGTTCCATTCCCAGCACCCACGTGGTGGCTCACAACCACCTGTAACTCCAGTCCCAGGAGACCTGTTGCTCTCTCTGACCTCCACTGGTACCATACATAAAAGACGCATGGCACACAGACGTGCATGCAGGCAAAAATCCATGCATATGAAATAAAATAATATTTTTTTTAAATTCTAGAAAAATTAACATTTCCTGTGAAGGTTGCCAGCCCAGGGATAATGGTTCTTTTATAGCAACGTCTATTTGTTAAAATAGCAACAACCCAGGGTTACAACCTGAAAATGTACGACCTCAGGTGGGACCTTACTCCCTTTCCGAGACATTTCTGGAAACCCCAAACAAGACTATTGACTCTTTACAGAGAGTTCTCCCACCTTCCACATCCCTGTTCTGGGGTGTCACCTCTGGAGTGTCACCGTATGGACTGGAATCCTGTCAGGGACCCCTTAGGAACCACCTGTAACCTCATCTAAGTACTTAGCAGTGCTTCGAAGATAAAAGCCTCAAACCCACCCAAACCTTGTGTACGTCTGCTACAGAGAAGGAAAAGGGCAGCTCTTGGAGAAGGCCATCCCACACCTTCTCTCAGCCCTCATCACAACTTCTATTAAGAAACGCTGTGGCACAGGACCAGGGTCTGCAGAATGGGCTTCCAGCACCACACCAGGCTAAGCTGGTAGCCAGAAGCCCCTGAAACAACCCAGGAAGTCGGCCAAGGTGGAAAAGATAACGCTTTCAGGAGGAGAAAAAAAAGAAAAGAGGAACGAACGGAAGGAAAGAGAAAGCCACAGCAAAGGCAGCAGGGAAGGGCTGTGCCCTGGGAGACATTCAGACGGCTGGCCAAGCGGCAGACACCTGGGACAGGGAAGGTGACCTCCTCCACTCCCTGTGCCCAGCCAGCACATCTCTTGCTACTTATCACTGTCTTAGAGCCTACTGAACATTGTAATACATTTTGGTAAAATAAATAAATGAATAAATAAATAATAAATAAATATCATAAAATAAATCCAGTCTCAGATCCTGACAGAACCTATTATTTTATCTTTGTTCTGAATTGCCACCTTGAATTAAACTCAGTTAAAAGGATATGTATATATATATATACATGTGTGTGTGTGTGTGTGTGTGTGTGTGTGTGTGTGTGTATACACGGTGTTTTAATAAACCCAGGCTCTGCCTCCCACGGAAATTCTTTTCTGCACTGAAGCCAAGGACCCCATTTTACATGAGTTGAGGTCTCTACCAGGTCCTCAGCCTGCAGTGGTTAACAGTGCAGAGCTGTGTCTATCTCTGTCCCACTGATAGACCCGTTCTTTTTACTGTGGCTGACATGATTTTCATAAAATTTCCCCAACATACAAAGAATAACCTAATTATTACTGACAATGTAACCCAAACACTACCCTTTCCTTGTTATAAACACTATACTCATAGACTTCAACTAAAACCAATAGATGCTGTTCGTGCATACACGCCCAGATGTGCGCTCAAGCATCCTAGGGCTTATAGGAATCAGAAAGAAATAGATAAAGAATGAGCAGATAGATTAGTATTCCTTTGATCTTTTATTCGTCTTTACCAGTCTAAGTTGACACACATAAATCTAGGCAAATTTTTTCCTAAATAGTGAAGCTCTAGATTTAGCAAATCCAACAATAAAATAAAATGCATACAGTTCACCTCTTGCTGCTACTTTATATGGCCCAGACTATAAGGGGGGCTGAATTATCTCCACATTCTTTTTCCTCTGTTTGGGTTTGTAATGTGCACAAGAGAGGAGGTAGAGAGCGGAGAGGGAGGAAGGGGAGAGGAAGAGAGGGGAGCAAACACACTCGAACATTTCAGTACCTACCTTTCCCACTAGACGATTCCCTCAAAACACCCTGTCAACTTCATAGAAATAACAGCAGACACTCTAAACTTACAAACCATATCCCCTTAGTTTCTTTAGAGTAATGGTCGTCGGTTTTACCAAATTAATTTTTAAACACTAGTTTTAGCCATCTGAGTTTGTTTTGTTTTTTTTAAATCAACACATACACTTTGTTCCTCTAATTGAACCATAGAAAGGTTAGGCCCTCTCTACCTTAAGAGCATTAATTATCCTGACTGAAAAGACAGTATCACATATGAATTTGCTCTGAAAATGGTTTTCGACTAGCTCTGTCTGACCTGTTGATTGCAGTGTTGGCGGTAAGCCATGCGGCAGCTGGAGTGTGAAAAGAGGCTGGGCGCTGTTTCGGAAGAAGTCCTCTGTCGCTTTAGATTGTAAAACTTTAGTTTCCCAGAGCTGCAAGGGGAAAAAACAACTTTTATATTTTTGTTTGTTTAAAAACAATCACTAAGATTATGCAGGTTTTTTCTTAAGTGTTTATGCTTTCGGTGGCTAGTACAAGCAGCACATCTTAACACAGTTGGAGGAGGGAACTGTGGCTTCTCAGGCTGTGAAGATGACCGGCGAGGGCCCTGTGAGCACAAACCTTCTTCAGGTCTTTCAACACCTGCTCCTCGATGCCTTCCTCCGCAAACAGGTCCCGCACGCCCTCGATTACATCTTCAATGACAGATTGATAGAGTTTGGGCTACATGAAAGCAATTGTTAGAGGTTTTAATTCTCAAGTAGAATGCTTTTGCCTTAAAAGACATGCACATGCACTCTCTAATCCTCAATTTAAAGAAAAAACACCACGAGGTTAAGCACATCCTGTTCCCAGTGCAGTTGTGGCTCCTTATAAATTCTATTAGCTGCCTAGAGCCCCTTAGAGGCCCCTATCCACAAGGCCGAACTCGGAACTACAGGAGCCGGGGGTGATCGCGAGATATGTGGGTATGCCTGTGCACAGACATCTTGGCTTTTGTGTATTTAACCTTCCTGCGTCTCTTTGAACGGGAAATTGAAAGAAGCTGCAAATAAGCCCGTTTTCAATCTACATTTTCTCAAAGTAGCCACTATTAATGAACTGCCATGGATATAAATAAGCCTCAGACCTTAAAAGTGGAACAATCAAAGCCTGCGCTGCTTCCAAAGTAGACGTGGAGACAGGGGAGTACAGAGCATGGCCAAGCAAAGGCACAGCAGCATCCCTGCTTCCAGAGCTCCCTGTAAGTCTTTAGTAAGTGCGCGAGCAACCCCAAGACGCTCAAACCAAGCCACCAGACATTAGCAGAATCTACCCAGAGTCACCTATTACACCGACAGCACAAGAAGCATGTAAACCGTGGGGGGAGGGGGGGGGAGGGATATCCAGGCAAAGACCACAGATTACCATTCAGTCAAACAGGATTCCAGTTGCTTTCACAATTGCTTAATCCCGCCCCAGTGAAAACTGAGGCTTTCTTGGACTGCTTTTTTCACAATTCCCACAAAACTACTCTCACTCTGGGAGCAGCACGTTTTAAACTAATCCTTCTAAAGATCCAGGGTAAGTCTGTGAATAGGCCAATCAGTAACATTTAAATGCTGTTCACAGACATAGGCATTAAGACTAAGTGCCCCCAGATGAGCCGCTTCTTCTCAAACAGTCTACCCTGATAAAGGCTTCTAAACGGAGGCTTCTGTTTTCACCCCAGCTAGAGGATCGCACTTAAGAGCTGCAGGGGAAAACCCCTAGGGCTAAAAACATCTTTTAAGATCTGCCCTTGGAGTATAACAGCAGCAGTCCAAAGGAAGCCAATAAAATACAATTTTTCAAAAGCAAAGTAAGTATTGAACACAGTCTCTCTTGTAAGACTGCCATTAAACTTTATATTGCTTTCTCTATATTATCTTTATTAAAACTACATACAGTCTGACCCTCCATCTTATCTGTATCTCAAAAAAAAAAAAATTCTCATTGGCAGTAACAATCAGGCAAACTGATATTCGTGGAAAGGTTGTATTTAGGCATCCATATTTACACTTCTAAAAACATAAAATGAACATATATGACTATGCCTCTAAAAATGGAACTTTTATGCTGCTTAGATACACACGGACTTTTACAGACACAACCTATCTTGTCTGCCCATTGTCTTTCTGGAAATGTTGATATTGGTTTTGCCTTCAACTCGGGCTTTTTAATTTGATGGATCTAACAAGTGCCGTTTTGCCTGTAAATTCTCAGGGAGGTTTAGCTGCCCTTAGAGCAGTATTAGTGAATTTCCTATTTAAGCATTAAGATGTCAAAGGACAAGGAAAGGCAGGATCATGAGGCAACAATCCAAATCACATCACCTCTCATTCCAGGTTAGGGAGTAAAACCACATGAACCAGCTATGTTCCAATAAAGAACGAGGATTAGGGCTGGAGGTAGCTCTTTAAAGACTAAGGTAGGAGGGTCCTGAGTCTGAAGCCGGCCTACGGTTACTTTATACGACCTTGTCAAAAAAAGAAGAAGAAGAAGAAGAAGAAGAAGAAGAAGAAGAAGAAGAAGAAGAAGAAGAAGAAGAAGAAGAAGAAGAAGAAGAAGAAGAAGAAGAAGAAGAAGAAGAAGAAGAAGAAGAAAAGACAGGAAGGGTGGGAGGGAGGGAGCCAGAAAGGAGAGAGAGAGAGAGAGAGAGAGAGAGAGAGAGAGAGAGAGAGAGAAGAGAGAGAGAGAAGAGAGAGAGAGAGAGAAAAGAAAAGAAAACCTAGGAATTTCCTGAACACAGAGGAAATCACCCTGATTGAGGGTACCCTGCTTCTAACCTAGGTGACCTCAGTTGGAGTGGGACGCACATTTTTTCAAATGGGATCAGAGCCCCACGTGGCTGTCTTCTGTTTCCTGTAACCCATGGTGAAAAGGGGGTGCCTATCAAAGTCTGCAACTCTACATGGAGGGTGTCGGCAAAGCCTACCCGCCTCCTTACCACCAGGTTGACGAAGGCCATGCCGGCCGCTCTGTGCCCAACCGTTTGCGCCTGCGTGGCAGAGAGTCGCCAGGCTTGCTTTTGAACCGTGGGTGCTCGTTGCTGCGCAACCGCGAGGCCACTGGGGGCGGAGCTGAGTGGGGCGGGACAAGAAAGAAGGTTAGTGGTTGGAGGGATGAAGTTTGGGCGTGGCATGAATGTTGTAAGGCGTCTAACCAGCTTTAGCAGAATAATTGGGGTTGTGCAGTGTCAGATGGATGGGGCAACTTTATCTTTGAAGGATTCAGGGAGAAGAAAGAGGACAGATGAGTTATTCCTGCTTTTACCATACCTCGCTAAACACCACTCACAGCTGCACTCCATGCTGCTGTGTGACAAGAGCCAAATTCTTCTGTAACTAGCAGTTGAAGTGTGAGCAAAAGCAGCAGCTGGGAAACTGTTAAAAACACAAATGAAAGCCTTAAAGACGCTTGCTGCCAAGTCTGACCCATGTGCTAAAGAGAGAGTGGGGCTCTAGAAGCTTGTCCTCTGGTCTTCACAGGTACATCTGTGCGAGTGGCCTCACACACACACAATCCATGCATAAATGCGTGCAAAAGAGGTTCCATAAACGTAAACATCTCTACCGAAACAGGGACTGACAACTAGGGGCACAGTAAATGGTGACTTCAAAATGGTCTCCAGATAGTTCTGATGGACATTAAAATGAGATCCCCTGTCCTAAGACACACTCAATAGTGGGGCCACATTAAAATTACCTGAATTGTTTTCTCTTTTTAAAGGTTCGGTGCCTGAGTTGGAGTTCTACCATTTAAACCAAGTCGGCTCCTTAGTGCCACTCTGGCTCGTTTGGTCCTCAGGCAGAAGTTGCCATCTTTGTCCTATAACTCTCTCTCTCTCTCTCTCTCTCTCTCTCTCTCTCTCTCTCTCTCTCTCACCTTCCTCCTGTCTCTCTCCTTTCTTGGGCTTGGAGGGACTTAACTAGCTAAAGCTGAAGATAGATTTAAGCACACATGGCCCCACTAGTTCAAAGGGGAAAGAGCCATCTACTTCCACCACTCTGCCTTCAAACAGCCTTTCTACTCTGAAGATAGATCTCGACCTAAGAGATGGTTATGTGATGATTTAAAATCCCATTAGGGTTAAGAGTTGACTGCTTGCTTATTTGTGTGTGTAAGTGCAATAGAGCTGTGTGTGATTGCCCACTCTGAATTGGCTTGCCTGGACCAGGTGTAAGCTTCTAGCAACTGATTCATTTGCTGTCATTTAGAAGACTTTTCCTAAATTGAAAACTACTGGGAATTTCTTTACAAAAAAGCCATTAAGTGTGTGTGGTGATTCTTAATGGTTATGTCTCTCTACATGACAATTTACTACCTCGAATATTCAGAGTGACTTACCTTTCACCCAAAATAGAAAAGCTAAAAGCGAGCATTGATTCCTTCTGATATTATAAAATCCAATTAAAGTATTCAAGCTGGGAAATAAGAAAGCTGAAATGGCTCTTGTTTTCCATCTTTCTCCTTGCAACGTTTTAAAATTGTAATCCTAAATGCACAGACTGGGTAACAATCTAACATTCGACACAGCATACCGTTCATTGTACTTCATTATATGTTATACCTTTCTCAAAGCTATAAAGTAGATCGTGTATATTTTTAAATTTAAATTTGGACCTTGGTACCCATAAAAAGTGTGAGTAACAATGGGATTGTTACTGCCTAGAACACGAGATACACTTTTTATAGAAAAGCTATACAACACTGGTTGAGCAATCTCAGTGACTTTCTGGTTGCCCTCTTGTATATCTAAATGCTCACTGGTAGACACTGCTTTGGTTTCTTCCCAATAATCAGTAGTGGCCATTAAAGGAAATGTGTTTGAATCTAAGGTCTAGCTTGTTACCCCTTAGATGTGAAATGTCTCAAAGGTACAGTGTTAAGGCTTGATACCCAGTGCAGCAGTGTGCACAGGTATGGCTTCCAAAGAATGATTGGATCATTAGGGATTTTTGTCATCATTCAGACCAAAATATGTGACAGAAACAACTGATGTTGAAGAAGACTTATTTTATTTGCGGGTTCAAACATTCAGTTCACCAGGGCAAAATGGTTCAGTTTGTTTCTGGAGTTGTTGGATTTGTTGGGATTGAAGCTTGGGGTCTAATGACCCCGATGAGCTAGGTAGGCTCTGCCACCCGCTCTCAGTCAGCTTATTAAACAGAGAAAATGGTGACAGGTACAGAAAGCAGACTTGTTCGATATGATCACACTGGGCTGAGGAACATGGAAGCAGCTGTGACTCCCATGTCCAGCTGTCTCAATGTAAGTTGATTTCAAACAGAACAAGAGCCATCTGTAATTAAGCAGCCTTAGCCAACCGCCAGCCCCACCCTTGACTGACCAACCTCCAGTCCCACCCATGACTGACCAACCTCCAGCCCCACCCATGACTGACCAACCTCCAGCCCCACCCATGACTGACCAACCTCCAGTCCCACCCATGACTGACCAACCTCCAGCCCCACCTATGACTGACCAACCTTCAGTCCCACCCATGACTGACTCAGCTTTGTCCCAGGTCCAGTCTACCCTACAAAGTGATCTGACAAAACTGTCAGCACCAAGTAAAATCTCTTTTCCAGAGATAAGTTCCCTTCTGGCACCAAAGTCCCAACCTTTCCCTTCCCAGGTGTGAGCCTCCTGGGGAAGTTCTAATTGGGAGCCATTGTCTCAACAATCTGTTGGCTGGAAGGAGGGGCATCTCTTTAGACGATGTTAGCAGACCAGACAGCAGAGAAGCAGGGGTTATCCCCTTCCTATTGCTTTCCTGTCTATCCTCGTCTGTTCTGGCTGGACTCCCAGGCATGGCATGGTCTTCTCCATGTTGAGAATGGCTCTTCTGCTTTGATGTATTCTCTCTAAACATCCTTAGGAAGACACATCATGGATATACTTCATATGTCTTCTAGGTTGAATGGAAAAACTAAAATTACAAAGGAGGACATGACTGCTCCTATGTATGGTAGAGGAGAAGGTTTATTGTAGACAAAAGGAAGAGCATAGCCAGAGGCAGGGACATCTGGGAGAGTCCAGAGTGTCCAGGACCCTAAGCTAGGCCATATGAGGAGGGGGGAGGTGAGAACCAAAAGAGTAAACAGTAGACAAAAAAGGCCAGGCAACCAGAATGGCTGGATTATGTAGGGAAGGGCAGCCCCACCTCTGGGCTGGGGAACTTTACAGGAGACTGAGGGGTATGCAAGTTAGAAGCCTGTAACAGATAGAAACTGAGGCATGCTGGGAGAACCTGACAGTGTTCACTCTGATATATTAACAGGCACCTCCATTAGCCATTTGTCCCAGGTTTTAGACCTAACGTGGGTAATTCTAAATGCAGTCAAGTTGACTGGCCATTAGCCAGCACATAGGAGTTCTAACTCACCGCTGGATTGCTCTGTTGGTTAATGAGTAGCTTACTGGACTATGGCACCTCTCTAGAAAAAGTCACCCACGAAGGAAACGTGGTTCCTGGCTCCTTCCCCCTTTGGTGTTCTTTGTTTTCTCCCTACCATAAGATACACACGAGGCTTTGCTGTCACATCCTGCTCATATACTGTTGTCCCTTGCCATAGGCATGCAATAATGGGACCAAAGACTCTGGACTAAAACCCTTTGGGACATGAACCAAAATAAGCCACCCCTCTATCAGCCCCCAGATGTTATGTCCCGTGTCTCGTCCCCTGACCACCACCCCCGCCACCCTGCTGCTCACAAGCTGGTGCAGTACTTCCACATTCACCATAGTATTTCTATGTTATATATGAATAAAGCAGATGTCATGGCTTCTCACTTCCAAGACTGTTGGAAATGGTGGTGATACATCCTCTTCTCAGCTGACAGTCATTTGGAGGAAGCTAGCTGTTTCATGAAAACCAACCATCAGAAGCAGAAGGTGTGGAAAGACTGGAGAAAGAAGCAAACACATACAGAATTCCACAAAGTGCAATGACGAAGGATGGATGAACAGAGTCAAATTCTTGGTGGCGTCCAGACAGAAGGGTCCTCACAGCACAAGGCATCAATGACACAGAAGCCATGGAGACTGCAGAAGCCCTCACCCACCATCCTAGCAATAAAATAAGCAGATCAGTAGGGCTAAATCTACAGGGATGAAAGCAAAGCTGTTAGCATTCACTTGGCAAAGGAGCAAGAATCTAGCTTCACTCTCCTAAACCAGCTGCTTGCCTGGGGCATTGCTAGAGTGCCCAGCCTAAAAGGTTGGCTGTGGTTTGGTTCTCTTCCATGGTACTGTGTTTTGTGAGTTGTCATGCTTAGGGTGAAACTATTTCCTTTTCCTCTCCTCTCTCTTTTTCCTTCAGGTCCTAAGTGTGCTTTTTCCAGTGCTTCCTTACTCTTTCCCTAATGTTGGTCTCCCAACGTGAGCCTTGATATCATCATGTGGTTGACCTCCATGCTAACTGAACTCAAATGATCTGGCTTTTCCCCTTAATTCTTCATTCTCTTCCTCTGGGCAGCTCCTGAGATTTAAGCTTACCTGCCATGGGCTTCTTCTTTTCTTTATTTATCTTATGTGTATGAGTAAATTGCCTGCATGTATGTCTGTGCACCAAGTACATACCTGGCACCTGAGGTGTCAGAGAAGGATTGCTAGAGAGCATTAGATCCCTCGACTGTGGTTGCAGACAACTGTGAACCTCCACATGGGGGCTGGGAAGGAAACCCTGTTCCTTTGCAGGAGCAGTGAGTGCTCTTAATTGCTGAGCCAGCTCTCCAGCCCCAGGTTTTTCTTTTAAATACTAATAAAAATTCCCTAGAGTCAGTCTTAAGTCATTTTCTTAATGAGACTAAGAGCCACAAGAAGGTACCGCCATTTCCCTGTTCCATCTGTTGGCTCAAATGAGACTCACCCAAATTTCCATTAAGAAAACCAGTTAAAAGAGCCTAACATAAAACAGTCATGGCTGACAGTCTTTTTTTTTTTTTTTTAAGATTTATTGATTTTATTTATATGAGTCCACTGTAGATGTCTTCAGACACAACAGAAGAGGGCATCAGATCCCATTACAGATGGTTGTGAGTCACCATGTGGTTGCTGGGAATTGAACTCAGGACCTCTGGAAGAGCAGTCGGTGCTCTTAACCATCTCTCCAGCCCCATGGCTGATGATTTTAATAATTTTGTTTATCCTGTAGGACTTTGATCACCAGAGTCACCTGGCAAGCAAAAGACAGTCACAAACGGAGATGGGTACAATCAGGTCAAGCTAAATCCCACAGCAGTATGCCATGAGGACACTCATGCCACATAGGGAGAGGTCCGTGTGGTGATAAGCTCAGGCTCTGAGTATCACAGCTGGTATTAGACAAGTGGGCTTGGATTTGTATCCTCCCCAGATGATCTTGGCCCTAAGGACAGCATGAACGCCTCCTCCTGAGGATGCAGCAGAAGCCCCCTCTGAGGACCTCATGGATCGCTAATCTTCAGAAACTGTTGGAAATGGCATTTATCATGCTGTTTTAAGTGCCAGAGTCATGGAACAAGAGAAGAGTAATGCAGAGCCCTTTGTCAGATTGTCCTGTGCCTATGGGAGGCATCTTCCCCTCACCATAGCTTCTGTGTTTAAAGTTTCATCAGTCACAAGAGCACTTTAAAAGAATGTAATACAAAATGATCTGTAGAGACCAATGCTTGGTGGCTTTGACCCAGGATTATCACAAAGGAGCAGAATGCTGTAGTCACATGGTAGCCACGTTTCTCTTGTCATTTTTTTCTAAATGTGGCATGGTAGAGCGGTGCATACACCAAGCACTTAGGAGAGTCAAACTGGAATCTGAAGATCACAGAGCCTTGGCGAAGCAATCTTACAGGCACAGAGTTTGTGTTAGCCAATGGAGAACACCAAGGGAATTCTGAACCCTGACCCTTCTCTGGCTTGGAGCGTCTGGCTTTCATTTCCTCTTGCTTCATTTAGAACCAAAATTCGTATTTCTATATCATTGGCAATCAACACCAGCACCTGCACCTCTTAAGAAAATCTTAATAATCAGATTAATTTCTTTTAATCTGTGTATTCTCATTAGTTTTGCCTGGAGGGTCTATGATACTGTTTCAAAAAGTAAAGAAAGCCTTTCAATTTGTTTATTGTGTAAAGGGCTGCATTGCTGAGGTTCCCTCCTTAAATAAGAATGTTAAAATATTACATATTTTACATATTATACTTTTACATATTATACTTTACAGTCAAATGTGGTTTTCTTTTTCAGAAATTGCACAGGTTCTAATAATATATTTATCTGTAATGAAAAGAGCAACTTAGTCTTTGGGCATATGGCTTAAGGCAGCAAACACTCAAAATTAGCTTCTGAACACTTTGCCACAAATGCATTAAATCCAGTTTCCCGCCTCTGCTTCAACTTCATGATTTATAGGAAATGAAAATCCAGGTAATCTGTAACACACACACACACACACACACACACACACACACACACACACGTAACTCTGAAATGCTTCCAGTGTCTGTAACTCTGAAATACTTCCAGTGTTGGTGGTGCTGGTTTATTCTGACTCTGCATTTCTGTAATGTTTTCCATTTTCTAATACAGTTTCAAAATAAAGTTACATCATTTGAACATCAGATACTGTTCCACAGCAATGACTCCCTTCCCACACCCGACTTGAATTCAGTTAAAGTGACCAGAGGACACAGCGTGATGGCCAGCTGAAGTCCCCCTTATGACAGCAGAAGACAAGAGAGGTAGCCTATTATACATTTGTAAGTTCACTGATAACTCAGAGAGCATTCAAGACAGCCTCACACTCAGTTTTCCCTGTCACTACTTATCCAACGCTCTCCCCACCGTCTTGATCGGAATGTAGTAATTTCCTAGTTAACAAATGTCCCATTTCCATTTCTTTGACATAATGTGTATAATTTTACATGAACATGAAATATTAGCAAGGAGACTGTTCACTGTCTCTGTTAATTCTCCAACATAAGTCTGCATTTAAAGAAAGGCATGGCCAATGATCTCAATTGAAGGCTCTGCTGAGAGCCACCTAGCTTCGTCCTCACAGTAAGTGGACTCTCCCTCTTCTTCATTTGTCTCATTTTATGAGATATAAAAACAACCTAAGTAATATTTCAGTTAACTTAGATGCTTCAAATATCAGTCGAGGCAGAGACACCACACAGTGGACTTACTTCTCCCTATTCCAGTAAATATTCTGCATATTAAATATGAAACAACGAAGGAAACACTAAAACTTAAAAATCCACTGTCATTAGGGGCCTTACAACCCTAGGCAGGCGTTCCCTGGTCTTCTCTTTGCTGTAAACATCCTGGGCCAGGAGATGTGGGAGAAGCTGGTAATCTGGAAATTATGCCACAAACAAGAAAAAGAAAAAAAAAAAAAAAAAAAAAAAAAGCACAGTCTCTTGTTCCAGAGGATTAAGAAAGAGGCACTGGGACAGAAAAGGAACAAGGTGTGGCTGTGCACACCTGCAATCCCAGCAATGAATTCTGGGACAAGAAGAGCATCAGGAGTATCACGTCAGTTTGGGCTACAACACTGACTTCCAGGACAGCAAGAGCTGTAGAGCATTGTCTCAAAATAAACCCAAAACAGACATTTTAAAAAGGGGGAGTGGGGTGGGACATGTGTGGTTAGTTGTTCGTGCCTTTAACTCCAGCACTCAGAATGTAGAGAGCCAGGTGGCTCTCGGTGAGTTTGAGGCCAGCCTGGTCTGTGTAGAAAGTTTCAGGACAGCCTGAACTAATTAAAAAAAAAAAAAAAAAACAGGGAAAAGCAAGAAAGAATGAAGATGATAACCACTCCTCTCTCTGCGGAAGCCACAGAGCAGTACACTTCCCCTCCCACCCCTGCCAGCATCCCTCCCCACCTAGGCCTGCATCCTTCCCACCCCTGCCAGCATCCCTCCCACCCCTGCCAGCATCCCTCCCACCTCTGCCAGCATCCCTCCCCACCCCTGCCAGCATCCCTCCCACCCCTGCCAGCATCCCTCCCACCCCTGCCAGCATCCCTCCCACCCAGGCCTGCATCCCTCCCACCCCTGCAGGCTGAGGCCTTCTTTTGGCTTTGCGGCCTCCATTTGCTCCCATTGGCCTGGCTGTACAAGGGATTTCTAACAAATAGCCTGTCTGCTTTTTCAATCAGGGCG
>CM052705.1:16861379-16972451 GCA_028551405.1 Uromys caudimaculatus
CAGGTTTGTTCTGAGATTGTAGCTGTGTACTGACATTGCAAGTGTGTGCTAGGATTGCAAGAGTGTGCTGAGATTGCAGGTGTGTGATAAGTCTGAAATTTTTTGCTGAGATTGCGGGTGTGTGATAGGACTGCAGGTGTGAGCTGAGATTGCAAGTGTGTACAGAAATTTTTTTTTTCAGAAATTTCAAGTTTCTGTTTAAACTGCAGGTATGTGATAGGTCTGGAGGCATGTGCTGAGACTACAGGTGTGTGCTAAAATTGTAGGTGTGTACTGAAATTGCTGATGTGTGCTAGGAATACAGGAGTGTGCTGAGATTGCAGAAGTCTGCTGAGATTGCATATGTGTAATAGGACTGCAGGTGTGAGCTAAGATTGCAGGTGTGAGCTAAGACTGCAGGTGTGTGCTGAGGCTGAAGATGTGTAATAGGACTGTAAATGTGTGGTGAGATTGCAGGTGTGTGATAGGACTGCAGGTGTAAGCTGAGAATGCATGTGTGTACCGAGATCGCAAGTGTGTTCTGAGATTGCAGGTGTGTCGTGAGATTGCACTTTGTGCTGAGACTGCAGGTGTATGCTGATATTGCTGATCTCTAATAGGACTGCAGGTGTGAGCTGAGATTGCAGGTATGCACTGAGATTGCAAGTGTGTGCTCAGATAACAAGTGTGTGCTGAGATTGCAGGTGTGAGCTGAGATTGCCTGTGTGTATTAAGGTTGCAGGTGTGTGCTAGGATTGCAAGTGTGTGCTGAGATTGCAGGTGTGTGCTAGGACTGCAAGTGTGTGCTAAGATTGCTGGTGTGTGATAGGACTGCAATCATGTGCTGAGATTGCAGGTGTGTGATAGAACTGTAGGTGTGAGCTTAGACTGTAGGTGAGTGCAGAGATTGCAGGTGTATACAGATATTTTAGGTGTGTGCTGAGCTTGCATGTGTGGGATAGAGCAATGTTTTGCTGAGATTGCTGGTGTGTGATAGGACTGCAGGTGTGATCTGAGACTGAAGGTGTGTTCTCAGTTTGCAGGTGTGTAGTGAGATTGCAGGTGTTGTAGGCCTGCAGGTGTGTTCTCGGTTTGCAGGTGGGTCCTGAGATTGCAGGTGTGTGCTAGGGTTGCAGAGATTGGAGGCTTGTGCTGAGATTAGTGGTATGTGCTAGGATTGAAAGTGTGTGCCAAGATTGCAGTTGTGTGCTGAGTTTGCAAGTGTGTGCTAGGATTGCCGGTTAGTGCCTCGATTGCAGTTGTGTACTTAGATTGCAGATCTCTGATAGGACTGCAGGTATGAGCTGAGATTTCTTGTGTGTACTGAGATTGTAGGCAAATGCTGAGATTGCATGTGTGCTGAGATTTCAGGTATGTCCTGAAATTGCAGATGTGTGATAGGCTTTCAGGTGTGAGCTAAGATCACAGATGTGGTTTGAGATTGCAGGTGAGTGCTAGGATTGCAACAGTGTGCTGAGATTGTTGGTGTGTGATAGTGCTGCAAATATGTTCTGAGATTGCAAGTGTGTGCAGAGATTGCAGATGTGTGAAACGACTGCAGGTTTGAATGAGATTGCAGGTGTGTGCTGAGGTTGCAGGGCTGTGCTAAGATTGCAGGTGTGTGATGAAAATGTAGGTGGGCTTTTATTGCAAGTATGTGTGGATATTTCAGGTGTGTGATAGGGCTGCAGGGGTAAGCTGAAATTGGAGGTGTGTACTAAGACTGCAAGTGTGTGCTGAGGCTCCAGGTGTGTGATAGGGCTGCAGATGTGAGCTGAGATTGCATTTGTGTAATGAGATTTCAGGTGTGTGCTAGATTTGCAGGTGTGTGCTGAGATTGCAGGTGTGTCCTGAGATTGAAGTTGTGTACTGACATTGCAGGTATATGCTGAGATTGCAGGTGTGTGTGACGACTTCAAGTGTGTGCTGAGATTTCAGGTTTGTGGTAGAACTACAAGTGTGTGTGTTGAGATTACAAGTGTGTGCTGAGATTTCTGGTGTGTGCTAGGATTAAAGTTGTGTACTGAGGTTGGAGGTGTGTACTGAGATTTCAGGTTTGGGTTGAAACTGCAGCTGTGTCCTGTGTTTGTAGGTGTGTACAAGGACTGCAGTTGTGAGCTGAGACTGCAGGTGTGTACTGAGATTGCAGGTGTGTGCTGAGATGGCAGGTGTGTGACAGGATTGCAGATGTGTGCTGAGATTGAAAGTGTGTGCTGAGATTGAAGGTCTGTCCTGAGATTGCAGGTGTGTGCTAGGATTGCAGGTGTGTACTGAGATAGCAGGTGTCTAATAAGACTGCAAGTGTGTGCTGAGATTGCAGGTGTGTACTGAGATAGCAGGTGTTTAATAAGACTGCAAGTATGTGCTGAGATTGCAGGTGTGTGCTAGGATTGCAGGTGTGTACTGATATCACAGGTGTTTGCTTATATTGCAAGTATTTGCTGAGATTGGAACTGTGTGATAGGCTGCAATGTTTTGCCTAGATTGCTGGTATGTGGTAAGACTGCAGGTAAAAGCTAGGATTGCAGGTGTTTTCTGAGTTTGCAGGTGTGCACAAGATTGCAGGTGTGCGCTGAGATTGCAGGTGTTTGATAGGACTGCAGATTTGTTCTTAGATTGCAGGTATTGTAGGCCTGCAGGCATGTTCTGAGATTGCAGGTGTGTGCTAAGATTCCAGGTTTGTAATAAGATTGCAGGTGTGTGCTAGGACTGCAGGTGTGAGCTGAGATTACTGGTGTGTGCTAGGACTACAGGCGTCAGCTGAGATTGAAGGTGTGTGCTCAAATGGCAGGTGTGTGCTAGGATGAGGTGTGTACTGAGATTGCAAGATTGTGCTGAAATTGCAGGTGTATGCTGATATTGCCGATCTACTATAGGATTGCAGGTGTGAGCTGAGATTGCAGGTATGCACTTAGATTGCAGACGTGTGATAGGACTTCAGGTGTATGTTGAGATTGCAGGTGTGTCATAGGACTGTAAGTGTGTGCTGAGATTGCAACTGTGTGTTGAGATTGCAGGTATGTGCTGTGGCTGCAGGTTTGCACAGAGATTGTATGTGTGTACTTAGATTGCAGTGTGGGCTAGGATTGCAAGTGTGAGCTGAGGTTGTAGGTGTGTGATAGAACTGCAATTGTGTCCTGAGATTGCAAGTGTGTGATAGGACTACAGGTCTGTGCTCAGATTGCGGGTGTGTGGTAGGACTGCAGGTGTGGGTTGAGATTACAGGTGTCTGCTGAGATTGCAGATGTGTGATAGGACTGCACCTGTGAGCTCAGATTTCAGGTGTGTACTGAGATTTCAGGTGCGTACTAGGATTGCAAGTGGGTGCTGAGACTGAAGGTGTGTGTTTGAACTCAGTGTGTGCTGAGATTGCAGATGTGTGCTAGGACTGCAGGTGTGATCTGAGATTGCAGGTGTGTTGCAGGTGTGAGCTGAGATTGCAGGTGTCTGCTGAGATTGCAGGTTTATACTGAGATTGCAGGTCTGTGCTAGGACTGCAGGTGTGTGCTAGGATTGGAAGTGCATGCTGAGATTGCAAGTGTGTGCTGAGATTGTAAGTCTGTGATAGGATTGCAATTTTTTTTTAGATTGAAGGTGTATGATCAGACTGCAGGTGTGGGCTGAGATTGCAGGTGTGTGCTGAGATTGCAGGTGTGTGCTGTGTTTGCAGGTGTGTCATAGGCCTGCAAGCTTCTGCTCAGATGGCAGGTATGGTAGGACTGCATCTGTGTGCTGAGATTGCAGGTGGGCCACCACCTGTCTTTCTGCCCTGGAACTGCAGGTGTGTAATTAGACTACAGCTGGACTACTGCTGTGCTTTGTCGCGCATTCTAGGGACCCAAACTGTAGTCCTCACACACACAGAACAGAACTTTAGCCACTGGGCCAACTCCACAGCCCCAATTATAATATTTTTAAATTACTTTTTGTTTTATTCAATAGCAAATTGTTTTGAAATTATTCTCAACACTTACATGAGTGATATTATGCTATGCTCAGAGCCTGCAAATGTTATTTCAGGCCTTATCAGACCCTACATGTAAGCTGCTGACGCCCACCCCAGACTACAGTTGTGTAAGTACCTAAGAACTGAGAACCAGCAGCCTTTCTCTGCAGATGGACATTGGAGAGTTACATGTGCAGCAGGACCATACTTGGCTCACATCTGTCTAATCTCAGTGGTCTCTACAGCCATCCCTTCGTTCTGTGGCAGAGGTGTCATTGCAGATACCACCACCACATGGGACACCATCTGTGCTAGCCTGTCTTCTATTACAGCGATAAACATCATGATCACCTTGGTGAGGAATGGCTTTATTGCATCTTATGCTTTCATTACTGAGACGAGTCAGGGCAGGATCTGAAGGCAGGAACCTGGAAGCAGGGACTGAAGCAGAAGCCATTGAGAAATGCTCTTACTCACTTACTCTCCAAGGCTTGCTCAGTCTGCTTTCTTACACCACACAAGACAATCTTGCTCAGGGGTAACCCTACACCCAATAGACAGGGACCTCCCACATCAACAAATAATTATAATAATAATAATAATAATAATAATAATAATAATAATAATAATAAAGCCCACAGGCATGCCTCTTGCTAGTCTGAGGGATGCTTTATCTCAATTGAGGTTCTCTCTTCCAAAATAACCCAGACAAATCAAGTTGTGTCTGACATGATGATCTACTGTCTAGCTTTCATATTGCTGCTTCAATGATGAAAGTTACTAGGGAAGAAAAATTATCAATGGTCTTACTCAGCAATGACTCATGCTGCTATAATACCGACCTGGAAGGCAAGTCGTGCTCGCTGGTGTGGTAGTGGCATGAACATTATGGGGACAACCAACTGCTTTTGAATTTGAACACTTAGCCACAGGAGGAAATCCATGTTCAATACTGTAAATCTGCTCATAAGACCAGGAGATCACAGCCCTAGGGAGAATGCACTGCTGTTCTCGTACTTTGTTCAGAGAAAGTTGTCTCTACAGCATCCAGCAATTAATGCAGAGACTCACAACTGGCCCGTGTGTACAGGGCAAGTGACTACTGAGTGCTCAGCCCTAATTGGGACATCTGTGTCTACATCTTCCCTCCAAAGCCTGAGGGAACACTGCATGGGAAAGGATAGCCAAGTGTGGCTATAATCAGGACACATTGTTTATATGTATGGAATTTATATGTGTGAAAGAAAAATAGTCTATTTTAAAAAAGAAAAACTAGGAGCTGGAGAGATGGCTCAGCGGTTAAAAGCACTGACTGCTCTTGAAAAGGTCCTGAGTTCAATTCCTAGCAACCACATGGTGGCTCACAACCATCTTTAATGGGATCCGATGCACTCTTCTGACAGCGACGGTATACGTGCATATATAAAACAAATTAATAACTCTTTTAAAAAAGAAAGGTAAAACTATAAATTAAGTGTTGTGCTTTTTATATTCATCAAGAAATTGTATGTATTCTGAAGGCTAAAATAACCCAACTACTTCATCATTACTTTGAATTCAGTAACAAAATTTAAAGTTTCTTTATAACTTTATAACACAACATGATGTGGATCCAGCCAAGATCAATCAAGAAAAAAATTAAAAACCAAATGGAAAGTGATCGAAGCAATGACTAAACTGGTTTTGAAATTGTAATGACTATAACATCATGCACAGAGTCAATCAAGTTCTGAAGAAATATGGGCTGGTACACCCAAAGAACCTAGATTACAAGCCATAAGTGGTGTGGGTGATGTGGGTTGAAAGACGACACAAAACTTCTCCTACTGAAAACAAATGAGAAAAGAACGTTTTAGCACACGTTATGGCAGTAAGATAAAATACAATACTAACGAACAAGTCAGAGCCGAGGAGACGGGTCAGTAGATAAACATACCTGCTATGTGAGCCTGCTTACCTAAGTTTAGATCCTCATTACCCAGTTGTTGTTGTTTTTTTTTTAAAAGCCAAAGGTAGCAACGCAAACACATGCAAGCCTAGAGCAACCATTTGAAATTTAAGGCAGAGACAGGAGACGCTCTGGACAAGTGATTCTCAACCTGTGGGTCGCGACCCCTTGTGGTTGAACATGCTTTTCATGGGGGTCACATATCAAAAATCCTGCATGTCAGATATTGCAATTCATAACAGTATCAAAATTACAGTTATGATAGAGCAATGAAAATAGTTCATGGTTGGGGTTACAACCTGAGGGACTGTATCAAAGGGTCATAGCATTAGGAAGGTTGAGAGCCACTGATCTAGATGAAGGCCAGCTAGCGTGGTGTGTGCTGTGACAAACAAGGCACTCTGCCTAAAAGAAGGCAGAAAGCTGAAGGCCACCATAGGAAAGTAGTTTTCAGACCTCTACATCACATTCTAACATACACATGCCGACACCTGTGAACACACACACACTGAGCATCAGTTAGTTAAGAATAAGTCCCTTAGGTTCTGCACTGTAGGTTTTTAAGAAGCTACTTATGGCCAGAGCTCTCCCTCCTGTGGTGTTAAGTTCTTTCTTGTGAGTACCATCTTTGTGACATCGCTCTACTGTGCAGTAGAATGCTCTCTGGTGGGCATGTGTGGTCATTGAGACATGGCGTCTTCATTTCTGATGTGTTAGGGAGAACCGGCCTCAAGGGGGTGGAGCCGCACAGGGTGGAGCTTAGCAGCCAGAAACCATAGCTACCAAATACAACTGTGCTACCTAGGTTACATCCCATCGAGCTCTCCAGCCTTCCAAACCAGGACATCCCTAACCACAAAGAAGGTGGGTCTACAGGGCAGCAGCTTCTCCCCCACCCCCACCGTCCTCCTGGCAGCAGCTTCTCCCCCACCCCCATTGCCTACCTGGATACCTACTCAAGCAAACCTTCTCTCCCAAATCACCAGGAAAGGCAGCTCTACTCTTCAGTTTTTCAGGCCAAAAATGTAGAAATCATCTTAGCTTCTTTTCTGTTCTTCCTATCCCACATCCAACCCATCAACAAAGACTGTTCTTCCATAGCTCATATATGTTCTAAGCATCTCCATTTCTGGTCACCACTCCTAATCACATCACCCCAGTCCTCCAGCTTTAAGGCAAATGTCCCCATTGTCCAGAAAGTCACATGCTGAAATTCATCCTTAAAGCTAGTGGGTTAAAAGGCATGGATGTTCACAGGTAATGAGACCACTGGCCTCCATCTTTAGGAATAGGATTAGTGCCCCTGGTGTCTTTTTAAAGACACTAAAAGAGGGGACTTTTTTCCCCTTCACCATGTGATTGCATAGTATGGGGACGCTGTAGGTATGGGAAGGAACCTTACCAGATTCACAATGCTGGGACCTTAACCTTAAACTTCTCAACCTCCTGAACAATGAGAAATACGCTTCTGTTCTTTATCAATAACTCAGTCTAAGATGTATTGTTATGGCCACATGAACAAATTAAAGAATCTGGGTTATTTCAATAACCTCTAAACTTCTTTGTCTGTAAGATTTCTACATCACCACCACGGCCTTTGCACAGATTCGTCTTAACACAAAGATCGTCACCTCTGGACATCAAACAGCACCTGAAGTTCTGACGGCTCCCCAGAAAGCCTTAGCATATCTCCATCCCAACCCACTCACGACCTCTCCGATCTGCTCTTCAGCCCTCCACCAGCTGGCTGGGGTGTCCAAGCCACCCTGGAATCCGCATCACTTGCTATGACAGGCACTCTGTGCTCCCGCAGCGCCCTCTGCTGGGCTCCCTCTACCCTGCAGGATCCGGAGAGCTCCATTCTTCTCGTCTTTTCTAGATGTCATGGCAACCTCTTTATACCACTGTGTTACCTTAGCCTGCTTTGCTTTTCTGCATAACAATAACCACAAATTGCTATGTGTTGGTTGTCTGCTTCCTCCAGCGTTATATACCTTCATACGAGTTCACTGTTTTTTCATTGATTTATTCCCAATACTAAGAAACTGCAGACAGAGAATGGTAAGCCCGACAAGCCTTTCAATGACCAGCAAGATGTCTAATTGCAATGATAGCATTTTGAGGCCTCTCAGAGTAGCACAGAACCCCTTTTGTCCTCACAGTGTGGAGGACACCTTAGGAATGGCTTGGCTACATTTACAGGTTTATTTAAGGTGTAAAGAATTTTAGGAAGAGAGCATTCAAATGTGCTTTGTGAAGGAATGATTAAATCCACCCAGAAAGGTTCCTGGGTGTGGGAGAAAGCTTTCTAAGGACTGGGAGAACAAAGGCTCGCCCCTGGGTCAAGGGAGCATGGAGTAGTTGGCAAGCATACATTTGCTTGCTCCGACCTGAGACACATGCAAAAGAATTGATGGATTATTTTACAAGTATTTTTTAAGTAGAAGGATTTAACATATAAGTGATTGTTTGAAAATGAAGAAAAGGGACACATTTTCCTGTCCCTTTAATAGTTAGAACTGCTTAAAGATAAGCGTAGTCTTTAAATCTTTTGGATGTGTAAAATTGTATTCAACAGCATTTTTAGACACAGCATTAGAAATACTTTAAAGAGACTGTCTACTGCATTAAATTTAATTATGCTCCACCGGACTCACAATGCTTTGAAATGCTCATAAAGTGTCCTCAAGATCTTTTATTAATCAAAATTCAAGCACCAAACACTGCTTCCGACTCTGGGTAACAGCGGCTTGCCTGAGAGCACCATCTTCTGTTTCAAGTGTGTACTACAAATCAATTTTTTGGCTTTCCTAGCTATTGTGGCTAGAACAAAGACAGATTTTTAGGACCTGTCAAGACACATCTTGTTACTTTAAAAGCGGCATTTCCTCTTGAGGTCTGGAAGATCACACTGGTGCTGATACCTGAAGGGTAAATGACAAACCTCAAAGTGAAAGGGTGCATTTCATTCACTTCACTTCAGCTTTAATCCTGAAAATCATGGGCAACAATGATTTTAAAAGCACACTATAACCAGCAGGTTTTATTCTGGGACTCGACTATTTGCTTTATAACTAGCAACTACCCTTTTTTAAATTAATTATGGTTTATGAATGATGAATTTGAGGCAGATTGCTATGAAGTGTGTGTAAAATCCTCAGTTCAACCCCAATATTCTAAAAATTAATTATAGATAAATTCATATTTCAATCAGTTAAATCAGGGATTTACTAATTTACTTATAACAAGAAAGAAAAGCCCTCATTTCATGTAACCAAAGGAAATATTCAAACAATCAATCTGAATTCATGGCATGCTCACCACAAGTGACACACACTGGTAAATGCCAACACCTCGCCAAATACATGTGACCCCACACCAGAGCCCTGGGTTAAGGCTAATAGGAAGGGGCCTTGGGAAGGAGTGGCCATGTCCAGGGAAATAGGAGGGTGTAGAAAAATTGATGTAGAAACCACCAGCTATCTGCGCAATTGGGGCAGAACAGACTAGGTGAAGATGAAGTTGGAGAGAGCTGACTAGCTGGGGGAAGGGGCATGGAAGAATTGATTGACAGAACAAATGAGGACGGTCGTTGTCACTCAGTCCTTTGCTCCTCAGCGGTTGAAGGGAAGCTCTCTGATTGTGAGGAGGGTCTAAGACAATGCTCTACAGCCTGGTCCCCATGAATGGCCGGGGCAATCCTGTTTTGTTTTGGGCTTTTCACATTTGTTTACTCGCTGAATCACCCTTCATATGCTGTTTTGAGACATCAGCTTTAAAACATAAATAAAAACTGAATTCATCAAATACCCACTTTCTTGTAAGATGAGGGATGGAGATGACTTTTTTAAATACACATTGTTTATATATTACAACTGTGTATGATTCTATTCTGTGGACAGTGTTTGCCCTATTGTCAAGAAAAATTGTAGGGCTGGAGAGATAGCCCAACAGGTAAAAGCACCTGCCTTTATGACTGACAGCCTGAGTTTAATCTCTGGGGCACACACATACATAGACAGACAGACAAACAGACAGAGATGGACAGAAACAGGGACAGAGAAATAGAGAAACAGAGACAGGGACAAAGAGCTACAGAGACAGAAACAGGGACAAAGAGAAAGAGAGGCAGACAGAGACAAGGACAGATAGACAGAGAGATAGAACAGAGAAAGACAAAGAGAAAGAGACAAAACTACATAAATAAAATGTCATTTTTAATTCTTAAAAAAGAAAAATGGCAAAAGGCCTTTGGAGCTCATTCACTGAGGCCATCAGTGCTTTTCCTTAGGTCTTAGTTTGGTGTCTATTGCTGTGACAAAGATACAGACCAAAGTCAGCTTGAGAAAGGGGTTTATTTGCCTTACTTGTCCCAATCACAGTCAGTCTCCAAGGAAGTCAGGGCAGGAATTCAAGACCGGAACCGGGAGGCAGGAGCCGATACAGAGCCGTGGGGGGATGAGTACTGCTTACTGGTGTGCTGTCCATGGTTTACTCAGTTTGATTGTCTTATACAACCCAAGGTTGCCTGCCCAGGGGTGGCACTACCCCCATTGGCCCTCCCATGCCAGTCATTAATCAAGAAAATGTCCCCAGATTTGCCTACAGCCCAATCATATGGAAGCATTTTCTCAATTGACGTTTCCTCTTCCCAGACGGCTCTAGCTTATGTTCGGGTGGAAAAACAAAACCCTAAGCAGTACACTTTATCTTAGAATTGTTTATCAGTTCTGTAAGTTGAGGAAAACTGATATTAATGAACATGATCCTTGTCCACAGAAAGGCAAATTGGTTGTGTTAGGATAGGAGGAATTATTGACCACTGTCAGCAGAGACTCAGAGCATCTAGTACAGTGGTTCTCTACCTTCCGAAGGCTACAGTCCTTTAATATGGCTCCTCGTGCTGTGGTGACCCCCAACCATAATCTTATTTTGTTGCTACTTCATAATTATAATTTTGCTACTGTTATGAATTGTAGTGTAAATATATGAGGGACAATCGCTTTGAAAGGATCGCTTGGCTCCCAAAAAGGTCATGATCCCAGGTCGAGACCACTGATCTGGTATCTTTTTGTGACTTTGTTTCAGAAGCTCTTACTTCCTATACATGTCTCTGCTCTCTGATGCTTCTTGAGCCCATTTATAGCACATCTTACCGGTTCCTTCAGTAGTTAATGAGTTAAATAGAATTCATATTTTATTCATATTCATATGCTCATTTCATATTCCTATGTCATAATTATATCATTGCTATTTTTATTTTCTTTTTGAAAGTATAAGATAATTACAACATTTCTCCCTTCTTTTTTCTCCCTCCAAGCCCTCCCATATATTCCTTCTTGCTCTCTTTCAAATTCATGGCTTCTTTTTTCATTAATTGTTATTCCATATATATGCATATAAATATATATCACCATATATAAATATACATATAACCTCCATGAACATAATGTTGCTGTGTGTGGTTTGAGGTCTGATCAGCTGGTACCCGTAGCCAATAGTGTGTATGCTTCTAACCCCAGCTCTCTGCAGTTGCCTGCAGTTCTTTGTGTAGGGCTGAGCCCTTGTGGGCTTTTCTCTGCCCACTTTGGCATGTCGATTGATGTCATCTTGTTCAGCTCATGTTTGGGCAGCCATGTTGGTGAGACGTTGTGGCCGTGGCTTTATGTTACTGGGAAACATAATTTCACAGCAAACTCCCTGCTTTTTTCACTCTTACAATCTTTCTGGCCCCTCCTTCTTCAACCTTCCCTGAGCCTTAGGTGCAGGAGTGTTTTGTAGATGTACCCTTTGGGACCGGACTCGATAACACTGCATTCTGATTGGTTGTGGTTTTCTATAGTGGTCTCCATTTAGACTACATTTATCTGTGGATCTGAAGACTGTGGTGGTTTGAATAAAAATGGCCCCCATATGTTCATATACATGAATACTTAGAGAGTGGCACTATTTTAAAGGATTAAGGGGTGTGGTCTTGTTGGAGTGGGTGTGGCCTTGTTGGAGAAAATGTGTCACTGGTGATGTGCTTTGAGGTCTCAGAAGGCCAAGCCAGGTTCAGAGGCTCTGTCCTTCCTGCTACCTTGGGATGCAGATGTAGAGCTTTCAGCTGCTTCTTCAGCACCATGTCTGTGTGCCATCATGCTGATAATAGACTAAACCTCTGAAACCATAAGTAAGTCCCAATTAAATACTTTCCTTTATAAGAGTTGCTGTGCTCATGATGTCTCTTCACAGCAATAGACCACTGACTAAGACAAATACTTGTTAGACTATTTACTGAATTCTGATTCAGTAACATACTGATTATAGATTCTTCTCCAGTATCCATGACTTCAACAGACAAGAGTATTTAGCTAGGTTTCCAGGACTGGGCATGGTTTCTTACTGCACTCTTGGGCGGGTCCCCTGGCTCCAGTTCGGGAGCGCAAGTGAAAGAGCACTGGCCGCTTTTGGCGCTTTTCCTTCAGCGCTTGGTTCCAGTCGTGAGATCTGTGAGAACCGCCTGTGGGCGCGCACACATGTACGCTGAATTGAGCCTGGTCTGGGTGGCTAGAGATGGGGCGAGGCTCGGGCACTCTCCAGTCCCAGGCCCAATGCTGTGGCCATCCCTGCCCGGGCGCCACCACCTCTGGCTGCTTGGCCACTGCGCAGGGAAGAAGTGCAGATAGAGACTAGCCGAGGGCGCTCTCCAGCTCCATTGTGCTCAGAGCACTCGCCATCCCGCACCAAGTCTTGACCATAGCGCCCTTCCCACAGTACCTGCTGCCCTTAGGAGCGCTCCACCGCAGGAGAGCTGATCTCCTTGCGGGCCCAAGTGTTACAGTCCCTTAGACAAAGTTCTCCAAACAAAGTAGTTTTCATCTTTATTCGTTCTGGATGGCGGGCAGCGCTCTCGGGGCAGTCAGGTGGAGAAGGAGGGGGGAGAGAGAGAGAGAGCTACTCGGGTCAGGGTGCTCTATTTATATTGTTCTGGGAGGGGACAGAGGTTTGGTAGTAGATACCTTCCATTGGCCCAGCTTGGGGACCTTTTGGTGCCTCATTTGCTTTGCCCGGGACTCAGGGTTGCTTTCTACATGACAAGTCTCATACAAGTCTCACACGCCAGGCCTCTCTCTATACAGGGGTTGTAAAGGCTGTGACCGGTTGTACAGGAGTCTTCCAGGAGCATTGGCTAAAAATATGGTTTGGTCCCTTGTGAAAAAATATCACAGGGTCTCCCAGAATTTTTTTGCCTGAGCTCAACTGGATGTCAGATTGCCTGTCACAGATCACTGCCCCACAGTTTCTCTCTTGTTGAGCAGGTTTTAAGTCCAATCACAGAGCTATTGTTTACAGCTAAGACATGCATATCATTACTGAACCCTTAGAATTGCTGTCATGATTGTCATTGATGTGGTCTTAGGTATTGTAGCTGGGTAGAACTGTTGATTTCCTCTCTCCTTTGGAAAATTGTATGGTGCTTTCTGGTACTATGAAAGCTAGTCTTCAGGAAGGAGGTATTCAGGTTAATTCCATATCCTATGTGTCATAATTATATCTCCTTTTAAAAATCATTCTTAGGATTAGAGAAAGGACCCAAAAGTTAATAATCCATACTGCTCTTTCAGATTACCTGAGTTCAATTCCCAAGCACCCACACCCAGCAGCTCATAACTGCCTGAAACTTCAGCTCCAGGGAATCCAACACAAATTCTGGCCTCTATGGGCACTGCACTCATGTGCTCATACACACACATAAATAATAATAATAAAATAAATCATTTTTCTTATTCATCTATTACATTACTATCAAGCAGAGTTTGTTGGTATTCAGTTTCTAGGCTATGCCAAGATGTTGTGTCCAAAGACTTCTTAATAGTGAAGTTGTAGACATACGCCTGACAGAGTCAATCGTTTAAGGTTATTGAAATTGATTTCACACCTTTAAAAAGCAGGCTCCAGGTCTTGCAGAAGAAGATGTAAGTCCACAGCACAGCAAGAACCATTTGTAATGCATCTTTTATTTTGTAAAAATCAATATGTAATCTACAAAATACTTTGTTACAGGATTATCAAGTTCAGTCTGTTCTGTGTTTATAATAGATCATGAAGTCATATTCTGAGTAAAACATTGTAACAGCCATTGTTAAGGAAACATTATAACAGCCATTGTTAAGGAAACATTGTAACAGTCACTGTTAAGGACTAAGTCTAACTGAAGGTGTAGGAAATGGGCTAGATCATAAACATAGCTCCTGAATGAAAGGCAACCGATACACAGACCTGAATGAAAGGCTCTGATACACAGACCAGACCTAAAGGTGAGCTGAGGAGCATGACTTTCGTATCTTTTGTAATTGATAAACAGCCATTCCCACAGATATGGAAAGTGTTCTTATGCTTAGCCCTACATAACTGATCATGTAACTATCAACCCATGCTCTCATTAGTGTGGTCCGTGCTACCTAGATGACTGGACCAGGGCAGTGAAGGCAGAAAGACAGGTTATAAACTCGTGGTATCCTTAGTTGGCTACAGACTCCAAAGTAGTCACACAAGTAAAGAAGTTACCCAAATTAAAATGTTTAAAAGGAGTGTTTCTTCTTGAATTCCCTCCTGGGCTCGTTTAAAAGCAGGGATTTTGAAGATCACTGCTGGCTTCCAGGGAGAGATTTTACTTCTTATGCAGTCCCAGTAAGTTTTCATGCAGGGCTTAGAAGTCACATTTGACTTCCTGCCGTTTCTAAGGTCAGAAGGACAGTATTTAAAAGGCTCTCATCCCCAATGTTGACTTAATACTATGTAACAGATATTTGAGGTCCTGACAGATGTGCAAATTAACAAGTATGCAGTTGTACCCCGCTGTTAATGCTATCAGTGTTGCTCCAGAAACTCAATTTGGGCTTGTGTCAGCCTGCAGTTCCTCCAGCCTTAATACTGAAGCTTGAGAGAGTCCCGAAGTATGGTTGATTGTGACTTATTAAAGACCCCGGCGGTGTGACCCACACACATTAGCCAGTCTTTGGGGCAAGAAGAATAATGCCTTGGGAAGTTAGCTGACCCTCTGCTGGTTTTCTCTTGCGATATGAATATGCATTAAGTTCTCCTGCAGCCACTGAGTTCTTTATAGGCAGGAGGCCACGAAGCACCTCAGAGAAGGTGGGATTAACCCAGCTAATCTTCCTGGGATTTCCCAGTATGGCTCCTCAACAGTCTCCATGTTTGTTCCAAGCAGACTAAAGTGAAGTGTGCCTGCTCCAGAACATAAGGATTGGTGGTGGGTTGTTTTTTTTAATCAAATACACACTGACGTACATATGTGTGTATGGTCACATCAACAGCGACCTTCAAGCAAATATTATGAGTGACGTAGCACAAAGTTAAAATAGAACAATATAATCCATTCTTATCATTAAGTTTTGTTTTCTGTGCCTTTAAAGTAAAATAATGTGAGCAATAAAGTCTGATTGGTACAAACCTTCAGGAATATTTGTTTTGATCTATTTCAATAGATGAACATGAATGTAGCAAAATATAAATGCACAAGATAAATTCTGCAGGCCCACAAGCAAGTGTGGCTTGGAACAGTTGCACATAACTTCTTGACTCCAAACAAACCTAGTGTGGGGGAAAGAAAGTCTCCCATCACAGAAAAGGCTCAGCATGAATCGAATGCACATTAACACAACATGAAGGACTCTTTATCAAAACAAAAATCAAAAGAATCCTCAAAACATCAACTTCATGAAGTTTAGGATTCTTACTTATCCTGGTAATTTGTAAAAGTAACACCAGGTGGAGTTACAGCTCTGCTCATGCCTCTAGCACCTCACTAGAGACTGGACTGGCAAGCCATTTCTCAGACTCCACAGTTGAACTATCTCCTTGTAGAAACATAGCTAGAGTTATACATTTCCTTTCACTTTGCACATCTTCTAACGAAAATACTCTCAGCTAACAGTCCTAGCAAGGGATACTATCACTGTGATGGAACACCATGGCAAAAACAGGCTGGGGAGGAAAGACTTACACCTCCACATCACTGTCCATCATCAAAGGAAGTCAAGACAGGAACTCACACAGGGCAGGGACCCGGAGGCAGGAGCTGATGCAGAGGCCATGGAGTGTGCTGCTTACTAGCTTGCTTCTCATGGCTTACTTACATTTTCAGAGGGTTAGTACATTGTTATCATGATAGGGGCATGGAAAGAGCTTTACAGTACTTATGGTGCTGGAGCAGTAGCTGAGAGCTACATCCAGATCCAAAGACAGACAGACAGACAGACAGACAGAGACTGAGCCTGTCTTGGACTTTTACAACCTCAAAGACCACCCCCAGTGACACACTTCTTCCAACATGGTCACACGTCCTAACTCTTCTAATCCTTTCAAACTGCTCCACACAGAAAGCAAGAAGAGATGGGGAATCACATAACTCGATTATAAAACAAAGCCACTGAGTAATCCAAACCCAAATACTCTTCAGCCAAACTAGCTAGCAGGTCTCACGTCAGATAGCATCACCTCCAAGTTTCAACAAGATGTAACCGGTCATGGACACATTCCAGAGCATCAGAAGAGTAACATGCAGATGGCCTGCTCTGGGACTCGTCACTGGAGCTCCGGCCTAAGGCTGCTACTCAGTCTCACCACACAGTGGCAGATCTTCCTGTCCTGTGTGTAGGTTCTGTGTTTGACCCGAGGGGTGTCATCATTTACTGAGTCACACAGCCACCAGCTTTATCTGGGTCTTCTCCATCTACCTGAATCCACTTCTTTTCAATTTCAACCTGTTAGGAGAAAACAGAGCACTGGTAATGTTAGCAGACATGGCATAGACAGCGCTCTCTGTACTGTTTATCCTGATGAGAGACCCTGACCAGTTAACCCTGTGGACACAGACACAGCCCATCCACTGCCCCACACCCACTCCATAGTAAGGTACTCTGCTTTGTTTTGTAGGAACCAAGCCCCCAGATCCTTCCTTCCAGAATCAAATCTGAAGCTCTCCAAATTCAGGGCTCTTATCACATGTTTATTTTAAATCCACCATGCTCTAAATGCTGACATGGGAACAGCCCTGCAGATTGAGCCCAGAGGGACATCCAGTGACCCTTAAGAGGCTGACCCAAGAGCAGACAGGACATGGGCAAGGCCAATCTCTTCTAAAGGACAGTTCCTGGCTGCTTGGGGAGGTGTGGCCTTCAGGGCAGACAGGAGAGCACAGTGTAGCAGCTGCCCCTCACTAACTTTACCAGTAAGGAAAGAAGTAAGTGGCTCCACACATACAGACTTCTCAACAGAAATCAACGGTGACCTCTAAGTTCCACTGGCTGAGCTCTGAGCTCTTCCCTTGTCAAGTATCATTGAAGAGAGAAGAGAGAAGGGAAAGAATCAGACAGACAGACTGACTGACTGACTGACTGACTAGCTGGCTGATTCTTAAGGGGCAAACCAAGTATTTATAGCCAGGCCAGACCCCACCCCAGATCTAGAAACCCTGACTTAAACCAGGGCACTTGGGGTACCTGGATGTTGTAGCAAGCTCGCTGACACACGTGCTTCTGAGGCTGGGCATCGCTCTCCACTCCCAGAGACCTCACCTCTGTCCTTGAGGCACAGGCTTCAGATGTGGAAAACTGGACAGTAGCAAATGGATACCAATCTGAGGGAACCTCCTGGTCTGATCCAAGTTCCAGTTTATATGACAGACAATGGGGCTGATCAGGACCTAGAAGAAGCCAAACCAAGAGTCAGAATGCTTCAAAGGCCAAGGAATAGTCTACAATATGCTTCTCACCGTAGTAAGAATCCCATTAGTGACTTTCAGCATGGCTGGGAGGAATCCAGCCGTGCCGAAAGCAGTAGCTCTCTAAAGCTATTATCATGTATGTCCACACAGATCAGCTCCTACAAATGGCTTCAGTCACAAAGATTACAAAAGTTCTCTAGCCAAAGAGCAATATTTATATGAAACAGATTTGGCCGCTGTGTGCTTCAGCCCCTAGAAAACGTTTTCCTGAGTAGACTGAATGAACCCCAATAATCCCCCAGTCATTGATTAAACCAGTGTTTATTTTTAGATAATGCAAAGATAAACTTCACATTGGGTCACACGGTTTCAAAAGCCTGACTTGTAAGCTAGGCTCTTTTTGTTATGGTGGAACGTAATAGAATACTTTTTGTTTTAGGATGCACTTTTTTCACTACTGAAACTCCCTCTCATGGTCCTGAAAAGCTTCTACTGGAACAGATTACAGTGTAGAGACAGGCGTACTGGCCTGCAGTATTTCAGTCTAACATTTATCGTCAGTGAAGTGTGGACTGTGTGGATTGTGTAGACCGTGGTCTGCCCTATGCTGAGCCAAGCGCTGTGCAAAACCCAGAGGTACTGGGTGCACTCAGAAAGTTTAAGTAGGGATTGTAGTGTGTGTGTGTGGGGGGGAGATTTAATGGATTAGTATTTTGAACACACCTGTATTCCCAGCACTTATGGGGCAGGGGAAGGAAGATTAGGGATTTAAGGTCATCCTAGGTGACCTTGTGAGTTTGAAGCCAGCCTGATACCTTATCTTGAAACAAACAACCAAAACAGTAAAGTGTGTGTCTGTCTATTAATGTCACAAGTGTCCCATGGTCCTCGCACATCGTTCACGGCATCTAGTCATATCCAGTTCAATCTATCTTTACATCAATGTAACTTTAAAAGTCATTTCAAAAGCTAGGTTAAATTCCTGTGCTGCTAATACAGCTTAAGAAAGAACATTTTCATCAGAGCATAGCTTTAGGCTCAAAAGCAGGAATTTAAAAGACTTTGCCTAAATTTATTTTGAAAGATAAATCGCCTTTCATTCTTGTAACCCGTTTCTTGTAGAAAAACTGATCGAATTCTGACGCTGTAAAAGGCCTGGAGAGGTCATTCATCAGTTACCAGCAGATGCTCCACCCCACTAACACAGAGGATAAGACAACAGCGGCCTCTGAGCGGCCATAAGCTATCCACATCACCAAAGGCGAGAGACTACAGCACCCACCCACGCACGCACGCACGCACGCAACCACCCACACACAGGGAAGATCAGAGAGGCAGAGATGACTGCGATTACCACAGTCCTTCTTCCTGTCTAGACTTCCAGCAGCAGCCAGGATGCAATAGTTCACTTACACTCAACCACAGCCTCTCCCTTCCATTACTGCAGAGAGAGATAGAACACAAACTCCAGACCTGACTGCTACTTAAGAGCTGTGTGGTCCTAGGCAAGGTACCCAGCTCTCTGGGCCTCGGTTTCTCCAATGAGAATCTTTCACACTGTTGTGAGGATAACCAATGAGCAGAGGCAGTGCTACCGACAGGATGGACTTACTACTTTGTCAAGTAATTTTAAAGCTTGTATATCCAAATACTATACTTTGCCCATCAGGGAACTGTGTAGTCTACAGATTTAGACTTGAAAGTGACACTGAAGATTACTTAATTTGATGTATACATTGTACAGAAAAACTGTCTTGAGGAAGTTCCCCAATGAAATGCGATGGGGAATGCATCTGAGTTGAAGACCTAATACTTCTTTCCTAAAAAGCCGGTGGTAAAAGTACTTTTCTCTCAAGTTTTCTGGTGTCCTTCTCCAGGCTTCTGGCCACTCTACCAGCACACTCTTATTCAGGATTTGAGATTTAGGATTTGTGCCTAAAACATTGTCAAAATAGAGAAAAGCCTGCTATCTCAGTACCAACCACAAGGGGGCACTGTCAGGCCTTAGTAATTATTGTTTCAGAGTTACTCCTCAGCTCCAGAGTGGGAACGCAAACCACAGTCGTTTAGCTCGGGTGGATAGCCATTCTCTCCTTACCCAAGATAACTCCACATCTGAAGCTGGGCTACTAAGAGCTGAAGAAAATGGACCTCGGAGGACCAAATCGCGGGGAAAAGAACCTAGAAGCTGATAACAAAGAGCGAAACAGGAATGAACCTCGGGATGCGAAAGCTGCTGTTGAGGGCTAGTGTCCCTTGCCTGCAATCACCTTTCTAAGTCCCCTGCTCCCTTCACGTGGCGATCCACTGCCTCCACTGTCTTTGTGCCAGGGGAACCAGTTTGGAAGTCTTAGTACCATGTTCTCATAGATCAATTTTGAAATCTACTTGTCTCCTTTTAGTCTCCCATAGTAGACAAAAATCAAAATCCTGGCTCTCGTTTTCACAAAAAAAAAAAAAAAAGGAAAGGAAAGGAAAGGAAAGGAAAGGAAAGGAAAGGAAAGGAAAGGAAAGGAAAGGAAAGGAAAGGAAAGGAAAGGAAAGGAAAGGAAAGGAAAGGAAAGGAAAGGAAAGGAAGCAAACAGCTAGCTATACATATTGGAACCTCCCAGACCCAGAGGCCGCCCCCCTGAGGGCTGAGTGACAGACAACTTGACTGGTGTTTTCCATTGGTGTTGAGACAGTCGCTGGGACTAAAGGGTCAGACATAGTGTCTGTGTAGAGTGGAAGTAATGACTGTACATTTCTTGTGAAAGCGAGTCCATCTACAGCATGGAGTTGTCCAAGAATTTATGATGTGAACTGACTGGATTCGCAAGAATGTGTCACGAGAGGACGCCCTTCACTCCTCCCTTCCACTAACTTACATTACCTCCAGGAAACTCCACCCGGCTCTGTGGTGGATTCTAGGGAGACGCAGACACCCACATGACTCCTGCTCACCGAACCGAACTGTAACCACCCAGTCGGTGAGGCTGACCCCAAAGGAGCTGCCCAGAGGCAACAGGTGAGGAGTGAGAAGCATCAAGTGCGGAGATGCAGGAGAATGAGATGACTCCCTACCAGAGCCAGAGACGGTCCACCCGTCCTCCTTTCCTTCCTTCCTTCCTTCCTTCCACCTTTGCCTCCCTCCCTCCCTCCCTCCCTCCCTCCCTCCTTCCTTCTCCTCTTCCCATTCCTATAAACATTTGCTCGGCATCACCACAGTCTCTAAACTAGGATGGCATTTCTTTCCATATGAAAGAAGCAGGAGACACTGAACTCATTTGGTAGAAGTAAACACTAGAGGAAACAGATAAATCGGCGGTTTGGCTCTTCTCCCTCCAGCCTGGCTGTGCAAGTGAGCAGGCGCTCAGCTCTCTGGGTACCATCTGTTTCTGCCTGCTTTGGCCCAAGGATGTAGGTGAAAACACTGGGCAGTTTCCTATGAAAGTTTCCCTAGGTGCCGGATACTTACTTGAGTTTTTGTCCGGAAGTCGATCTATCTTCCACACCACAGCCCGGTAGGCGCTCTCATATTTTGCTGACCCCACAGTGACCTGAATGACAGGTTCAGATTCAGGCTCCTGTAAACTCCCCAGACATGCCCGACGGTTCATTTTGGCTTTCAATGACTTCTGCCTCTGAAGATTCCTGGTCCAGAGGGCCTTGATCCACTGGGCTGGGACCGGAAAATGAATCATGATATTGTTACAGCTCCTCAAGGAACCTGCATGGGGTGACCTCTGAGCTGCTGGGGTCATGTTGACAAAGGCCTGCAGCTCCACATAGGCCCCCTGGACAGTCACTACGGACTTCACCGCAAAGGGAAGCTCATCCTCTTCATACAAGGTTCTGAAACGCATCAGCTCAAACCGGCAAGCATCCAGGGGTACGAACTTGATGATTCTGGACTGTTCAAATTCTTCAGCTTTCACACACGTATGGAAATGGTAGTTAAGAATATTTATCCCCTTTTTTTCCGGTTCTTTCTCAAAATAGCGTTCATCTCGTTTCTGGAGCTCAAGGTCATTTAAGGCTAAGAAGCATTCTGCTGGCCCATTTAGAAAGCAGAGGCAGCAGACCTGAGTTAGCACAGCACTCTCTACCAGCTTCCCCTCTTCTTTGGTTACTTTACCCCAGAAGCTGTCCAGAATGTCCAGGTAAATTTCTTGTTCCTCGTAGTGTTTGTTCTTCGGTTTTGCAGTAGCTGGCAGTTTAATTAGCTCCTCTTCTACAGTAGTCAGAAATTCAAGGAAGTCGCGGTGTTCTGTAGACCCCAACTTCAGCATCTGCTCTACTTCGGGCTCGTGAACCACCTCCATCTTGGAATGGTATTTCCTTTTCTCTGAGTACGACACATGTTCCACCTTCACAGTGTGGATTTTTCCTGCCATGCTGAAGTTCTCAAGTTTGGGCTCAGAAAGTCTACAATGCGGATCCAGCTGGAACTCTTTGAATGGTTTTTCTAGCCCCTTCTCGTAATACATCTGCAGAATCCCTCCTGGAAGAACCTTTAGGAAAATGGGTCCCCATTGCCGGGAAGACATCATGTTCTTCTTCTCAGGAATCCTCAACATGAAAGACCATCCAGCTCTGGGCTGACTCCGAAAAAGGGTGTGTGGGACAAAAGAGACTGTGTCTCCAGCATATGGACTCTGCATAGACAAATTTCCAAGAGGGTCTTGGGTCTCAGTTGACTGCAGGTGTTCAAGCTTCTCACAGATATAGTTCAGTGAGCACTGGTTTAGGCTTTTTTGATTGATAGGTACCTCCTTGTCCCTTGGTGCGAACGGCTTTCTGCTTGCCAGGGAGTCAAAGGGGAACTGAGAAGTGCTATCTTCATCTTTCCAAAATGGGTTGGAAAAAGCACAATCATCCTGAAAACACTCAAACTGCCGAGCCTCACTTTGGACCCTCTGAGGGTTGGCGTCTTCTGTAAGACTGAGTGTGGAAGTCAGCTGAGTGTGTGAGTGGTCACTGGGCAACAATACGTGCGGTGAGCAGGTTGGCTTAGTAAGTGATAACGGATCCACTCCTCCCACTGCTGAGGAGGGACTGCTTGAAGAACACTCTGGAATCGGATAAAGCACATGTGTCCCTGCTTTAGGGATGCCAGGGAACCCCGGGAAGTCTTTGGTAGGTGTAGAAAGTGGGGAGTTGCTTGGGGGTCCTGGGCTGAAGTAAAGGTCTACCATGGGAGAGGACAGGGGCGTGCTGCTGGTGGAGGAGGGGGCACTGGGAAGGTCCCTGAGGCCAGGAAGGCTCAGCTTCAGTCCATTTGGTCTACAAACACCTTGAGTCTCCAGAGAAAAATCCTTTCTCTTCTGAGAAGACTGAAAAGTAGGGTCGTCGTCAAAGGTGACCCAGCTGCCTGGGTTTGTAGAACACATCTTCAGGATGGGCCTGCGGTCTGGTCAAAGAGTCAGGGACATCGTCTCTGTAAAGGAAAAAGACAAAGTCAAATGTAGTAAACACTGAAAAAGAAGACACTGGAGTTCTTTCATTTTGAGAAAAATCTGAGTGTGGAAAGTGCATACTTACACTTTGTGCAAAGAAATGCTTACAAGTGGCCACACGTGGCAGATAAATGAACAAAAACAATAAGACTCTATGTGCCCCCTCCCCCCAGGTTTGCTTTAGGTAAGAACACATCAGCTGAGCATGAAGGAGGGGAGATAGAAACCAGAGGAGAGTGGGGAGGTCAGAGGTCAGAGTGTGGTCTGAACTGTCCCCCGGGACACATGCACTGGGTACACTGTCCTCAGTCCCTGGCACAACTAAGACTTTAGGAGGGAGCGCCTAGTGGGCGGAAGTTGGGTCAACGGAGGGTGTGTCCCCTGAAAGGAGATTTCGGGGGTCTCACTTTCCTCCCCTTTTCTTTGACACCATGAGGAGGATGGGCTTCTTCCTTTCCACAATCCCTATATGATGTACCCAAAGGCCAGAGACTAAAACCTTTAAAATTGTGAACCAAAATAGGCCCTTCTTTTATTTTTAAGTTCATTGTCTCTGGTATTTTATTATTGTGACAGCTAACTCACACAGGAGCCACAGTCTACCAGACAAAACAAACTTCAAGTCAAAAAGTTACAAAGCCAGACATGGCGGCTCATGCCTATAATCCCAGCATGTGGGAAGCTGAGACAGGAGGAACCTAATTTGCTGAAGACCAGCCTCAGTTGTTTGAAGATTCTCAAGAATGGAAGGATTGGATCTGCATGAAATCAGAGTCTCAGTCAACGATGCTGGTGCAAGCTGCCAGGTGACTCATTGCTCTTCAGAAACTGTGCTTGCAGACAGCTTGTAGTCTCCCACCCCCACCCCAACCCCCAAGTTCACCTCAATCTTTTTTTTAATGATGTATTTTTATTTTGTGTGCATCGGTGTTTCTGCATGTGTGTCTGTGTGAGGGTGTCACATCCCCTGAATCTTGAGTTACAAACAGTTGTGAGCTGCCATGTGGGTTCTGGGAATTGAACTCAGATCCTCTGGAAGAGCAGCCACTACTCTTTACCCCTGAGCCATCTCTCCAGCCCTCACTTCAGTCTTTTATGGGTTACAAACTTCTTTGTTGTACAATAATACATAATCGAAAGCCTTTTCATTATTTTCCTCAAACCCACTATTTTTCCTGATAATCCCATGTAACTATGCTGCCAGAAAGCACAATGCATGCACAAAGTTGCAGTTCAGTGTTGGATAAAGCAAGTTATACATTAACTTCTAACTCTCAGAAAAGCCTCCGAATCACATGTCATGGGCACAAACATGGTTACAGTATTAGCATGGAAACAGAAAGGCGCTAAAAGGTCAGGGTAATGTTAGTGTTTGTAACGGTCTAAAGTTACCACATCCCTTTATTAAGCTCATCCAGAGATCTTTGTCTACAATGCTTCTGAAACTCTCCCTTATGCTATCTGAAGTCTTCTTGGAGCTTCCCCAGGGCTCCTTCACAGGCCCCAGTTCTCTCTCTTTCAACTTGCTTCCTTAGGCACGAGATGCTAGGAAGTCAAATCAATATGTTCTAGTCGTTCCGGGAAAGTCAGTTCACCAATCCAGTGGCCCCCTTGCTGGGTCCAAAGTCTCCGACCCATCCTTTACCTTTTTTATCATACAAATATCTCCCAGTTTTCCCCAATAATACTTCTGGCTCAAACTCTCTATTATTAGAGATCTGTCCCCGTGGGGGCTCTCACTGTTGCTCATTAATCCAGGAGTCTCAGCAATTTCTTCCTCTCTCTTGTCCCTTGCATTTTCCACTGACACCCCTGTCCTTAGTGACCCAGCCCCAGTGTTCCTTTTCCTTGGGGTCTCCAAGTCTCTTAACTACTAAAACTTTAGGTTTCTCAAAAACATTTCCTGCCTCAAATATTTCCTGGTACAACTTAATCATCATGAGTTGGCTAAGATTTCCCAGAGAACAATTAAAGCTGTCAGCCTCCACATCGAGAATCCTGATATGCCTAGGTTGGCCAAGACCGAGGGAGCAAACACTGACAGACATGAAGGAAGAACTAGACAGCTAAATATAACACTAGAAGATTCAGTATCCCAGACTTCATAAGAGAGGTAATACCCAGGCAGACTGTTATTTTTACAAAGAAGCCTTGAACAATTCCTTCCATCATATGGGCCTGCCAGATACACACGGCATCCCAGCACAGACTAGACTAGACATACCTTTTCAAGCACACACGGAAGAACGCATTACGTTAGACCGCATGACAAGTCTTAAACTTAGGAAGACTAAAGTAATATAAATACTTTTGTCTGCTACAGGTAGGGAAGGGTCCCTAGAAATCAATAGCAAAAGGGAAACTCTTGCTTTGGTTTTCCACCAATGGAAATTAACAAACAAGCAACCTAAGAACAAGCGAAGACACAGCACAATCCCGGCTTCAAAAGGGGGGGAGGGGGTGAACTAGAAAATACTGTGAGACAATAAAAACAGAAACACAGCCGGGTGTAGTGATACAAGCCTTTAATCCCAGCACTCAGGAGGCAGAGGCAGGCAGAAGTTCAAGGCCAGCCTGGTCTGTAAAGCAAGTCCTGGACAGCCAGGGCTACACAGAGAAACCCTGTCTCAAACAACAACAATAACAAAAACCAACCAAACCAACAAACAAAAACCAAAACAAAACAAAATCCCCCAGATTTCTAAAATTCACAATGAAATTCATGCTAACAGGAAAGTCTACAGCCATAAATGACTACATTAAAAAATAAGTGTAAGCTCAAAAAAATTACACAGCTCTATGCTTCAAGAAGCTAGTTGACAGACAAACTAAAGGAAAGTCAGCACGGGTAGAATAACAACCAGACAGAGGGGCTGAGATGCAGGAAGAAGACAATAGGCCGAATAGTGAGACCGTGAGTCAGGGCTGTTGAAAACTGACGAAAATGAAAAACAGGAGATTCCAAATTAGAAATAAAAGACATTGCAGTGGAGGTCGCCAAAATAAGAAGGACTGTAAGAGACTGTGGGCACACCAGTCAGTGGGATAGGGTAGGGGAAATGGTCAAATTCCTAGGAATACATAATCTGTCATAAAACCGAGCTATTAAAACAATAGGAAATCTGGGCTGGAGAGCTGACTCAGTCGTTAAGAGCGGCAGCTGCTATTGCACAGAACTGGGTTAAGTTCCCAGCACCCACATGGTGACTTACAACCATCAGCAACTCCAGTCCCAGGGGATCCAACCTGGCCTTCTCTGGTCTCCACAGGTACGCACGCACATGCAGGTAAAACACCCAAACACATAAAATAAATAAATCTAAAAGAAAGAAAGAGAAAATTTGAACAGACCTGTAACTAGTGAGAGAGACGGATTTCATCGTGAAAAACTTCCTAACAAGGAGAAGTCCAGGACTGTTGGGGTACACTCTGTGAGGTGTCTCTCTGTCCTTCCTCACCTACCTAAGGCATTCTCTGACTCTGATGGCCAATAGCCGGGCAGGAAGCAGAAGGCAGGACTTCCTGGAAGAGAGAAAGGACGATGCAGGTGGAGAGAGAGGCGTGGGGGATTCGCCAGCCAGGTGAGGAGGAAGAACAATTGTGGGGACTTTAATGAGAGGTAACTAAGTGGCCACGTGGCAGAACTCAGATTAGAGGAAACGGGTTAATTAAGATATATGAGCTAGTGGAGAATGAGCTTAAGCTATAAGTTCAGAGCTATAATTATAATAATTGTCTCTGTGTCATCATTCAGGTGCTGGCGGAACAGAGACAACACAGCACAGACACAGGACAAAATGGCTTCCCTGCCAAATTCCACAGACCACTCAAAGAAGTAATGGCCATCCTTTACAAAGTCTTTCAGAAATTGGAGAATAGGGATTGCTTCTAAACGTGATTTGTGAGGCCAGCTTCACCCTGATCACAAAGCTAGACAAGGACCCTTAAAAGCTGAATTAATTATGTAAAAAGAAAAACACCATGGGCCTCTGAGACTGAAGAAAATGTGGTCTGTGTATACAAGAGAATATTTCTGGTCCTAAAAATCAATTCTCGCCCCAGTCACAGCACAGCTGGGCCTTGATTATCACATACAAGGTGAAATAAGCCAGCCACAGACATCTACACCATGGTCTACAAGGTATTTGAAGTCAGCTTCAGAGAGCAGAAAGTGAAACAGTGAGTGCCAGGCCCTGGGAAAGGGACAAATGGGGAGCCACTGTTCAGAGAGTACAGCATTTCAGTTGTGACAGATAAAAGCTCTGGGGAGATCTGGGGCTCAGGCAGTGCACACAGTTCTGTTGAAAAAGTATAAACCCTTATAGCTAATTTAATGAACAATGGGAAAATAAGAAAAATTAGAAAAAGCATTCTAATGGAAGTCACAAAAATAAAAAGGATTGTACAAGACTGTGGGTAGACCAACCAATGGGATAGCTGTTCTGCACTATTCACTTAAAATTGTGCTACAAAGGATAGATTTCTTGTGCCTTCCCACAGCCCCCCCCCCCCCCCAACACACACACACTGCCACACTGCTGGGGGCAGGGGAGGGGAGTTATGGAGACTATGAGAAACATGGAAGGAAGGTTGGGAGTACTGACTCAAAGCTTTGTTTGTTTGTTTGTTTGTTTGTTTGTTTCAAGACAGGGTTTCTCCGTGTAGTCTTGACTGTCCTGGAACTGACTCTGTAGACCAGACTAGCTTCAAACTCAAGAGAGCTGTCTGCCTCTGCCTCCCCAGTGCTGGGATTAAAGGTGCACACCACCCCACCTGGCAATTCAATGCTTTTGAATGATTACTATGTAGCCACTTTGTTAGTGGAGTGGGAAATGTAGGGAAAGCCAAAAATCCAGTAAGTGTGTAACACATTTGCACACACACACCCCAAAATATGTGAAGTTTATCATTCGGAAGGGTCTTGACTTGTGGCTTATCAAACAACCTGCGTTGTGCATACCTATATTCTTGTGCACAGACTGAAGTCCCCCCATTATGAAGGGGCAACATTCCTGTACGCAGCCTGAAATCACTCTTCGGCAAGGGGACAAACTCAGGACTGACTGATACAATTCATATACCATAGGCCGCTTTCGAAGGAAAAAAAAGTGTGCACTTAAGAACTGTTTAGAACAATAACAGAGTTGTGTGTTCATTGCCACCAATTCCAAAACATTCTTCCTGCCCCCCAAACAATCCCTAGACCAACTGCAGGACTCCCCACCCACTCTCCCCAACTCCTGGGCCCAGAATTCACTAACCTACCCTCTATCTTTGTGAATTTGTCTTCTCTATGAGCATCTCTACTGAGCAAATGCTATTTCCTTTGGTATAACACATTACTGAAATTAGTCTAAAGACACCAAAGGTGATGAGCTTTAAGGAGCACATTCCTAAGAATAAGGAGGTCACCGGAATCCTGGGCACTGCTCTGCCACTGGCTGGTTGTGTGCCCAGTCTCTTCAAATACCAAGAGTTGGTTATACTGGAGCAATCTTTGGGGTTCTTTCCAGCATTAAAACAATTCTATGGCAATTGATATCCAATCAAATGTGTATTTTCAAAAGCAAAAATATTGTTACCGACTCAGTTCCAGGGCCTCAGTGCTGAAACAACCCAGTGCTGTGAATCGAACTGGGGACTTCAGGTATAGTTGACAAGTGTTCTACCACTGAGCTGCACCCATTATTTTGAACCATCCTTCTAAACCAACCGCCAGCAAACGAAGTTCCAGGAGCCCCACTGGACGGGAAAACTGAGAACCGGCTAGCACAAAGCTCCTGGGTAAGGTCTTCCTCTCCCTCTGGTCCCCTGCTTGTTTGATTCACTCAAGCTTGCAAAAGAGCAGACACAAAGAAATAGAAGAGGGAGCCTGGGGCTGGGTTGAAGACAAAGGCTGAGGTCATTCTGCCTCTGCGCATTCCTGGGGGCTCTAAACCCACACGGAGGGGTGCGGGGCGGAGGGGGGAGCTCACTATCGGGCTCTGTCCAGCAGAAGCAATGCCCGAAAACACGGGCCCCTGGGACCTAGCAGAGCCGCCCGCCCGGAGGCTCAGGGACCCAGACCCACCCTCACCCCACCCTCACCCCACCCTCAGAAGGAATCCAGTCCGAACAGCACTTAGGAGGACGTCCTGCAAATATTTACTCCAACCGAGTTTATTCTGTTAGAAGAAAGATGAGAGAGACTTTAGCGCAGTCTTGCTGGGATCCACGCCAGGCTTTTGCCCCTTCGGGATTCCCTAAGTAGTTTGGGAAAATGGGTGTATTTTATTTTTCCGTGTTGTGCCTCTAGTGAGACAAAGAAACTGATTTCCATACACACACAAAGAAATCAGACCATTGCTTTGTAAATGGGCCTCCGTCTGCCCACCATTTTTTTTTTTTTTTTTTTTTTTTTAGCACACCTCATAAACTATGATCTTGAACCCAAAATCCGTGCAAAGATCTCTCAATCCCGGCTCCCAGCCAGTGGTCAGTCTCTACCTCCAAGGACTCTGGTTGGTCTCAAGGCTCGTCTGTTTCCCTCTGTGCTCGGTGCCCACACCCCTCTTATCTCTGCTGCCCCTCCCTCGGCATGACCTCATCTTTTCCCCTCAGCCCCCTCCAGTCAGCTAGCCCAAAGTCAACAATGAGGGCTAGCTCCATCCAAATGCTTTCCTTCCTCCAGCCCCATGCCTACCCCAGAGCCTGTCTCAGAAGGCTCTGGGCCTCTGGCAGGGGAGGTAAGCACCAGGGAGCTTGGCAGTAATCTTCCTTCCGTGGCTCCTGCCCCCAGCTGCTTCAGAGTTGGAAGGCAGCTCAGCTTAAGGCTGCAGTCTCCCTTTACCTCCGATGGGCTGGCACCCTCCCCCTGCCCACTCCCCCACCACTAAACCCTCGTGCCACCGCTGCATCCCTTCCCACTCCCACCCCGCCTTGGCAGCCACATTGGATCAGGACAAGCTTCTGCCCCTCCTGACACTCCCCCCTCCCCCCATTGCTGACAGCCATTCATGATCAACATCTCCTTTAAACTTCACAAGAACAGCATTTCAGGCATCTTTCAAGGTCTAGAATCTAGTTAGTTCAGGGCCAAGGAACGCCTGTCTTCTTCTTTCCTCAGAGGCAAAGATTCCTGTCTGATTCAGGTTCCTTCCCTGCCAGTGAGGTCATGTCTTCCTGTGGACTCAAACCTTCAGAAGTCTGTGTGCAGTCTATCTGGATTATGAGCAAACTTCTAGAACACAGCTCTGTCAAGTCCAGAAATAGGGCAGGACACCAAGATTCTGTCTAGGGCACAGATAGAAAATTTATTATGGCAGAGGTTTCTAGAAACGCATGTTTGATATTTAAGAGTCCTAAGGGAGATGTTTGCTTCTCTGTAAAACAATATTCTCTTCACAGTAGCCAGTTTCAGAGCAGCTTTGGGACGACTCAACTTGAGAACAAGTTAAAAATAGTTGTGTTTGACGACTCACATCAGGAAAAGCAGGGCTACAGAAGCCTTGCCCCCTTCAACAAATACATCAGGGGCGTTCAGAATGTGTTAAAAGTTTAACACCCTCCAAACTAGGAGCTCTCCACAACAATTATCCCTACCCTATTCTAAAGGGAGTGTGAGCAACAGAATAGGTTACAGCAAACCTAAAAAAAGAAAAGAAAAGAAAAGAAAAAGCAGACACATTATTCTTTCTGTCAGTTAAGAAACCAAACTCTTGTATTACTACAGAGATAACCATGAATTGCTTTAAGTAAATAAAAAATAGCAATACCCAGGCTGAGTAGATGGCTCAGTGGGTAAAGTGCTCACCATGCAAGCATAAAGTCTTGAGTTTGAATCCCCAGAACATACATAAAGCTAGGCACAGGAGAGAGAGAGAGAGAGAGAGAGACTTCCCAGCATAACTATGACCAGGTGGGATCATGCCCGGAAGCTCAGTAATCAGCTAACATGGCCTGGTGCATTCAGAAGCAAGCAAGAGACCCTGCCTCAAACTGGTTGGAATCGAGGACCACCCAGGCTATCCTCTACCGAAACATGGCACTGGCACGGGCACTCACATAGATTAAACACGTAAGCACACATACACTATACATACAACCCACACACAGATAAAAGCAACACTACCTCCTCACCTTCCATAATAGCCTTACAGGTAAGAAGCTCTGCTATGAAACATCATCTCAAAGAGTCTCCCGGGATAAACTTTCAAGTCAGAGGAAAGCACGGTCTATTCTTTCAGTCAGAAGCTTTTTCAAGCAGGGATCATGTCTCATTTGTAAAGGCATTTTCTACTTTTCCTTCAAAAACTTGGCAAAATACAGAACCCCATACATTGTTGATAAAATAGCCTCAAGTGGACTTTTCTCCTTTTTCTGAAGTAAAGCTCTATGGAGCCCCTCCCCCCACTCCCAGATCAAAGAGTCAAGAAAGTGCGAGTATTCTGTTTGACTAACAAAACACTGACCAACCATGCTTGTCTAACAGCTGTACATGCGTCTCATTTACCATCCAGAGCTTCAGAGGAGTCAGAGAGGTTAAGCTACTTGCCAAAAGTCACCCAGCTAACAAGAGGCAGAACCTGGCTGAGACAGGTCTGTTTGCTGCGGAAGACAAATACTCCCAAGATCCCCTTGACATCCGGGCAGGGCGGCGCTGTCGCAATCCTCCTGGCAGGGTGCTTCCTCTGGGAAACAACTCCCAGCTGCAGAGGTCCTTCCCTAGAGCCAGGAACTAAAGAAGGGTGAGCCTGGAAAGAGTTCGTCCTTCCCTGGAGCCAGGAACTAAAGAAGGGTGAGCCTGGAAAGAGTTCGTTTCTCGCCTACCACAGGAGCTCTTGGACCAACAGGCTTTAGGAAAAGCAAACTTTGGGACAGACACTTCCACCCCGCGCGCACGTTCCCGCACACCCCCAAGAGTACGCAACAACAACAGCCCAGCCATGATCAGACTAGGCTCACTTCTGAGACTAGCTGTATAGCTCTTGACTGGTCCTTTGGTCTTGGCGCACAAATTCTGTCTTGCTCCCCACACAGTCCTTCCTTCCCCTCCCTCCTGGACTCCCTCTATTCTGCCGTTCTTTGCTCTCAGCCCTTCTAACCTACCTTCCTTTTCCTTGGCTTTTCTTCAGAAATCATTCAAGAAAGGAACATACAAAGTTCTACTATCTCCGGCAGATTGTTGCAATCCGACAGCATTTAGCTGGTAAAGCAACATTCCAGATCATCTGTGGCTAAAGGCTTTGTCTCCGCATCATTGCCGGTCTGTGGAGAGGAACAGACTCGTTTTACATGGTCCCTAATATCTTGCTCCTCTGTGCATGCCAGATGTTGCGGGAGGCTGATGCTGAAGTGGTCCCTGGAAGCTATCAGCTGGACCCCATTGTCATGGTCAGGCAAACTCCTGCTCTAGCCTCTGGGCTTTTACCAAGGCTGAACTTCTCTGACTCTGGCTTTTTGCTCTGCAACAATGCTGAATAATCTTGAGAAAGAATGTCTTAAGGTCAATATCTGTGTGGTTTCATTGGCTGCTCTCCCAAATAAGGAATTCTCAGATTCCAGCACGCCAGACTCCTCCAAAGCAACTTTGTAACCCAGATGGACCCTGGCTGCCTCTGTGAAGCCTCTGGGGGTGTGTGCTCTGGAAGGGCTGGGACCCTCACTAGCTGCTGTTACAGGGTTGGTACTAGGGAAGCCTAGCCCATCATGAGGGCATCATGAATAACCCCCCCCCCCCAAAAAAAAAAAAAAAAAAAAAACATTTGCTGTGATGGTATGGTGATCAGTCCCACGGAAGTTTTCCCTTGAAGAGTTTGAAACAAAAACAAAAAGGAGCATGCGCATGCCTTGCTCCCATCTAGGCCGTTCGGAGCATGCGCATGCCTCGCCCCCACCTAGGTCAATCAGAGAGGCCAAGGCAGCAGAAGCCGTATTAGCACATATGTTGTGCACACCATATTATTCAATCACAAACATGTGTGGTATTTTATTCATGTGACAGGAAATACCATTTGCACAATATTAAGCCACAGCATAGTCTCCCAGTACCTTCAGAAACTACCAGCTTTGGTCTCAGCCCCGTTCCCCAGCCCACCCCTTCCTGGAGGCAATTAACTTGCACTTTTCCTGACTATTTGCTGAAGTGTGCTTCCTTATCTGTCCCTCCTTGGTTTTGAGAGTAGTGACAGATGCTTGCTCTCTAACCAGACTTTACCAAATTCAAAGGCTGCTTCTAAAAGAATCCCATCAACTGTGCCCATCGAGACCTGAGCAAATGTAAACAGTGTTTAAGTTTGCGTCCTCATTTTAGGATGACGTAGCCCCACCCCCATCAGAGTGCCTGCCTGAGAAAACTCAGGGCTGCCTAAAGACTCTGTATCCACCAGCTCTGGAGGTAGGACCCTGGGCTCCAAAAGAGAGCAGGAGCTGACTCTGACAAAGCCAGTATGTAACCATTCAAGGCTCCTGTGGCCCACCCTTCCTGCTTTGTTCAGTCCAGCCTCAACTGCACAAGTCCACACTGAGCTGAGGGCAGTTGAGCTGGTACTATCTTTCCCTTGCTTCTGGTTACAATCCCTTCTTCCCCTCACATATGAGCAGATAGCAAACCAAACTGCCCCTGGAAGGGTCTTCACAGGAACAAAACTGTGGAGGTGGGTTGCGATTTTAAATTGTGTTGTTTGGGGTGGGGGAGGGGGCTGTCTGTTTGCTGTTGTATTGGTATCTTGATTTGTTGTGGTGCTAGGGGTAGAACTCACAACACTACCTATGCTAGGCATGAGCTCCACCACTGGGTTGTACCCTCAGCCTTAAATTTTTATGTCTCACATCCTGACATTTCAACAGGTATTCAGCACTATCATACACACTACAGAAACTTGCAGAGCAGAAGCCCAGAGCCTCAGTTGCTCATCTGTCCAATGGTAACATGAACATTTTCTTCCCAAGTCTGGCACGGTGGCTCACCTCTGTAATCTCAGCCCCTAGGAGGCTGAGGCAGGAGTGTCCTAAACCCAAGGCCACCCTGTACTACACAATGAGCTGACTAGGTTAACCTGTATAGACTGAGACCATCTTTTTAAAATGAAGAGGGCTGGAGAGATGGCTCAGTGGTTAAGAGCACTGACTGCTCTTCCAGAGGTCCTGAGTTCAATTCCCAGCAACCACATGGTGGCTCACAGCCATCTGTAATGGGAGCAGATGCCCTCTTCCAGTGTGTCTGAAGATAGCTACAGTGTACTCATATAAATAAAATAAATAAGTCTTTTTTAAAAATGAAGTAAAGAGCAGACAAATGAGTATTTACCTCATGTCAATTGCCTCACAGTTAAGTACCCTTATAGGTTTTCCCTCCTCCCTCTCTCCCTGCTTCCCCTCTGCCCTTAGCCTATAATGAGCTCTGGAGACTGGAGAAGTATTAGATTGATGAGAAGCCCTATCTGTCTCTGCTGAGCCTAACTTAGGACCACGCCCCACCCCTAGTCAGGACGGTGTAGCTCCAGTGATGCTTGAATCTCCCTCTGGGCTGTTTCTTTGTTGTTGGCTAAATGTTTGCATACCCACAAAATTCATATGTTGAAACTCTAATTTCAGTTGATAGTATTAGGAGATAGCACCTCTGGAAGGTGAATAGGTAGTGTAGGTGGAGCACTTAGGAATAAATTGTGTAAAAGAAGAAAACAGACAGGAGGAAGAGGAGAGGAGAGCAGAAAACCAGCTTGCTGTTTGTGGTGACCAATCTTCATTATCAATTTAACTGGACTTAAAATCTCCATGGAAACACACATCTTGATGTGCTATAAGAGTATTTTCCAGGAATTTTTCACTAAAGAAGAAAGACCTGCCATAAATGTGGGTGCTTGGTGGACACCATGCAAGAAGAGCTGCAGTGGGCAAGTGAGCTCCCTAGAGAAGGTCTATTGTCTTGCTCAACTGTAATGGGCATGCTCTGGAGAGGCATAGCCCCAGAGACTTACTTCCAAGATTACTTCTTGCTACTGGTATACTTCCTCATGTTTGTCATTACCACATTCCTCATTCATGTGGCTTGGTGTGAGTGGACACTGGGAGAGTCTCACTGCCTGGTGTGATTACTTCCTGGGTGATAGCCCACCCTATTGGGCACATTTCCTGCAAATCAACATGAAGATGAACTTTCATGAATTAATGCTGTTTAGATGAATTAATGACTTTATAGAATTTCTGATTTGTTCAAATAATTTTAGAAAGAATTTTTAAAAAGATGGTTTTAGTTGTTTTGCCAGAAAGATGTAATAAAGTTAGAATCAAGAATAGAATGTGCCCCCTCCTCCTAGTAAGTAACAGCCGCATAATTAAAAATACAATAAACTTTCATAAATTGCACTAAAAAGATAAATAGGCTTGGGACAGATTTGTGATCAAGGAAAAACATTCATTCTAGGTCAGGTCCAAGGATGAAGCCATGGGTGTGCCCTATTATAAAGCAAGGCCAGGTGAAACTGTTGCTTTGAACTTATAATGAGCTTATAAAATAAAACACTGCTTTGAACTTACTACCAACATTCTTCTGTAATTCCTTTTTTGTATAACATTTTATCTATGAGGTAATTTTTTTTTTTTTTTACATAGAAGACTTTTGTCTAAAAACATTATAAAAAGCTGAAAGCAAAAATTAAGGTTTGGTATAGCCCTTTCTGCTTTACCCAGTGTGCATGTGTCTGTGTGTGTGTCTGACTTTTCTTTTCTTTTCTTTTCTTTACTTTACTTTTCTCTCTGGCTCACAAAGAGTTAACGACCTCCAAACCTCTAGCCTGGCCAGTGAGAGGTCCATGAGTTGAAGAGAAAAGAGCTCAAGTAACTACAGTTTCTTTTATTTTACCCCTGTTGCTATCAGCAGGAGTTAATAGCCAGAAGCCATCAGCTTTTGGGCCCAGAGTAGCAAGAGAGAGTTAAATTGTCAAAAAGTCATCAACTTTTGGCTCCAATCACCTACGCCATACCTCATTGCTTTCCTCTGGTACATGGATGCCTAGTAGACCTCTGCAGGTGCTGCCATCAACGGGCTGGGGTACCACACTAAACAAAAAGAAAAGCATGAGCTGACTAACAGCATTCACCTCTCTTCTTCCTGACAGTGGATGAATTGTGACCAGCCACCTCATGTTCCTGCCACCATGATGGACTTCACCCTCAAATTGTAAGACAAAACAAGCCCTGCCTTGAGTTATTTTCGTCAGGTATTTTGTCACAGCAATGAGACAGGACTAATACAGTCTGTCTCCCATGAGACTACAATGAGAGTTGACAATCTGCAGCTCTCACCAGAACCCAACTGTGTTGGCATCCTGACCCCAGGCTTCCAGCCTCCAGATCTGAACTGAAGAAATTCTAAATACACTATCTCCCAAAGTAAGAAGTCAGTAGGAGTGAAAATGAGAGAGAGAGAGAGAGAGAGAGAGAGAGAGAGAGAGAGAGAGAGAGAGAGAGAGAGAGAGAGATTGATTCAATGTGCTTGTAAAATCCTGATATAAATAAAGGATTGGTAAATCTCTTCATGGCAACATCTTCCAACATCTGTGTTCTAATAAATTACTGAAGCCTACTCATGTTCCCAGGAGCTTGCACAGAACACCACGGAACTAGAGTGCACACAGTTGGCTTTAACTCTGATCACCTCAGCCTTCTCTGTCTATTGCTAACTTCTCTATTGCTAACTTCTCTATTACAGCCTTGAGGTTTGGCTCTGGACCCACAGTGGTGTCTTTGAACTAGTAGGCTCTTGGCATAGCTCTAAGGACAAGCAGCAGCCACATGTCTTCCTTGTTACAACAGTGGCCCACATAACCAGATATCCTCACCTTTGCTTTCCCAGACAAGGAACAAAAGCTTCCACATGGAATATGTTTACCTTTGACTGGAGCAAGCATGCAAGAGCATCCTCTAGGCACTGAGGGCAGCATCTAGAAGCTCCTATCACTGTTCATCTGTGGCCACCACACTAAAGCTTCCTGCCCTTGGGCCCTGGTCCTTCCTGGCCAAGGAACAGAACCCATAAGGGGTGAAAGAGGCTCAGACTGTTCCATGGGGTAAGCTTCTAGAAGGCTACGCAATACTCAGTATGAGTTCTGCCTGTGGCCATGGGATCACAACTGCCTCCTCCCAACTCCACCATGTCCCAAGCTAATCATCTCTCCTTACCACCCACTGGTCAGGTCTGAGGTCTGTCTCGGTAGAAATGTCTACCAAGAGGCCAGATACCAGAGACTCTCTTAAGAAAAGAGAAAAGCAAATGCTGAGCATGCAATGGAAGTGTTTGCTGATCTAGGAAAAGGTCCACTCCTGCAGTAGAGAAAGGGGAAAGACACAGAGCACTTACAGTTACAGCGAGGCTGCTTTACAGAGACAAAGAGAGAAAGACACACTCAGGAAGGCCTAGGTCAAAGCCGGGCTGAGACCAGGGACAATACAGATATGCTGTTCATGATTAGGTCATTAGATCTGGGGCGATGAAGGTGAGATGAGTAAGACCAAGCTGCCCCTCTAGAGCAAAGGCCTCTCTATCCTGCGTGGGAGCTGGGTCCATAGGCATGTCTCTCTCTACAGCTTCCAGAGCCCATTTTGCTCCCTGGGTTCAACAGGGAGACAATCCTGATCATGACCTTCTTCATGATCTACCTTACCTGCCTTCTGCTCACAGGAGATGCATTTAAAAAGGATCCTGGGGCTGCCTACTCTCCAGGAAGTTCCACCCACCCTGGCCATCAGAAGGAGACAGACAAGCATTCTTCACTGGGGTAAGAGCCTAACGCAAGGCCTGCTTTCAGAGCAGCCTTCTGGCATTTGGCTTCATGGGCTCTTCAATGGAAAAAGAGAAACAGAGAGAGAAATAAGAAAGGGCACCATCCCCCAGGGGCCCTGTGGTTACCAGACAACCTCAGCTCCTGAGCTCTGGTTATGAATTCTTCTGGGAAACCTCAAAAAGGCTGCCCAATAAAACTAGCTGCAGGGGGTATTGTTATGATCACACATCTCAGACATGCAAATCTTCTTCCTTGCAGCCTGTCACCCTCCTGAAAATGAGCAAAACTCTTAGAAGTCTAAAAATCTACCACTAAAGACTTAAATAGTTTTTACTCTATTCATGTGTGTGTGTGTGTCTGTGTGTGTGTGTGTGTGTGTGTGTGTGTGTGTGTGTCTGTGTGTCTGTGTGTCTGTGTGTCTGTGTGTGTGCGTGTGTTTGTACATGTGTACACCCCCATATACCGCAACAAGAGTGTGTAGGACATGAAGACAGCCAAGACGAAAGCTTTGAGGTTTTGTGATAGGTAGTTAGGTCTAGGAGAAACAAGGCCAAGCTGCCTTCTGGAAGGGAAGGGAACACAGAGCCTTTTGACCCTGCATGAGTTCTGGGCCCTTGGCCAAGTCGCCATGGCTACAAGGCAGTACTGTTGCTTGGGCAGATGCCTGAAAGTCTGAGGGTCTTAGGGACCAAACTCAGGTCTTCAAACTTAGCAGCAAGTGCTTTTACCCACTGAATTACCTTACCAGCCTCAGACCTACAGTCTTAGTGGGGGGATAACCAATCAACTCCTTTGCTATAAATATTGATGATAATAGTAGCAAAAAAATAATTTGTCTTAATTAACTTGTAATTATTTTAGTGTTTTGAGAAAAGATAAAGAGTTAAATGGCCCAGAGAGGACATTTAATCCTCTAAAATGGAATTCTTCCTCTGATTAGTGGCAAGCTTTGCTCGCCTGTGAGCCGCCTGTAAGATTTAAGGAACTATAGCTGGCAGAGACAGTCATCTAAGAGAGTGACCCCTGGAGGCAGGCTCTGGAGCATGTCGGTGCTGTCCTGTGGTACACACATACACCCCAGCTTCTTACTGAATGAAGATTGCAGCACTACCCCTAAGTGCTGGCTTCTGGGTTATACACCCCAAAGACCACATACACACCCAGTAATGCCTGGCAGGTGACAGGCAAAATTGGAAAATTCCATATTTGAGTACTGGGGCGTAGCTGCAAGTTACCTCAACTCCCTAAGAAATGAACCGGCGTTACTGTTGGGTTTGAACACTTGACTCCCACCACACATACACCTCCATGATGAAACTTAATCTCCAACATGACAGTATTGGGGGTGGAGCCTGTGAAGGGGTGAGCATGTCCTGAGGGCTCCTCTTTATGAGTGGGACTGGTACTCTTACAAAAAGGCTCTAAAGAGCTTGTTAAATTCAATCATGTGAAAGCACAGAACAAACCAAGCTCTAAGTGGACATTTGATCTTGGGCTTCACAGGCCCCCGGGCTGCAAGCAATAACTTTCTACTGAGTGTGCATTCTTCAGGCTTAAGGAGTTTTGTTATATACACGGCGAACAGCTGGGACAGTTAGCATCCGTTAAAAGGTTCTGAGGAAGACTACAAAGATGGCCACTGCTACAGAATCCTGCTCCTAAGGGGCTCCTAACCTGGTAGAAGAGCCAAAAGAAACAACAAAATGGAGGATAAAATGTGCTCATCCTCTGCTAAGTCCATGGAAAGCTAAGAGAAGACAGCAATTCTGGCTCCTGGGCTCAGGTGGAGGCTTCGAGGGGAGAGGTGCCTGATCAGGTAGAGAGGTAAACCGAACGGTAGTGATTTAGGCTCTGCTCCTGTTTCCACTGACGGGTCACGTGCATGCCAATACCAGTGTAAAGATATTCCCTCACGTGGCCTTAGTGTCCCTGGGATCAAAATTAGTTCCCTTCCTCATCACCATGAAGGTGAGACCTGGGTAATCATGGCTGCAGGTATGTCCCACAGCAAATGAATCTGGTTTTTTCCAGGGCCAGAGCTGGCTGTAACTGACCAGAAAACACCCACATCTACATATAGGCTCCACCCACCAAATGAGAGAACAAAATTGTGCTTGCTTTTGTCCTCACCACCCCCATGGAATTCCACAAATGTGTATGTGTATGAATATGCTTGAGTCATCACAAAATTAGAGATTATTTTTAAAGCATTGACTTAGGGCTTAGTTATAAACCAGATATCAAAGATCAGCTTCCATTGATGTCTTGATCCCAAATATAGATATTAATAATATTCATATTTCTAGGTTTGGGGAACATTTGCAAAACACATGTGAATTCTATCATATGTCAGAAGGTATCAAAAACTTTGCAATTATTTTGCATGGAAAAATAGACTAGCTGTGTGTAACCAGATACCAATGGCTGTTTCTGCCAAGACAGGGTCTCTCCCATTAGCCTCTATTTAACCTCATGGAGTTCATATTCTGATTGTGCAGGCCCTGTCTCTGAACTCTGGGTGACTCCTGCATGTTTGAAGGCAATCCCTGGTGCTTTTGCATAGCTCTGCCTGGCAAGACATATAAACTCCTAATAGATCCAGTCCTGCCCAGAAAGGGCTCAGCCAGCTCTCAGTGCTGGCTGCTGGCCAACCCTAATCCCACCCAGCTCAGTGATCTTCCCACATCCATCTCTCCACCATGAATGCATTCTTCTCTTGCTCTTTGCACACAGAAGCTCCCTCTATAAGTCCCGCATGCTGTCCGGCTGGGACTTGATCAGTCAGTAGTGAGTAGGGGTAATGGTATTTTTATAGCTCTGTATCTCTCTGGCTCTACATTTAAACTAGTTCCTGGTCTCAAGGAATTGCCAACATTCCTTCAAACTCCCACAAACCATAAGGATTCACTCTCCCAAGAAGGAATCCACTGAGAAGTGGGTGCCTCCCTGGCTGACTCTCAAGGTCTCAAGGACTCCTGCAAGCACACTGCAAGCTGGTGGCTTCCCCAAGATGAAGGGCCACAAGAACATCTCCCCTCCCACTCTTCCCAAGTCCCACATGTCCCCTCCTCCAGCAGGAGAGGTTGTTTCCTATACCCCTGATTCTGGTTAGCTCCTGGTTGCTCTCTCAAGTGCAATATGGCAGAAGGGACAGCTCAGAGCACAAGCAGAATGTCACTTTGCTGCTTGTAGGAACCATGGGATGAAGGCCTGGAGGCAGAGGTTTGGGTGTCCTGACCAATACCTTCAGGAATGGTACTCCATCACCCTACCTGCAGCCACAGGAGAATATCTAAGTAGGGACACCCAGCTGAACCCACGTCATCCACAGACCCAGAAGACAGCACAGGAACTCTACTTTTAAGTCTCTACTTTTGTTGTACATGCCTGTGTGGTAAAATATATATAAATGTTACCATTTGACCATTGTTTAGCATATATTTTCCTACCATTAAGAACATCCATAGGCTGGGGAGATGTATCTATGGGTAAAGAAGCTTATTATGGGGCTGGAGAGATGGCTCAGTGGTTAAGAGCACTGACTGCTCTTCCGAAGGTCCTGAGTTCAAATCCCAGCAACCACATGGTGGCTCACAACCATCTGTAATGAGACCTGATGCCCTCTTCTGGGGTGTCTGAAGACAGCAACAGTGTAGTTATATATAATAAATAAATAAATCTTTGAAGGAGGAGGAGGAGGAGGAGGAGGAGGAGGAGGAGGAGGAGGAGGAGGAGGAGGAGAAGCAGCTTATTATGCTAGCTGTATAAACTGAGTTTGGATCCTGAGAACCCAGATAGTAGTGCAATACCTTTAATCCCAGCATGCCCCTATGGGGAGATGGGAGATTGGGACAGACATCCAAGGGCTAGCAAGCCTGGCTCATGCAGCAAAGAGACCATGTCTCAAACAAGGTGGAAGACAAGGACCAACCCCCCAAAGGTCTTACACCCACACACATAGTACCCCATGTGCTGCACGAACATACAGACACACACTTGCACACACACACACACACACACACACTCACATACTGCCACCATCCATTCCCAGAATTGTTCTTCCTTAAGTGAAATTTTACACCAGACAAAGCAGTGACTCCTTGCTACGTCCTCCACCCCCTGTAACCATCGCTTCTCTTCCCCTCTCCATGAACTTAACTACTGTGGGACCTGTTATGACTGGAATCTTGCACTATTCATCCCTTGAGTCTGGTCATTTCTCTTAGCATCGTGTTTTTAAGATTCATTCACAGTGACGCAGGAATCGGAATTCCACCCCCTTCCAAGGCTGGATAGCACTGCGCTGCGTGGATAGACCGTATTTGCTCCTCCACCCAACCACTGATGAGAATCTCAATACAGAGTGAGGCTCTGTAGCAATAGTCAAGTAGACTGGTGCAGTCAAAGGCTGGGGCAGCAAAGTCCCAGGCAGATGTCAGGACCCACTGGGTCTGGCAGAAATGCAGAGCAGCCCCAGGAAAGCTCAGTGTGTGTGTGTGTTTGGTGACTGTCCCAGAATCCAGCCTCCCAAAAGCACTTCTTACAGAAGGCTGGGTGTGACTTCAAGTCTCCACATCAGGAACTGATGGAGTCTTCCTCACACCTGGGTTCTCTGTCCTAGTGTAGGCTATGGACCTAGAGCCCAGGAAACATTTGGCAAAAGTACCTTCTTCCAGGTAAGTTTCCGTTAATCCCAGTGTATCTCACAAGATCTCTAAGAGGAAAGAACTGTGCCCAGGAAGGTACAGGGGAGCAACGGTTATATCTGGCAAGAAAGAGGGACCACAGCAGCATAGATGGCTGGGGAGATTCACCCCAGGCAGTCTGGAATCTCAAAGACTGGCTCAGAACCAGGTAGGCAGACAGTGCAGACTGCCAGCTACAGAGTGGAGGCCTTGTGAGAGAGACATGCAGAGTCTCAAACTGAGCCAATAGGACATGGGTCCATATTTAGCTCCTTTCAGCTTTTTGTGCCTAATCCCCAGGGCTCAGGAGCAATAGAGTCTCGTCTTCCTATTAGAAGGTCGAGGACAGGGTTTGACCCTTGGAATGGTACAGGAAATGGAGGGTAGTGAGAGACTTGACCCATGCTGAGTTATATACTGAGCCCTGTTATGCCTGGGACAGCAGTCTTCCCTCACTACCAAGGGACCACATCAGTTCTACTGTGTCTTTCAACCTTCAGACATCACATCAGCTGCCAACTGCCATACCCAGAACCCTAGGTCTGCCTCCAAGGTCCCACCACCTTTCACACTAGACAGAAACAGCTCCATCTCTTTCATGGTTTTCCTGAAGTGTGGCTACCAGGACAGCATATGGTAGGAGCCAGCAACTCTGTTTAGGCTTCCTTCACCTACCTCAGGTCTTGACTGTAAAATGACAGGCTCTCAACCTTTGGGGGGGGGGGGCAGTCACACAGCATGATAAGTGTGTCCTTGGAAGTCTGAAACATTGGGAGCTGTATCTGCTGCTGCGGCTGCTGCAGTGCCTGCGGCGGCGGCGGCAGCAGCTTGCGTGCAGGCTCAAACTCTGAGTCTCTATGGGTCTGGGATTGGTTCCCAAGCAAATTCTTCTGGTACAATGACCACACAGAGAGAAAAATCTTGCTGCGGGGTGAATACAGTGCTGTTAGCAAACAGAGCGAGCTGTCTGGGCCAGGGGCTGGGCCAGGAGGCTGGGAAACTGTGTCCTGGCCCAGTTGGTCTGCCAGTGAAGTAAGCGTGCCACTTAGCCACTCTCAGGGCTTCTTTCTTCATGTGCATAATAAAGCTTGCAAGCCACCCACATCCCAGACTGTGAAGGCAGTGAACTTGAGGAAAGGGAAGAAAAAAGGGAGGGGGACTGGATGCATAGAAATGTGGTAATATTTAGCATAGAAAGGAGAGAAAGGGAAGAGGCAAAGAAAAATAAAAGGAAGGAAGGAAGAGGGGAAGGGAGAGGAGGAGGGAAGGGAGGGAAGAGAAGGAGAAATGCAGGCATTTGGGGTGAGGTGTGTAGTCAAGAAAGCCAAGAAAGATACTGGGGCAGGAGGCTCCTGGAACAGCCTCTCCATGCCAGTGAGCCAGGATCTAGGTTAGACATTCCTCCAGCAGAGAAAAGCAGAGGGAGGGAAACGAGGCTGTCCATCATCAGAAGCACAGGCTCAGCTCTGCTCAGAGCAGGAAGCTGCACTCACTGCAGTACGGAATGGAAGTGTTGAGATGGCCCCAAGGACCCCCAAGCAGAACCCCCAAGCAGGACCACCCCTGAGCAGGACCCCAGAGCAGGACCCCAGATTAGGACTCCTCAAGCAGGACTCCTGAGCAGGACCCCCAAGCAGGACCCCCGATTGAGACCCCAAGCAGGACCCCCCGAGTAGAACCCCCAAGCAGAACTCCTAAGCAGGACTCCTGAGCAGGACCCCCAAGCAGAACCCCCAAGCAGGACCCCCAAGCAGGACCTCTGAGTAGGACTCACCCGAGCAGGACCCCTGAGCAGGATCCCTGAGCAGAATCCCTGAGCAGCCCACATGGTGACATACAAAGTACAATTAGGAAGCTCTGCTTTGAGAAGTCAAAGACTAGAGTCCCCAGAGGTCACAGTCACCAGGACAGCAAGTTGCAACCATATCACACCACAAATGGCTGGTGTGTCCCTGTTGTCTATCTCACTAAAGGAAGAGGTATGAGATCTGAGAGTTTAGAGGGAGGGTCTCCCAGAATTAATTTAAAAACTAAAAAAGCCTTAACTTAGTCCAATTTCATAATTCAGGAGTCTCTCCTTTCTCTCTCCCCCCTCATTCCTCTCTCTCTCTCTCTCTCTCTCTCTCTCTCATATCTCATTGTGTGTGTGTGTGTGTGTGTGTGTGTGTGTGTGTGTGTGTGTGTGTGTGCATGCGCATCACATGTGGAAGTGAAACGGCATCTTTTGCATACATATGTATGGAGGTCAGAGGCGAATTTCAGAGTCACTCCTCAGGTGTTGGTGACCCAAAGGAGAAACAACCCTCATTTCAACACTTGGTCCCCAGTTGGTGGCTCAGTCTGGGGATGTGGTGCAGCCTAGCTGGAAGAAGTAGGTCATTAAAGGTGGCTTTGAGAGGTCAAGTCTTGCTTCACTTCCAAGTTCCCTCTTCTCTGCTTCAAGTCAGTGATTGACAATGTAACACTTAGCTTTCTGCTCCAGCTAACACAACTCTCGTCATGCCACGTCCCTCTTCTGCTGCCACACCTCTCTCCTGATGCCACGCCTCTCTCCTGATGCCAGGACTCCCCCGACATTAGGGACTCATATCCCTCTAAAACCATAGTAAGCTCAAGTAAACCCTGTTTTCCTTACATTGCCTTTGGTTGTGGTGGTTTGGTTTAGTTGTAAGAAGTGACTGGTAGAACCTTGTTTGTTAAAGCAGAATCTCTCACGGAGAATCAGAGCTCACCAATTAGGCAAGTCTGGTCCCAACAGGTTCCTGTCTGCCTCCTTGGTGCTGGGATTAAAAGCATGAGCCACCTTGCCTGGCTAGGGATATCAATGCTGAGGAATTAGCCAGAAACTGCATAGACTCTTCCATGGATAGAGACCTCATTATTTTATGACTTCATTTCATTCTCACTTAGACAGGATTAAACTCTTCTATCTCATATTAACCCTACTGTATGTAATCTCCAGGGTCCATCTGTGTTGTGTTTAACAGCCTTCCCTCACCCACCTTTCAGCTAACCCAAAGAAGCTGTTGATGAACTGCATTGGGTCTTCCCACACTTCGCCAGAACAGGAGGAGTCTTCATCCTGTCCCTGGCAGCACCTCGCCCAGCCCCCTCTACCCTTCTTCCAGCAGTGGCTAGCCTTAACCACACACTGCCATGATCCTTAACTTCGTACTGCCTCAAAGCACTGACTGCTGCTTCTGCTTTGCCCAGCCATCTCATACCTATGAGTTCTGTGCTCATTTTACAACCATTGGCCTCTTGCCCTAATACAATCAAAAGCAGAGGGACTGTCAGGAATCTGCACATGATCAGGCCAACACTGAACAATCCCAAGTTCATTCCACATGAACAGAAGACAACCAGTTGTTTTTTTTATAAGAAAATGACTAGAATGTTCAACAGGCATTGCATACTGTGTTTTCTCAGATTTCATTTGACAAATGGAATGAGAGAGGCCCAGAGAGGTAAAGTGTTGATCCCAGGATAATACAGATGAAAAGATGGGACATGAACTCGTAACTTTGCTTTCCATATTCTTCCTGTTGCAGTTAAGTGGAAACAAAGCTATGGTGTGCCTATTTTCTGAGTATGATTGGGGCAAATTTTCTCTACTTTGCATGTTTGTGCATTCTGTCCATTTTTATTTAAACAGTAACCCACTGAAACGGATATGTGTTTAGAAATAATTTAATGTTTGAAGAACCCTTCCTCTAAGGATCTATGTCTTGGGGAATGTGATTGAGAACATGCAATGTGTGTGTGTGTGTGTGTGTGTGTGTGTGTGTGTGTGTGTGTGTGTGCACGTATGAGCATGTGAACACACATGTATATTAATTATCTTGTGCATGGACACAATGTGACAGTGACAGAGTAGAAGGGAAAGGTATGACAGTAGAGGGAAGGACACAGAGGCAAAAGGCACAGCAGGGAAAGTAGGCCAGAGAGCTGAGGGCAGCGGTGATCGGAAAGCAACCAACATAATGTATGAGATGTAATGAGGAAACATCTTACTCTGTGAACTAGAATTTAAAAAATTACGTGGAGCATGATGTCACCAGACAATAATCCCAACACTCAAGAATCTGAGGCAGGAGGACTGCCATGAGTTCAAAGACAGCCTGGTCTATAGAAAATATCATATCAACCAAGATGTGTGTGTGTGTGTGTGTAGATAGATAGATAGATAGATAGATAGATAGATAGATAGATAGATAGATAGATAGATAGATAATATAGATTTGAAAAGGGTTAAGTAAATTCTATGTTAACTGAAATGAAAGAGTTGGCACAAATTAACAATATTAAGTACATAAAGAAGAACAGTAAGCTACAGTCAATGTCTATAAGGCCATAAAGGAAAACTGTGAATAACTTTATGTTAATAAATCTAAGAACACAGAACACAGGCTGCACAGATGGCTCAGCAGCTGAGAGCATTTGCTGCTCTTACAGAGGACCCAGGTTTGACTCACTACAGTCTGTAATGCTAGGATTAGTGGATCCAGTGTCCTCTTCTGGTCTCCAAGGTCTCTTGCTTTGCATGTAGACAAAAGATACATACTCACAAAATAAAAATTAATTGATTAAAAATTAAAAAGTAAATCTGAAAACACCTAAGTAGATCTTCTTAATAATAATCAAAACTGAATCAAGAAAAAAGGGGAAATCAACTTAATCAGTATTCATTCCTAATAAGTGGTTGTCAGATCAGGACATGGTAACGCACATCCGTATATCCCAGCACCTGGGAGATGCAGATAAGGAGGATCAGGATCAGGAGCTGAAGAACAACCTCTGTTATACAGTAGGTTCAAGGCCACTGTAGAACACATGAGACCTTGTATGAGAGAGAGAGAGAGAGAGAGAGAGAGAGAGAGAGAGAGAGAGAGAGAGAGAAAACATGAAGGTGTCAAAAACTTGATGCCAGGACAGCCAGGGCTACACAGAGAAACTCTGTCTCAAAAAAAACTAAACAAACTCAAAAGAAAGGTGTGGAGAATTTAAAGTCACCATCCTCTCGGTAGCAGAGAAAAGACGTGAGAACTGCCTCAGGCAGGAAACCTGAGTTCACCTCCAGCACCCGTAGTTCCAGCTGCAGGCCACCAACACCCTCTCTGGACTCAGCCACACACATATACACATAACTTAAAATAAAAAAAAAGCATTTAAACATAGTAGCCGCCCCGTAAATCCTGAGTGGACACAGTAAAACACTGATGTGAGCGAGAACCGGGAAACAAGGAGCAGCAGACAGGGAAGAGTGTGTGTCACTAGTTGTCAAATAGAAAGGCCCAGAAGGCCCCACAACTGCAGTTGGCTTTCAGCTTCCTTCAGCAGAATGATAAAAGATAAACACCAATAATTGTGGAGCACACTCCCACCGAGACCAGAAAGAAATCTTTTATTTGTTACATATAATCAAGATCTCAAATGTCAGTCTAATTGGGATAGTTTGGGAAGGGGTCCTTGACCCTCATATCATTTTTTTTCTTCCTTTTCATTTTTTTTTTTTGAGATTTATCTATTTATTGTTTTATATTGTATGTGCGCAATATGGGCATGAGAAATTAGCCAGCCTTGCCAATGCATGAGATCACCCATGGAGCATCCGAGTTCACTGCCATGTTTACACGGAACTAAGCATCCAGACACAACGAGGTTTTCTACCCTTTCCACCGACACTGCCGTGAACAGCAGCAGATGCCTAGATGGAGAGCTCTGGAGACAGAATCTGCCTGGCCTACTTCTTTTTCTTCTTTTTTTTTTTTTTAATTGGATATTTTCTTTATTTACATTTCAAATGTTATCCCCTTTCCCGGTTCCCCCCTCCCGGAAACCCCCATCCCATCCCCTCTCTCCCTGCTTCTTTGAGGGTGTTCCTCCACCCACCCACCCACTCCTGCCTCCCCACCTTCGAATTCCCCTACACTGGGGCATCTGTAGAGCCTTCATAGGACCAAGGGCTTCTCCTCCCACTGACACCCGACAAGGCCATCCTCTGCTACCTATGCAACTGGAGCCATGGGTCCCTCCATGTGTACTCCTTGGTTGGTGGCTTAGTCCCTGGGAGCTCTGCGGGGTCTGGTTGGTCCTGACCTACTTCAGAAGCCCAGCCTTGCACATGTTCCACAGATCCATGGTTCCCGGAGCTCTAGTCTGGCTGGGAAACTTCCAGAGACTTCTGGGAACATCGTATGGGGTAGACTTGTTTCACAATTATGCTGTAAGTCTGGAACAGTTCTAGATGACTTCCAAGGGAAAGGGTCAGTGGAACCTGAAGGGTTTGGAAGGTGGGCGCATTTTATAAGCAATCAAAATATTTGACTCTATTAAAATCAAGAAATATTTTCCCTCTTTTCTATTTTTCTATAATAATATTGATAATGTATGCACAGGGATTGAGGTGTGTAGACTGACCCAAGTCTGAGATTTGATTCCCACACTTAGTACCTGTGTAGCCTTGGGCAAGTTCCCCTCTAATCCTGGTTTCTGAATCTCCACAATGAAAATAATAATAGTCGTTAACTGGAAGAGTTTTAAAATGAAATACTCCATGTGAGTGCTTAACACTCAGTGAATGCTAGCTATCATCACTGTCAAAAGCTGAGGAACTTTGGCCACCAGGAAGAGAAGCAAGAGCAACTGAAGTCCCTGAGTCCATTTCAAAGCCTAGCACTTCAGTTGTCACGGGTGTATTTTCAGAGTGCAAGGATGGTGCGTTCTAATCCATAACTTGCTATTTAAATCCACCCCTGCTCTCTAGGTATCTCCTGTGAAATTCGGCATTATGTACAGCATAGCATTTAAAAGCCACATGGCACTCCTCTGGGTGAGTTTACTTCTGACAACCCCTACCCTCTTGTCTTTGATGGAGGTCACGTGCCTTCTGTATTTCTAACCCATTTGATGCAGCCAGACAGTGTCTAACTTTCTTCTGGCTGTGTAGAGATATGACTCCCCCTCTAGCCAGCCTGCTCATCCTGAGGTCAGGGACCCTTCTGTGGTCTTCTCCAGCACCCTGTGCAGCCCATGCTCAGCTTACCTTTGCTGCTGGGTGCATGGCAGACTACTCTGTTTAACTAGACTTATTCATGGATGCAAAATGGAACATTGCCAGATAGGCAGGTTTTACTTTTTCCAAACAGTATAAAGTTGGCTTCCAGGGCATTAAACTCGTGATTAGAAATTCTCGGGACAGGAAGAGACTGAAGATTCTTATCAAGGTGCATTGTTTGTCTAGGGAACAAGGGCATACAAGTTCAATACTTGAGGCCTTGCCTTTAAATGAAGGATATCCCAACACTCTGTGATGTTACCAGACCACTGACAAACCCTTACGGATTGATACAAAAGTGGGACTGTCAAAGTGGGCAGAAGTGACACATCCTGTTTAAAACAAGCCCCCACCCCCTATTTTCAATGAATTCAGTTTTTAAAATCCTTTTGTGTTGAATTTAGTCTTTCACAATGGCTACGCATATGAAATGTACTTTGATCATCACTCCCTCCTTGTCCGCTTACTCCTTCTCCTCCCTCTGCCCTTCTTCCTAAGTGCCCGTGTGTGTGTGTGTGTGTGTGTGTGTGTGTGTGTGTGTGTGTGTGTTTCATTGCACTTTATCATGCTTGCTCATTTTAGCATGGGTAGGGGGTGCTCTTACTCAATTTACCAATAACTGCACCACTGAGGAATATCCTCTAGAGATCACTGGTTATCTGAAGCTCGCCAGGGAAGGGCGGGGCCTTAGGAACCCCTCCCTGATCCTCGATGGAGTGGTGATGGGCCCAGTTTTGTGCAGGTAGCCTTACTGCCGCTGAGTTCATGCAAGTATTCTTAGTCCACCTTCCATCCTTCAGTTCTTCATTTCTATCTGCCCTGCCTTCTGCCATGTCCTGAGCCTTGCAGGGAATGGTGCAGATGTCTCATGAACAGCCACTTATCCTTGGCGTACTAAACACAGCTATGAGTCTCTGAAGGCTCTTTTAAATCTTTATTTATACCCTAGCCTGCCTTAGAGTTGTTTGCAGCATGTGCTATGACCCCAGTGTTGTTTATACAGAGAATAGCTCACGCTCCTCAGATCATGTCTTCCTTAGGGGCTAACTGAAGGCCCTGGATGCAGATCCTCAGACCCACATAAAACATCAACTTGGCCAGAACTAAGCATGCCTGGGCAGAAGCAGGGTGCTTGCTGGGGTTTGCCAGTCTGTTGGGAAAATAGTGAGCCTGGGGTTCAGTGAGAGACCCTGTCTCAGGGGAATAAAGCAGAGGGGATTGAGCAGGACGCACACTGTCCTTCTCTACCCTCCATTAGTGGTGTGCCCACATACATATACCACACAGGCATACACACCCTCAAGAAGCAAACAGACCGGTGAGGTGCCATGCCCCCTGCAGTGACCCTCAGACAGAGCAGCTCTGGTGAGGCCCTGGCTGTCTCCAGCAGCTCTGATTCCTAGTGAGCAAACAACCAACCTCACTCAATCCCTAAAACACAGGCAGACCGACAATAAAAACTACTCCAGACTCCATCTGTGTCCTTCCATGCGGAAATCAGCAGGCTGTCTGGAAGAGCCCAGAGAACCAAGCCTGCCATGGAAACATTGATTCAGCCATAATAAGACCCGACATAAAAACCACACAAACGAACTAACAGCCCTTCTGACCAATCAGAACTCCATGGAAGCCACAGCCGCAGGGCTAAAATAAGTGTGCTGCCCTTTTTGTCCATGGCCCTTGCTCCAGCCTCCACCTTCACTCTCTCACTTGTCTGCATCTCCTGTTTAGGGGAGAGAAAGTGCAACAGGGAGCCCTGCAGATGGGCAGGCCACAGGAGTGACAACAGCCTTCCTGCCCAAGCATGTCGAGCAAATGAAAGCCCCCAGCCTGGAGGAGGCTGTAATAGCCTAGTTAGAGGAGTCTAAAAAAACAAACAAAAACCCCCTAACACAGTTGAGTGGAGACTGAAATCTTTACTTTCCAAAGATCCGCTTCTGCACCACGTTTTTATTTATTGTTAGTTGCTTTTGTTTTGTTTTGTGTTTGTTCGTTTAAGTTTCGGCAGTGGGGTAGGGATAGAGAGTGCAGCGGGTGGAATGTGGAGAACAGTGCTGAGAGTGGGTTTTCTCCCTGAACCATTTAGATCCGCAGCAATTGAACTCAAATCGTCAAGTCTTGGCAGCAATCACCTTTACCCCCTAAGCCATCTCACCGACCCTGAACAAAAAGGGGGGGGGGGCTAGAATTCTATTTTTCTTTATGAGCCATCTAATTAGATTAACTGTCATTAATGGGGCCATACGGTTGGAAAGAAAATAGACAGACCACAGACAACTAGATATTTAGGATGGGTGCTACCAAACCATAGAAATAGTCAAGTCCTGTAAAGGAATATAGTCTTGACACCTTCTGCATCCACAAAGTCCACAGGACAAATTCTGGTGCGTGTCATTCTTGCAGCAAATATTTGCTGACGCCTCTGCGTGACCCCTTGACCTGACTGGCTCGGCCTGGCTGGTCATCTCTGAGGGCAAGAGAGGATGGAGGTGAGTGAACCCAGAGGTGGGAGAAGACAGGACCACCAAGGACAGGAGCCAGGAAGACTGCAGGAGTGAGGGTGGGGGGTCGAAGGTGTAGGTTCTGAGGGAGCTCTGCCCAGACCGACGGAGGCTGGTGCTCAGGTGTGGGTGGCGGTGACCACGCGTGGGTTCCTACAGTCCCCGCCCTGTCCTGCCCACGAACTTGACTGTCCCGTACAGTTGGACTTTTCTTTCTTTGCAGTCAGGCCCAGGGCAGAGGGAAGCCGGCGGGGCCCATCCCCTCGCCGGCTCTGGACGTTGAGGAGGAGACGTCCTCTGCCCCCGCCCTCAAACTCCAGAGAATCCGAGCGACCCCACCCTGGAGAGGGGCTCCCCCAAGCCTTCTTGGGCCTGCCCCTGGGGCTGATCACTCACGGGCAGCGCAGCTGGGGCTCCGACTCTGGCCACGGCCATCCACACAGGGAAGAGAGGGAAGGAAGGGGAGGGAAGAGGGGAGGGAGGGAGAAGGGGAGGAGGGCCCGGGCGACTGGCGGGGGAGGGAGGACCGCGCGGGCACTCCTCTAGTCCCCGCCCCTCTTCCCCTGCGGGGTCCTCCCTTCTTGCTTGATTCTCCAACCTCGATCTCCCAAAGTTTTTTTTTTTTTTCTGGTGAGAAATTGGACATTCACTTTCCTTCAGGAATCAGCTGTTCCGGCCGAGTGTGTAGTCCCTAAAAAGGAAGCTGGAACGAAGTCATCAAATTATTTTGGAAGCCTCTACGAGGGCCTCCGTTTTTCCTTGCAAAGTGGAACCAGTCGGGTCCACAGCGAAGGATGATCGGTGATGCTAAAAACTCTCTTGATGAAATCCACACTCATCTGGCGTACAGACGACCAAGTGAATGAGAGAGTGAAGGGCCGAGCTGTGCGAGAAGACAGGAATACCACAGCGCCTCTGCTGTGCACGAGGGGTGTGGAAGAGGAGGCCTCTTCCCTAGCTGTTTCTAGGGTACCCCCCAACCCCCTCCACACACTCGGTCGCCTGCGAACAGGTGGCTCAACACGTCTTGTCCACTTTTCTAAGAGAGACTGAGCCAGTCACAACAAGAAATGGAGGTAGGGCGCCCTTTTCCTGGAAGGACACCAAATCCCAGACTGGAGACTCAGTTGGATTGGCTAGGGTGTACAGGAAGAGGACATTCCAGGCCCCAAGGGAGTCTAGAGTGTTTAGGAGAGGTAGAAATGGCTCAACAGAGTATGAAGCATAAAAGACATCATGAAGGTGTTAAGCAGAGTCTTTTGATTCCAGTGAACTCCCACTCACTTTTGTATTCCCAGGATGGACACCCAGTGGGACACACCGCGAAGCCCCGTGGACTCAGAATGGCAGTCCAGAAACACTTGTTTAGTGAGCTGCAAGATGAACTGCCTGGGAAGAGAACTGTGTGCAGGTTGGGAGGGCTGATGACCACCTTCGAGCTGAGGGCTGGGCTGGCAGGTTAAGAGGAAGCTGGAAGTCAGGTGGAACATCTCCCTGAATTCACACAGCAGTTAGACTCCTCTTAAAACATCTCCTCCAATGTAGTCTTTGTGGTCTTGGAAAACCTGGTGAAACGAAAAAGAGATTCAAGCAGTCCGTCCAACTGCCAGGCTTCAGGGAGGAAATGACGTTCTAGAGAGGGCACAGGTGTGCCTGGCATCACTCAGTTGGGCACACTTGGGATAATGTGATTTTCTGGTAAGATTTTTACTTGCGTTTATGCTTAGAGCATAACACTACAGAGCTAAACAAAAAAACCGAAGAAGGGCCCTTCACCTCCCTGTCTTCCCTTACCACCATCCTAGTAACTGTCAAGATCTGAAGTCTGGCAAGTGAGAACACTGAACATAGAAAGAAAAACACTGGTAACTTGAGGGGGTGATGGGGAGGGGGGGTCCCTATGGGAGAAGACAGGAGCAGGTCGGCCTTCCCGTGTGGAGGGGAGGGGAGTGAAGAGCCAAGGGGGGCAGAAGAGAGGTGAGGAGGAAGACAGACAGGTGGGGCTGGATAGCTCGGTAGTGCTTGCCTACCACACAGAGCTTGGTGTTTGGTCCCAGCACCCTGTTTTGTGTATATATGTGTCCATGGGAGGGTGTGTGGGTGTGAGTGTGTTCGAAGAGGCCAGAAAAGGGCATCAGATCCCCTGGAGATGGAGTTACAAGCAGTTGTGAGCTCCCTAACATGGGAGCTGAGAGCCAAACTCCTGTCAGAGCAACACAGTGTTTGTAACCACAGAGCCACCTCTCTGGCCCAGAGCACCAGAGAGAACAAAACAAACAAGCAAACAAGCAAAAAAACAAACAAGCAAACCCAAAAAACAACAGAGGCTGAGCTCCACTGTCCCCATGTCCCTTGTGTCTACCACCAGCTTCTGGGGGTGGGGTGGAGGGGACATTCCCTCTCAGAAATGCCATAGCTAACTGAAGAGGCACACAGAAAACAACGCACTTGGAAAAGTCACTACCACTACAACGGCTTTCTCAGTGCAGCTTTTAAAGTATGTCATCTTTGCAGTAAGCAGTATGGCCTTAATTAGTCGAGCTGGCGAAAGAAATCTCATGGACATGTTGACACTTTCTGGGGAGCAAGCAGACATGAAACTCTCTGAAGATGACTCATTAACTGAAAACTGCTTCCTCTTTTACCTTGGAGTGTATTGCTCTCCTGAGACCCTGCATCATTCTGGAGATTGCCCCATTTGCAGATCTTTTCTTCTTTCTGGCCTGTTTGAACACACTTATCTCCATAGGATTCTCTCTGGTAAAGTCCTTTTGTATTAAAATCTGGTGGTAAACTGCCTAGCCTACCCTCAACTGTGCCCCTGCAGCCACACCACCAGCCGGGACCCCGTTTGGTTCCAGCTACTTTTGCCTGCTGCACACAGACCCCGAGAGGACGCCTTCCTCCTTTTCACTCAGAGCTTTTCTTTTCCCCACAGTGTTTTCTTGGAAACCACCGAGAACTCTCAAGGTCCCTGAATTCACACAGCAGTGGGATTCTGTTTTAAACACCTTTTCTGGTATTGTCTTTGTGAGCCTGGAAAACCTGGTAAGTGGAAAAGATATTCAAGTCCAATCACTAGGATTCACAGAATTCAGGATTCAGCATCCCAGGGAGATCCCCAAAGTTTCTGTGGGTAGGAGCTGGTGGATACCTCAGAAGTAGTCAGCTAAAGCTATTAGGATCAACAGACCTTCAAGAGGAGGGCAAGGCTTGGTCTCAAATAGTTAATGAGGGCATTGTTCTTCTCTCAGCTTTACAGCAAAGTCTCTATTTAGATGACAAGAACCATTTAAGACAATGTGACGGCTCTGGGGAAAACTAATTTAAAAAAAACCAAAAAACTCCTAGAACACAGACATTTCACATGCGTGAAGCATTCCAAGATAAGCTATGTAGCTTTTCTAAGTCCTTTTCTGAGGAAATTCAAATACACTTCAGATGGGAATTTCCTGAACTAAAAAGCCCACATCTTCACTCAGAATGCCAACCAAAAGCAACCATATCAATTCCAACCAGCCATCAACTGACAGCCTTTTATCATGGAGATGACACTCCTGGCATGCCTTGAGCTACACTGGCTGGTGCCTACAGCTGGTGCATGGCCCAGTTCCTGGGAAGTATCGATGAGCATTTATTGACGGCCTTCTATGGACAAGAGACACTGCTCAACAGCAACAGTCGGAGTCCAGGACTGCTCCCTGCCACACCTGCTGCTGTCGGGGCAGATGACACACTTTAAAACACAATGGGAAAACAGTCCAATCAGCCCAACTGAAGAGGTGACCTAAAGAAAAATATAGGAAAGACTGTATAACGATGCCTGCCTACAGCACTCAGGAGGCTGAGGAAGGAAGACCATTAATTCAGGGCCTAGCAAGGAGGAGAGAGGGGTGGGGGAAAGGGAGGGAGGGAGGCAGGCAGGCCAAGGGAGACTGTTTTTTAGTAGTGGAACAGGATGTTACTGACATTGTATTGTTGACTAGATTATGCTGTTTCTATTCTTGGGCCTCAAAGATCTCCCTCCTGGGCCATTCCACTATACTCCTGGTGTTTCAGAAAGGCCTGGGGTGGAGTTCCGGCACGATTAAAGCCCCCAGCAAAATAAACAGTGAGGTTCCAACTGGGGAGATGCCTTTCCAGGCCCTTCCACCGATGGGCACCATGCTCTTCCACTGAATTTTTCTAGTCTTCTCATGGAAAAGTTGTTCAAAAGTTCTCTTGCCTTTTCTTCCAAAGGTTTAGAAGAACAGAGCTGTAAGTGCCAGCTAGCTTCCTAATTTGGAGCTAATTACTAAACTGCTCAGAAATGTAAGGCAGAGGAGTCTGCTTGCTGACAGTCTTCCCGTTCATCACCATGGTATCTGAGGACATGGCTCTCAGCCGAGGACAGAAGCTTCCTCTTCGTACATAGACTGGATGACCCTCACTGGCATGGCCCTTGGCTGTTTTCTCAGCATCTTCTCCATCTATGGTTTCTCTTCAGGTTCAAGTTATGGAGCAGCTTGAGGCCTTTAAGAGTGGGGAGGGCTGGAGAGATGGCGGAGTAGTTAAGCGCACTTGTGTCTCTTGCAGAGGATGGTGGTTCGGTTCCCAGCACTGACATGGTTACTCACAAGCATTCATAAGTCCAGTTCCAGGGAATCAGCTCTCTTCTGACCTCCATGACACCAAGCAAGCTCACAGTGCACACGTGTAAATGGAGGCTAACCCTCATGTGCATCAAATCAAATTAATAAATCTAAAAAATACTATTTTTAAAGACCAGAAGTAACCACAAGGAATAACGAATGCTGCATGAAATAGAACTGTAAATCGCACACCTTGCTTGAAGAATTTTACAGTATAGAAAGTTTTCAGTCAATTGAAGAAGGCTTTTGGTTGCCCTCATTTGGTGGTTTCAAGCTAGTGTTTTCCAGTTGTTTTAACATGCTTGCAGATGCGTGGCTCAGTTTTTTGGGTTTGTTAGGTTTTTGTTGTTGTTGTTTGTTTGTTTTTAATGCAAATGCTAGTTATTTCTGTCTTGCAGTGACTAAATACTTGGCAGAAAAAACTCAAGAGAGGAAATCTTTGGAGGGATGTCAGTCCATCCCGGAAGGGAAGGGACGGCAGCAGAGTATGTGCCAGGGTTGTATGCTTCTCTGTGGTCCAAGAAGCAGAAAGACCAGGCTGGATGGTGGGCAATATAACCAGTGACCTACTTCCACCAGGTAGGCCTTAGACCTAAAGGTTCTATAGTCTTCAAAATGGTCCACAAGATGGGCCCTGCATCTAAAGCACGACCTGTGAGGGATGTTTCAGATATCAACCGTGACAACGGACAAGGAATTAGACGCACCATGTTACCAGTCACGTCGGTTTACCTAACAGTGTCTCACCACCACACCAGAAGCAGCAGCTCTGTGTGGAGAACTGGAAGTTCTTGGGATGCAGAACAAACAGTTCCTTGTCAGTGTGGCTCTCACACCCCTGCGCAGTTGTTGTCTGCCAACGGTGTTCCTGTCTTCATGTTACATCCCATTTTATACGACAATCCAATTAATCCGCTTTAGGAGCCAGCAGCACATCTGACAACTTAATCGATGGTGAAGCTGACAAATGACAATTCATATTCATCAGTCTCTCAGGCTGTGCCTGAAGGCTCTTCTCCATGCTGCCACTTCTGGCTGCTCCCAGTGTGCACGGTGCCCCCGGGCATCAGGAGCCAGGTACTGAGGTAATGGATCCCCCTTTACCATTGACAGTCTTTCTGTTTTTCCCATTGGAATTTCTTATCACATATTTTATTTTTTTATTAAAACACGTTTATTAAATAAGGGTGGGAATAAGTACATTTCTAAGTTATTTCTTTTTCTGTTTAAGGGTACATGTCTGTCTCTGTGTGTGGCTGTGTACACATGAGTATGATGCCCACAGAGACCAGAACTGGTGTCAGGTCCCCTGAAACTGAAGTTACAGGTGGTAAGCTACCTGATGTGGGTGCTAGGAATGGAATTTCAGTTGTCTGCAAGAACAGAAGGTACCCTTAATTACTGAGCCATCTCCCCAGCCCTGTGAATAAGTTAAAATGTTAGAAATGGTGGTGCACGCCTTTAATCCCAGGACTTAGGAGGCAGAGACAGGCGGATTTCTGAGTTCGAGGCCAGCCTGGTCTACAGAGTGAGTTCCAGGACAGCCAGGGCTACACAGAGAAACCCTGTCTTGAAAAACCAAAAAAAAAAAAAAAAGAGATGTGTGTTCTTGCTCTACTTCCTGATTTCCCAAATTTTTCAACAATATGCATATAATACATAATCAAGAAAAAATAGGAAATGTCACTTTAATAAGTTCTCCAGAAAGCACATCAGTCTTGTTGTTGTTTATGGCTTTCTGAGTCTGTCTATCTCTCTCTCTCTCTCTATCTCTCTCTCTCTCTGTGTGTGTGTGTGTGTGTGTGTGTGTGTGTGTGTGTGTGTGTGTGTGTGTGTGTGTGTGTGTGTCTCAGTCACTATCTGCTGAGGGTGAGAATCTTCTCTCCTTCTGTCCACATCTCGAGCGGAGAGAAGAGTTTTGAGAGGGGGCTGAAGGGGTAAGCAGAGGGCTGCCATGAGAAGGGTTTCTGGAACTGAGGGTGAGAGACAGTGAGTGCCCACAATGTGAAGTAGAGAGCAGCAGATCTGCTGGACAGGGGGAAACCAAGACAGTCCGCCCCCAGTGAGACAGGGGGCTCCTTAATATAGTCTCATGTGTTTCCTTAATATGGAGTCTCATTTGTTGCCTAGTCTGGACCTCAAAGTCCTGAACCCAAATGCTCCTCTGCCTTGGCCCCCATAGCTGGGACACAGGCGCATGCCATCATATCCAGCTTGAGAGTTCTTGAAGAGGAGTTGGCTGAATGCCCAACTGGATTTGGCTTCACTGAAAGGAGAATTACACCCTGGAGAAAAGCTTAGAGATGGGTTAGTGCACCACGGGCCAGATCTGTTTGTTTGCTCGTTTGTTTTTAAAGGTCGATATTGGTTCTAGCGACAACAAAGACTTCTGTAGGAAAGGAGACGTCATATATTGTGACTTGTACATATATGTACATTTGAACAGTCATAGGGAAGTTTACATGAATATCAACATGATAAAATGTTGAAGTAACCGACTTAAGGAAACAGTATTGTGTGAGTGGTGGCGGCGGGGAGGTGCCGGAAACAACTCCCAAGGGCAGGGCCAGGGCCGGACAGGAGAAGCACAGGTAAGTACATGCTATTTGGGAATATAAAGACCAAACCAGTGAGTGGCAGTGGTTTTCTCTCTACAGAGCACAAGGTAAGCGGAGGATTAGGAGGCTGGTTTTTGTTTGTTTTTCCTCAGTACCATGTATTTTAGAATAGCCTGACTCAAACCAAAGCTCATAGCTTTGATTAAAGTATAGACAACTTGGGAGCTGGAGAGAAGGCTCAGCAGTTAAGAGTGCTGTGCCAAGTCCAGTTTCCATCCCCAGCTCAGCTCAGCTCATAATGACCTGTGACTCCAGGTCCAGGAGATGCCTCTGGCCTGCACTCCTATTATACACACGGAGAGACAGCCACATAATTAAAAGTAATAAAAAAAATCTTCAAAAGTGAAATACAAACAACTTGAAGAAAAACAGCCTCTATGTATTTTGTTTTGTTTCGTGATGTGAAACAAACCCAGGACAGGATGAGAACGAAAGACAGTCACAATTCTGTCCCCACTTGGCTCTCCAGGCACCTGACTGAACTGCCCTCACCACACTCCCACAGGCACCCGAGCGCATACATGCTCCCTGCATTGAACGATCGTATGAATAAGACAGGTCCAGACATCAGTGCTTACGTCACTCACAAACATGTGCAGAACTAAAGCATTCAGATGAAATAACCCAGTGTCTTAGTCCTTATTACTGCACAAACATCATGACCAAGAATCAAGCTGGGGAGGAAAGGGTTTATTCAGCTTACACTTCTATGCTGCTGTTCATCACAAAAGTAAGTCAGGACTGGAACTCAAGCAGGTCAGGAAGCAGGAGCTGATGCAGAGGCCATGGAGGAATGCTGCCTACTGGCTTGCTTGCTTCCCCTGGCTTGCTCAGCCTGCTTTTTTATAGAACCCAAGACTACCAGCCCACAGATGGTACCACTCACAAGGGGCCCTCCCCCCTTGATCACTAATTGAGAAAATGCCTTATACCTGGATCTCATGGAGGCATTTTCTCAACTGAAACTCCTTTCTCTGTGATAACTTCAGTTTGTGTCAAATTGACAAACAAAACTAGCCAGTACACCCAGCCTTAAAACAATCCAAGAACAAAAGTGTGTGCAAAGAGGAATAAAACGAGTCGCCAAATATTTCTAAAACTTGATAGGCACGAAGCTATTCTTTGTGATGGTTTGAATATGCTTGGTCCAGGGAGTGGCACTATTAGGAGGTGTGGCCCTGTTGGAATAGGTGTGTCACTGTGGGTGTGGCTTTAATATCCTTGTCCTAGCTGCCTGGAAGCCAGTCTTCTAGCAGCCTTCAGATAAAGATACAGAACTCTCAGCTCTGCCTGCATCATGCCTGCCTGGATGCTGCCAAGCTCCCACCTTGATGATAATGTACTGAACCTCTGAACCTATAAGCCAGCCCCAGTTATATGCTGTCCTTATAAGAGTTGCCTTGGTCATGGTGTCTGTTCACAGCAGTAAAACCCTAACTAGGACATATGTATATTTCAAGACTTTCATAATAAGTGATGACAACCAAGTTAATGGCATAAATACACTCAACTTGTTTTGATACTTGGCAAGATTTGTATAGGAGAGAATATGTATTCTAAAAAGCAGGGGGCTGGAGGGGTGGCTCGGTGGTTAAGACCACTTGCTGCTCTTGCAGAAGACCCGGCCTAAGTTCCCAACGCCCACATGATAGCTTACAACAGGCTGTAACTCCGGTTCCAAGTGACCCAATGGCCTCTTTTGGCCTCTCCAGGCACCAGGCACATGTGCGGTACATGTACATACATACCTATAGGCAAAGCAGTAATACAAAGAAAAAAAATGAATTTCTTTTAAAGTCAGAAGAGAAAAAAAAATCATGCCAAGGGCTGGAGAGACAGTGACAGTTAAGAGTGGTGGCCCATGCCAAGGGCTGGAGAGACAGTGACAGTTAAGAGTGGTGGCCGCCCTTGTAGAGCCCGATTCCCAGCGAGGGCTCTCACACAGCCACCTAAAGCTCCAGCCCAGGAGCCTCACAGCTCTGCCTTCTAATGGCACCTGCTCTCACACTGCCACCTACAGTTCCAGCCCAGGGGCCTCACGGCTCTGCCTTCTAATGGCACCTGCTCTCATATGTACATACACACATAATACTTTAAAATGAAACTTTTTAAAAAAGAAAAAAATTATGCCCAAGGGAAATACTGTCTCCAGCCTTGAAATGAATCTAAGAAGCTAGCTAGCAGCTTACAGGCTTCTGAATGAAGGTGTGAAAGGCGAGGCTGGATGAAGTCATGGAGTTACTGAGAAATTTAATAGTTTACCCTCCAGATACAAAGCACCTGGAGTGTGATGCCCCACCCAAAGGCCTGTGAGTAAGCAGGCTCAGGCACGTGCTCCCTGTGGCCAGGTGGCCTCAGCCCTCTGAGCCTCAGTTTTCGTCTGCAGGACAGTGATAAGCAACTGAGCGTAAAGCACATGCCTGTGGCCTTGGGGGTGGGGTGCAGGGAGAGGCACCCTGGGGTTTGCACTGCTTGTCCACCACAGTCCAGGGAGAGCTGAAAGGGCTTAGGGTCCTGGTTTGAAGGGTGGTTCACAGCAAAAGCCAGGGGCCTCCTACAGGCTCGGTTAGGAAGGCCACCTCTAAGATGGCTGTGTGTCTTTCATCACACTGTCACAGACTGAAAGGTTCATGTGGGTATGAATTTATTGACAGAATTTCCTTTAGCAATTATTCGAACACAGAGAGTGTACTGTACAGCTGCAGACATGACAGCGAAGCCACAGGCTCGAAAGGCTGTAAGGCTCCAAGGGACAGAAGGGAGGGGGAGGGAAATGGACAGAGAGAGAGGGCAAGGGAAAGAATCTTTTAAAAGGAATCTGAGATGTCTTTAAATTTTCAATTATAAGAAGAAATGACAATACAGGAAGTAATGACATCTGACAATTTAAGCATTTTATCCAGAAACATATATCTATTCCATAGATACCAAATCCATTACCATATTATTGAGTTTGAAAATATACAAAATATTTGTTGTTCTTACATACTGAAATTAAATCCTAATTTTAAAAAGTGCACAGTAAAAACAGCGTAAGGAAACCTACAATATCCATGGGTATGTCTATTGCTTTCCATTTGACTGTCAACATGAAATTCTGTGTTTGCCTTACTGTTTACAAATATACTTCAAATGTCTCAAGGTCACAGACAACACTGGCTAGTCCACCAAGTCCAACAGCACATGGCTTCCCGGCAGCCACCAGCACTTGCTGTGGAGTCTGGCTCGAGTCTCCGGGCAGCAGCTGCAGCCAATCTGGAGGGAACAGTCACTGGCCAGCCTAGGTCATCAACTACCGACTCCTGTTCTTCTTAGAATTTCCCTGTGCAAAGAAAAGTGTCCACCATAAGAGCGCAAGCTTCAGAAGAAGTGTTCTCACAGATTATAGAGCAAGCCACCAGGGAGGGGCCATGCGGTCCTGTGCCAGGGGCCATGCGGTCCCGTGGCACCCTGTGGCTTCCCATATGGAGAACAGCTGGCAGACAACCTGCATGGCAGCTGTTAGTCAGTAACCACAAAGCTGTTTATTACTTTTGACCCTCCCTGCTCCCAACTTCCAGACACAGTCTCTCCCAGGGCCAAGGGTAGATAAGATAGAAAAGCAAGTGACTACCCAGTTTACCAAAATTCCTTTTCTTATAAAATTTCATGAAGCAAAATAGTTTTAGCCCAAATATTTTTGTTGTTGTTTAAATAAACAGGTGCACAAAAAAAAAAAAAGAGCAGTGGTCCTCACCCTTCCTAATGCTGTGACCCTTAAATACAGTTCCTCATGCTGTGGTGACCCCAACCATAACATTATTTTGGTTGCAACTTCATAACTGTGATTCTGATACTGTTATGAATTGTAATGTAAGTATCTGTGTTTTCCAATCTGAGGTGATCTCTGTGAAAGGGTCATTCAACTCCCACCCCCGCCCCCACCCAAAGGGGTCACAACCCACAGAACTGGAGTGGTGGCACAGAACTCTCTCACAGGGTGGTTTCACACAGTTCTCTTCTCTTTAGAGAGGTTCACTCCTTAGGAATACATTCTAATTGAGTCCCTAATGATGAAGTCCACACAGTTTCTTCCCATAACTGGGCAACACCTGCAGAGTACAGACACTCAAAGCAAGGTTATGACACACATGGTAGAGACTGCACTCGGCATCCAGTGGATAAATGCTCACTCAGCACAAGAGGACGTTAAGCAGTATAAATGACCAGTAAGTAGAGGCATGAGCTGGACAGTTTATGTCAAGTTGACACAGCTACAGTCATTCATCTGAGAGGAGGGAAAATTAATTAAGAAAATGCCTCCATAAGATCAGGCTGCAGAGGCTGGAGAGATGGCTCAGTGGTTAAGAGCATCGACTGCTCTTCCAGAGGTCCTGAGTTCAATTCCCAGCACCCACATGGTGGCTCACAACCATCTCTAATGGGATCCGATGCCCTTTCCTGATATGTCTGAAGACAGCTACAGTATACTCATATACATAAAATAAAAATAAATCTTAAAAAAAAAAAAAAATCAGGCTGCAGCCAAGCCCATAGGGTATTTTCTAAATTAGTGATTGATGGGGGAGGGCCCAGTCTACTGTAGGTGGTGCCATCCCTGGGCTGGTGGTCCTGGGTTCTATAAGAAAGCAAGCTATGAAGAGCAAGCCAGTAAGCAGCACCCCTCCATGGCCTCTGCATCAGCTCCTGCCTCCAGATTCCTACCCTTTGAATTGCTGTCCTGATTTCCTTCAGTGATGAGCAGCAATGTGGAAGTGTAGGCTAAATAAAGCCTTTCCTCCCCTAAGCTGCTTTTGAAAATGGTGTTTCATTGCAGCAGTAGAAACCCTGACTAAGGCAAGCAGGAAGCAAAACTCAGGGCTGACAGAGTGGCCTGAGAATGATTAGGAAGACCACTCTGAGCTAGAGAGTTCTCCTACCTGGATTAGTTTCTTTTAAGACAATGTTACACTTAATATCCACCTTACTTGCCTCACGATATATGTGTATATATGTGTACCTCGGGGATGAAGCTCTTCTCTGGGATCACAGTCACTGCTTTTTAAATACTACAGCTAGCTTTCTCTAAGTCTGCTACAATAAATTAAATCATAGAGAAACTAAATATGACCAACTGGCTCAGACTGAGGATCTTTAAGAAACAAACCCACCAGGAATCCTGGAGGGAAAATGGTTAGCATTCCCAGGATATATGGACAGTTGTGAGAATAAATAAAGGGCTTTATTCAACTCCTGGGCATATACACAAAGTTGGCCTGTGATGGTTTGTATATGCTTGGCCCAGGGAGTGGCACTATGAGAAGATGTGGCCCTGTTGGAGTAGGTGTGTCACTGTGGTGTGAGCTTTAAGACCCTCATCCTAGCTGCCTGGAAGTCAGTATTCTGCTAGCAGCCTTTAGATGAAGATGTAGAATTCTCAGCTCCGCCTGCACCATGCCTGCCTGGATGCTGCCATGCTCCTGCCTTGATGATAATGGACTGAACCTCTGAACCTGTAAGCCAGCCTCAGTTATATGCTGTCCTTATAAGAGTTGCTTTGGTCATGGTGTCTGTTCACAGAAGTAAAACCCTAACTAAGACATGGCCATATCCTACCCCTGAGATGCCTGCACATACGAGTTCATTGCTGCTGTATTCACAATAGCAAGGGAAGGAACCAGCCTAGATGCCTAACAACAAATGAAGAGATAATAAAAATGTGAGAGATATATAATTTTCAATATTATTCAGCTGTAAAAAAAATGAGACCTGCAGAAAAACGGATAGACTTGGGAGGCATAATAATAGCTAATATTATAATAGTATTATAATTATTTTAATTATAATAACAAAAGAGGTAGCCTAAACTGAAAAAGAAAAGGAACCGTATCCACCCTCATATATGGATCCTAGCCGCTAACGTAAGCATGGACGTGTAGAACAGGTCTAAGTGTGGATATGGCATGACCTCAAACAGAAACCGAGAGGCTGACACTGATGAGGAGGAGGGCAAGTGCACAAGGAGACATGGGACTCATGGAAGAAGATCTTCAGGTAATTTTACTTCATTTTTTTGCGAGTTTCAACTCTGTTTCTTCTTTTATCTTGTGGCGGGTAACTGAATAATGATGTAATGGAAGCTGGGCAGCGGTGGCACACACCTTTCATCCAGGCACTCAGGAGGCAGGGGCAGACGGATCTCTTGAGTTTCAGGCCAGCCTGGTCTACACAGCAAGTTCCAGGACAGACAGGGCTACACAGAGAAACCCTGCCTCATGAAAAAGAAAACGAAAAGCAAACAAACCACCACCACAACAAAAAGCATAAAAAGAACAAAAACCAAAACAAACAAAAATAAAAAGGAGCAGGTAGTGAAAGGAAAATGTAGCCCAGTGAGGCCCGCGGTCTTAGCACGCAGAGTTCACTGACTGTCGAGAGCTTGGGATGCGGTGTCTGAGTGGCTTCCTGAAGCTGTGTGTGGCTTTCATCTGTGAATTAACTAGAATACAGATTTTCCTGAAGAAAACCCCAGTCACCATTAGGGTCTTCGACAGACAGCACAGCATCCCCTCCTGTTAGTCCATTACTCTGACGCAATGTCAAAAGGCAGCAAGTCAGACCGCAGCTTAGACTCAGCCAAAGAAACTTAATTTTCTTTTGGGACAGGAAAATGAAGTGAAGGAAGAGGATTCGCAAGTCCTTTCCTCTTACACGCAGCACAGAGCACCGTTTTCTAGCACTGCACTGAGCATGCCTGTGTGGCAGGCTGCCCCACACACCTTACTGGTCATCTTGAGCGTGTCGATCTCTTCCCTCTGTTTGGACAGCGTCTCGTTCATGCTGCACAGGTGGTCGCTCATCATGCTCAGCTGATCCTCATAGCTCCTCTTGGTGGTTGTCAGCTCATCCTAAACAGCAGGGGAAGGAGGAAGGCCTTCAAAGACTCCAGCCACCACCCCGAAGTTTCCTTTAGTACAAATATCTGTGAGACCAGCCCACCACAACGCCCAGAGGTGATCAGTTAACACAGGCGTAAGGCCGAATGGAAGGCCAACGTTAAAAGAACTGGGGGAAAATGTGTCAGCCTGTGAAGAGTATGTTCATTACTTATTTGCAAACAATCAGGGGCTGGAGGCTGTATCAGTAAAGGGTTTGCCTTGGAGTAGGAGGCCCCAAGTTCCATCCCAGAACCCGTATAAAAAGAAGGTGCACCTGGGGATGCACAGTAGGAATCCCAGCCCTGGGGAGAGGGAAACAGATCCCTGAGGCTCACTGACAAGTTAGCCAGTCTACTGGGGCAGAGACCCAGTCCAAAAAAAAGGTGGCCAGCTCCTGAGGAGCACCACCCAAGGCTGTCCTGTGGTCCCCACACGCATGCTCACACACACGCATGCTCACACACACACTTGCACTGTCTTCTTGGCTGGGTACAGAACTGTCAAAAGCCTGAAGGTGAGATGATGCTTCCAAACCTGCCCTGGGTTTGAAACCGCTGCACAGGCCCCAGGCATCTGCACTTTCCCAGAAGGCAGCTTTTTCTCCTCCCACCTCCAGCTCTCCTCAGCCTCTCAGACTGCACTATTCCCAGTTATCTGAGAACAGCTTGCTGTGTTCCAGGGTTTTCCCGTGCCTGTGCCTACTTCTTGTTGATATCAAGGCTAGCAGGTTATAGTCACCAAAGCCAAAGGGCACTCATTCACTCATACATTCATTCCAAAACTCTCTGCTGAATACACATGGTGGAGAACACACAAAGTGTGGCCCACCCTCGTGATTTAACAAGATGAAAGAGGCCAGCTCGACAGGGGTTTCCTGAAAGGCAAGGTTTGAAACTGGAATTTGATTTATCTACTTATATATTTATTTAATTATATATTAAATTAAATACATATGTTTGCAGCCCCACTCTTAGGCTTCTTTAAGTCAGTTTCTGAAACAAGACAGAATACCACAACCCCCAGCCAATCATGAGTGTTCACAAGAAAGGGGAAAGAACAACTATGATAAGTGTAAATAACAAATGCAGACTGTAGAAGGATTTAAAGCTAGCGTCAAGTCAGATACAAATAAGATGGCCAGTCTCTGTTCGGTATGAGTAATTGTCACTCTAAGGCGACTGAGAAATGAAGTGGAGTGGAGTGAGTTTCAAGGCAGAGACCACTGCTTCCCATGGAAGGCTGGCTCTGCTGCCCGAGCAGCGAGCAGTGAAGACACAAATGTGCTGAGGTCACACTTAGGAGCTCACCTGAAGCCTGCTGATGTTCTGACTGGCTAGCCTCATCTCCTCTGTCAGCGTCTCCTTCGACTTCTCCGCCAGGGCTAGTCTCTTAGAGAGCGCTCGGCACTGTATGATCAAAACACCAAATCTTATCCTTGGAAGGTAGGCAGGTTATAGTCACCAAAGCCAAAGGCCACTCATTCATCACTCACTCTCTCATTCATTCATTCATTCCAAAACTCTCTGCTGAGTACACACGGTGGTCCAACTCAACAGTGTTTTCTTAGCTACAGTCCAATGACCAATGATTACAAAGCACATAAGAACGTTCTCCATTTACATAGGACCCATTTATACTGGTAATGGATTAAGGACAGTGGTTATCTCAAAAGTGACCGAAGCCTGCCAGCCACGGCAGCCTTGGTTCTAAGTTCTAATTCTTCACTAGAGATCCCAATACAAGAACCAAAACATCCTTATAACCTACCTACAGCCTCACAAGTCCACCTGAGGAGGGCAGGTGGCTTCTCTAGGAGTTTTACTAAACCCAGATGATGCAAGGCAGAGCAGGTGAAAGAAAGAAGAGGAAACTTTACTTCACACTATTGTTCAACAAAGAGGATCTGAAGACACATGAGTGCTGTGTGGACACCAGCTGTCTGTGCCAGCACAGTTGTACAGGGTGGCAGGACTTACTGTTTATAGATGCAAACAAACTGGAGCAATCTAAAACTTCTTGTACCATAATCGTGCTGAAAACATTTACTAAAGTAGGTAGAGCTCATGAAAACCAGATAGCCTAAAATCCCCCAGTTCTTGTTTGTTCTCAAGAGAGTCTCAGGACAGTCTGTACAGTCAATCCAACCACTTCCCTCTGTGCTCAGCAATGAACTCTCAAGAGGGAGACAACATGCAAGACACGGGCCCCAGGAAGACAACAATCACAGCTGGGACACCAACCCAGAGAGCAGACAGGGAACCAGAAATGATGGCGTCAGCTACACGCACAGCTCAAGAAATAGCAGTCCGCTGTCAGTAGCCACCCTCCCCTCTGCACCATCAAAGGTGGGTGCAGCAGCTCCCTAGACACTGGCCTAGACACAGTCTTATTTAACAGGAAAAACACAAAGTCCTTCTCTACCTTTAGCAAACTGGCTAGCTATGAACCTCTTCATTCCTGCAGTGCTGGAGACAAGCCTAGATAAAGCCAGATCTCAATACAGTGTGCCGTCCCTTCCTCTTTAACAGCTTAAGTGGTGTAATTCTCTGCCTGCCATCTGTAATTAATTCTTACTATAAAGTATCGAATCAAAGGCTTAAAGATCCTGCATGAACCCACCTAACCTTATATTTTCCTTATTTAATAATACTTAATAATGATTAAAATAAGTATTTAATAATACTTATTCACTTCCCCTCAACCACACACACACACACACACACACACACACACACACACACACACATACAAGGAAACTGCAGTTTGGTCCCTGGAACCCACGCTGTAGAAGAGAGCTGACACATGTAAGCTGCTTTCTCCCATCTACCTGTGCTGTGACTCTCTCACACATACACAGCAAGTAAACATAAAGACAAAACACATCAGGTGCATCTGACTTTTCCCCTTGTGTGTGTAAAAACCCGGTATCTGTGCATGTCCTCAACCACTAAGACAAGTAATCTCTACTAAGCCTGCAAAACCCACAGCATGGGACCACAGAAAGGCCGCCTAAGTCCGTCCTCTCTCTTGCAGTAACTTGGAAACACAGGAAGCCGTATGCTTGCTGAAATGAATATTCTGGAGTGGTACAGACTAATCACCATCAGCTACAACCAACCCAAACACACGTGGACAGAAGTGCAGGTGAGGGTGGCTCTCTTCCAGCAGACTGAGAACAGAACAGTGGCCTGACTCTAGCAGGGTCAGGGAGAAGTGGCAGTCTCATGGTGTCCACTCACCTCAGCGTAGAAGTGCACGGACTTACTGTCAGCCAGCTGCAGCTGAGACGTGAGCTCTGCTATCCTGGTCATGTAGTGACTCTTAATCAGGTCTTCACGGGACTCACTATCCAGAGCCTAAGCAGAACACGAGATGCCAGTGAGAAGGGCAATTCTAGTGAAGGAAACAAGGACCACGGTTCAGCTCTCTTCACTGGAACCTCACAGGACCCACACAGTTCTCAAATGTCACTCACGGCAGGAGAACAGACCAGATTTCCTCAGCCAGCACCTGCATCTTAGCTCCCCACAAGACAACGGCATTGTGGTGACTACAGGAAGCCCCATGGGCCACACCTTTTCAGAAGCTACAGTTTTCATTCATCTGTTCACTCATTCATTCTTGGACTTTGAGGTGTTTGCTTGTTTTTACGTTAGAGTGTTGCTAGGCATCCAGGGCTAAATGCAAATTCCTAATCTTCCTTCATCAACCTCCCAAGTACTTGGATTACAGGCACGAGGCACCACACAGTTCTGACCAGCTTTTAGCAGCTACAAACCTAACTTTCAAAAGCTCCATGTTTCTGACTACTATGTCCTCTTTAACTGGAAGAGGGCACGGAATGGGGGGCTCTTTTCTATTAGCATATAGTCATTATATATACAGCACTGCGTGTGTGTGTGTGTGTGTGTGTGTGTGTGTGTGCACATTTATATCATCTAGGACCCACAAGTGGAGAAAGCACGACATTTATCTTTCTGAGCTGACCTGATCTACTTTTCATGATAATCTCTAGTTGTATCCATTTCTTGCAAACACCGTATCATTGTTTATGGCTTCATGACATTCCATTGTGTATACAGCCCATTTTCTTTGCCATTTCCCTGCTGATGCACACCTAGATTGACTGCATGACCTGGTCCTCTGAACACTGCTGCACTAAACATCTAAGTATGAATACTGCTGTGCCGTGTTGACTCGAGGCCTTTGGAACTTCTAAATCTAGAACTTTTTTACCCTTAAATTTTCTTCAGGAAAATGTAAAGCTCTTAAAAATACTAATAAATTAAACAAAACTGTTTGGTTTTGTTTGTGGTCTTTGTCCCAAACTGGTATTTTTCCTGGTTACACTACCAATGATACACAATTGATCCAAACTTAAAAAATACACAAATCTCAATATTACCTTTGACAAAAATAAGGAAATCACAGAGTCTACCGGCCTCCTAGAACATGATGTACCATGGCCACACTACATGACGATGAAATCACAGAGTCTACCGGCCTCCTAGAACATGATGTACCATGGCCACACTACATGACAATGAAATCACAGAGTCTACTGGCCTCCTAGAACATGATGTACCATGGCCACACTACATGACAGTGAAATCACAGAGTCTACCGGCCTCCTAGAACCATTGCATCTACACTAGGCAACGACCTCAGTTACTTCAGTTTTCTTTTTCTGGTCACTTGCAAAACCATGATCTTCAAGTACTTCAAAATTCAAATGTGTAAGCCCACATGGAGGCCTAAGAACCACGCCTTCTCAGCTGCTCTCGGCCTCACACACCTGGCACAGAACACGGAACGATGGCGCATGGCCAGGCAGGGATGCATCCGTCAAACTGTGAAAGCCGGCCACTGAACAAGACATTTGCTAAGCCAGGCTTTAAGCATCCTTCCAGTGAGGACAGCATGCAAGGAGTGAGAAAGCAGCGTGGAAACATTGGTCAGAAGCAAACACTGAAACACAAAGACAGCTCCCACAGGACTGTCCACAAACACTCAGCACACACATGCTAACAGGCGTCATGATCCCCAGCGTACATTACCTCACTGTCTGATGTCCTGGTTAAAATCCCAATCTAGAACACAAGGAAAAATGCCATTAGAACAGGAGATTTACATCTCAGACACAAGCTAACAGCCTATGGCGCATTCTCTTCTTAGTCTGTGCTGGTGCACAGAACATTGATAACCCAGCTTCCGCCTTGAGGCTGAATGACCATTGCCAAGTGCCCTATCGAAATGCTGATTCGCCCAACAAACTATCCAGGAGGAGCAAGAGGATGGTCAACTTTGACCCTGTTATAACATTTCCAAAGCAGTAGCCAGAGATAGCTCTATGGAGACCACAAACCTATAAACATGCCGAGCGAAAAACACAAACACTGTATAAAAACTCAAAGGGAAAAGGCATACTTCAACATGATGTAATAATCAAGACAGTAATAAACATTCAAGACTTAAAACAAATATATATAATTTTAGATAAATTATAGTGCAACGTCATTTTTTCTGAAGTTTGCTTTTATAGATTAAGACTTCAAAAACAGGATAGACTGAGTTCAAGTTCAGCCTGGTCTACAGAGTGAGTTCCAGGACAGCCAGGGCTACACAGAGAAACCCTGTCTCAAAAAAACCCAAAAAACCAAAACAAAAAAACCGAAAACAGGATGGGGTGGTTCAGTGATAAAGAGCTTGCCTGCCTCATACTCACAAGCCCTCGGTTCAATCTTAACCACTACCACCACCCCTTTAAAAACCAGAAAAGATGTCAAAACCAGGTATAACTACAAGATTCAAGCTACTGCCCGGAGTGGCAGGTTGGGCGGAGGGCAGAAGGACTTAAGGGAACTGGGTCGTGCTAACTTCACTCTTAGGTTCTGAGCATCAGGGATGGCCTCCAGTGGGCAGTTCATACTCTCAACCACCCTCAAGTGGACCGTTCTTTTATCCCGGCCCTCTGACCACTACCTTTGTAAAGATGTGTGTGGTGGTTTGAATATGCTTGATCCAGAGAGTGGCACCATTAGGAGTTGTGGCCTGGTTGGAGGTGTGTCATTGTGGGTGTAGGCTTTAAGGCCTTCATCCTAGCTGCCTGGAAGCCAGTCTTCTGTCTGCCTACCTTTGGGTGAAGATGTAGAACTCTCAGCTCCTCCTGTACCATGCCTGCCTGGACTCTGTCATACTCCCACCTTCATGATAATGTACTGAACCTGTAAATCAGCTCCAATTAAATGCTGTCCTTTATAAGAGTTGCCTTGTGCCGGGCAGTGGTGGTGCACGCCTTTAATCCCAGCACTTGGGAGGCAGAGGCAGGTGGATTTCTGAGTTCGAGGCCATCCTGGTCTACAGAGTGAGTTCCAGGACTGCCAGGGCTACAGAGAAACCCTGTCTCGGGAAAAAAAAAAAAAAAAAAAGAGTTGCCTTGGTCATGGTGTCTGTTCAGCAGTAAAACCCTAACTAACTAAGACAGACAGTTTCCCTATATAACCATGGCAGGCCATGGACTCAGGGCAAGCCTTCTGGCCTAGGCAGCCTAGTACTGGATCACAAGTGTGCTACCATGCGCAGCTTTCCAAAGCATTACTATGAGGACTGAGTGCTGTGAACTAGCGGAGCTCCACCCATCTAGCTACAAGAGTCTTCCATAAGAATTTCTGGTTATAGAAGAGCAGCAATTTCCTCCTTGGTGAAGCAAGAGTAGCACTTTCTCTGTTTCTCTTTTAAGCTAAAAACTGTTTATATTGATCATTTGATTTTGTGTAATCAAATTTAACTATATTTGGTGAAATAAAATGCAAAGCTATGTCTATGCTCCTTTACTTCTCCCATTCCTTAATCTCAGGTTTGAAAACGGGGTACCATAGAGAAACCTTCAAAGGAACGGTCAACAATGGAAGGAATGTTAATGAAATATATTCTTTCAATTTTCTCATATTCTACTAATAAGAGTACAAATCAATACAGTCTTGTTAGAACACATTTGGCAATGAAGATCAAGGAACTTAGAATATTCATGTCTTCTGGTTCTGTAGTTCTTTCTTAAGGCTTATTCTTATTACTTTAATTACGTGTGCACGTGTGTGTCTGTATGTGGGTATGTGTACCATGAGGTTAGTGCCCCCAAAGTTTCTATGAGGGCATCAGATCCCTTGAAGCTGGAGTTACAGGAGGTTGTGAGCTGCCTGACTTGGGTGCAGGGAGCCAGGTTCAGGTCCCCAACAAGAGCAGAACCTGCTCAGAGCCACAGAGCCATGTCTTCAGTCTAATTCAGAAATCCCAACCCTGATCCAAGAGTATTGTATTCCCTGAGGAAATCACCTAATAAGCAGAGAGAATCTAAAATGAACATGAGATGGTATTTAAGATAGCAAAACATACAACCTAAGCTCAACCACAGGGAAACTGAGACACATTAGATATGACAAATGCTGGAATCAGTGGGTTTCTACAGTTTCTGGTAATACAATATGCATTAACCTTATACTAGGCCTAAACTTTTTTTTGTTTGTTTTTGTTTTTGTTTTTCAAAATAGGGTTTCCCTGTGTAACCCTGGCAGTCCTGGAACTTACTTTGAGACCAGACTGTCCTTGAACTCACAAAAATCCACCTGCCTGTACTTCCCAAGTGCTGAGATTAAAGGCACGCCAGCAGGCCTAAGACTTTCATCAGTCAGATACGACACTTGGTGGAATGGAGTATTTATTTAGGATGATGCCATTGGTCTTCTTCTTGTTTTACTTTTCTGTTATTTTTGTTACCCCTAATGTACCTGGATAATGTTTATATCTAACATATAGTTGAAAAGTCACTAATATGAACACTTGGATTACTTTGTGCTTTTTCTTTCTTGAGATTATTATCTTTTTAAAAATAATGAACCTGTGGCCACATGGTTGAATTCAGTGCTATGTATTTTAATGAAAATAATTAACCTTTGGCCTCTGAAATGCTACAGAGCTTCAAACAGTCAATGCATATCTAGTAGTGCTTATGTGGCCTTAAAGTGACCCCTTAAAGGCTGAGTTTCCCTTTTGAATCAAGTAACTCTGAACCAGACAGGTTTGCTTCTCTCACTCTAGATAAAGGCGCTTCATGGCCTCTCACCCACAGCTACAGACAGACTTAGTTCACTGCATTCACCTGAGGGTAAGCAGAGGAAACTTAACAACAAAAGAGCTAGAAATCAGAGACAGCAAAGTGGCGAAATCTTCTCTTCACCTTGCTGCTTCCACGAGCAAGGTGGGCCGGGCCGGGCCCTCTTGAGCAGGAATCTGCCCTGAACAGCCTGGACAGAGAAGTACACTTGCAGACATTCCCTAGTCTAGTCCCCTGCCTTCAAATCCTGGCAAGCTTTAAAACCCACTTCCATCACTCCTGTGACGCCTTCCTCCACCCCAGCAGATCTTCTCTGTAAGTTCACAGCACTCTCGGAGGACAATGAGGGAAGCTCAGTATTAGACAGAAAGTGACTATGAGAGAGCCATGTATTCCACTCTATACAGCGGTGTATGAACATCAAGAGGAGGCAGCCCAGCCTTTCTCTAACCTGGACCATCAAAGGCAGTATCTGAAATAGCAGTTCATGGAAAATGAATCATAAAGAGCAGGAAGGAGCAGCTGGTGAGAGGAGGTGACAGGGGTCATGAGCAAGTGGGCATCCAGGTAAAGGCACAGGCTCGAAGACACGAGAGGAAACTGAAAGAGCACCTCAGAGAGCACAGCAGAGCAGAGCAAGGGGAGTGAGCTTGCTGCAGCTAGAAAGACAGGTACCCAAGGACTGAGTGTCAGATGAACGAATGGCATCCTACAGATAGCAGGAGACCATGTAAGCACAGGAGCTAGAGGACAGGGACTACTAGACTGCAGGAAAAGCAGAGGGGAGGGGAGAGACCTTTAAGAGGTGATGGACAGGAGCAGAAGACAAGGCTGATGTACACACGCTACCTGCACGTCCTACTTAAAGGAAGAGAATTCCACATAGCCAGCTCCATACAGGCACAACTTGGACCCAGTACTGTTCATGTCTGGGAACTCTCATCTACACGTGGGAAAATAGTGTTGGCCATTACTAGGGGTCAAGAAAAGAATCAGCCTTGGCTTTCAGCAACTGAAGTCACTGCCAAGTGTACTAGCTTCCAGTGCCGTGTCCACAGAGTCGAGCAGCACTCTGTAGCAAGACCAAGTGTGGCTGTGGGTGGGTTTTTCTCCTTCCCTCACCTCCTTCAACAGTAAAATGGACAGTGCTTACAATTTCACATCCTACGATTCTAACTCAGGACAGACTGAGATAATACATTGCCACGTTTTTAGACCCAGGCTGGCAAATGATTACAGAAATCCCTGCTAAGATTATCAGCATTACTTTTGGGCTAGTCTGTGCCATGTATATGTCATGGCTACCATCAACTCCACAGAAAGTGAAAGGAATGAATGTGCTGTGTGTGTGTGTGTGTGTGTGTGAGAGAGAGAGAGAGAGAGAGAGAGAAAGAGAGAGAGAGAGAGAGAGAGAGAGAGAGAGAGAGAGAGAGAGAGAATGGAAAACAGTCGGATCCACTGAAGAGACTGACTCTGGAAGTGGTTCCTCTTGGGCAGCTTTTAAATTCTAGTGTTTTTGGATGTCTTATCCATGTATCTGCTATCTAGATTCAACAGAAGCATTCTACCTTTGCTTTACCCTTTCTATGTACATACTCTTCTGAACAATATTAAAGAGAGCTCCTGGGCAGCAAGGTGGCTCGTGGACAAAGCCACCTGACACCAGGCCTGATGACCTGAGTGATTCTGAGTCCCACGAGGGAAACAGTGAGAACCTCCTTCTATCCTACACACACACACACACACACACACACACACACACACACACACACACACACACACAAGCACGTGCAGCACTGGACACAGGCAGGCCTGAGACACACCAAGGATAGTGGTGGCCTCGCTGAGCCAACTGCAGCTGTGCACTGTGTCACAGCTTCCTCAGCTGCTTAGCTCACACAGGCTAACTCTGACACTTGCCCTTTCTGATTTCTCTTTTTCATTACTTTCCTTTTTTAAAATAACAAGCAGAGTGTTGGAACTAGAAAACTTTATAAAAATAGTTGTGAATTCTTCAGTGTCAAGAGAGGTGTTTCTTTACCTTCTAAATCACAGCAGTTAAAAAGAAGGCAGGGAACATGAGACTGTAAGACTGTCTGTCCAGGTGATCCCTGACAGGAAAGATGGAGCCTAAGAGTTCTATGTTACACGTGCATTGTGAACTTTGCACTTTCTGGGATATATTATAAAATTCTTTTAAAGTGATGTTAGTGGTCATTCTTTGAAGATTTATTTACTTTATTTATATGAGTACACTGTTGCTGTCGTCAGACACACCAGAAGAGGGCATCGGATCCCATTATAGATGGTTGTGAACCACCATGTGGTTGTGGGAATTGAACTCAAGACTTCTGGAAGAGCAGTTAGTGCTCTTAACTGCTGAGCCATCTCTCCAGCCCGTGGTCATTCTTTGAAAAGTTAAGTGTTTATGGGACAGAAATTTAGCACAGTAATACAGTACTCACTTAACATGTATAAGGTCCTAGGTTCAGTCCTCAGTACAGAAAGAATGGGAATGGGCATAGAAAATTATAAAAAAGACCAAAAATAAGGTAACGAAGAAGTTATGTATTTGATCCTTGGCCAGAAACACAACTCCATCTCAGAACTGTTTTCAAACAGAAGCAGAATCCCCCTTGATTTGACTTACTGTATCTTCTAGAAACATAGCTGGCCATGTGGACATCTGGTAAAAACCTGATGTAATTTAATAGAGCTGCTTTCTGAAGGAGACAAGCTGCCTCTGTTTAAAGCAATAGAAACTGCTATGTGATTTAGATGGGCTTGTTTATGTCTCTCTAAATTCATATGTGATGGAGGAGGAGGAGGGGCCCTTGGGAGACTGCCTCCTGGACACTTACAAAGCAGAGACCCAGGCTGCTCGCTCACTACTTACACACATGGCTTCTGGTTTCTCCAACGCTCCTCGCTCTCTATGATTATAGCCATCCCAATGGAGGAAAGTGGGTTTTATTTGCATCTCTCCATCATTAGGCATATTTCTATGTGCATATTGGGTATTTGTATATATTTTTTGGAGAAATGTGTATCGAGATATTCTGACCACTTTCAAATTCGGTTTCTGTATTCAGACTGAGTTTCATGTATCCCAGGTGTCCTCGAATTCACTCTGTATGGAAGAGAGTCCTGGAGGTCCTCTGTACCTTCTTTTTCTTCTTCTGGTCTTGCTAATTGTTTCCATGGAACCACTAGTTAGATTTAATCATCCCACCACTTGGGTTTAAGGAAGAACTTCCAAAGCAACACAAAGTAGAAAGACAGTCAACAGTGACCCAGAAGTACACCATGGTGAACCGGGAAGTGCACCTTAGACAGACACCTACCTGCTCTTTGGACTTCCCAGCCTCCTGCTATGATAAGCCACCCAGTTTCTGATGTTTTGTTGTAGGAACAGGAATGGAACAGGTTAGGTCAAATCGAAGCAAGGGAAAGCAGGGAGACACTCACCAGACTGGTGCTCTGCACAGGCTCTGTCAGGACCTTTGCTGTAGCCTCCTCCTGGCTAGAAGCGATGGACACAGTGGCATTCTCCTGGGCCAGCCCAAGCATCTGGGCACTGCTGGTACTCCTCAGCCTGTCTGCAATCCGTTGGTTTTCTTTCTCCAGCTTGATTTTGGCTAACTGTGCTTCTAACATCCAATGTTCTTTTTCCTGCTCCAGTTTCGAAATCTTTTCCAAACTCTGCTGAACCTTAAAAAGCAACAGAGTTTGGGAAATGACAGAGACAGAATGTAGAGGGAGCAAAGACTATTCAGAACGGAAGCCATAAAAGCAACACAGATGAGCACGGTACAGAGGGACAGCAAGGGACAACCCTAAGTTCAAAAACTGAACCGACTATATAAAAGTCTGTATCCATCAAAGGATTTTGTGAGGAGACAGCTCAGCTGGGGAAGTGTGCATCTGAGTTTGCTGCTCAGAGCTCATGTTAACAAACTGGAAGTGCACACTTACAATCCCAGCTCCAGGCAGTGAAGGTGGGCTCACGTGGTGAATTCCAGAGCAGTGAGAGAACTCTCTTGGAAAAGAAAAGGTGGACATTGCCTGAGGAACAACAATGGCTCAAGCCTCCTCTGGCTTCCATGGGCCTGCACACAGACAGGGAAAGGGAGCTCAAAGGTGAAGACGGTTATGAAAATCATCCAACACAGACGTGTTCCTTAGAACATATGAGGAGTCCTTCATCGACAGACATGTTTCAGTGATACTCACATCTTATATATACTTCCTAAAATTCAAGAAAAAGACAACAAAGCAGAAAAAAAAAAAAAAAAAAAACAACCAGCAAAAACGAAATCAAAAGAGTCCAAAGCACTGGAATATAGCACAGACACATAGGCCCTGCTTGTGAGCAGGCACTAAGGAAACACAGCCTCTCACGGTGCTGAAACTAAAGGAGAGAGCACAAAGGCTGTGTTTGGGGGCCACGCGAGCTTTCTCTCGTGAGTGATGAGCACAGGTCAGGCCTGAGAGAGCATACACACACTACACAGCACAACTGCATTTGTAAAGGCTCCATCAAACAAAGCCAGTCTACAAAAATGAATTAAAAAAAAGAGAAGAAACAAAGCCAACCTGTGGTGGTAGAATGTAAGACAAGAGGTAACCACAATTACCGGGGCCTATGGAAGGCTTCTGGGGGCCTTGTAATTGTCCTGAGGCACACCATACATGGTGAAGCATTACCCCTCCACAGCCCACCCCTCCACACACTCTACAACTCTAGGCCCTGGTTACAGTAGTGAGGTTACTTGTAAAAACTGTGGCATGCATTAGTGATCTGGATACTTTTCTGTATGTTATACTTTCTAATTTTTTAAAAGTAATTTGGGTGGGTGAAGAGATGGCTCAGCTGTTAATAGCACTGGCAGCTCTTTTTTTTTTTTTTTCTTCTCTGTGTAGCCCTGGCTGTCCTGGAACTCACTCTGTAGACCAGGCTGGCCTCGAACTCAGAAATCTGCCTGCCTCTGCCTCCAGAGCGCTGGAATTAAAGGCGTGTGCCACCACTGCCTGGCACACTGGCAGCTCTTGCACAGTACTTGAATTGGGTTCCCAGCACCCACATCAGGTGCCCATGAAGGTGAGAAGAGGGCACCAGATCCCCCTGCCACATGGGAGCTGGGAACTAAACCAGTGTCCTCTGGAAAGCAGCTAGTGTGAACCAGGGTAGTACTGTGGAAAAGCAGCCAGTGTTCTTAATGACTATGTCATTTTTAGGCCTCTAAGGAGAATTGCCCCAAATTACAAATAAGTCAGACATTAAAGTAATTTAAATAAATATCTGACACAATCTAAATTGATATCAGTTTATACCAATTTCTGAAAGAATGCCTTCTATGCTATCTACTGCCCCCAATTCAACTGACCAGCAAGGGAAAAGTTCTACTCATATAAAAGGAAATAACCTGACGAGTCCCTCCCCTCTCCCTCTCCTGCCTCGGTATTCTGACATCCATCTGTTGTGCTACCACTGAGCACCAACTATGACACCAACTAAGGCGAGATGCCCTAGGTGTCAGTGAGCAGCGCCTCTGGGCCTCACCCTCTGTATCAGACATCAGTCTTACATGCCACAGATAGAGATCTGACTACCGAAGCAGAGCTGTCTGTGCTCCTTATGGATCCATCTGCCTTTAAACCTCCCAAAGGATTGAATATATCTGCTCTTTACCAGACTCTATGATGTTCCCGGTGCCATACCTGCTGTGTGAGGCCTTCCCGACTCTCTGTAGAGCTGAGAAGAACCCGGCGGTTGGCCACAGCTTCCTCATAAGGCACAGACTCTGTGAGGGGCTGGGAAGAAAGCACTGTAGTCATTAAAGGTCCTCACACGAAATAAGGACGCCAAGGGAGTGTGATCATAAACCAAGATGGCTGTCAATGCAGATGAGTTCCTTTATTATGAGTCAAAGAAAACAAAAGACACTTGTCCCAGCAACCGTACCCCACTCCAGCTCAAGCTCTACGCCCTTGTACCAGATCACGGGTGGTGGCAGGACAGGTACTGCAGAGCAGACAAAGCCCACAGGCCTCTGCTGTGAGGCAAATGCTGCTTCCAGCTCAGGGAGGAAAGGAAGGCCTGACAGACAGAGAGGAAGGCGCTTCTTTCTCACAGTAGTCATGACAGGTCGGGACAAGCACTTAAAGTCAGATGAGGAAACTATTTGAGGAAGACATAGCTCATGGTTCTATAACCTTGGGAAAGGGTCCCTTACTGAGAAGGACCACCACGGAAGAAACAGATCTATGGGGGGAGGGGAAAGAAAGACAAAAAAATGAAAAGCAGGAAAAGACCTATTGGGTGATAAATAACATAAGGATCAAAACTTGTAGAGTATTGACTGGCTGGGGGAGTTGAGGGCTTGCTGTCAGGCCTGACAACCTGAGTTCCATCCCAGGGACCCCCATAGTGGAGAGAGGACACCTTCAAGTTGTCCTCTGGGTTCCACATACAAACATGGCACCTCCACACGATCCCACATCTTTCAGGCACAGGTGTAGACCACCTAGTTTGCATGCTTTTGTTCTCTATGCTGTCTCTTCTCTGAAGGGCATCCCTGCCCTTATAGAAGGCTATCTGGTACCCTAGAGTTGTCTAACGGACGTCTTTATGACTGATTCTCCCAAAGGGAATTGCTGATTGAAAGTCTGTGAATGAAGCCGCCCAGTGGTGGCGCACGCCTTTAATCCCAGCACTTGGGAGGCAGAGGCAGACGGATTTCTGAGTTCGAGGCCAGCCTGGTCTACAGAGTGAGTTCCAAGACAGTCAGGGCTACACAGAGAAACCCTGTCTTGAAAAAAGAAGAAAGTCTGTGAATGCAATGTTCCAAAAGAAAAACAGAAAGATATGCATGCTGTGGCCCACCACCCCAACACAAGACCAGTAAGGGTAAAGTAAGTACATAAATGACTGTTAGCAGCAGCCCACAAACCTTTCTCAAAGACTTCATATAGGCAGCAGCTTTCTTCTTGTACTGTAGCATGCATTCAGCTGAAAGGGGACTAATGAATCCACTGGCTGTCTTGGGCCCATAGCTCAGTGAAGCAATGAAGTAGTCCGTGTTGTTGCTGAAGAAAGATGCAATCTAAACAGCATGACAAGAACACATTGTTTCCAACAGCTCTGCAGTGGTTTAGTAAGAATGGCCCCCATAGGCTCATATGTTTGAATGTATGGTTCTCAGCTAGTGGAACTGTTTGGGAAGGATAAGGAGGTGTGGCCCTGTTAGAGAAGATGTGGACTTGTTGGAGAAAGAGTGTCACCAGGCATGGGCTTGAGATTGTGGACCACCTACAACTTTCAGATGTGCACTCTCAGCTATTGCTCCAGCTCCACACCTGCCTGCCTGCCACCTAGCCCCTGCCATGCTTCATGGACTCAGCCTCTGAAACTGTAAGCAGGCCCCCATTTAAATGCTGCCTTTTATAAGCTTCCATAGTAGCAATTGAACGACAAGCTCTCAGTTTGACTGAAATGAAATTTCATCAGCTGCCCCACAGCCTGCACTTATTTGAGACCTTCACGATGTGTGATAAGGAGCCTGTGTAAATGCAAGACTTAGATATGTCCTGCTCCTTACAGTTTCAGTCCCTCCTCAAAGCCAAAACTGATGTAGAATTAGTCTGTAGGTGACACACTGACACTCTTTTTTGAGCTCAATATGTAGCTCCAGCTGACTTAGAACTCACCATGTACACCAGGGCTAGCCTTGAATTCACAGAGATCCACCTGCCTACGTCCTCAGAGTGCTAGGATCAAAATCATGTAGCATGCCCAGCTGTAGGTGTTTCTCATCAACTATAACTTCTGTACTGATCTTAAAGTATCTATGTTTGGGTTTTTTAATGCTAACTTTGAATATTTCATATGACATAAGCCTCTTAAATTCATTATTACTACCTAAACTTAGTTCTGTACAATCTTAACTTGTTAATTATAAACAGAACAGAAAGCAAGACTAAAAGCCTGTAGATTCTTGTCATTGATGGACTTAGCATTTGTTCTAGCTATATAACAGACCCACAATGACAATTTTGCTGAGCTATTTTGAATTCTATAGTGCTACATGGAATGGAGAAATAAAGACAATGAATGGCTAAATGTCCCAGTACAGAAAGAAGTTCTGCATACACTAGCTAGGAGACTGTGAGTGAGTGTTCGACCTAAACTAAGCAACCACACTCCACAGTCTACCTTTTATCAGTCTTTTGCAGCATCAAGTAAAACCCGGTGTTAGGTACTATATGGCCCATATGAGGAACATTTTGTGGCAGCTGGTGGTGCTTTGGAAGGCTGTGGGGTCTTCCTGGAGGAAGCAGGACATTGGGGGATAGGCCTTATTGTAAGAGCCCTTCTAGTCCCTACAGGTCTCTCTGCCTCCTGACTGCAAATGCGGTGTCACCAACTCCACACACTCCATGGCCACAGATCCACCACGCTTTCCCCATCACCTCAAACGATGAGCCAAATACAACAATAGACATTGCAAAGTGGACCGGGCAAAGGCCTGAGGCCCCCAGCCTACACAAAGAACCATAGGCAACTGAGGGATGCTGAGAGTCCCCAGGGAAGACACTGCAGTCGGTTATCCAAGACCAAATGGCCAACCATGAACACATACACACGAGTGACATAGACTGAGTGTTGAGTGTTTCTGGAATAAATACTCTTGACGCTGATGAAAATGGAGAAGACAAGATGGCACCAATGGACTGAAGCCAGGACAGCTCATGAAAGCTTCAATCCCAGTTTCCATTCTCAGTTTATGCCCTAACACCACAAAGAAGGGCAGTTTTTACTGATGTGTATGTGGCCATCAGCAGGTTGTTAATGGCAACAACCACTGTTTGAGCTACTCCTCAAGGTCATCTGTTCAGGTAGCCAATGAGGTCATGCTTGGAAAAGAGGCAATGCAGGCAGCGCTTTAATAAACCACTAAATAAATCACTCTATCAGTATCTAACACTTGGTCTTTCCTCCCTTACCGTAGCAGGTAATACTTAGGAGTGTGTGTGTGTGTGTGTGTGTGTGTGTGTAACAATTAATGAAAAATGAGATCATGAATTTGAATGACAGCAAGAAGTGGTATATGGGAGGGTTTAGAGGGAAGAAAGGGGAAAGAGAAATGATTTAGTTATATTAAAATCTCCAAAGGAAAAACAATAATTAAAAAATAAATCTCATGGGGCAGTGGTGGTGCACGCCTTTAATCCCAGCACTCAGGAGGCAGAGGCAGGCAGATTTCTGAGTTCAAGGCCAGCCTGGTCTACAGAGTGAGTTCCAGGACAGCCAGGGCTACACAGAGAAACCCTGTCTTGAAAAACGAAAAAGAAAAAACAAACCTCTTCTCCCTTTAATTGTTTCTTGCAAGGCATTTGGTCACAGATAAGGAAACTAACTAGTACGGGCTCTGTCCACCAAAATCAGCACTTGAGGGCTGGGGAGACGGCGACTACCTTTGCGGACAAGCTGACAAGCTTAGTTCCATCTCCAGGAGCCACAGGGACGAAGGAAAGGCGAACTCTCACAAGCTGTCCTCTCACCTCTTTGGCTACGGCCACCGCAAATAAAAATCATGATAAAGGTGCTCTATATAAATGAGTAATAATAAAACTCATTTATAAATAAAAAAATATGCAGAATAAAAAAACTGTGGGCTACAGATGTGTGTGTGCGCATGCATGTTTTTGTGTGTGTGACATGTGAGCCAGAAAATTATTGTTTAGAAGGAGGGAAGGGAGAACACTGGGAAGGGACGGGAGGGGATGGGAGGGAGGGGAAAGGGATAAGAGGGCCGTGGGGTTGAATACAACAACGCACAACAACAGATATGGAAGAAACATCAAAACGAAGCCACTGTTCTGTACATGAAGTAAAAAACTGAAAACTACTTTGGTTTTCAAATCCAGTGAGTGGCCTGCTCATTCACCACAGTGCTCAGCAGTCACTGCCCAGAGTTTCAGTCAGAAGATGGTTCAGTGAAGAAAGCTGGGGAGAGGCGCTGGGCAACGGCAAAGAAAAGTAAGACATTGTTTGTAAAAAAGAAAAAAGAAAAGGCTGAGGAACACCGCACAGTAGAAGAGGGTCTACCTGCCATGCACAGGCCCTGGGTCAATGCCTGGCCTCCTCCTCCTCTTCCTCCCTCTCTCTCTCACACACACACACACACACACACACACACACACACACACACACACAGATACACACAGACACACACACACACAGACACACACAGAGATACACACACACATACACACACAGACACACACACACACACACACAGACACAGACACACACACAGACACAGACACACACACACACACAGATACACACACACACACACAGACACAGACACACACACAGACACACACACAGACACACACACACAGACACACACACACACACACACACAGACAGACAGACACACACACACACACAGACACACAGACACACACACACACACACAGGCCTTAAAGTCCACAGCCCTTTTATATATCAATGCTCCTGACTTCTTTTTAAAGGAGCACTTGTAGCGAGCACACTCACCTTGCCCGCTCCGTTTGTTAACGCCACTGCTGAGGACAAGATGCAGTCATTAGTCGTTACCAGCTTCTGTGTTGCTGTTGGAAGGTCGTGCTCTATGGAAGCCTTCTGACTAAAGTGTTTGGAAATATCTGTAAGAAGTGATGAGATGAAAGCATGACTATTCACAGACAAGTTGCATGCAGCCAGCCTATTTGATCCTCACAGCCAGCCTTCCAGGTTTATTAGTGCATTTGCAAACAATGACCTCAAGAATCAAGACTGTGCTACATCAGCTGGTCAAAGCGAATAGGAAGTGGGGTGTGTGTGTGTGTACAGGAATGCACACGTCTGTGTGAGTATATGCGCGTATGCATGCACAGGTGCCCAAGGAGGCCAGAAGAGAGTACTGGAGTCCTCGAAGTTGAGTTACAAGCATTTGGGAGCCATCTGATAAGAGCTCCTGGATTGCAACCCTGGTCCTCATGATTAAGCATCAAGAGCTCTTAACCACTGGACCATTTCCAGCCCCCGATGCAACTTCTAACACACTTTTCTGTTCAGAGGAAGGTTACAGAGACTTTCTATAGCCCTCAGCAAGTTTCCCTTCTTACATAAGTTACTGTTTGTCTTTTTCTTTCAGTAGCAAGGATCAAAACCAGGGCCCCATGTGCTTTCAGCACGTGCTCTAACCTCTGAGCTACAGTGTCCATCTTTACACTGTGTTGTCACTATAAAGAACCAACAAGCTGGCACAGGACTCTTATGTTCCCTAACTTTTTAAATAAATGGCTCCCACATGCCACAGCATGCACGTGGAAACCAGGTGACGCCTACAGTAGCTCTCTCCTATACCGTGTGGGTTCTAGGAACCAAACTCAGGTGCTCAGTCCTGGCGATGAAGACTTATCCGGTGTGCCATCTTGCAACCCTCAGGTTCACTTTAATCCCACATAAAGCACACGTTATGAAGACTCACTCCACGCTTTCCCTTTACATCAACAGCCACCTACCACCCCACCCACCTACCACCCCACCCACCTACCACCCCACCCACCTACCACCCCACCCACCTACCACCCCACCCACCTACCACCCCACCCACCTACCACCCCACCCACCTACCACCCCACCCACCTACCACCCCTGGACAGCCTCCCCACGTCCAAGTTAGAGCACGCAGTTATCATCATTCAGGGCAAAGCAGAAGGGCAGAGGGCTACAACAAAGGTTGCCTTAAAAACTGAGATTCTGCTGGGCATTGTGGTGCAGGCCTGTAATTCCACACTCAGGGGACTGAAGCTACTTTGAAACCAGCCTAAGCAATAGGATAAGACCCTGACCAAATAAACAAACAAAACACCTAAACAACAATGGAGAGATGCTTCTGTTAATGCCGGCTGATACACTCTGACTGGTCATCATCCCAGTCTTGAGAGGTAGGTGAGCAGACTGAAACCGCTGCCTAGCAACAAGGCCCCATCATCACTTCCATGGATTCTTCCTGTTTCCCACCTTTCTCTTCAGTTGTTATATTCATTTTCAAGAGTAGAAACAAGCTTGAAAATGTCATAATGAAACCCATTATTTCCTCACTAAAATGAAAAAGAGAAGTAAATAAAAAGAGAAGAAACAGCACAAGGGGCCGAGGAGCCCCAGCTCTCCACAGCCGCCAAGCACGAGATGTAACCTGCTCTGTCCTGGACCACTCAGAAGCCCAGCTCTCCAGAGCCGCCAAGGAAGACAACATGCTGTGTCCCGGACAACTCTGCAGCATCTTGACTTCAGAAAATGGGCAAACTAAAGTGTGTCAATGCCTTTAAGGCATTTTAGGCTCCTTAGGGTGTAACTGATGAATTAAGATATCAATATAAAAAAAATAAGATATTGTGACATGCCAATCTTGAGGGGGACACTAATTACATTCCTCCTACACATATACAGAATACTCTTATATTAAAAAACAAATTATTTCCTGTAAAATAGTCACTCTCAAGAGTGCGGTGAACCATCCAGGAACTTAAGCTGGCTACGCAGGTCTTCAACAGCTCCCGCGTCTGTACCCTTCCCCACAATGTCAGAGGGGAAAGGGAGACAGGGTATCTAGAAGCAACACACAGCTACGAATTGATTATTACTAAGAATCACTCAAGAATCACTAGAAGAGCCTTAAAAGACATCCCTCAACCTTAGCCAACTACGTTCTTTTTAGGGGGTATGAGAGGGGCAAGACAGGATTTCTCTGCATAGCTCTGGCTGTCCTGGAACTCATTCTGTAGACCAGGCTGGTCCGCACGCACAGAGATCTACCTGCCTCTGTCTCCTGAGTGAAGGAAATTAAAGCTGTGTACTACCACTGCCCAGCAGACAATTGTTTTTAAAAGCACAGAACCAAATGAAAATTAGGCAGGCCCTTAAAACAGACATTTATTTATTATTTAGTCATTTACTTATTTATTTATTGATGCAGGGTCTATCTATGTAGGCCAGGCTGGCCTAGAACTCAGAGATCCTCCTGTCCCTACCTCTCAATACTGGAATTAAAGGTGTGTGCCATTATGCCTGAGATTTTTATTTCTTAAATGTTATGCTCAACAAGACCAGATTTAAAACAGGCATTTTAGATACCAAAATATGAGCTTGGATTGCAGCTCAGTGTAGAACACTTATATACCGTGTTCAAAGTCCTGGGTTCAATCCCAGCACTAAGCAACAACAATAAAAAGGATGTTAGTGAAATGCTGGGCATGGTGTGTGCCTGCAACCCCAGCATTCTAGAGCAGAGGCAGGAAGATCACGAGCCTGAACTATATAGAGTTCTAAGTAGCCAAGACTACACAGTGAGGCTGTTTCAAAAAGACAAATATTCTCAGGATAAGGGGGCACTAGAGTACCATTTCTAGAGACACTGAGCTTGGTTTCCTTTATTCCTTCATGCTGGAGTTCTAACAAGTATAACGAATTTTGCTGAGTGCCGCTAAATAGCATGTCTGGTGTGGTCCAATCCAGTCTCACGCTAAATCCCCATAGCGTGCTTCTTGTGAAGCGCTGTGCAAAGGTCTTCTCTTTGTAGTGTGCTTACTTTCAGAAGTGAAACAGATGGAAGAGCAGAAGGCTGTAGCTGTGCACTTCCACAAAGCCAAATGCTCCTGAGCCTTATTCTGGGTCTGTAACCCTTGGCAGTGTTTGTTTAAGTGAAATGCAGGCAGATCTGAAAAATGACGGTTTTCACAGACTCAGGTTCTGGTTCAAGGCTCACCTTTCATGACATCATGAAATCCATGCAGAGCAGCACCAACATTTGTTAAGACGGAAGTGTAATTTGTCCGAAGGAGTCCATCTGGTTCTGTACCTAGAAAAACCAGTCACAAGCCTATGAGCATTTCCCTGAGATGCTGACAGCGTATGCACACATGGACATATACATACAACACCAACTCACACACAATAAACAAAAAGAGAAAATCAATAACAACTCAGAAGGAACAGCACAAGTCTGTTGTAAGTGAGCCAAGTCTCTCCCCCACTAGCTTAGTACAACAGAAATTCACTCCTAACAGGCACAGCCCTCTCCTGTCCCCAAGCTATGGCTGGATTTCTCCTCTTTCTCCCAGCCACGGGATGCTGAGGTTAAGTTCTGATCAGGTATGGCCAAGAAGTGGGGAGAGGCCCTTCCTTCACCTACGCCCCCTCCTCTGAGATGAGGCTTTACCTTGACCAAGTGCTGCTAAGAACGCCGTGGCCCTTACCACCCCTGGCAAGCCAAAAAGACCTGATCTTACTGAGAATCAACTGTCCCCAACACTTCAACTGTGGCTCTGAGATTGAGCTCTAGAAAAAAGCAGCAAGCAAATGATCTCACCTGGAATACACGGAGAAGCTCTCATGCCTATGGCTCTCATGCAGTAAACTGCGGTGAAAGCACAGAAGAAACTGAATTCACCGAACCAGACTACAGGTAAGTTTCCACAGTGAAAAGACACAGTCCTCTGGCAGTCACAAATCATGGACACTAACCTCAAAAATTCTACCAGCTAGTTATATATGTTAATTCTAAAGAAGCCTGTATTTAATGCAATCGTCCTATAAGTGATGCATGACCCCAAAACCTTCAGAAACTCCCAGAACAACCATCTGGCAGTCAGAAGAGCTTAAAACAGGGTCTCATTAGGAAAGGAGAGAGAGAAGGGTCTTTCAAACCACTGTCATCATGACTGTGCATGCCCAAGGCTGAGGCCCCTGAGCAGCAGCAGGAATGTGTAAGTCCCAGGCTCCAAAAGCTACACTGCTTAAAGAAATACCATGTCACGGATCAGAAGACCTAAGAAGCAGTCCTCTTGGTATATTTCCTGGGGCTATGAAACAAAGTACTACAAACGAGAAACCTACATCGTAGAAACCCATGAGCTGATGCTACAGTTCATGGGGACCCTGGACAAGCAAAACACTCTTGAGAAAGAAGAAAGTAGGAGGGTTCACACTTTCTCATCTCAAAACTTATTTACAAAGCAACAGTCATCAAGATGGTGTGTGACTGCCAGGAGACACGTAGATTCAGGAACAGTACTGGGAGTCCAGGAGTAAACTCATACATGCATGGTTAACTGACTTTCAGTGAGGGTACAGGACCATTTACCACAAAGAACTGTACCCTCTACACGTGGAACTGAGATGCTGGTGGCCACATGAAAAGAGGGAGCCAGAGCCTCACCTCGCACCACACACCCAAATCAACTCAAAATGGATCAAAGACCTAAGTAGAACAATAAAAACTGTAAAGCTCTTAGAAGAAAACACGTCCTCATAACTTTGGACTTGAAAAGGGATTTCTACATATGAAAAAAGCAGGACCCCTCCCACAGAAAGAAAATAACAGTTAAACAGATAATTGAGTTTTATCACACTTAAAGATGTCTGTGCTTCAACGCATGCTGTAGACAGAGTGAAAACACAAACCACAAAGTAGAAGAACATTCAGTGAATCATAACCAACAGGGACTTGGATGTGGACTACATAAGGGTCTGCTATAACTCAGCAATAAGATGGAAAACAACTGAACTCAGCTTACAACGAAGAAGATCCAAACAAAGGTTTCACCAAGCATGCATCTGCCACAGCTGGACAGCAGGGAAAGGCAAGTCAAACCACAGTCAAGTCACTTCAGAGCCACTAGGGTAGCTAAGACCAAAGTCCAATAATAACAACTGTGCGTGTGGACATGGAAAAATTTAACTCTCACACATTGCTGGCAGCAAAGCAAAGTGCTGCTTTGGAGAGTGGTCTTGGTAACTAACTCCTCAGACAGTTCAACAGAGTCACCATCTGATCTAGCAGGTCTGCTCCTAGGTATAGAAGTGTGTCACCAGACCAGAGAATGAAAAGGTAAGCCCACACCAAAGCTTGTACGTCAATGTCTGTAGTATCACTGTTCTTAGTGGTCAAACAATAGTACATGTTAAAAATGTACTTAGTGGTACATTCTTTGATGAATGTACACGTAATATGTGGTGTGTTTAGACAATGGGATAGCAATCTGCTGTAAAATGATATGGAGTGTGGACACACGCTCCACGTGTTGCATCAGTCTTGTGAGCTTTATTATGTGAAAGATTGTATGAAAGCTAACCAACACACCCAACTACACATAATGGATCCATTTGTTAATCTGGAGCTAGAAAATCTAGAGACAGGAAATAGAGAAGTGGCTACTTGGGGCTAGACAGGAGGAAGGGCAGACTGGGAAGCAATAGCTGAAGAATGAAGAGTTCTGTAGGCAATGAATGGTGTAACCTGGTCTGCACTGCAGGGGTGTCAGGAGTACACCGAAAGCTACTGAGACGGACTTAAAGCAGTAAACAGTGCAGTAGGCAACAGAGCACAAAAGACAAAAACAAATGCTTTTCTTCTGCTGTAAGAGTCCCTCCCTCCCTCCCTCCCTCCCTCCCTCCCTCCCTCCCTCCCTCCCTCCCCGCTTTAATGCCCAGGCTGTAAAGGAATGCGGGAAATTGAGGATACTTCTGCCTCAACTTCCTGGGTCCTACAACCACAGATATGCCACCAGGCCCAGCTAAAACCACAGCATTCTTAAAAACATCACTGAAACTGAAGTCCTCAGTGATTTCCTCAGTATTTTTCTCTAATTAGGCCAAGGAGAAACAATCCACCACTTTAAAAGCTCCCATGTTCTGTGGCTGCTACCAAGCAGCCATGATGCCCCTGTGGCTTCCTTAGTGAACTGGTTATTATGTTCTCCCTATAAACTGTCATGGTTCACCCTTCTCCACTTAAGAAGGAGAGAAAGGGAATTCCTATTTAATGATGGTTAATGAATGACCAGTAGTTTACCATAACTTCATTACACAACACTCAAATCCATTTACCCTTTAATTCCCTAACTTCAGCTCACTGAACGCAGGGCTTTCTGCTCCCAGACCTGTTCGCCTGCACTCCCAAGCGGAGCCACACCCTTTCGGAGCCACACCCTTTCCAGCTTCTGTGCTCTCCAGCCCTTCCAGCTAAGCCTCGAGCTATGGTCTCACTTACTTGGCAAGGCAAGGAGAGTGACATACGTCTGTAGCTTTTCAAACATGGCCGTCATCCTCTTCATGTCCCGGGACAGCTCCAGGTTCCTGGCTCTCAATGCAGGTGTGCAAAGGGAAGACTCACATTCTTCTTCTAAACTAGGGACAACAGAGTTTCAAAGGTGAGCGTCCTTGATGATTTTCTTTTCTTGTGTTTTTTATACAGGATTTCTCTGTGTGGCCCTGGATATCCTGGAACTTGCTCTGTAGACCAGGCTGGCCTGAAACTCGGAGATCTGCCTGACTCTGCCTCTGGATTAAAGGTGTGTGCCACTATGTCTGGCTTCCTTTTTTCTTTTATAAAAAAAATTTTTTGTCTAAATGTTTAGATAGATAGATAGATAGATAGATAGATAGATAGATAGATAGATAGGCAGGCAGACACACACATACATAATTTTTTATTTGTCTAAATGCTTTGCCTGCATGTATGTCTGTGTACCATTTGTGTGTCTGATTCACGAGGAGGCCAGAAGAGGTTTAATACGCCCTGGAACTGGAGTTATGGATGGTTGTGAGCTACTGTGTGGAAGGTAGAAAGCACACCCAGGTGCTCTAGAACAGAATGTGCTCTTAACTGTTGAGCCACATCTCCAGCATGAAAGTAATACATTGTTAAGTATTAAATTTATTTTTTGAAAAAGTTATTTGTGTGAATGCACGTGCCACAGCATCAATATGGCAGTCAGAAGACCAACTTCAGGGGCGGCTTCTCTCCTTGCACCTGTGAATCCCAGCAGTCGGACAGCCTAAGTCTGCCTACCGAGCAACCCTCCGGACTGTATGACAGTCTTAAAATAGGCGTGTGTCACTGGGTTTCTCACCATGACCTCTCACAGGACTTTGAGAAATAAACAGTTCCAAGAAACAAGAGCAACACTGTCCCATTTCCCTGTGGATTTGGATGAAAACTGGTAACAAAACAGTATTAGACAAAACAAGCGAAGGCGAGAGGGAGAACCAGGCTGCCTCTGTGCAGCTGACACCAGGGGACAACGCTCTGCTGAGCCACCATTCGTGATCAGCACGGCACAGGAAGCTCAGCATCCCACGTCTGGAGAGTGGGCGTGGGAACATGGGAAGCTGCCTTGCTTTTTTTTTTTCTGCTCTATGTGAGTGAGTTGGTTAGTTCAGTAATAAATACATAAAGCCTTTGCTAGGGAAAAACCTTAAATTATTTATGAGACATTTCATTTAACTGAATTCCTCGAGAGAATTAATTAAACAAAAACTGGTATTGCTGCTACTATAGGCTCACATTTAAATGTCCCTAATATTATCAAAAATATATTGTACCATTTTCTACTTTAAGTAGGCACTTTATAAAGTTCTTGAAGTGTGGATTCTTAATAATGTTTATTTAACGATGTGTAGTAATCAAGTAAAAAGGTTCATACAAAACTAGAAAGCATGCAAAGCACGGTTTGTGCCTGCAGTCCCACTATCAGGGGCAAGAAGGTGAACTTTAGGTGAGCCTGGGCCATGTAGCCAAACTCTGTTTCCCACCCTCAAAACAAAACAACACAACCTAGAAAAGTTGACATGGAGATATGACTCCATCTCCTCCCTTCCTGTTCCCTTGTCATCTGCTTTGTTCAATTCTGCTCCTGCCGTGGTTATTTAAAAAGAGTTGGGCCAGCAAGATAGCACAGAAGGTAAGAGCTTTATTTTAAAATAAAATCATAAAGAGTCAGAGGGGCACAACTTTAATCCCAGTAGAGACAGAGGCAGGCAGTGAGATCCAGGCTGGCCAAGGCTACACAGTGAAACTGCCTCAGATAGATAGATAGATAGATAGATAGATAGATAGATAGATAGATAGATAGATAATCATAAAAATGTATAGCCATGTAAAATAACAAATACTTTCAATGATTTATTTTGGCTCCATTGTTTTTATTTTGTTTTCTGAGACAAGGTCTTCGCTATGCTGCACACTGACCTAGAATTTATAATCCCCCTGCCCATTTCCCACGGGGTAGGACTCAGGGTGTACACTGCCAGGCTGGCTTTGCAATGCTTCTGAACAGCAATCTTCTCAAACAAGCCACACAAGTACTGTCTATTCTGTTTTAAAGTCTTTTTTTAAAGATTAACTTATTCATGTATTTTATATACATATGCTCTGTTTTTATCCACACCAAAAAGATGGAATCAAATCTACTACAGATGGTCATGAGCCGTCATGTGATGGCTGGGAACTGAACTAGGACCTCTGGAAAAGTAGCCAAGTGCTCTTAACCGCTGAGCCATCTCTCTAGCCCCTGCCTTAGAGTGTTTAAATCTTCTCATATGAACAAACCTTAGCATTTGCTTACCCAAATACCTAGATAGCTTAGAATTCAGAAATAAGATGTCACATAAAATGTATTAATTCTTAAAAATAAAACTCTACTTTAAAAATATCAATAATTAAGTTACGTGTTTCTAATTTTGTAATATATTTCAAGAAGATTTTTTTGTTCCGTTGTATTATTCCTTAATTTAAAAAAATAATAAAGATTTAGGTGAAACAGAAAGCTTTACAGTTTTAGATCAAATATCAAAGTATTAAAACTTGCCAGGAGAGCCTGGTGTACGCCTTAATCCCACCATTCAGAAAGCTGAGGCAGGTGAATCTCTATAAATTCAAGGTCAGGCTAGTCTACATTGCAAGCTCAGGCCAGTCAAGACTACATAATGAGAGCTTGTCTCAAAACAAACAAACAAAAAAGTATTAAAAGTTACAAGCAATTTTATCAAATTTCCAGTACATTTTTATGCCTTTCTAGAAATTTAACGTGGGTATTAAAGGTTGTTGAATATTTAAGGTGCAGTATTAGAGGACCTAGGTCTAGAGCAGAAAAAGATTTTACTTTATAATTTAAATAAACCTACAATAACAAAAATAAAAAGGTATCATTTCAAAAATACCTACGGATTAAGATTCAAATGCAGATGTTAAATATTCTACCTACCATCTAGACATTAACAACAAAGGAATAATAACCCAAAGCCAAAATGTTTCTTCCAAAAAAATGTGTCATTCCCAATTATTGAAACCACTGCTAATGACTTTATGCGATGTTACCAGTCAGCAGACTAGAAGAAGCTGGAAACCACAACTGACTGACTATCAGACTTGCAGCGAAAGGTCCAGGCAGATGCCAAATCGCCTGTTACTATTAGTAACTCCAGGGCGAGTCAGGTCCCACCTGCAGCTCCCCAAGCTCCCTGGCCTCTAGGGGAATGGATACCTTTTCAACTGATAAGGAAGGATTTTCCTCAGGAAGCGTACATAGGAAGTTAGATGATCTGAAAACATTTTCAATTTCACAGTTGTCTCCTGGATAAAAAAGTAATTTCAAAGTTAAAAGTGCTACCGGCCAATAAGAGCTCCCATTCCCTGTTGTAAAACAAGGAAGGAAATTACCAGGACAGTCACAGTATCCTCTGTGATGCTCTCGAATAAATGCAGCATTCCTTCCTCAAGGGGGCGGACATACGCTGCGTTTTCATGAAGATATTGGGAGAACTGAAAAGAGAAAGAAGCATTTGACTGAATTCGCATGGAGCCAAGATCAGCGTGTAGGAGGTGAACTGGGAGTCTGTTAACTCATGTCTGGAAAGCTCTCTAAAGCTCAGGTAGTATTCTGTGGCCCTCTTCCCAATCCAAATCAAGGAAGCTGGAGAGGGATGACAGGGTAAACAATCAGGCATTTGAAGAAACAGGAGGAGTCCCGGCTCAGCACAGCCAGGGAAGAGCACTGGCGCTCGGCCGGGATCCCCGTGAGAAAAACAAGAGGGGTGAGTAGACTCTGTGCTATAGTCCTCAACACTCAAAAGGAGCCTGCCTGGCAGCTTTTCATTTTACTCTACGCAGTACTCAAGGTTAACAAACGCCAGGAGTGAAATCAAGATAAGTTAAAATGTTTATTACATCACTGATACCAGTATGCAGACACAGTGCAGTAGCATATAGTGTATACTTAGCATCTGTAGGGCTCTGGGTTAAATCCTGACGTGGGGAGGGGGGGTCCCACTATATTTTAGACAATTTAGAAACAAAGGGGTTTCATTTACTACACATGTCTCAGCCGTCAGATATGCTTCTGCTTCTGCTATAGACATGTACAACTGTCTTGTCTTCGACACCCAGGGGACCCATGGGAACTGCACAGGAGTACTGTCCGGAATAGCTCAAGCACTCTGGTGTGCACTGCCCTCATCTGGAAAGTATGAGTTCCCCAATATTTTACAACTCTAGAAATAAGTTTACACATTCTGGCCATCTTTTAGCAAAAGGTTTCCAAACCTTCAATATTATAGATTTTCTAGGAAAATCAGAGGGACTTCCACAGGCCAAACAACAGAAAGTGAAATACTGAAAAATGCATGAATTCTTCAAAGTAATTGGGTGTTCTAGACAAATTAAAATTACAGAAGTTATTTTTATGAGCTTCAGTAGTCTTGTGGAATGAGAACTGGTGAAAGGCAAGCAGTGTTGAGACACAAGGACGGTAATGGCTAACTTCTGCCCAGTGCTCACTACATGCCAGCCACTTAGGACTTCATGTTACTCATATGGATCTGTGAAGTGGGCATGCCACTCTCCATTTTAGAGACAAGGAAACCAACACAGGGGGATTTAAGTAAAGCTCCAAGGTTGATGCAACATGACAGAGCTAGAGTGAGAACCCAAGAAGTCTGACTTCAGAGTCCAGGTCTTTGCTAAATTAGTGAGCATTTGGGGTATCTATAGACATGAATATATCCAACTCCTAGAAGTACTACACTGTGTACACACACACACACACACACACACACACACACACACACACACTCTAGGAAGAGTCCTACAAAGTAGAAAAGCATGGCTGATCACAGGTCACATGTCAGGCCCTCCCGCAGAGGCTACATCTGCATCAAGATCCTTCACTTCCCTTGTGTGTTAGCTGCCTTCAGTGACTGCGGCCCCAGTGACAGGGAAGTCCGGAGCCACAAACTCCCTAGTCAGCTGACCAAGAAACCAGGGGACAGCCAATGTCTGCTATTTGAAACTACTACGTGCAGGGCATCTTACTATCCAGTCAGACAAACTGGATATAATCATCAGCATTTTAGGTTTTTTAGTTGAATAAGATCTTGCAGACGTCCTTATATCCTGTTTAGAATTACCTGGGTAGGCGGGCAAAGTCTTTTGGGCAAAAGAAAGCACAAGGACTGAGAAAAGTAGCAAGCAAACCTCCTCAGTTCAGCCGTGCTGACCCTGAAGAGCTGTCATACTCAGCTGGCTATGCTCTGTCCCACTAGACACCTCGGTAGAAGGAAAGAACAGGCAGAGGGCCGTGGCTGCCTGGCCCAATGCAACTGCACACGGGACAGAAACATGCCAGCGAATCAGCCCTCTCAGTAATAAAATGGAAGCATCCACTATGCCAATGCTGTCAAAAAGCTGCACAGGCCTCAGTAAGGGAAGGTCTCTGCCCAAGCCCACCCTCTAGGCCTCCAGGAAAGCCACTTTGCTCTCCTGGCCTTCATCCCATTCCTCTGCTCCAGGGACTTCACATTCCAGTCAGAGGTTCACTCAGCATCCCCTTCATCAGCCCCCCCATCGGCCCCCACCCGCCCTGCTTCCCTGCTCCCCATTTCCACTCACATAGCTCCTTCTGGGAGTTGAAATAAACAAAAACAACAATCGCTACCTCTCTTCCTCCCTCAAATCCTGCTCAGTCTTCAAGGTTCTCAGATGCGAGCTGCATGTATGTCCCTGGCCCACTGGTTCCCACTTACTGGCCACACTGGATGCTGGCCACTTGCTCCCTCGCTCATTCAGTGTGTCCCTTGGTGGCTCACTCTGCAGTCTCCTGATAACTCCTCTATCGATAATTTCTGAACACCCTGAATTTGCCATACTTGGTTCTCATGAAGACCATGACTTGCAATTTCTTCGTCTTGCACAATACCTGGCTAATACACACAAGTAGTCTGGAAAGAAAGAATTCCCTACTTGTCGTCCCCATTTGTCCACGGCAACAAAAGGCATTGTGAGGATTTACCTTCTGATTCAATGGCGATATAGTGTCTATGGCAGAATCAACAGGGAAAATTTGAATCCTCTGTTCTGTATAGGTGTGAAAGTTCAGAAGAGCAGGCACAAGATCCTGAACAAAAGCCAGCGCCTGCCCAGCTAGATCTCGGATCTTCAGCTTTAAAATGCAAAGCACACATGGTCAAACAGTTGTTTTAAAGCCCTGAAACCCCAGTGACACCACCAGCGTCTACATCCACTTGCTCCCACTTGGATCTCGGTGCCCTCCTGTCCAAGTTAACCTAGGAAGGCTACTACCCTAAACAAAAGCCTGGCTCAAAAAGGAAGGTAGCCCATAATTCAATTATAATATGATAAAATGAAAAAATATTTTAAAAATCAGTAGTACTACTATGTTAGCACATGCCTTTAATCCCAGCACCTGGGAGGCAGAGGCAGGAGTCTCTTTGAGTTCGAGGCCAGCCTGGTCTACAAACTAAGTTCCAAGCCAGCCAGAGATATGCGGTGAGATATTGTTTCAATAAAATCAAACCATCAGTAGTACTAGGTAAAGGTGCTTGCCACAGTGCTACCGAGCCTGCTGAGCAGAGGCTAGGACGTAGTAGGAGGAGAAAATAAACTCCACAAGTTGTCCTCAGGCCTCCACATATGAACTCTCCCTCCAATAACATAAAAAATAAATAAAAAATCAGAAGCACCTGAATTCAATAACAGCAATTCACACAATTCAAAGAAACGAATGCGAATGACATGTGAGCTGGCACATGTGACAGAGAGCAAACGACTAACTTTACTTAGTAAGAGCTGTATGCATGAAACTAAGAGCACACACTCACTCCGTCCTTTACCTGGTGTCGCCTATTGTGCAGGGGAACATTGAGAGCGTTGTACAGACTGTACTCTACAAAACAAAGGGGAGGCCATTAGAGCACATGGCAGTCCTCACCAGAGGAGCAACTGCAAAGTCAGCTTCCTCAGAGCACCAGTGCTGACCACACAACCACTGCACAGGGGGCAGCATGCACAGAGAACGTGGTTTCTCGGAACTCCTGCAGCTCTTGGGGCCTCTCAAGATTCCTTCCAGGGCCTGTGATGTTCCTGCTGCCAGCAGTCATTCTACGAGAACCCTGGCCAGACTGCCACACTAACCTCCAAACATACAGTTTCCCTAACAGAGCCACATTTCAAATCTACCACAGCCTGCTGCTGCTGGTCCCAGCACCTCAATGCTCTTTCCTGGATGGGTCCAGTCTTCTCCAGCCCCTTCCTGTGCAGGCTGCCACCTGGCTCAGGTGCTGCCCAGTGCCAGGCCGCACGCTGCTTGGAGCTGTTCCCAGTGCACATCCTCCCCTCTCAGCACGCTCAGCCAGTCACAGGCCATTCTCAAAGTCCCTGCTCTGTCCCTCGCTCAGACCCCCTGGAGCCTTGCTTCTTGTCCCTCCGATGCTGGTCTATCACTTCAGAAATGTCCTTTGTTAGTAACACCAGAGGCAGGTCTGCTGCATTAGTCAACATAACTTCAGTGGGGCCTCAACTGTGCGAGGAAATCAATATCCTCCCTGCTGTCTGCTAGGACCAGGCTGAAGTGAAAGTAATTTTTAAAAAGAAAATATCTGTGTGTGTGAGTGTGGTTATGTATATCACACATGTGCAGGTGTCCAACAAGGCAAGATGAGGGATTCAGACTCTCCCGAGCTGCTGTTTGCCTGAGGTGGGTGCTGGGAGTCAAACTCAGGTCTTCTCTAAGAGAAGCACATGATCTTGACTGCTGAGCCATATCTCCAGCCTGATAGTGCTCTTACACTCCCTGACTCCACCACAGAGGCTGAAGTCCAGAGCTCAACTAATCCTCTTCCTGGGCTCTGTAGCAACAGTTCCTCCTGACTGGAGACTGAGCACATTTCTTCCTCTTCATTCTATCCCCTCCCCTTTCTTCCCTTCCCCCCTTCCCTTCCCCCCTCTCTCTTCTTCCCTCCCCTTCCCTCCCTCTCTCCTCCTCTCTCTGTCTCACAGGATCTTTCTATGTACCCCAGGCTACACTCTCAGGGCCTCAGCCTCCCCAGTGTTGCTATAACAGGAGGCAGGCAGCACCTATGCAAGCCTCCCTCCTTTACCTAGCCCATAACTGATCCTCTCTGCCCTCACCCATTTCTTTGCTCCCACTGGTTAGATAAGCATCATTTTACCCCCTAACGCCCATCTACCTCTGAGTCCTTGTGCTAGCAACTGGGTGCATATGGAAGCCCTTCCCTCAAAAATTACTAGTCCTCTCAAAGTCACAAGATCCAGCCAGCAGGCCCGACTACCTTTCCACAGTCACTGTCTCTGACCACCCCACAGCCGGGTGCAGCAATGAGCAACACTCTAGAACATGCTGGAAACACTCCCTTCATAAAAATCCTCAGTTTCTCTACTTTTCTCTTCCTCAGCCCCTCCCTGCCCATCACTGAGATGGGAGCTCACCAAAGCCCTGCATAGCCTCCTCATACTGTGTGTCCTTGTTCCCACATGGGCCCACACAGCACTCATCTGGGCCAGCAGGGCCAGCATGCTCCTCTCCTGAGCTGTGAAATAGTCACCTTTCCATCAACCGAAGCCAAGGTCACCTCACTATTCACACCCTGCCCCCCGTCTCCAGTAAGAGCCTTAGACCATAGGCATCTCCCAGAGGCCCATGCATCAAAGGTGTGGTTGACATTTTACAGTGATACTGTGGGGAAGGAACATTCTGGTAAGACCCCATTGCTGGGAATTACATCACTGACGAAATGCTCTTCAGAGGGCTATGGGGACCCCAGCCCCTTCCTGTCTCTGCTTCCCTGTCGGCCTTTTGTGTGCCACCACCATGATGCTTTGGCCTACCACAGGCCCACAATCAGCACATCTGAACCACAAACCGACACCCGAGACTGTGAGCTCAAATAACCCTTCCATCCTTTTGACTGACAACCTCAAGTAGTTTTGTCGTGACAGAAAGCTTCGCCTCTGTCTTTTACTTCTGTCCACTGTAGCACCGTCTTCCCCGTGTACTGCCCCGTCCTCTCCCTCGCTTGCCTCTCCTAACCACCAGTCTGTTCTTTCCTCTCCACAAGATCCTCTATACCTCCCTGTCCACGTCAGCACATGAAACCTCAGGATCAGAAGCTCTCCCCTCCCACTCTAGGCTCCAGATTAACCGTGGGTGCATAAACCCCAGGGCAAAGCCTCACTCACACGACTCTCCTTCAACCTGAAAGCCATGTAAGTAAGTCCTGAGTCCTTACCCCAGAATTTCCTGCCATTGCTCCTCATGTCTCCACCCGGGCCTACTGCCACAGTTAGCGACTGTTCCCGAGACAGCATGGCAGTTCTCATCCCATGTCCTACACTCTCTGAAATCCCTGCTTGTCTTCCTCTGTTCCTCCCTGTCTGCCCAAAAACAAACAGACAAAACAAAACACAAACTGGCTCTGGCGTGCAGGTCTGGATCCTTCCTCTGAGAAGGCTCCTCCAAGCACCACAAGAATGAGTGCCCTTCCCTCGCAACTCCAAGTGGTTCTATACGGCAGAGTCAAGTCTAAGCATCTAAAAACAACCCACAGATGATGTGACAATAATCTAAAACTGGGCGACAAGTTATACTGGAGAGGAAGGGTAGTTACACTACCCAATCATTAACTGATACAAAGAGCACCGAGGAAATGCCCACAGGCTCCACAGCACAGCCACGGCGCGCTGACACCATGCACCTCAATGCAGAAGCTGCAAACAGACACTGTTTTCAAGGGGAAATTTAGGCTGCTGATACAGAAATGGCCTATGCTGATTTTAATTATTTTATGTTTGTGTATTTCACCTGCATAAACAGTTAGTCACAAAAACAATGACAATGCATGTCTGTGTACCACGTGCATGCCCACAGATCAGACCCCCTGGAACTGGAATTACAGACAGCTGTGAGGGACTGTGACCATGCTGGACAAGGAGCCCAGGTCCTCTGGAAGAGCGCTCCTGCTGAGCCCTCTCTCCAGCCCCTCAGCGCTGATGTCATCCAAGCACTGGTTTCTCTTCTCCTTCCTCTTTTTTCCCTCCAGGCTTTTCTAAGAAAAATTTAAGGGAACTAAAAAATGAATTTCAAATGTAGCTATAGAAAAAGAAAGCATGTATTAATTTGATTATAGGCTTCAAATTCCAAAGATATTTTCTTTTAAATTTTATTTATTTTTCTAATTTTTAAAAACTAATTTATTTCCTGGAGTAGGTGAGAGCAAGCCCTGAATGCTACAGAGATGAAGGACAAAGGACAACTTTCAGGAGTCAGTTCTCTCTTTCTGCCATGTGGGTCCTGGGGACTGAACTCAGGTGTCAGACTTGGCAGCAAGCACCTCTACCACTGAGCCATCTCACTGGCTTCCCAAATAAATATTTTCTTTGCTTTCAAGGGTTTCACTTCATTCTTACCTAAAGGCTAAATATCTAAACAGCATATGAATGCTGTCTTAGAGTGTTGTTTAAGTTCTTTTTTGTTACTTCAGGATGTGTAAGCTACGAGGTCATCCCCAGGAGGAAACACAAGCTGGACTTCTCAACAGCTTCCTGTCACTGGGGATTCCCCAGAAGCAGAAGCTAACAGGCCAAAAAGACACATCCCACTGCGGACACACACGCATACCCCCAAAACCCAGTGAACAATTTCCCTTGTGCAAACATCCCACCACTTCATATGCAGGTAGGTTTCACTTTGGGATATGAGAAATGCAGTTAAAAGAACGCACTGGACATCTCCCAAGAAGACAGTCTTCGGAGCACTTAGGAGATAATTTAAGAAACATAAGAGCACAGCTGATCAGGAGAGACGGGCAGAGCCTCCACTGGGCCAGTCTGGGTGTTTGGTTGGTTGTTTGGCTGAGACTAGAAATTATCTCAATGTATTGGCTACCACAGAGAGACTCAAAGATACAAATAATAGAAACTTACGTTTATGTAATACCTACTTGTATCATTAAAAGGGACTTTTTCATTGATGATTGATAAGGATTCCTCTAATCTACCTGACAAATCTTCATGAAGATTCTTTAACTGTAATTGACTGAAAGAAAAAAAGAACCCACAAACCCACATTATTACCAATCAGTGAATCGTCAATCGCTTGTTACTCCAACAGCTGGCAACGAGCTTTCAGAGAGCTGTGCAGACATCTGGAACACTCTGCTGAGAGTTGTTCAAAGATGATGTTAGGAGGTACCAGTCCTGCTGCAAAGCCCCAGACTGCTGGGGTCCGCCATAGCTCTAGGCGCTTACGTACCCCCATAAATTCCCTCTTTACTATCCATGTTTATCCAACTACCGCTGCACAGTTTTAAGTACTACACCAAATTATTTTTTGCTTGAGTTCAAAAGCTGATAATTTCTGTTTCATTTAAATTATTAGCACAGATAAATACCCCCCCCCCCAAAAAAAGTTAAGAGGTTTAGAAATCGCTCAGTTGGATCCCATAACTTCAATTTTATTCAAAATGTACCATTAAAAAATTGGCATTGTTTAGTCAGGTTTCCTGCTGAAGAATATTAGGCAGTCCCTGTCCCAGGAGAGTCAGAAAAACAAAGACCCAGTCCAGGAGGTCAAGAGTAGGCTCTCCCAGACCTTCTGCTGAGGCTAAGCAGAGACCGCTTTGTCAAGATGCTATGGCCCCTGCGAATGGAAAAGGGCTCTGTGGTGACCTACTCCAGTCTCCTCAACTCAGAGTAAGACAGGGAAAAAAAAAAGAGCTAAATGGAGCCTTGGGCCGATTCTGATCTCAGGGCCACTAGAATTCATGTTTCCACATACCATTCTTCTGTTCGAAGTCGACATTCCTTGGCCTCCTTTTCTAGAGTCTGAGATTTTACCTGAATTTGGGGAGGAATGGAAAGGAAAAGTTGACAGTTCAGCCTGTGGCTGAGACCCCACACAACACCCAAAAACTCAGAGGAGCATGAGCTAGACCTTAACCCGTCACCTGGGCAGTAGGCTTACCTCCAGCTTTGCCTTGTCATTCTGGAGCTTCTCAATGGTCTCCATGTATTTCCGGGTCAGGCCATCAATCACAGCTTGATGCTGAGCAGCTTCTGTTTCAAGAGTGGCCAGCCGACTCCTCAGCTCTGCTTCCACGTGTTTGTGATGCTCATCAGCTTCGAAAAACTGTAGGAAAAGCCAGTGTCTCTTCTGAAGAGCCCAGTACAGACAGCTGGGACAGCAGCAACTACTCACCCCGCGGCTGCCATGGCTGCCGGAGCTGAGCTGAAGGTACTAGAGCACTTACAAAGGGAACAGGGGTCTATATTCTTACCCCTCCTTTACAGAGGTTGGATGGCCTGACCACAGTGTCACTGGTCTTTGTCTCAGAGTTAAGCACAACAGACAGGACAGGAAACACAGCAGCCCTCCCCAAGCCTGCACCTTCCATCTCTGAGGCCCACAAATCTATACTTGGAACAACTACTCATGAGCAGGTCACCTGAGGCACTGGCCCTAAGGCACACAAAGCTTTTCTCCTTAATGAGTCTGACACTAATGAAGAGTTATGAACACTTAGATTGAAAATGCTCTGAGATCACATTTGTCAAGATTTTTCTGTGATTACATGTAACTTATTTACGTGTATGCATGTGTGGAGGTTAGAAGACAAGAGGCGTTTTATGGTCCCAGGGACCACATGCATTCCAGTGGTCAGTCTTGGCAGCAGGAACCTTTATGCACTGAGCCATCCATGGACCCTAAGATCTTTCAAAGTTGGGCATGGGGATTCATACCTGTAATCGCAGCACTTGGAAAGGAAACAAAGGAACTAATATTCCAAAAACATCCTTAGCTACACAGGGAGCTCAAAGCCAGTGCTGAGCTACAAGAAAAGCTGCCTCAAAAATAAAACAAAAAAACCCAAAAACCTAACAATCCATGAACAAAGAAACAAGTATATACCACAGATCATGAAATAAGCCTACTTATTGATAAGCCTCCACCAAATGATCCATTTCATCAATTCCTAGGTAAAGGGACTAGTGCCTAGTACATCTCTATTCCAAAGACTCAGAATAAATGTACATATTCACATCAAGCTATGTGTGAGATTTAAGAAAGAAACAAATCATAGTCACAGTACATATTTAAGGACACAAAAGATATTAAAAACCCATACAGACAACAAGGTAACTATTTACATTATTTTTTCTACTTCTTGGATTAAAAACCCATTTTTTTTTTTTTTAAAGATTTGTGTACTTGATGTATCTGAGTTTTTTTGTCTGCAGGTTTTGTACCTGTACCACATGCAGACAGTGCCCTCAGGGGCCAGAAAAGGGATCCCCTGGAGCTGGAGTTATCAGCATTTTTGAGCCATTAAGTGGGTATAGGAACTGAACCTGGGTCATCTAGAGGACAGTTAGCACTCTTCTCCACAAAGCCACCTGCCAGAGACACTTTTTAAACATTCACTTATTTATTGTGGGGGACACAGAGTGCACTGTGGAGGTCAGAGGACAAGTGTGGGAGTTGGTTCTCTCCTTCCACCATGTGGGACCCAGGGATAGAAGTCAGGCCCTCAGGTTTGACAACCAATGCCTACCCACTGCACCATCTTGCCATTTTGTAATTCAGGTTTTTTGTCACCTGTATGTGCAGCCGTTCGTTCTCCTCAATTTTCTTTTGCAGATCTTCATCAAAAACACTCTTCTGCTCTTGACTCAACTGAGAAGAAGATTCGCCACTTTTCTGATGAAAAGAACAAGTTATGTCCACACAACTTTGATCCTCTAGAGAAACAAGACAAGGCACACAGCAGCTCTGTGACCTCTGTGGTTTGTCTCTTCTGTGTTCACCAGTTTCAAGCAATCCTACAAAAGTCACACAGGCCACCATTTAACTTTGCCTATGGGACCCAGACTGGAACAGCAAAGACTGCAAAGGCAAGAAAGCTTAAAGAGAGACAGAGAAACGATAAATGAGCTCATCGTTCTTTGCACATGAACTCAGGAGTTGCTGGAAGACAGACCAGCAGGGGACTGTGACTCACCTGACCTTTTAGTTTGGGAGAGATTACATTAGAGTCTGGGCTACTGTACATTCCTTTAAGAAGTTCCATTCATTTATTTATTTATTTGCATTCACAAATGAGTCCATATAAACTTCTATTTAGATAAAAAAAATAACCATGTTAAATAAAGCTGCTATACACTCAAGAAAAGACTAAGCTTATGAAAAAAATTCCTTTCTTTTCAAAATTAACTTTTCCACTAAGAAGAATGGCAGGATTTAGGAAATCTAAGAATGAACAGTTGTTTCAGGGTGACACACAGAACAGAGACTGCACGGGGCTATCTAACAAAGACACTGTGTTTACACAACAGTCCCCACTCTCTGCCCTTATGCATCTTGCTCATCACTTCAAATGAAGTCACCTGCTAATCCAACACAAACTGGTGATGTAAGGGTCCTCTGAATACAGCTATGGAAAAAAACAAAAGATACTAAATATCCATCACATTTAAACAACAAAAAATACATTAAGACACATTATGGAATGACTTATTTGTAGTCCTCAGTGTTCTCAAACTTGGAAGCTTTAACCAGACTAACTCACAAGTCTTAGGCACCTGTGCTAAATAATTAATCTGGCATGTTAGCCAGGCATGGTGGCTCACACCTATAATCCTAGTACTTAGGCAGGAGGCAGGAGAATTGCTACACATCTGAAGCCAGTCCGGCCCACATATTTAATACCAGGGCAGCCTAGCCTACAGAGTAAGTCCCCAGCTCAAAAATAAATAAATAAATAAATAAATAAATAAATAAATAAATAAATAAATAAATACCACCTAATAGTCATGTGTGAGGTCTAGATGGCTATGTCCTCCCAGGGATCACCTGGGATTCCCAGCACACACCAACTTCCTAGTGACTCTAATACACATGTGGTAAGCCCTCTTTGTCCCCTCTTTACCTGAACCTAAATTTAGAGCATCCTTCTAAATAGATCAATGCATTGGGAAAGGAATTAACATATCACGTGATGATACAGCTTTAGGCACTTTGTTGATCCCATTTAATCCCGTAAACCTAAATTTCTCAGACCCACTTAACTGATGAAGAAATTGAAGCTAAAAGACTGCCAACTCTTCCAAAGCTATAGATTTGTAAAGAGCAGACAGGATTCAAACTAAGCTTAACTCTAGAGGAACTGTTCTTGTAGAAGAACTGTTCTTCCTTCTACACATCCTTCTTTGGGGTCTCTGTGTGCTTCTTCCGTCAGCATAGCCTGTTAACACACTTGTAGAGCAGAGGTCTAGATACGCTGACACTTAAGAGACTTCCCCACTAGCCCAATAGCCTCCTTGTTCTTAAGCACAGAGCAAATTTGATCACAGAGCCCCGACTGCTGCCAACGTCAGCAGCCACAGTTAGCACTCACCATCCAATTGTATTTGCAGCAATTAAGGTAACAAAGTTATCAGTTTTGAGTAATATGAGATATTCCATTGATTTTTCTCAGGTACTACCTCAATTATGCACATGTTTGCTGCTAATAAAATGTTTAAAAACTGGCTTTTCTATGCAAATGCCCCTGAACTGGTCATGAGGCTCTGTACTGGTCATGTGGCATTGAACTGGTCATGTGGCACTTGTCTGTCATTCTAGTACCAGGGACACTCAGATGAGAGTTGAAGATATGACACCAACCTGAGCTACATGAAAAGCTCTTGTTTCAAAAAACAGAAAAGAAGAAAGGAAAACGCCTCCAAGTGGTATGCTTCATAGCGAACACCCCCCTCTGGACTCAGCACTGGAGGACCGGAGGACCGAGGGTCCTTATGGTGAAGCCAGCTGAGCCTCTCCTCGGGCCACACAGGGGATGCTACTGAGCTTACCTTGTTTTTCTTGCCTCGAGGCTCACTTAGTGCTAGCTCGTCTTGAAGGAGCTCCACCCTCTTGGCAAGCTGTAGATTTCGAAATGTCAAACTGTCCATTTCCTGTTGGAGTTTCCTCAGGGACTGGTCCTTCATCTTCAGTTGTTCCTACATCAAAGCCAAATAGCTACTTACACACACAGTTTCTCTTTTTCAAGTCTTTGTTCCACCAACATAAAACCAAACACCCTGACCTCAGGGAATGTAAGTTATATGTTTATCACTTCAGTTATGTTTTTAGCTATTTTGCATACACAAAAGTATCTCCCAGCCAAACCAGAATATTTACAAATAAAATAAGAAAAATTACATATTGAAATAGCAGACCATCAGCAACTTATAGCAAAGTGCCTGCAAGTCTGTGCTGTTAAGTCTGACAACGAGCAGATGAGCCATGGGTTACACATTTATAAATGGAATGTTTTACAGGAGCTCCAGACTTACTAACAATACCTCTCAGTGACCAAGGATTTGGGGGTCGGGGGGAACCTATTTATATTCCTTGCCTATAAATCCTCTCGGAATTTAAATAAAGTCTTATACCCCTCCTCACTCCCCTTCTTTGTGCCATGAGGGGGAGCAGAACCCAACCTGGCCTCCAAGGACTGCTGTGCCTACTGCTGAGCCCCAGGCCCCAGCCCACTAGCCCCCAGGTCTTCTCAGCACACTCATTTCACCTCAGTCTCTGGCCTGTCAGATTTTAAGGCCGATTCTAACACGGCACAAGAGAACTTTCAGACTCTGATCCTCAACAGCTCACTCTCAAAGTTCATAAAAAGAGACGCAAAACTCCAAACATCCTGAAAATCTCAGCACCACCCTATCTGCTGACTGTCCTCTGCTCTGTGTAAAGGGGGAAACAGAAGCTGCTGAGCAGCAGTGGTGCGCACCTTTAATCCCAGCACTCAGGAGGCTGAGGAAGCAGATCTCTAAGTTCAAGGCCAGCCTGGTTTACAGAGTGATTTCCAAAATAACCAGGTCTACACAGAGACACCCTGTCTTGAATGCACCCCTCCCAAAAGAGAGAGAGAAGAAAATAAAAAAAGGAGAAAGTTAAGTAGACATATTTAGTTTCACCTTATTTAAAGAATACACTATTTTAACTATATTTTACTTACAGCTTTGTGTTCACTGATAATCAGACATAATTGGCCAGAGTCTTCTATTTAAATAATTACTTTAATTTCACTCAAACAAACAATTATAAGACTAAGAAGTGAAACTAACAAATAGATATTCTAACTGTATAGGAGCACCAACCCAAGTGGCCTGCTATATGTGCTGTCAGAGTGCTCAGTGTGACAAGGGCAGCTACAGAGTCCCTGCCATGTGCCCTGGTGAGTAGAAAAACACTGGTTCTTTTCCACTGGTTATCCAGTAAGCCCTCAATTTTTACTTGAAGGTCAAAGGTACACATAGGTCCAGCTCAAGTATAAATTATCATAAAACCTCAAATGAAAGCAAGTCCAATCAATGATATTTACACACACACACACCCACACCCACACCCACACCCACACACACACCCACACACACACCCCAACAACTCACTCAGGTGCAAATCCAATCAGATCAATCAGAGGACAACCTAACACTTGCATCTAGCTGACTGGCAAACTGCCCGCAGTGCTGTAATTACAGTGCCCCCAGAATGAACAAGGTGAGAAGTCATTTCTTTGCACTGTTGCTGTGAGGTACCACTAGTTGAATGATGCTCCAAATGTGCTAACCACTCAGTAGCTTCAGAAGAGTTCTGTGCCAACATCTATCTAAAGTCCAGCTTCTGAGCACGGATAGCACTATCTATCCCTACAGAGTCGTTGGAAACAAGAAGATAATGGGTGTAATTATGTGCTCCGTACGATGCCTGGATGTGGTGATGCTCAAAGAGAGAAGTAAATATCTCAGTACCAGGACCATAACCATCCACACACTCCTACCAACACTGAGTTATCCACAAGACCAGCGTTAGGAGTTGCCACACAGAGCAGGCCACTTGGAGACACTTCTCAGTAGTAGGCTTTAAACATTAGGAGAGTCAGTGATCCTTCAAAGGTTTCAGGAAAGATGCATATCCTACAATTAATCTATCCATTCAAAACTATCACAAGCCAGCATTTATTATATGCCAGACAGATGGGGCAGAGATAAACCTTCCTTATCCCATTATGCCTCAGTTAACAAACAGGTGCTAATGGTGGGCGTACCACTCAAGCCGTGTGCACTGCAGCACAGGTCATCACTACCAAACTAAAGGCAAGAGGAAACAAGCCACAAATTCAGACATTTGTACTCATTCATTAGGGCCAGACTGCTGAGCACTAGGGATGCAAATACAACCATGGCCGCTCAGAGGGCTGCCTGGGGATGGCAGATAAAAAGCTGCATTCATCCTGGCGGATTTGACTCCACAAAGGCTTTGAGCTACAGAAGAAATGCATTAAATAAAGCCAGTATTTTTCTAGGTTTTTTGCTGAGGAAACATATAATATGCATCTGTAAGCAGGAAAGAGCGTTAGACACAGGGAATGCTCCTATCATCCCTATCCCTAGTAAGTCAGTGTCGAGACTTGGGACTTTACCCCCTACCCCATCCGCTTCATCAACCGGGGAGCAGCCTTTGCAACTCCAGGTTCCCCTGCATACCTTCAGAGCAGAAGAGCTGGCCTGCTCATCCACAACACCTTTCTTCAGGACCTGATTCTGAGCTCGAAGCTGAAAACAGAAAGCAGTAATCACTTTTAAAATAAAGCAACCACTTACAGAAAAAAATTGCAGTTACTTCATAATGAAAACTTAACATTGAATAACTAAATATCTTCTCGAATTATATATACATTCCTCATGTGTGCTTGTGTGAAAACAAACGTTATTTGCCCCAAAGGGGGAAACAGATTTAATAACTTGTCAAATGAAACACAGAAGATAAGTCCTCCAGTGACATAAACCTAGTCACTAGCAAATGTGTAGCCCCTGGGCTGAAGCCCAGTGGCAGGCAGAGCACTTGCCTGAGGTAAGTCTCAGGGTTTATTAAGAAGATAAATAAGTAAATAATAAAACCCAGGTCTCCTGCCTTTGAGTATATCATTCTTTATATGTATTCATATTCTATATAAGCCATGGTCCTGAATTTAAAATGATATAATAGAAGAGAAAAAGTGGGGCTGGAGAGAAGGCCCAGCGGTTAGAGCACTGAGTTCAATTTCCAGCATCCAGGTTCTGGATCCCAGTCTCAACGTGCAGAGCATCCAACATCCTCTTCTGGCCTTTATGGTTACTGTACACTTGAGTCTTCATGACACAGACACATACATGCAGGCACACACCCATACGCATAAAATAAACCCACATAAAGTAAAGTCTCAAAATGAAAAGCCATTTTCCTGAACCTATGGAATAGTTTCATTAGACACAAGTGACAAATGACAGAATAAGATGTAGGCAAAGTGGAGAGCAAGAAGACTCAGAGGACCTGGCACCAATAGTAGACCAACGACCACCATCATCACAGGAATGCTTCAGGAATAGTAAGTAGTTTCTTATCAGCCATCAGCTGAAGCACGTTCAGTTTTCAAAATAACAGTAGCTCCAAACCCCCTCTACACACACACACACACACACACACACACACACACACACACACTCACACACACATACTGGCCCTTACCCCCC
>CM052705.1:16972551-17038061 GCA_028551405.1 Uromys caudimaculatus
AGTCCTCACCTCTACTTTAGAGACAAGGACACTGAGACACAGAATAGCAAGGGAAGGCTGAGATTCAGAGGCCAGCAGTTTTGACTATTGTTATAATGTCAGCTAGACAGCACCAGCTACTGTTTTACTGAGTTTTTGAGATAAAAGTGGGCTGGTAAAATGGACCTTCTCCTTGTAAAATGAGGTAGAATTTGAGCTTCTTCCCCATAGTTATTTTTAAAAATATATGTATAACTGCATTTTGTGTGTGGGATGTGTCTGTGTGTGTGTGTGTGTGTGTGTGTGTGTGTGTGTGTGTGTGTGTGTGTACCAGCAGACAACTTGCAGGAGTCTTTCTACCATATGGGTCCCAGGGATAGAAACCAGGTCCTTGGGCTTGTCAGCAAGCCCACTTTGTCATTATTTGCTGGGCCATCTTACTGATCCTGTCATGCTAAATATCAAAAAATAAAACAGGTGGTAAATGTTTACTTATGTCTACAGCTGTGTAACCACCACTGCTTGGTTCTAGAGGGTAAAACCCATAGTTTTTTCTTCTTCTTCCATGGTAAGAAGTACTCTCAGTGAAAAAGACTGCAGCACAGTTAAGTGTAAGCATATGAATCAAATATGGCTGAAGCAAGAGGTTGACAGGCTAATACCCCAGAGCTCAACAGACACTTAATGACAATGTTCTCCCCTGAGAAACTGAAATAGGATAATTTTATCTATTTCACCAGGTATTCCAGTTCATGGAACACATAACCCAAACGGCCAAGGATAGAGGATCACAAGATCTAGGGCAACTTGGGCTACACAGAAAGTTTGAGGCTGGACTAGTCTAGAGGAAGACCTTGCCTCAATTTAATGAATTAGTTAAAATGCTAACTCTGCATAGCTCAGATCTGTCTTCTGAGATAGGAGAACAGAAGCGACAATTTTCTGTGCCAAGAAAGTAGGAATATTGAATGCTAAATCTTCTTGGGATATTTAAAACAAAACAGGAAGTTTACAATTAAAATGAAGAGACAAGCATCTTTGGCTTCTCCTGATAGGACGACTCAGAGCTCAGAGCTACTACAGGAAGCATATCTAAACGTCTGAGCTTCAGTAACATGGTCTGCAATACGGGCAAACACATCTCCCCTACGCCCTTCTTTCCAAGGACACTATGAGAACCAGATAAGAAGCCTGTATCAGAACACAGAATGACACAGTGTTCCACAGAGGGGAGCAGAAACCTTAGCATCAGAATGGACTTCAAGAGCCCGGGTTTTTTTGTTTGTTTGTTTGTTTTTCGAGACAGGGTTTCTCTGTGTAGCCCTGGCTGTCCTGGAACTCACTCTGTAGACCAGGCTGGCCTTGAACTCAGAAATTCCCCTGCCTCTGCCTCCCAAGTGCTGGGATTAAAGGTGTGCGCCACCACTGCCCAGCAAGAGCAGTTTTTTAAGGTATGTTTATGTTTTCCAATAGTCTTAGGTGACTCCCGTGGAAGAGCGGAGTTGAGAACCAGGGTTCTGAAGAATATGAGAAAGAGAAGGAAGTAAACATAATGGCTATTATTTAAAAACAATTTACAATTTGCCCTAGGTGGTGGCTCACACTGGGAATTCCAATACTATAAGCTTGAAGCAGGAAGACTGGCTTGAATTTGAGGCCAGTCTATTGTATAATAGTGAGTTCGAGGCAAGCCTAAGTGAGCTACAGGGTAAGACCTCGTCTCAAAAACAGAATTTTAGGACTAGAAAGACGCCATGCAATCAGGGATGAGTTCAGATCCCGATGTGCACATAACAAGCCAGGCAACCCATACACACCTGTGAGCCCAGTTCTAAGGGAGGGTCGCAGGAGGACGGCTGTAGCTTTCTGCTTTCCATTCAGCTGAGGAAATGGAAGCCTTAAGTTCAGGGGAGACACTGTCTCCACGGGCTAAGTGGAGAGAGGCCTATGACAACTTACGTCCTCCTGTGGCCTCCACGGTAGCACCTGCTCACACGTGTGTGCAGACACTCACATACAGATACACAGATACACACGTCCTAAAATATAAATAATTTAAAAGATAAAGTATTATAAGGTAATTTGGGAATATTGTACTTTGTTGCTTTGTTAAGTGTAGCATAATTTTTTTTAAGAGGTTGGAGAGGTGACTCAGCAGTTAATAGCTCTTGCTGCTCCTCCAGAAGACCCAAGTTTGATTCCCAGGACTCATGTCATGTGAGAGTCATAACCACCTATAACTCCAATTCCCAGAGGATGTGATGCTCACATTCACTCACATAGACAAATACATAAGATATTTAGATAAAAAATTATTAAAAACTGAATTTTTTAAGGGCTTGGCAAACAAAGGGATGAGATCCAAATGCCTGCCACCTAATTTGAGGGGTTTTGGAATACAGCCGTACTTCTTTATTTATGTACCACATGAAGTAAAGGAGATGAGCAATTGCAATAGAATCTTATAGCATCTTAGGACTGAATTATTTACTATATAGCTCTGGTGACCTCTGCTCTAAAAGTCCAAGGACGAACACTATTTTAATATTGACTTTCATTGTGTAGCTTTCTACTTTCTAAGCAATCAACACCCTTGAGAACAATGCTACCCATCTAGCAGAATGAAAACTTACAAATCAGGCAGCTAGAAGGGAGTAGTCCAGGCTGGCCTGAACTCATTTATAACTGAGCATGGCCTTGAACTCCTGACCCTCCGGCTCCGGCCTCTGCCTCCAAGCACTGGGATTAGCACACCCACTTCCGCCTTTAGGATCACCCTGACCCCTGCTCTGACGGTGGTCTACCATACCTTCTCTGTGTGGTGTTTATAAGCTCCTAGTTACTGTTTTAAAGTCTACTGGCTTCACCTCGACTGAACTTATCACTTCCTGTTCCAGCAGAACAGCAAAAAAATTTAAAATATAGCACAACTTATCATTCCTTTCTAAGGTATAGTAAAGAGTATTCAGAACAAACTGAACGGGCCAATTTGTTAAAGGGGGAACTCTCAAGTAACTCTGTGGATTCCAATCTCACCGATTTATAACAACAACAACAAAAATCTGGATTTTCCTTTTGGAAACACTGCTTGCTAAACTGGCAACTCAAAGCATGGCTTCTGTGAACCTAGTCAACAGAATCCCCACTAGAAATCTGTTAACTAGAAGACCAGTGAGGAAGGGTATGCTTCACTTTGGTGCGGGACGCTCTCCCGCACACCAGCACCACGGCCGCCAGGTGCTGCGCAGTGAACCAGCACCCTGACACCTCGCTCAGTCTGGTCCTTCAGAATCCAGCTTCCTCCTCTCCAGCAGTCACCACCGAGAGGAGGTGACTGCAGCTTTTTGTTTTAAATAGTTACATGACTGCCATCCAGATACTAACACTTCCAGGAGACAGGTATGGAGACTGATTCATATTGATGCAACTGAAAAGCAACTGCCTTGGTGTCTCCATTACACAGAAAATGACCCTAAAGACAGCACAGCCTGTTCTGAGCAGCAGCAGCTCTTCTGTGCCATCAGGTGCAGGAATAGGATCTTTCACGCCCCCTCCACAGTCCTTTGGATCTCTCCTCACTGCCCACCCAGTGCCTAGCTCTTCTTCCCTGTGGCCAAGCAAGTTCTGGAAGGCTGCTTTTCACTTCTGGTCACACTTCTGCATAATCTTTTCCTAACCACAACCTATGTCCCAGTGAGCTTGCTCCTTGGTTCCTTTAGCACTTAGTAGTAACAAGAGCCTGGGGCCTAACTCTACCAACCAGCCCTCAATCAGGCCTAAGACACAGATGCTTCTCTCGGGCAGTAAAACAGCTATGTTCCCCTCATGACATTCCAGCAATCTCTGTTAGGATCACAGGCCCAAGACCAGGGGTGTGTAACTTCACAACCACAACGGCTGCAAGACTTTGAGGGAAGGAGAAACGAGTCACGCACAACCTTTTCCCATCTAAACTCCAACCGCCATCTGTGTTAGAACCACAAATGGTTTACAACCCTATAAAATGAACTTTAAATATACAGCTTTTCTTCATCACCAAACAATGTGTGTAAGAGACAACCCTAAACCTCTTCATAACCTCAATTCAGTTTCTGAATATAAAAGCTGTCTGCAGGTTCTAGCTCCAGTGTCTGGCTGGGATGATCCCTAAAACTCCATCCAGTTCTGAAACATTCTAACCTGCTACCAATATCTGCTGGCTTTCTCTCAGACAGTTCTACCTCAGGAAGCGGGGACAGGCGGCAGGCTACAGACTGTGGATCCCTGAGTAGCAGGGGTTATTTTTGCCTCCTCTCAGGCATGCCTTTGGATAGAATCCTTTCTTCTGGCCCTGTCTTCATGAAAGAAAATTAGCTAAGACAAAAGTCTTACCCACAGGGCTTGCAGGTTAGCTGCCCCTCAGCGACCAGAAGGAGAGTCAGCTCATCCAGAAGAAAACAGTCTGCCAGACCTTGTCTTTCAAGAACCACAGTTCTCAACCTGTGGATCTTGACCCCTTTGGAGGTCACTGCATACATGTATGGAAACATCAATGAATAAAAAATATTTTAAAGAAGAAGAAGACGGCCCTTTTAAATGCAAAGTGCTACCCACAGCACTGAACACAGACCTGTCCCATTTTTGGCTGTTGAAACCTACACATCAGGAATTTTAAAAAACCTGGTATTCAATTTTCATGCAATCTAGACCAAGAACCTTTCTCTTAGAGCTGATGATTCATCAGGCACCACCAGGTCCCATCACCTGCAGAGCAAACTGGCCCTAAACCGGCCCTTCCCAAGTAGCTCTGAAAAGTTCCCAAGGGCCATCCATCTTCATAAGCAGATGCTTTAACTGCAAAGTAAACTCCTAGGAAAATTTATCATGTGCTCAGGTTTAGATATTGAAAGACCCGAGCCCATTATAGGGAAGTTAGACCCCCCCTTAGCAAAATTAAAGCCAGAGATAACATAACCATATTCCACTGCCTAATGGCTAACATACATCCTTTTGTCCCGGGCAAATAGTTAACAGCAGGGTTGATATCACAACAATCCATATCTTAGTCCCAGGAAATAGCTAACCTACACCTTTTGTCCCAGGGAATAGCTAACTGCAGGAATGAATGGCTAACCTACACCTTTTGTCTCAGGAAATAGCTAACCGCGGGAGTGATGAACTTAGGACATTCTATACCTTCCCATGACACATAGAATTTCCTTGCTTTATGGTTTTTTCTTTAAATACCCCTGACTTCAGCCTCTCAGGGTCGAACTCCTCTGCTTCTGCGTAGGTTACGAGCTCGACCCCAGTGCACTGGCCCCACCCCACCCCGGAATAAACCTCGTGTGATTGCAGCAAGGACGGTCTTTCATGAGTTCTTGGGGGGTCGCGCCATCCCGAGACTTGAGTGAGGGTCTCCCCAGCTCGGGGGTCTTTCAACATTAAGTGTCCCCTAAGGGTCCATACATGAAAGCTGGTGCCTAGTTTTGGCTTTTGTTGCTGTTGTTGGGATTCTTTTTTTGGTTTTTTGTTTGCTTGCCTGCTTGTTTGTTTTGTTCTTTTTCAGGGTTGGGGGGTCCTATGGACAACTAACTGTGAGAGGTCCCCAGGCCACTATGGGTGTGGGATTCTCCCTCTAGCCATGCTCCTGGAGAGAGATGGGATAGAGGCTTGCTCCCACCAAACCCCTGGACCTGCACTCATCATCTGCTCACACCGAGCCTACACCACTTCACTCTCTGGATGCTGACCCTCCAAAATAGGGAGTCCCTTGCTACCTCAGGAAATCTCTGGTGGAAACACATGTTTACTAATACAGTGTGTATTCAAATCAGGGCTTTACTACAGCACAGATGGCTGCGTCATTTCAGATTCCATAGGTTTCAGGCTGGACTCTGGAGTCTGCATTTCTAACCCATCCCCAGATGGGGTCACTGATGGGAACCAGGGCTCAGACGCTACAGACCACTGACCCAGGAGAGCATTAATTCTAGGAAGATTCTGAAACTTGCTCACACACATAATACCATGGTGTCAGGCAAAAGGGCTCTTTCAAGGAAAACAGGCCGAAATAAAATGAGCCTAAACAGCACTTTTCACTTTGTTCCTTCATGAGACATTCCAGAGAATTGGGAGGGCAACCAGAAATGCTAAGTGCCATATGGTCTTTTATTTTTCATATTTACTGTGGCAACTGGGGCCTTCATTAGCTTTCCCTCACATCTCAAAGAGGTAGCTTTCAATTTTACCTGCTCACTTTAAAATCCCTCTGGACCAACCTAGACAGATCTTTTCCAGCCCTAAAACTACTGAAGGTGAAATCTTAAAAGTTTCCAGTGGCGCCGGCCGTGGAGGCGCACGCCTTTAATCCCAGCACTTGGGAGGCAGAGGCAGGCGGATTTCTGAGTTCAAGGCCAGCCTGGTCTACAAAGTGAGTTCCAGGACAGCCAGGGCTACACAGAGAAACTCTGTCTTGAAAAAAAAAAAAAAAAAAAAAAAAAGTCTCCAGTGACCTCCACTGCCCAAACCCTTTGCACTGATCTTCTAACTCTTTGTTTTAACAACCTACCTACCTTTCAGCTTTCAGCCACTCTGACAATACAGTTAGCTCTTATCTGACTACATTTGGCCTCTTTTTACAGTTATTTTGTTGTTTTAAAAGCTTATGAGGAGGGACTCAAAACCCCAACCACAGCTGAGAAGCTACTGGCAATTGATAACTGTCAGAGAGGGGAAAGTTGATTTTCTCTGGGGAAGTGGATCCTGGTAGGCTGCTGGGGCTCCAGTGGATGGCCCCGTACCATGTACATGCAGGCAGCTCAGACTGAACTCAGTGAGGACTCAGAAGAAGACATGAAGCTGCAAAGGGGATACACTGTGGGATCTGGAGGAGAAGAACAAGGAAGTGGGGTAGATATCATCTAGGCACACTGCATACATGTATAAAATCATCAATGAATAAAAAATATTTTAAAGCCGGCTGTGGCGGCCTTTTATCACAGCACTTGAGAGGCAGAGGCAGGAGGATCTCTGAGTTCTAGGCCAACCTGGTTTAAGAGTGACTCCCAGGACAGCAAGGTCTACGCAGAAAAATAAAGCTGTCTTGAAAAACTAAAACAATCACAATAATAATTAATTACTTAAAGTTTAAAAAATCTGCTGTAATCCTCTGCATTTTTGTCATTGCGAACTTTACCGTACCCCAGTCTCTCTGAATACTCCCATAGTGCACCTGTCTGTGTTCATTTCGATGCAATTGCGAACTTTACCGTACCCCAATCTCTCTGAATATTCCCACAGTGCACTACTGTCAGTGTTCATTTTGATGCAATTCCAAAATTAACGTCATTCTTGGGGGAAAAAACAAAATTTCTGAGGGAAAAAGTATCTGCCCATGTTGTTGAGTAAGGAAAGGCCCTTCTCCAAACACAGGCTGAGGTCTGCTCGGAAGGGGATCAGGAGGAATGCAAACATTCCTGGCTCAGGAATCCTGCCCGCTTCTCTTCTTTTTTACATATTAACAGGGAATCTTCTCCCTTAGCATCCTAAATAAAGTACACTTCAGGATCAACCCACAATCTGTGCACCAGGGAAGGGAATAAAATAGTACATAAATAAAATAAAACATCCCTTTCAGGGCACAAGGCTATCAAGGGTAGAGATCTAATCTAGAAACTGCTTTACACTACAGCTGACAGGAAATAAAACAACATGAAGTCTTTGACCAGTGTGTCTGTCTGTGTATGTGTGAACATGCAACTAAGGGAACATGCGTGTGTGTGTGTGTGTGTGTGTGTGTGTGTGTGTGTGTGTGTGTGTGTGTGTTTGTGTGTTTGAGACTTGGTCTTACATTATAGCATAGGCTGGCCTGGAATTCTCTATGTAGCCAAAGCTGGTCTACATAGAGAACTCACAGCAATCCCCCTGCCTCAGGTTTGAGCCACCTCACCCCGCCTTTTTGTTTCTATTGTTTCTAAGTTCAGAAATGTCTGTGACAGTGGAGACAAAAAAAAAAAAAAAGAGAGAGAAATGATCTGGCCCAACAGGGGCGAGGACCTCAAGTCCAGCAGACTGACTTAGCATCTTCTCTTTCTGATACACCATTCCTACAGGTGTTCTCTACATACATACCCTCATTAACTCTCCAAGTTCATCGTTATGGAATATTTTAATGAACTAATCTTTGCCCCCATTCTTAGCAAGTGTAACTCCATTAAAAATTTTCAGCAATTATTCTCAACATCAACTCAAGCTAACATATGAAACATTCAACTTTAACATGTTCTGTATCCCTAAATTCCAAGTCTACATCTTTAAAACACCCTTTGGCTCCCACTTGACCTTCCTTGGCTAGTGGCAATCACAATCCTTCACCTCAGAACTCTGTCAAACTCTGTGTCTTCCCTTATTCACCAAATCCTGAGGTAAGACCAGAGGACAAATAATTTATACACTGTTCATATCTTTCCTGAGTCCAGTGGTATGAACAAAGCAGGCCCTCAAAACAGGTAAGCTAAAAAACGTGTTAAACCAAGGCAGGATGTAGCCTCTCCTCTCCACTCCAGTTACAAACTTTACTTAAACCTACATTTTCTTGCCAGTGTGGTCCAACAACCTAAATCTCTATTCCAACCTATCTACCATATGGTTACGTCTCCTTCCTTAGTAAAAGAGACCTTTGGAAGCTGGCAAGATGGTTCAACCATTAATGGCACTTGTCACCAACCCTGATGATCAATCAGTTCAGTCCCTGGAACGTACATGGAGGAGAAAAAAACATTGACTCCCAAAAGCTGTTTCCTCCTCCTCACCATCACCATCACCAACACCCCCCCCCCCATACACACACACTAGTAAATGGATGGATGGATGGAAGGATGGATGGACAGACAGACAAATGGATGGATGGAAGGGTTTCTTCCACCTTCCTTTCCCATTGCACACATCTTATTTGAAATCCACAGCCTTCACGATCTAGCCCACTCTCCCTTCACCACACTCTGTCCGCCATGTGTCTGAAGGGGTTTTCATGACAGCAAACACAGGCTAATCACTTTCCATGGAATGCTATCACTGTCTCCGCCCTGCTCCCTACGTCACCCTTAGCCAGCGACCTCTCCTCTGTGCTGCGCTGTCCAGCACTTGCTACATACACCATGTCATAATTACCGACCACACTTTAAGAATCTGTTAAAGGTGCAGCTTGAACTCACCTGGCACACTGTGTGTGGGATGCACATAATAACATGAGTTTGTTGCACACATTTACACACTCAAAAGAATAAAACCTTTCGATATCTTGTATTACTTTGGGAGGTGATATAATTATCTCTGTAATACGCCCACTGCTCTGAGCACTTCTGGAACTTCTCACTGGCCATTTGGAACCGCCTTGCAAACTTGTTTACCCTCCACAGATGGAAATCAGTCCCCTTACTTTATATGCATGAAACATTTTCAACCAAAAATAGCAGTGGCAAATTTGGGCACTGCATCCTCCGCCCACCCTCCTCCATCATATGGAACTGTTCCAAACTTCTGGCTCTTTCAAACAAGGGAATCCTCCCCAAAAGATAACGCACTATCTCAGACACTGAGCCACAGAAGCCTAAGCGGATTTCAAATGGAAATACAAAGGGAAGTTGACAAAGGCCTCCATCTGATGCTGAAGACTTAAGGGCGCATGATTAGATGCCAGTTTCACTTTGCTTTATACATTTCACTTTACCTTCCCAGATACATGCTTAATAAAATCATAAAGGGGAACGTACTGGTTTTTCCAAATTAGAAGAGGGGCTAAATCTTTTCATTGGTTCTGTGAATGCCAAGATAACTGAAAATTAAACATGACTACAGAATCATTTCCAAAGGCGTGAGATTCTGCTTTAATAACTTCATTAGAATATTCTTAAGGCAGAAAACCCTACCCAGAAACTGCACCACCCTTGTCCAAGAAAAAGGGTTCGCCATTTGAAAGACTGACACTTAAGAAGCCCAGGTCTCTGTTTTGCATAATTCTGTCTGTAAGGAGACCCTGCTGTGTGCACTGCCCCATTCCAGGTAAGGAAAGTAGAAAAGGACACCGGCTCCACCACCCAAGCTGTCAAAATCAGTGGAGACAACATCTGTATTCTAAAGCACCAGTCCCAACGAGGTTTACCCTCCCAAACTGATGTGGAGGAAATAAGTCTCTATCCTTAAAGCATCCCCTCGGGAAGGGAGGTGGTGATCTCCCCCATCACTGGGCTGGGCAAACTGAGGACGCAGAAAGCAAAGGGTGGTCCCACATTCCTCACTTCCCCTCAGGCTAGCACCGAAGGCTGGGTCCTGGATTTCTGTCATTCCATTTCTAAGCCTGCTGGTCCAGCGAGAAGGAAGAATCAAACTCCAGCTCCTTTCTGCAGAGACGCACACAGACCCAGACCGCCCGGCCCTATCTCCATGGAGCTTCAGGTGGAGGCATCGGTAATGGTGGAAGCAAGAGGTGGAGAGGAGAGGAGGAGCCCTCAGCATCCCCCACCGTCCCAAATCGCTGCCATGGCTAGCCGAGGCCGCAGGGCCAGGGACCCCTGTCTCCCCACCCACGATGGGTACCTTCGAGTACTCCTGAGCCAGCTTCTGGTACTTCCCCTGCAACTCTGCGGAGGCCATGGCCTCCCCCGCCCCGTCCAGGCCTGGCCGCCCGGGCTGCTGAGCCCCGCCCCCCACCCCCAACCCCACACTTGCTCCTGGGCAGGGCTCAGCCAGCTTCTGCGGCTCCGCCGCCGCGCCTCCTCCTCCACTTCCGGGTTTCCAGGCGGGAGGAAGGCGGAGCGGGGGCCAGGGGCGGAGCGACCACCGGGGGCGGGGCGACGTCTTGACATCACCGCCCCACCCTCTGGTGCTCCGGTTCACGCATGTGCGGCCCCGGGGACATGCCTGTGCGGTGCCTTTGCTCAGCTTGTGGCCCGGGACGCCATCTTGGAAGAGGCATCAAGATGGCGACCTGTTACGGGGCGAGCCAGCATCAAGCGGGAGGAGAATGAGTGCCTACGGAATGGATGGAACACCGAGGAGAGAGACAGGGGATGCAAGGAGAACCGGAAGGAGAAGCATTCTAAGAGCGTCAAGAATTCCGGCTACCCAGTCCCGTGGTTCCCATAGCAACCTCCTTGCATCAATTGGTTGCATCTTTCTACAGGAGCTTGGAAGCTTGTTTTCCACCGTCTCGTTCATTATCTGGATACTCAAGGCTTGCTCTGCTCTGTAAACTGTCAAACCTACCACATATTTATACCATTTTCCCTTCTCCCCTTCTCAGATCAGAAAACCTTCATTGTCTTCTGTGTTTTGACATTGACCTTTCTCTACTCAAATGCCACGTGAACACTCCTGACCCTTATTCATACATCAGAACATTTTCTGTGGTAAAAGCTCATTAAGAAATTTCTTAGAATTTCTACCACGCATTGAGATGGAAAGAACGTTAATGGGTTTTTTAAAAAGGCTAAACTAGATAGCTTGAGATACCTTATGATGAAAAACTGTCTCTTTCATTTAAAATATTTTTGACAGTTCTGTTGGGGATTAATGTAGGTGTAGCATTGAAGTATTTCTTGATAGGATAATATGAATTAATAAAAAATATGTTTGTTGAGTCATGACAGTTAAAACTAATGAACTACATTTGTACACACACATACCTATAAACAACATGTTAAATGTAGTAAGTAAATTGCCCTGGATGTAGCTGTGGAAGCCTTTAATCCAGTACTTAGAAGGCAGACAGGCAAATGGATCTCTACTGGTCTGCATATTAAGTTCCAGGCCAGCCAGTGAAACTCTTTAAAAAAAAAAAAAAAGTGAATTATAATATATTATAAATACATCTTAAAAATATGAAGTGGAACTAGCCAGACATGTTTAGTCATACCAGCAGTCCTAGCACTTTGGAGACTGAGGTAGGAGGAAATCAAGTTTGAGCAAGCAGTCTGGACTACACACACACACTCACAAACACACACACACACACACACATCCATCCATCCTATGTGAAGTAACATTATTCTTAAACACATGAACATATAGTAAAAATACAGAGACAACTGGAATGTTGGCTGGTGGGTGCCTCTAGTGAGAAAAGAAGGAAATGAAATGGAAAGAACAGAGGAACGTCTTTAGGGTTTTAAAAGTAAATATTATTACATTTATTATGAAGGAAATACATCTAAGAATGCTAGGTCAGCACCGTAGATTATTTAGAGTTATGATTAAAATGAAAGCTGTGCTAGCCTAGCTTCTCTTTTATCTGGGAGCAATTCAGGAATTGTTCAGCAAAGAGCTCAGCCTGTATCACTTTCTCTACAAAAAGTGTGTCCTTTTGGCTTGCTAATAAACAAGTACTGCCATCCAAACTTTCAGAATAAATAGTTCCTAAGAGTAGTGTTAGTTTTCTGTAGCACCACCAAGTGGCAGAATTAAATATTGTAATCCATGGTTTGGATGGGAATGGAAACTTTTTATTGTTTTAAAAATGTCATTCCAGAAATAACATTCCAAAGAAAGAATGTACAACTTTACCCAGAAAGTCTGTATGAATTCATATTACTGAATTTAGAAATGTATTTTGACTGGCTGGTTGTTTGGTCAGACACGTTGTTTTAAAACTCTAGTTGGTAAATATGAGTAAATTAAAATCAAGACTCTCATTCTCAACTAATATTAAAAAGGCAAGCCACAAAGGGAAATAAGTTAATAGCAGTGTAATACCTCTTGTCCAAATCTGTAAAGAGCTCCTACAAATCAATTTTTTTAAAAAAGCCATATCTACTTGTTTTACTATTTCAAAGGATAGCTGAGGCATGGGGAAAATTTAATTGGCAAGTGGACTTTAATGACCCATGGCTTTGGGGAGAAACTCTAGATTATTGAGATTGAAATAGTATAAAGATTGAATTTAAATGTTCTGGCTGGCAGAGTGGCTCAGACAGTGCCTGCCATAAAGACTGACAACTGAGTTTAGTCCCAGGATATACGTAATAGGAGAAAGCTGACTCCTGCAAGGTGACCTTGGACTTCTGCACACAAGCTATGGCACACACACACACAAACACACACACACACTAAAAATTTAAATATATAAAGTACAATACTATTCTGTCAATTGTTGGTTATCAAACCTAAAAGGAAGGCACTGCACATTAATCACAGTTCTCTAAAAATTCATAGAAATGGACAAAAGTTGGTTGTTGCTGACTCTGACATGCTGTGTTCATGGTCAGTACTCATTATCCACAAAATGAATCTTCAAATTTGCGTAAAATGTGTGTGTAACTCAAATACAACATGTACTGGAGCATCTGCAAGCATGCACAGAGAAGCAAAGATATGACTTACCCAAAGCCTATGTTCCCAGCTGACATCCCACAAGATGATACTAGGTGAATACTATGCATTATTTTGTGGAAAAGTTTGCTATTTCAAATGGCCCCAAGCACAATGATGAAGCCCATTCTAGCCCTAGACAATGTTCCTTAATGCAAAAAGGCTAGTTTTAGCTTTATGAAGATCAAAGTGTATGACAAACATTGTTAGGCTTAAGTCCAGAATGCTAGTTGAATATGGTGATGCATGCCTTTAATATCAGCACTTTGGTGGCTGAGGCAGGAGGGTATCTGTGAGTTTGAGGCCAACCTGGTCTACTTATTGAGTTATAGGACAGCCACACTACATAGAGAGACCCTGCCTCAGGAAGGAAGGAAGGAAGAAGGAAGGGAGGGAGGGAGGGAGGGAGGAAGGAAGGAAGGAAGGAAGGAAGGAAGGAAGGAAGGAAGGAAGGAAGAAAAGAAGCAGAGAGTTGTCCACTGGTTTGAAACTAATGAAGCAAAAAATATCTGTCAAATAACATGCCTTTATCCAAAGTACCCTTAAAATGTAGTTATGTGTGGAATGGTTAAGGAAAATGTAACCAGATGCTCTCAAGAACCTCTGAATTTTCCCCAGAAGTGATGCTGTTTGTATGTTAATGTTTGCAGTAATTCATAAGACATATCTACTATGCGTATGTACTAAGATTCAATTGAGTATAGACTGAGAACACTAGAACATCTCTTGATTATATAGACCAGCAATTATGCCATTGGTTTACCGAAACTATGAGAAACACTGTGAGCCTCTGGGAGAGTGTTATTTCATGGTAGAGTAGAAGCCACCTGTGTTGTCTTAGTTGTGGGAAGGTCCCCATGTTTGCCCATGTTTGAAAAGCAAAATCTTCATTCAGACTTCAAAGCACTTCTCAAGCCCTCCAAAGCAGGCAATCAGAAAATAGCAGGGAAAGATTAAGAAAGATGGCTAGCTGGTAGGCCCTTTATTATATAACACACTCTCCTTACCCAATTTGTTTGTTTCTGAGACAGTGTCTCACTTTTATCCCAGGCTATCCTTAAACCCAGAATACTCCTGCCTCAGCTTCTCAATGCCCTATGTTTAAACCTTAGTACTGCAAAATAAAATAATCTATTACTGACCATCTGATTTCTTTCCTCTGGAATGTTGTAAATGATGCATCTATGAACACAGATGCATGGATATTTGTTCAAATCCTTGTTTCCACCCTGCTGTAGAGATACCCAGAGATTCATTTCTGGGTCATGTGGTATCATTGTGGTTTAGCTTTTAGAGCCAATCCTCCTGTTTTCCACAGTGTTTTCCTGTGGATTGCATAACATTTTAATTCTCTGCATCCTCATGAGCATTTGTCATTATCTATATTTCTTATCCAAATTGTCCTAATTATTAAAAAGCAGTGTCTCATTCTGGCCATAATTTGCACTTCTCTAATAGTTCTTATTAAGCACTGTTTTCCTGTACTTATTGCTATCTTTGGTTTGTTCATTTCTTTACCTGCCTATGAGCTGCACTTCTTGCTTTCTGCCTATGTGACAGGACACAGGTCTCTGTCTCTATGCAGCTCTCCAAAGTCAGACCGTGATCCACAGCTCCACCATGAGAACTAATCTTGAGGTTCTCATCCAAGGCTACTGGGCTGCTGCAAAACTGTGTCTTCATCTGTCCACCCTCACTCCAGGTTTCTCTCCTTCTCCTTCTAGCTTCATAGAGTCAAAGTGGACTCCTATTCCCATAAGTAAAATCCCTATCTCCGGCACTGAGCCTCGGTAGGTCTATGTCCTGGTGAGCATCTTTTCCCTTGCTGGCAATACCTTTCCTGGTCCCTACCACTTCCACATCACCTCCTCTCCTTTCTCCCAGTGCCTTTTTGTAGATGTCTGTTACCACTGTAGAACTGTGAATTTACCAGCGTGTGCTTCTTGCCCTGTGTTCCCTATCGTGCTGGGTTCACTCCTGTGCCAGCAAAGCAACCAAGATCCTCAACCATTGTCATGGTTTGAATATGCTTGACCCAGGGAGTGGCACTATTTGAAGATGTGGCCTTGTGGCCTTATGGCCTTGTGGCCTTTGGCGGTGTGCTACTGTGGGTGTGGGTTTTAAGACCTTCCTCCTAACTGCCTGGAAATCAGTTTTCCACTATCAGCCTTCAGTTGAAGACATAGAACTCTCAGCTCCTCCTGCACCAAGCCTGCCTGGATGCTGCCTTGCTCCTGCCTTGATGATAGTGGACTGAACCTCTGAACCTGTAAGCCAGTCCCAATTAAATGTTGTCTTTATAAGAGTAGCTTTGGGCCGGGCAGTGGTGGCGCATGCCTTTAATCCCAGCACTTGGGAGGCAGAGGCAGGTGGATTTCTGAGTTCGAGGCCAGCCTGGTCTACAGAGTGATTTCCAGGACAGCCAGGGCTACTCGAAAAACCAAAAACCAAAAAAAAAAAAAAAAAAAAAAAAGAGTAGCCTTGGTCATGGTATCTGTTTGAAGCAGTAAAACCCTAAGACAAAAATTGGTACCAGGGACTGGGGTATTGCCATGATAGGCCTAACCATGCTTTTGTTTCAAGGAATGTGGATTTGGGGACTTTGGAAAGAAGTGGAAGGCTTTAAGTTGGGCTTAATGGACTACCCTAGTAGGAATATGGAAGAGTTTGTTGCTAAGTATGATGTGAACTGTGCAGACCTGACCCAAGTGGAGAAGAATTTCAGAATGTGTCCTAGAGATGGTTTTTGTGGTATTTTGATGAAGAATGTAGCTACTTTTTTCCCTTGTCTGAACAGTCTACCTGAGTCGAAGGTAAAGAGATTTATATTAATTGCATTGACAAAGGAAGTCTCAAAAAGCCCAGTAGAGACTCTGTGCTCTGGTTGAATCTCATGAAGAGTGTTTTGAACAAGCATAGCAAGCTTAGGGAATGTGTGTGTGTGTGTGTGTGTGTGTGTGTGTGTGTGTGTGTGTGTGTGTGTGTGTGTGTGTTTCAAGTATTAAAGGGGCACCAGGAAGTGAAATGAAACTGAATCCTATGTTCTAGGAGATAACAGATTAAGGGATTTTGGGGCAAGATTCTATTCAGCTAAGTTTAGATCCAGGCATGGTGGTACACACCTTTAATCCTAGGAGCCAAAGCCAAAGAGATCTCTGAGTTCAAGGCCATCCTGGGACAAAGCAGGTTCAGAGGTTCAGTCCATTATCATCAAGGCAGGAGCATGGCAGTGTCCAGGCAAGCATGGTGCAGGAGGAGCTGAGAGTTCTACATCTTCATCTGAAGGCTGCCAGCAGAACACTGACTTCCAGGCAGTGTTTCTTTCCCTCCCCCACTCTACCCACTTGAAGATCGTCACAGATGGCCTTTTGCTGTTCCCTCCTCCACTCATGTCCTCCTCCTCCATGCCCTTGGCATTGGTTTCTTTCTGGAAAATCCTGACTATTGAACCAATGGTGATTGCATGAGTTCAGTGGAGATTTTTGCCCAGAAAATTCATCAGCGTTACATGGCAATTTATTTATTTATTCATTTCTTTTTGTTAACTTTATTATGAGTCAGTCTACCATCTTGCTCTTCACGTTCTACTATCAAGAACCAACCATCTTCTCCCTCTTCTAAGAGAAAGATAATCACACAGAAAACAACAACAACAACAAAAAAACCTGGCAGAGGTGACCGCTCAGTTGGTGAAAGCACTTTCTTTGCAAGACTGATGACTGGATTTGGATCCAGAAGCCCATTTAAACTGCTTTTAGAAGCTGGGTGTGGTGTAACATACTCGTGGTCCCAAGGCAACTAGCCTAGAGTACTTATGTGGTGCACTGAAGATGCAAGGAAGACTTAGCCTTATGCTGGGGGAGAAAACCCACATCCCAAATGTGCTCTCATCTCCACATTGACGCTGTATCATGTGCATGCCTGACTCACAGACATACACACAAATAAATTAGTAAATAAATAAAATTATTAAAGAAAGGAAAAGGATATATTGGGATAATCTGTTGTGCACTGTGTAAAACCATCACGGGCCAATAAAAAGCTAATGGTCAATAAGCTGAGGTAGGATCAGAAGGTGGGACATCTGGCACAGAGAGAGGAACTCTGAGAAATAGTCAGGTGGGAGATTTGCCACCAAGCTGCAGAGGAAGTTGGATGTATGAAACTGAAGAGAGGTAACCAACAATGTGGAAACATAGAATAGTATAAATGGATTAGTATAAGTTAAGAGCTAACCAGGGAACAAGCGTAACTTAAGGCTTCATCATTAATTCATAAATAAATAATCCTGGGTGTGATTATTTATTCAGGAACCTGGGAGACAAAGAAAAGCCCCCACTAATTTACAATGGGACCCAACATAGGGCTCTTAAAATCCAGGAGAACTCCTGGGTGGGAGGTGGTTTCCTAGCCAAAGAGGGAAGGTGGGGCACAGAGACAACAGTAGGAGGGCAGCTCCTTTAAGAAGCCCCTGTTGAAAAGGAAAGCCAGCTTCGGGGCACAGTAGCTTGGCCTCTCCCAAGCATAGTGTCACAGTTCCAGAAAAAAGTTGGAGAGTGAACTAGACAGAGCTAGGCAGCCCATGGGAAAACCACACCCCAATTCGGGTCTGCAACCGCCCAAAGTTGGGCAGAAAGAAAAGGGTGCAGCCAGGAGCCAGCAGCCTATAGGATGGGCTAGCACTCACAGGAATGGGGAAGGGGCAGAGAAACTTGGTGGACACCAGCTACAGACATGTGGAAATGGTGGGAAAAGCTGAAAAAAATCAACAGACTTGGGAAGACACTTGGGAAGTCCTCAAGGAGAGAGTTGGTGATTAAAAAGAGTATTTTCTGTGTTAAAAATGGAGAAAAATGCAATGACAGAGGACATCTGGATCCTGTATAATTTTGTTTCACTTATCAGAATACAAATAATTACATTTTTAATAAGGATTACAATGTTATATATCCATTTTAGGAGAGATCAGAAGAAAATAGACTTAGATAAGGAAAAGACTAAAAAAAAAATCCTTGCTAAATTATAAACAAAAGAACAAAATTTAGACAATTCTTTGAATCATGAAGAAATCTCTGATGAATCCAATCCAAAGCCACCACCTTCTGACAAAACTGCAAAAAGGCAGTCTGTATCTGTTTAAAACAAAACAAAACAAAACAAAACAAAACAAAAAAAACCCAAAATGATTTTCCAGTTAATGCTAAAGGAATTAGATGGAAATGAGAGGAATCCACAAGGTTATCAAGAATTCAGGTGGCAACCTGTTGAGGCACAAGATATAAAGAAATTTAAGGAAGCAATAATGACCTAAAGCTTACAGTCACCATATGTAAAATGGATACTTAATAACTGGGCCAGGCACAATTGTATAATTCCAAAAGACTGAAGTGATTTGATGACAGCCTCGAACTCAGAAATCTGCCTGTCTCTGCCTCCCAAGTGCTGGGATTAAGATAACAGCCATCTTATAGTCTGGCCCTCAATGAGCTACGATAGCTAACACGGTGGAAAGATGAGGCTTCAGTTACAGAGCAATGAACTATGACTAGAGGCATTGATGTTGTCAAGGATCAGTTACTAGGTGAGGATCAATGTTCTGAATTAAGAGTACAGATTACCCTTGATATTGCCATCCTAGAATAGTATCGGGACAGTAGTTTTAAATGCTTGGGACAAGGTTGAACAACAGGGATGATCTGAATCATTCACAAAGACAACCCAGGGTTCAGATGAATTTCTCACTGACTTTTTACAAAGATCAATTATAGCTCTAAATAGAACAATATCAGATCCAACTGCTAGAGAATTTTTAATTGAATCTTTAGCTTTTGAAAATGCTATTGTTGAATGCAAAAAGGCTATTAGATATTTAAGGGCTAGATCCACACCACTTTATGAATGGATTAAAACTACTGAGGACATGAAAGCAAAAGCTCACAATCCAATTGTGCTCGGACAAACAATTACAGAAGATATAAAAACTCAAAGTGCCCATTGTTGTGTCTGTGAAAGATCAAGTCAGTCCCCTAAAGGACCTTAGACAACCAGAATTCCTCTATATTAATAATTCAGGGAGAATGTTTCCTGTGAAATGCAGATGAAGTGGAAGGAACAGACTTCAGGCTCGTTAGAGTAGATCATCCAAAGATATTCTAGGTGATTCCTTAATGTTGGAAAACTGACTGAAGGGCCTTACTCAAGGTCCACCAAAAAATGAGAGGCATTGATTTTCTTTCCACCAAGAAAGACCATTTTGAAAAACAACTAAAACAAACAAACAAAACAAAACCCAAAGCCTGGTAGGACAAACAGAGCTGCTTAAAACTTAAATAAATCATTTAACAGAGACAGAGCATCTCCTATGGATAAAACAAGAGATTCTAAAGATACCAAGAAACAGACATTTGGACAAAGTACTATAAATGATAAAAGACAAAAGTTAAAATGACAGTTGGATGGGATTGAGCTAGAAGGCGTAGTGAACATGAAAGACCTGACCCCCTTATGAGGAAAGTTAGACCCCTAGCACACTTGGAGCCAGAAACAGAAATAGGACTGAAATTGCATGCTTGGCCAAACCCCACCTGGCTGCATTCTTTCTCCTAAGAAATGGCTGACCTTGGCCTGGCCCCAGGGCCAGAGGCACAATGTTCCAGGAACTAACTAACCACAAAAATGTTTGTGCAACTGCCTTGTGACTAACTTAGAACATTCTGTACTTCCCCATAATGCAAATTCTTTCCATTCCCCACCCCTTGCTTTGTGGTGTTTTCCTTTAAACACCCCTAACTTTAACTGCTCGGGGTCAAACTCCTCTGCCCTTGCGTGGGTTATGAGCTCGACCCCAGTGCACTGGTTCCCCGAATAAACCTTGTGTGATTGCAGCAAGGACGGTCTTTCATGAGTTCTTGGGGGGTTGCACTGTCCCGAGACTTGAATGAGGGTCTCCCCAGCTCGGGGGTCTTTCAAACACAGTGGCAGAAGGCTTAGTAGATACAGTGGCAGATTCACAAGAATCCTGGAATCCAGCATGGCCACTTCAAAGGGAAAATACACAGCTCCTAGGAACTGGGACATTGTCTAAGTAAAACAAAGTCTAAAATGACTAAATGCATAGGATCAGAAGGTCAAAGAGAATAATTAATAATAATTATTTTAGCCATATGTAGCTAAAATAGCCATAAATCTATGAGGAAGAGATCATTGCAAAAGTAGGAAGCATAGATTAGCATTCCTCCAACTTCAGAGACAATCTATAAAAGAGGAGATGTTCCTAATAAAGAAAAATTAAAATGTCATCAAAGACAGTTACATACTGACCAGGCTGTGCATAAGCAGGATATAGCAGAACCTGACCCTTCAACTTTATGTTAGGGATCCACTGCTGGTAGAACACCAACTGCCCTACCACTAAAATGGCATAGTGATAAACCTGTTTTGGGTAGAACAATGGCCTATGACAAAAAAAAAAAAAGTTACAGCCACTAGAACAGCTAGCTGAAGAGCCAGCTAGCTAAACACATAGAAGAGTCCACCAGACCTATGAATTCTCCTATGTTTGTCATTAAAGAGAAAATGGAAAATGGAGGATGTTAGCAGATCTGAGAGCAATCAATAAAATCAGTCAGCCCATGGGCTCTTTACAGTCTGAAATCCCATGCCTTCATTGTTACCTACGGCATGGCCTATCACAGTGATTGATTTAAAAGGCTGCTTTTTCACAATCCCTTTGTATAGCACAATAGAGAAAGACTTGCTTTCTCAGTACCTACTTATTAAAATAAGTCTCAATAACTCCGTGTGCGTGTGTGTGTGTGTGTGTGTGTGTGTGTGCTCTTAATAACTATTAAAAGGCACTATTAGAGAGTCTTGCCACAAGGAATTTTTAACAATCCTACTTTATGCCAATAATTTGTACAACAGCCACTAGAAGCAATTTGTAAGCAGTTTCTCAAATCCATAATTTACCATTATATGGGTAATATATTGCTAGCTGATTCAGATGGAGATACCTTAGGGGGGAAAATGTTTGATGAAGTAGAGAGAATTTTGTCTTGCTGGAGGTTATAATTTTCTCCTTAAAAAGAGAGAGAGAGAGAGAGAGAAGATTCTAGGATATAAGATAGATCTACAAAATCTTTGACCACAGAAAGTACAAATCAGAAGAGACCAATGAAGAACTATTAATGATTTCCGAAAATTATTAGGAGACATTAATTGGCTAAGATTCATAATTGGATTAACTACTCAAGAGCTAAGTAATTTATTTCAAACTGTATTACCTTACAAGTTAATAAGGACCTAAATAGCCCAAGAAATTTATCAGCTGAGGCTGAAAGAGAATTGGCTCTGGTAGAGAAGAAGCTACAGGATGCACAAGTGGCCATTTAGATCTAAAGCTGGCTTGTATTTTAGTTATTTTGCCTTCTACTCATTCATCCACAGAGATTATTATGCAGAAAGAAGATTATATCTCAGAATGGATATTTTTAACATATAAACAGAATAAAAAGTTAAAGACTCAGCTGGGCAGTGGTGGCGTATGCCTTTAATCCCAGCACTTGGGAGGCAGAGGCAGGTGGATTTCTGAGTTCAAGGACAGCCTGGTCTACAGAGTGACTTCCAGGACAGCCAGGATTACACAGAGAAACTTTGTCTTGAAAAAAAAAGTTAAAGACCTATGTAGAAAGGTTTCTTAATTGATTCTAAAAGGAAAAATGAGACTCATCAATTAGTAGGAATAGACCCAGCAAAATTGTAGTATCTTTTACTAATGTTGAAATTGCCTTATTATGGGCAGAAAATTGTGGAGAGTCTTTTGGGGCCACTTGGCAGGAATCTGACATTGGGCCAGGACAAGGAAGGAGGCTTCAGGCAGGAATCTAATTTTAGGCTAGAACAAAGAAATAGGCTTCAGGCATGAATATGACTTTGGGCTAGGACAGGGAAGTAGGCTCAGATATCTTGGTCCTCCTGATAAGCCCTTAGAAACAGTGATCACAGGACTTTGTTTATTGCCTTGCTTGTTCCTCGACTATTTGTGTTTATTGTACTGTTTGCCCTTATTGTTTGCATGTAATTAAAATGGTATAAAAGAAGATTGGGAAAAAATAAACCTGCCTTCAGTTTCATAATTGACTGAGGTCATGCTGCAATGTTGTCTAATTGTCTTTTTTCTTTTTAATCCTGGCTCCTGCAGTGAAGAACTTGTTGCTGACTGAGCGGGCTTGGTGAGAAAATTAATATTAGCAGAAAGCTTGCAGTAATTTTGGAGGGAGAGATTAACAACAAACACCCCAAAAGCAGTGACTTCAGTTTATAAAAAGAACTAGTTGGCTTTCCCTTCATATAGTAAAAGGGACAGCAATTTCTGGAACCTCTACATTCTATACTGATGCAAATAAGTCAGAAAAAAAAAAAAAACCAAGTAAAGTAGCTCAGAGCCCTCATTATTTGGTACAAAAATCAAAGCTGTATGGCATTCTTATGGTATTATTATATTTTTCTAAATCTCTTAATATAGTCACTGACCCTTACTATGCAGAAAGAATTGTTTTGCATATAGAGACTGCTGAACTTAATCAGGATGGTTCAGAATTATTATTATTATTATTATTATTATTATTATTATTATTATTATTATTATTTTGGTTTTGGTTTTGGTTTTTCGAGACAGGGCTTCTCTATGTAGCCCTGGCTGTCCTGGAACTCACTCTGTGGACCAGGCTGGCTTCGAACTCAGAAATCCTCCTGCCTCTGCCTCCCAAGTGCTGGGATTAAAGGTGTGCGCCACGACTGCCTGGCAGGATGGTTCAGAATTAACTTCACTGTTTATTCAACTACAACAAGTAATCAGAAATAGAAATTGTTCGTTGTATGTAACACATATCAGATCCCATATGAGTCTGCTAGGCCCTCTAGCACAAGGTAATGATGAAATTGATCAGCTCTGAATAGGAAATGTGATAGAAGCTTCAGAATTTCATTTAGAAATACAATGTTACCAACAAAGATCTGAAGATTTTTCTATCACTTGGCAACAACCAAGTAAACTATAAAGAAATGTCCTTTTTGCATAACCAAACCCTATTACCTATAGGGAGTAATCAGAAAGGTACCCAAAGAAATGAAATTTGGTAAATGAATGTGTTTCATTTTGCAGAGTTTGGGAAATTAAAGTATGTGCACCATATCATAGAGGCATATTCAGGATTTCAATGGGCAACTGCTTTAAGTTCTGAAAAGGCTGATTCTATAATTACATGTTTATTACAAATTATGACTATTATGGGCTTACTTGTACAAATTAAGACTGTCAATGCTCCAGCATATGTCTCTAGTCAAATGAAATTTTTTTCATAATGCAATATAAAGCATATTACAGGTATATCACATAATCCTATTGGACAAGCAGTTGTAGAGAGATCTAATTGTGCTTTAAAAGAGATATTTAGCAAGCAGAAAGGAATAACAAAGACTCCCCCAGAGATAGATTACCCAACACTTTATTAACTTTAAAATTTGTAATGCTGATGAAGAAAGAATCACAGTGCTGAGAGACATTGGATTATGGGGGGGGGGGGACTGCTGGATTAGAATAGTCCATCTATTTTAAGGACATCTTAACTTCAGGAAAGATGGAAGGAAATGTACTGCACTGAGGGAGAGGTTTTGTCTTTGTTTCAACAGGAGAAGAAAAGCTATGGATTCCATCAAAATTAACCAAGACTAGACTTGACCAGAGGAGACATCCTGAAAATCTTGGCAGCAGTTACATGAAGGAAGAAACCAAGAACAACAGCAAACAGGTACGGTGTGGGGCAGTGGTCTATGACAGGCAATCTGACACCTGGTTGAGCAAAGGCTGAAAATTCTGGGAGACCCCGTGAAATATTCACGAGAGACTAGATTATATTTTTAGCCGATGCTCCCGGAAGATTCCTGTAAAATCAGTCACAGCTTTCACAGCCCCTGTGAGAGAGGCCTGCCATGTGAGATTTGTCATGTAGAAAGCATCTCTGACCCCTCCCATAAGCAAATGTGGCACTAGAGAGCCCCCAGACCTAGCCAATAGAAAGCATGGGTTACCAATCCCCTGACTCCTCCCAAACAGTATATCAGACTGTCCAACCTGAGTAGCTCTCTCTCTGCCGGCCTGCTCTCTGTGCCGCTCTCTACACTGCTCTCCACCCACCCCTGCCCGCCAGCCTGCTCCGTCCCACTTCCGCCTGCACCCGCCCCCTCCCCCCGCCACCCAAAAGGAATAAAGGTGCAAACTGCTCCGGTGTCTGAGAGTCTTTTGTTCTAAGGGCTGTAACACTTTTGACCCGCGAAGAGACCCACTCTCTGGGCCTAGCGGTGGGGCGAGTGCCAACAGCGGCTGTGGGTCTCCGGGAACTGCCAGAAGTCTCCTGTACTCTGTAGGCTAGTCAACCTCTCGCGGGTCTAGCCCTGGGCTGACTCAGCACGGGTGGCGAGCGCTGAGCGGGCTCGGTCCAACAGAACGGTATATCCTGTTTGACCCTGCTATGTGGGAATAGCTCTGAAACTGACTGAGACATGAACGCCTCCAGACAGGACTTCAGCTATGCATAGACAATAAATCATGTTGGCTATGGAGTCCTCAGGATTTATCATGGCATCCTTTCATGTGGTATGGATGGAAATATACACTACAGTGTGGATATACCATCCCAATGGACTTCTGAAGTTTGATGCCCTTTTCCTGCTCGAATGCAGAGCAAAGAATAATCTTCAGCTGAATTGTACACATTGTACATTCTATACATGCATTGATGCAGAAATGTTTATTACTTGTGAAAGTTTATATGTTTACAGAACAAGACCAGACACCAAAGAAGACAAAACAAGTAGCTCAAGTGATTTGATCTCAGATTGCCTCAATTGCTGTTTCCTCAAAAATCTATATCCAGGACCTCCATCTGGCTAACTGCGACCATCCAGGCTTACGGACTTTTCCAGCCAGGACTACAGTTAAGACCTGCAGTTTCCCATCACAGCAAATGTTATGCTTAACTTTCCTAGGACTTGGCCATTATCTCAGTCTTCCTATGGGCCCCCAAAGGATGCTGTTGCCCCCAGAGAGCATGAAATAAATTTAAAAGAATGATGCCCCATTCTGCCAGAATGAGGTGGGTGGTTTTCAGTGGTATAATGGGTGATAGATGTTCGTCATCATTTAGGGGGTTGGTCACAAGTTGTTGATGGTCTTGGTCAGTGAGGAAACAGCATAAAGGAAGTTAGACTCAGGGATCTCTTTCTCCCTTTCTCTTTCCTCTTCTTTTTCTCCTGTCTAGCATTATGGGGAAGGGGGAGTGGGAGAAGGGATGAAAAGGAAAAAAGAGGGGATATAGGAGTCATAGGATAAAAGGGCAGATTATTGAATCTACTTTTAAACTAAAGAACATTTTTACAAGTCAACATTACAACATTACAAGAACATTACAACAAGTCAAACATTTTTACAGTGGTGTGGAATTTTGTATATTTGATACAAATTTAGGGTTGTTTTCTTTTTTTACAACATACTATATATTTATGTTTCAACTTTTGTTTAAGGTATTATACCTATGCAAATCATTTAAAAGTATAATGTGATATCCCACTCCTTGAAAACTGCTATTACAAACTGTTTAGGATAATTAAGAAGTGCAAGTAGTAGTTAGTCAATCAAACTTATACTCATGTTAAATACTAGTTTAGTTAATTACAGAAATATAATTCCTAGGTTGAACAGATAGGAACAGCTAAAAATAAGCAATGTTTGCCTATTCAGATATACTATAGACAGATGGATGGTCTTCAAAAACCTCAAAGATATACAGAATATGGAATTTGAAGATGTTTTATTAATAAAAGGCTTTTCATGACAGTGGGACATCTGCTCCTGGCAGCACCCACATACTATTTCATAGAAGATGAGGAACATTGAAGAATCTCCTTATGGAGTTTGCTTCAAGTGCGGTAAGCTGTCACTGGGCAAGAAACTGCCCTTTCCTCAACTGCAGACAGCATGCTGTCTAAAGTGGACAAGCAAAACATGAAAGAAGTCGATTTCCAAGCTTTGCAAGGACAAGGTAGACAAGTCCTTAATAAACCTGCTTCACATAGAAGTCTGTCACCCTGGGCCAGGAATCCAAAGATGGATGCTCCAACAACAAGAGAAACCTCAGGTAACTGTCCAGTCAACCAGCTGTCTCTTTCATTTCTTAGTTTTGGAAGCTCTGCACTTAGTTTTGGAAGTGCTCTGTACTTCCTGTTTACTCGGGTAATATTTATCCTTCTCAGGTCTCTTATGGGGTTGAAGCTTAAGTTGTTTAGGATTTAAGAAAACGTTATAAAGTCTAAAAAGTTATTTTTAGGTTGGTAATGCAAGTTATGATAGAAAGTTATTTAGGTATAGAACTTTGGACTCACCAAAATAGGATGGATAATAGAATGTTTTCTCCAAGTTTACCAAATACAAATGGACTGGACATTGTGAATGTAATTCCTACCTGATAGTTTCCATAATTGTTCTTATTGTATACAGTTTATTAATGTTAAAGAAAGAGCCTTTTATTGGACTAAGAGGGGGAGATGTAAAGACATTGTCTTGTGTACTGTGTAAAAGCATCATCTATCAACAAAAATCTGATGGCCAATAAGCTGAGGCAGGATAGAAGGTGGGACAACTGGCAGGGAGAGAGGAACTCTGGGGAAAAGTCAGGTGGGAGATATGCCACCGAGCTACCAAGGATGCTGAACATATGAAACAGAGGAGAGGTGACCAGCCATGTGGCAGACATAAAATAGCATACGCAGGTTAATATAAGTTAAGAGCTAGCCAGGGAACAAGTCTAGTTTAAGGCTCAGGAGTTAATTCACAGAAAAGCCTGAATAATTCACCAGGATGCATGTATGCCACATTGATGTATTTCTATGGCCCAGAATTTCATGGAAGACCCAACTCTATCCATAAACAGGACCTAACTCTGTCCACAGCTAGATTTTTCCATCTCCACTCCCAATATCTCTTCTTACTCATCTGAAAAGGCTTTTGCTTTGACCTGCCCCCAATTCCAGCACTTGCCTGGCTATAACCCTTTCTCACATGGTACCAGGAAGACTTCATAAATTGATTTCTTTTTCATTATTTATTTATGTATGTATGGTGGGGGACATGTGTATATCACAGCATTTGTGTAAGCATGTGTATGTATGTTTGGGTATATGTGTTTTATATGCGTGTATCTGTGAGTATGTGCATGTATGTGTCTGTCTAAATATATTTGTATGTGTTTGTGTGCAATATGTATATGTGCATATGTGTATATATGTGTATGTGTGTGTATATGTATGCATGTATATATGTGTTTGTTGTGTGCATGAAGATCAGGAGATATCTTTTCAGAGTCAGTTTTTTCCGTCTACTATGTGAGTCCTGGGAATCAAACTCAGGTCATCAGCCTTGGTAGCAAGTGCCCTTTCCACTGAACCATCTGGCTGCCCACAGAATGACTTAATTTTTATTAAGTATTTATTTATTCACTTTACAACACAGTACTCCCAGTAGTCCCTTACACAAGTCCTCCCTCATTCCCCTTAGAAGAGGAAGACCCCCTCTGGGTGTCAAACCCCCACCCACACTCCACTCCCCCACACCTCCACACCCTACCCTCCACTCTACACATCAAGTTGCTGCAGGACTAGGTACATCCTCTCCCACTGAGGCCAGACAAGACTGTCCATTAAGGGATCCACAGGCAGGCAGGTAGGCAACAGACTCAGGGAAAGACTCCCTACTGTTTTGGGACCCACATGAAGACCAGGTGGCTCATATGTGCAGGGGGCCTAGGTCCAGCCTGTGCTCACTCTCTGGTTGATGATCTCGTCTCTGGAAGCCCCCAAGGGTCCAGGTTAGTTGACTCTGTTGATCTTCCTGTGGAATCTCTGTTCTCTTTGGGTCCTTCAATCTTTCTCCCAACTCTTCTGTAAGACTCCCCAAGCTCCATCTACTGTTTGGGTGTAAGTTTCTGCATCTCTTTCTATTGGATGTTAGGTTGGTACCAGAGACAACTTCCAGAACAGAAGACCAATGGGTCAGATCGCTGGTCTCAGTCAAGATCAATAAATGGGACTTCATGAAACTGAAAAGCTTCTGTAAGTCAAAGGAGACCATTATCAGGGCAAAACGACAGCTTACAGATTGGGAAAAGTTCTTCACTAACCCTACATCTGACAGAGGGCTAATATTCAAAATATATAAAGAACTCAAGAAGTTAGACACCAACAATCCCAATAACCCAATTTAAAAATGGGGTACAGAGCTAAACAGAGAATTCTCAACAGAGGAATCTTGAATGGCCAAGAATCACTTAAAGAAATGCTCATCAGGGAATGCAAATCAAAATGACTCTGAGATTCCACCTGACACCCATGAGAATGGCAAAGATTAAAAACTCAGAGGACAGCACATCCTGGTGAGGTTGTGGAACGGGGGGAGCACTCCTCCACAGAATGATCTTTTAAAGCATCAGTGATCCCCAAAGCATAGCGATTCCCCAGGGCACTCAGAATAAAACACAGCCCTGTTTTGTGGAGGCGCTCTTCTTCCTGATGACTCTAGCTTCTGTCAAGTTGGCATAAAACCAGCCAGTACAACCTCCTTCCACCAGCTGGTTATACAAGGCAGCTCAGCTACTTTCATGGGATCCTCACCGAGTCTTCCTCCCCAGCTCTGAGCATCTTCTCCAATCTGTACAGGTGAGAAAAATACCTCTAACACTTATCCATACTCTACCCCTGCTACCTGTGATTAAGCAAGGTTTGCCTGGTATTAATACCAAAAACAAAAACAAACAAACGAAAAAACACTGCTCTCACATTAAAGGGAATAGAGATAGTTTATTCTAGAGGCAAATTTGAATAACCATGGGAATGAAGATTTAGGTTACCCCAAATTCAAGTTCCACTATAGAAGCAGTTTCATCAAAAATTTATCATAACAGAACAAAGAGAGTCATAAATTAAGTCAATTTTTAAATACATTCATTGATGGGTACAACTAAAGTTACAGCAAGATGGGAGAATGTCTCCCGTAGGCCTCAGATATTGTCTGATGACATTCTTAGCTTTTAGGTTGGTGGAATCCAGTAGTATGCTAAGTTAATTGATTATAAAAGGTTTGTATCTATTAGTCATGGATGTTAATCCAACACAGAAGTGGGCAAACAATGGCCATTCAGAGGGCTAAAGCTAGCCCAAGAAAGGTTCTGGGGCCTGCAGTTCTAACCAGTTAATCAGTCTCTGCTGATTCTACAGCTTTTTTCCAGGAATTCCCATTGACAATGGCCACCGATGGAATTACAGTAGCTAATTATCTTTCAAACAAAAGAGATGACAGTAGGAAAAATACTTAGCCCAACACAGCTAACTTTGTAGACAGAGGAAGGAGGTCACAAGCCAAGGAGCATGAGTGACCTCTAGATGCTAGTAGAAATGAGGAAGAGATTTTTCCCTATTGCTTGTGGAAGGAATAACAGCTGCTGACATATTTCTTTTTGCCTGGTGAGAGCTCTTCCTAACTTTTGACCCGCAGAATCACAAGATAATAAATTTGCAAGGTTTTAAACCAGTAGTTTGAGAGTTAGGTTGTTACACCAGTAAAAAAACAATCTCCCAAAATTGAGGTTAGGGAATAACTCATAAGGTGGAACCCAGATCTTCTCCTATGTCCTAGCGCCATCCACAGCTCCTGATTCAGAGGGTCATCCGCACCTCACCCCCACCCCCCAAAGTCACCAGCTGAATCATAGAACTGGTATAAACTGTAGTGAGCTAATGCAGCCTTGTCTGGGCTTATGAGCACTGTTACATTTTCAAGAATTGCCAAGCCATTTGCTAAGTCCAGCCACTATCAAAAAGTTGAGTACACAGTATAAGATAATAGGGCAGTGGAAAGTCACCCTGCTCCTGGCCTGTTCCTAATCTGGGGACCTGGAAATCCCTGCCACAGTGATAGCCAAGCATTGCTTCTGTACTTTTCCACTACCCCACTGCACACGCTCCAAAGAACCCTCTGCCAAGTCCACTGCTGCCTTTCTTCCCATTCAGAGGCAGCCACCCTTCTGTTCTCTACAACAAATCTCTGAAGCTTAGATTTTTTTCAAAGCCTACTTTATTTAGGATTCTTGAATGTTTCAACCTCCCCTCTAGCACACTGACCAGAGGCAGGGGAAAAAGAGGTTTATAGAAAAAGGGGTTTCCTTTTCCTATAAGGGTTGTGGACCTGTTTAGAAGTAGTTCTTTGGGGTGATCCCTCTCTTTGATGTTAAGATACCAGAAGTCCAGCCCAGGAGCAAACATCAAGCACAAATCAGCAGCAGTGGCACAATCTGACAGAAACTTCAGGGCTCCAACAAATCGGCACTAGTCAGCGAAAGCAGCCAGAATCTCCCAGAATACCATGAGAAGTTCTTTGGCGCATTTCTCTATGAAGTGAAGACCAGAGAAGACCAGTGAAGCGTTACATGGACAGGAAAGACCAGCAAAGGGTTACATGGCCAGGGAAGGCCAGCAAAGGGTTACATGGCCAGTGAAGGCCAGGGAAGACCAGCAAAGGGTTGCACATTGTAGCAATTCAAGGACATCCTTTCACTTCTATGAGTTCTACTTACACTCCCTCTAAATGTCAGGAGCCCTCTCAAGTCTCTGCTTCAGCAAAACATCCCTCCCGTGTCTGTTTCAGTAAAATACCACACGCCCTCTCAAAAGACAGCTTCCGCAAAAACACAACACAACTGAGTCTCCAAAGAAACCAGAAATTCCCAATTCAAATCTCTTGTGTGAGTTTTGTGTGGTGTGACTTTGTGATGTTCCTTGGCTCCCAACTGTCAATATGCCCTTACACACAGATTTACAATGAACTAGAATTTTCTACAAAGAAATAGTGTTGCAATTTCCTCCCATATAAAGCTCACAGGGAAGCTTGTTAACACAGGCTGTTCTAAAGTAGCATTTCTCCACCTGTGGGTTATGAACCTTGTGGGGGTAAACGATGCTTTTACACAGGTCACCTAAGACCACTGGAAAACACAGATATTTACATTATAATTCATAACAGTAGCGAAATTACAGTTATGGAATAGCAATGAAAATAATTTTATGGTTGTGGGTCACCACCACAATAGGAACTGTATTAAAGGGTCACAGCATGAAGAAGGTTGAGAGCCACTGTTCTAAATGGAAGTGAAACATTGCATCCTTTGAGGAAGCCCAGTCAGCTTAAGAAGTAGACAATTCAAAGGCTTCAGGAAGTCCCTGAAACTGACCAGATACAATAGGTTCCTTTCTCCTCAAGCATATAAAAGCAGAAAGGACTGATGGGAGACACTCCCAGTGGTTCTGTGGAACCATTTGAAAATATATTCCTTGGGGATTTGAGAGATGGCTCAGATTATGAGCCTGGCTGCCCTTCCAGAGAACCTAGGTTCAACTCCCAACAACTACATAGCAGCTCACAACTGTCTGTAACTCCTGTTCTAGGGGATCTGACATCCTCACACAGACATACATGTAGTCAAATCACCAATGTACATAAAATAAAAATAAGAAAAGACACCCCTCACAGTGGAGCTGTCTGCAAGTTGTGCAGTGAACTCCTGGGCTCTGTTTTCTCGTGTGGGCCCTGGAACTGCAGCTATCTTTGAATCATCTCTGTTGCTGTAAGTTGACTCTCACTCCTGCTCCTAAAAGTAACCCAAATAAAGCATGGAGCTGGAAGAAGGCGCGGTGTTCAAGAGTACTTACTGTTCTTGAGGAGAAGTCAGGATCTATTCTCAGCACTCACACGGTGGCTAAGACCTATCCATAATTCTGACACCCTCTCCTGGCCTCTGTGGGCTTCAGGCACTCATAAGGTGCATGATATACATGCAGGAAAATCATTAGCACATGAAAATAAATACATCATTAAAAACAAACAAACAAACAACAACAAAGGACATTTTCACTAGCAATTAAAGACAGCAAGTACCTTCCTGCCTTCCCTATATGCCAAAAAGTTGAGAAAGGAAGTTCTTTAAGCAGAACTAGGAAAGGTAGTAGGTTTTTAAAGATCACTGTTTTGTCATTTTTAACAGAATAATTGACTGAAGGCTAAGGTCATCTGAAACCATTGCTAGGAAACAGGGAGTTGACAAGGATGGGGCACCATCCTGGCTTATGAATCTGTGTCTGAACTGAGGAACAGCAACTAGGCCATTGGTGGTAGTCTGCATGAAAATAGCCCCCATAGTGGTGGTGCACGCCTTTAATCCCAGCACTTGGGAGGCAGAGACAGGCGGATTTCTGAGTTCGAGGCCAGCCTGGTCTACAGAGTGAGTTCCTCTACTTCAACAATGTATCCCATAGCCTTAAGGTAAAGCAACATAATATGTGTGTGGGTTACAATACTTGTACAGGGGATAACATAAGAAGAAAAAGGGTAAAGGGAGTGGCTAAACTCCATGTTCTGACACACAGGCTTAACAGTTCTTTTCACTCTGCTCTAGTGTATATTCTAAAAATTTCACAGCAAAAAATGAAGTCTTTGGAATGCAGGAGAGAGCTTAACAGTAATGTCAATCAGACCAGAGACTCTTTCTATGCTTCTGCTTTGGAAAGATTATTCATATTTTAGTATTAAAATCCACACACTTAGTGGGTTATATTTCTTTTTTCGTTGGTCGGTTCTGAGTTAGGGTCTCATGTAGCCCAGGCTGGTCTGAAATTTGCTGTGGAAGCCAAGATTAGCCTTGACTCCTCCTCACTCCATCGTCCAAGAGCTGGGATGGCCGGCATGAACCACCGGTCCAGCCACTAACCACTCTGTGCCCCAACCCAATCAACAGATATGTATTAAGATAGAACCACGAACATCCCGCAAACTTCTCACAGCTCCCCTCCCCAAGTAGTGTTTTCAAGTCTCCGTTCCCTTGGCTTTCTCAAACTGTTTTCTGCCTGGTATAACCTCGTTTTGCCACCAGGCGGCGCGCCATCACCAAATTTGAAGCCACTTGAGGTGACAATCCAGTAACTGGTTACCAATCCTGGGGCACGCCCATGACCACTGGTAGCAATTGTTTAGGCACGTCTCTAGTGACTTCATCCCACTAGCCATGAGTCTTTTTCAGGAAACAATTAGCCTGTTTGAACAGAACAGGTTAGGCAAATTCGTAACTGGAAAATCAGTAAGTCCTTCTGCAGGGCGTGTTGAGACACCTTGCATTCTTCCGGCTGAATTAGGGTGTGGACCCTTTGTCCTCACGTGATGTCTGGGAAAGGAGGCAAGTCACCTTCCTCTGTAGGCACAACCCTTTCTTTGTCCTGGGCAGCACTGGGGGCGGGGATCATCTGTGACTGGGGTGGACAGATCAAAGCAGTAAGGGGTCACAGGACTGGGGCTGCTTCTCCCTGAGCCTTTTGTTTCTGGCAGTGTGCTGAGCATTCAATGAGTTCCAGACCACCTTCAGGAACACAAGCAAGGCTTTTAGAGAACTAGGGGCTGGAGGAGAGAGTGAGAGCTGAAGCATCCTTCTCAATGCGATTTGCCCTGGCTATTTCCCACCCGTTCAAGAAGCTCTTGGAAATAACGGGTGCTGCTGGGAAGTTGAAGGCCTGTCTCAGTCTGACCGCAGTCCCCCAGATCCCTACAATTCAGTCAATGTGGATTCTCAGCCCGCACCCCACCCCACTCCACCCACGGCTACGGGTTCTCACTATGAAGCAGTTACATCCAACACTCTCCTCTCTCAGCCCCTGTGCCTTCCGGTCAAGAGTGGTTTGCAATTCTTTCTAAGCCATACATTCCCACACTTCTGACTCTTGCCAGACTCTAAGGGACAGGAAGTCGGGTTCGCTTTTTGATACAGACTCATGTAGCCCAGCTAGCCTGGATCTCTAAGAACATCTAAAGGTGACCTTAAACCCCCACCTCCCGAGTGCTGGGGTCGCAAGAGCTGATCATTATGCCGGGCAAGCGCTGAGCCCTCATAAAGTCACCTGAAAATTAACAATACTCCCCACACTCATCATTATCTCCACTGAGACTGTGCCAACAGACCCCAAGGAGTGCAGCGTTGGGATGCAGAAAGAATTTGAGAACAAGAAACCTTCTAGAAGCCCCGCACCACTGAGGCACTGTCTCTGTGTACAAAACAGGCCTGGGGAGCAAGGGAGAGGAGGACTTCTGGAAGACAGGAATGCCAGCTGAGGAGAGAGAGCGAGAGGGGCATGACAAACCAGACAGAACTAGACACCCGGGATTCGGGACAGGTGTGCTGCAGAGAGAGGTCAGAACTTGGGCCTGGATCACAGAGATCCACGAGTGTAGCCCTCTGAGATGGGGGTGGGGTGTGGGGAGGGGCTTTGAAGCCATGCCTGTTTCTGTAAGTATAAACTTTGTAGTGACTTCACTTATTACATGCCAGCTAGGCACCAAAAAGATGCTGTTTTTATAGAAATCCCACATCCCAGTAAATTATTTTTCCCTCTGGAAAATTTTGATGATATTTTTATACCTTATTTACTTGCAAAATAAATTTTACAAATTCCCTTCCATCTAGCTTTTATGAGATTACAGTCCTTGTTATTTAGACTGAGCTATATACAATAAATGAGCTTTAAAAGGGAAATATAAATGCCTGTCTGCAGGTAAGTATTTGGGATGGATGACCACATTCCTGGGTGGACAGATCCCAGCTAAATGGTTTGGCTAACAGACAATCTAAGTAACTGCTGGAGCAATGATAAAGGAGACTTGGGCTGAAAGCAACATAATAACAATAATAACAATTTAAGTTACAAGTGCACTTTCTGCATTCTAGTTAAGAAAATAGTTTACAAAAGGCCCCCACTGCTATGTTAGTAAACAGGGAAGTAAAGGCTGGCCCACAGTTATACAGCTCTGTCTCTTGCCTTTGTCCATTTACCATACTGGGAAAGTCTTACAGGAAGCACAGCGGTCTGGGGGTTCTGCACGTCCCAGAACCAAGGCCAGGACTCTTGGCAGGTCAGGAGGAAATCCTCCATAAGCAGCTCCATCTGGGCATGGATGGTACACTTCTGTCGTCCTGGCACTTGAGACACGGAGGCAAGATAATCGGGCATTCCAGACCAGCCAGAGATATTCAGGAAGATCGTGTCTCAAAAAAACAGAAGTGGGGCATGAGATGGCTGGGGGAGGGGTGGCTCTTGCTGCCCAGCCTGGTCACCTTGGGCCCACGTGGTAGAAGGACAGAATCAACTCCTATGTGTTGTTTCTGTGGGGAACACAACACAAAAGTCTTTGCTCGAACAGATCTCCAGAGAAACCAGTAATGTTGAGCACACGGGAGTCTTTCCAATGGGAAAGATGAACACCTGTTCTTCAGTCCAGAAAGCTGAGAACTGGGAGTGATCAGTAGCCTCGTGATCCTCATTGTCTGTTGGGTCAGGTCACATCAAGCTCCCGCAACTCGGACCCGAGGTGGCTAGTAACTAAAAGACCCTTTCAGCCCTGGCTCCCCAAGATCCCACAACCAGGACTGCAATTCCTAATAGTCTAAATGACCCTTTAGCCAGAGGTTCCATTAAGTTCTTACATCCAGGACCAGAGGTGGCTAATAGCCCAAATGACCTCTGTGCTATCTGTGTGTATGCAGGCCAGAGCGTATCTCAAGAATCCACCTTCTTGGAAGAAATGGCATGTACCCTGAGTCAAGTTTCGATGTAATTATGTCTACTTGGGTGCACCAGGGACTGTATTATGCCAGGAAACTTTTTACTGGGCTTACATATGTTGGGAATAAACCACCCAATAGCAGACAGACTCTTTAGAAGTCTTGATCCAGGTTAACAAGGCTGAACTGAATTTCATTCTCCTCACACTTTGCTTCTCTGTCTAAGCCCTGCAGAGAAACTCTCGGCCATCTGACTGCCACACACATGCTGTAGGATGCATGTGACACATATACAGGAATGGGGGAGGGCAAATAAATTTTAATTTAAAACAACAAGCCAGATGGTGGTGGCACATACCATTAACCCCAGCACTCAGGAGGCAGAGGAGGTGGATTTCTGAGTTCAAGGCCAGCCTGGTCTGCAGATCGAGTTCCAGGACAGCCAGGGCTACACAGAGAAACCCTGACTCAAAAAACCAAACCAAACAAAAAATACAACAAAAACAAGAAATGTTAAAACAAAGCAAGAAACAAGTTTAAGCTAGAAATGACTGACATTGAAGACTCACAAAAGAGCTGCTGCATCAGGGGTGGCACAGTGTTTGCCTAGTAAGCAGAAGGCCCTGGGTTTGTTCCCAACACCAGAACAAAATAAGAAAGAGAAAGAACTGAGCTGTGGCTGCGGATCAGGCACACACACCTGCCTCGTGCGTGTGTTTGTAGCAGGCACATGCTGGGGAGCGGTCATCACGGCCCTTCACCTCCCTTCTGCACTTGAACACGGTTCATAAAGAAGGGTTTTCCAGGAATGAAAGTTTCAAAAAGAAGCCGGAGCTATGCCTCTGCCAGTCACACACTCTATCGGGCATACATCCTTGTCCTCAGAAAGGGACATCTCTGCTGCTGTTGAATTTCTGCTGCACCAGCAGTGACCATCTCTATATAGTCACTGTCAGGGCAAAAGGGCAGGGGCCCTCTGGCCATGTGTCCCAACCTGAGCAGAAAGTAGTGGTGATTTACTGAAGAGGGGGGGAAGGCTCGTGGAGCCTGCAAACATGGATTCTTGTTTGTTTGTTTGTTTGTTTGACTCTCCTAGGTTCAGAAACAGTCAGTAGGTGCAGACCTTGGCATGTGTGTCACTGTGTAGACATGAAAGCAATATTTGTGGATTGGATGGAAGAGTATGGCAAGGTTTTAACATGGTTGGGGATTTTGATGAAGAAGCAGACACCAAGAGGTTAACTGGAGTGCTAAAGGCAAGGAAGCCGCTTCAGCCCAGAGTCTGTCCCTGTGGCTTCTGTCCATTGTCTGCCAAGTCATCACCCAGGTTCTGAGTGCTGAGGTTCCTGAAGGGAACTTGCTAGCCCCATGCTGTGCTGGGGCCAAGCTGCATGGGAGACACTGCTTCTTTGTGCTGCCCTCCTTGGCACAAGATGAAATCAGGTGGTCCCCCTTCTTCCTGCTCTACTTCGCCAAATCCATCTGAACACATTTCCTGTGCACAGAGCCAGTTCACCAATTATCTGCTCCAATTAAGGACATCGAGCATGCCATTAATTCAGCTGTTCCAGTGGGTTGACCAAGGCGAAAGGCAAGGTTGATAATTCTGGCCTGCAGGTCTTCCAGTGGTTTTGGGCATGCTTCTCCCCCTGGTACTCCTTTCCTGCCCTCAATGACCAGATGGGAGGCTGCTCTCCCATCCCTTCCTGTTCAGAGTCCCCGGTCTCCCTCCTTTCTCATATCAAAATTTTGTCCTTCTCTGTCTGTGGCCCTGGGTCCAGTCAGGTGCAGGGGATACAAAAGGAAGACCATGAGAGAATTAGCTCACACATGACCTTGCCTATGAGGCATCTTCCATGTCAAAGCTCCAATCCATGCTTGCCACAGATGAGTGTAAAACTCAGGCTTGTTTGGCTCTGTGGTACAGACTCCAGACTCTCAGCCCTCAGTTGTCAATCCTTTCTGCTTCTTAGTACCACAAGGCAGGCAAGGGCTGTGACTGCCTTCTCTGTAGCACTCAGGACTACAGGCATCATAAAGGCCTACGCTCTCCCTACCTAAACCCCTAGAGCAGCTCTGACCCTAAAACAAAAAGCACAGACAGTGCAGCCTACCCATGTGCTACCTCTCTGAACCATACTGTGCTTCTCTGGAGAGATCAAAAGACAAATAAGGGGTGGGGGGTGGGAGTGGCCATTTCTAATCCATCAAAATGCCTCTCATGTATACTACCCTGTAAGATATGATGAAGGATTTGACCACTTACCCTGAATGTGCAACTCCAAAAAAGAGATTAACATAAGTGTGTTATATGGGAACCAGTTAACACTGCCAATGTAGATGTCACTTTACAGGTGGGGAACAAATCCTAATTAAGATTCAAAAAACAAAATCCAAGATTTCTTTGTTTTATATGAAAATCAAATTCCCAGAAAATTACTCGTCTGTTACCATACAAAGATTATTGTGCTTATGCATATATAAAATGTTTATATGGTATATTCATAAATATATATCACGTATGTGTGTATTAGATTCAAAGCACAGTTAATTATAAACATCTTGCTGTCACTGTTCTATTTAAACCTACATGAACATAAACAGGATATACTATATCCTGTAAGATACTACTTTCATTCATTGTGACAAAAAATATATAACCTTCCTCCCTCCCAAAAATGTCCAAAATGCCTTTAATGTTGTCCTTCAGGGAACAGTTGCTTAGAAAAGGTAAGAGTTTGCTTTTCACACAAGAAAAATAAACCTAAGAATGAAGAGTCTTAGGCGGGCTTATCCAAGCTTCTCGATGCTTCTCTTTCAACATTCCTAGACTCAAATTCCACCTTCAAGTTCATAGCTACAGAATGGTTGCAGAAGCCCTAGCTCCTGTGTTTGTAATGTAGATTGGAAGAAGGGAGGAGAAGGAAGAGAAAGAGGAGGGCATGGGGTGGAGGAAGGGAATTCTCACCTATGAACTCTCTCTCTATCCCAGCGGCTGTCCCCATGCTCAAGGTCAACCTGGAAACCTGGCATCCCACTCGGGGCGTTACTGTCTTTAATAAATTGGGTTCTGCAACAAGTAAGGGGGGGATACTGGGTGGGCAGCTGGTCCCCCTATGGCAGCCAGGGGATACTGGGTGGGCAGTTGGTCCCCCCAATGGCAGTGCCTGGGAACAGCAACAACTGAAAATGCTGAGAAGGGCTGGATAGTTGCCCAGCAGTAGGAGCTCTGGCTGTTCCAGTAGTGTGTGGCTCCCACTACCTGCACAGCAGCTCACAACTATCTGTAACTCCAGTTCCAGAGATTCAAAGCCCTCTTCTGGCTTCTGGAGGTACCAGGCACACACACATGGTACATATTTATACAGAAAAGTAAAAACATTCACACACATAAAATAACATGATAATTTTTTAAAAGACAGAGGTAGGCAATGTTTTAGATGATTTAGCCCTGGCAGGGTGAATGAGCTTCTGGATTTTTTTTTTTTTTTTGGCGGCTCATCACAATGATCTGTTCTGACTAGATTCTGACTCTAAGCAAATCTGGAAATGGCAAACTGTACTGAACACACATTGCTCAACCCGAAACCTCAATCCTTCAAACCCTGTGAAAAGAAACATGCCCATTCCAAATGAGAAGAAGGAAGACAGTAGTGGTTTAGTGCCGCACACTGAAACTAGTCATTCAAAGAAGTGAATATGGATAGTGTCAACACTGCTCAGCTTCACAGATGTGTCTTACCTGCTGTGTTTCCCATCCTATGTGCCAGTTATGTGAGGTGAAACCAATGCCTTCCCTTCCCTAGAGAGCTGAGAGTCCAGGAATGTGGGGAGAGACAAGTCATTGCAACAACACGTGTCCTGGGGTGTGGAGGGACGTGTCCTGACAGCCAGTGCAGCACAGTATGTAGCAGATGCTCTGTACACAGTTGCTTTCTGCGCTGGGAGTCTTCCTTGGGATGCCAAGAAGACCCGGTTCCCTTCAGAACTGATTCTCCTATGTTGAGGAGCTATTTACTCTGTAGCTTGTATGTCCAGTTGCTCCATATTTCGTTACCAGTCACCTTTGCCCTAGAAAAAGTTACTGAAATATGACATGTATGTTTACTTTTAACCTTTCAGAAATCCTACTTGGATGGAAACTATAGTAAATTCATTGAGCTTAGAAGTATTTGGAAATATGAAAAGATAACAAATATACTCTCTGTTTAGAAAAAAACATTTTTAATCCCTCCAGAGTACAGTTTGACAGTAATTTTCAATGGTGTTTGTTTTCTTGGTTTTCTTTGAGACAGAGTCTTGCTATGTAACCCAGGCTAGCCTGGCACTTGCTGCTATCCTCCTGTTTCAGCTTCCTGAGCTATCATTACTTATGTAAGCCACTGGAGTTTTCATAAAATTTTGATAACCTTTGACATAGCCATTTCTCTTCTATGAATTTACACTGAGAAGATAAAGACATACAACAAACCAAAATATAAAAATAGCCAGGTGTGGTGGCACACGTCTTTAAATAATCCCAGTGCTTGGGAGGCAGAGGTAGGCAGATCTTGGCACTGGATTACAGCCTGGTCTACAGAGTACTACACAGAGAAAACTTGTCTCAAAAACAAAAAACAAACAAAAAATTTAAAACTAAAAATGTTTGTTAGAACTGGTTTATGATAATAGAAAGGTTGGGAGCCGCCTAGACTTGATTGCTTCCTGTGTGCACTAAATGATGAATAACTGTGGTACCTTCCATAGAATGCACCACACGTTGTGGTCTACCAGCTGCCTGCTGGGAGCCAGGCAGTAAACAAGCAGATATATTAGCAAATAAAACCATGAGACCTCACATTCTATGTTGGGTTAATGGTGGGGTCCCAAGTCCATCCAAGGGCTCAGGCCACTGGGGGAGGCTGGACTCGAGAAGTTTGACGGAGCTCACCCCACGCTGTGGAACACAGCCCGGGGGTGGGGGAGTGTGGTCTGGGGTCCTGGGCCTGCGACAAGGCCAGGACCATCTGGTTCTCAGGCTCTTGGGCATCCCAGGTACCGCTGGATGCCATGGAAGAGCTGAGAAAAGAGTGAGGGCCTGCGAGCTGGATCTAGCCCGCAGCCAAGGGGGAAAGGCAGGGAGGAGCCCACCTGGGTCCTGCCAGGGACTGAGTCCTTGGCTTGTCAGTGGGCGACTTGACTTGGTGGAGGCTGTGGCTGGGAGTGCTGAGAGGCCTTCTGTGGAAGACTGGACGTGGCTCTTTAGACAAAGGCCTGTTCCATTGTTCCCCATGGTAAATCCCGATAAAAAGAGACAGTTCATGGTTTTAAGGCGTTTGTTGTCATGGCAGAGAGTGGCAATGAGTGAAACCATACCCCGCTTTCTCAGGGTGGGCCTGAGGTTAAATACCTTTTGCAGGGAGGAGCGTCTGAGAAGAAGAGTTTATTGGCTAAGCCACCAGACCTTTAGGTACCTCATTAAAATGGAGATCTGTCTTGAGGCTATGTGACCACATGTCCTCTACCTGTGGAGGGGATTGGGGCATTGCCCTTACATGACTGATGGCCATAGACCTATGGAGAGCTGTAGCCTTGTGTCAGGAGCCTGGGGCCCAGGAGCATGGCAAACGCCTACTGTCCCTTGCAGGGTTATCCCCTGCTGGGTCATCAGGGTTTTAAACCTTAGCTCAACCAGAAACCAGGCTGCCTTTCATGGTCCTACAGTTCCACATATGCCATGGTTTCATTTATTGACATGAAAATAAACCAGGTACATTAGGACATACCCATGATTCCCACACTGAGGAGGCAGAGGCAAGAGGAGTCCCAGACTAGCCAAGGCTAGCCAGGGCTACCTGTGAGACCTGTACTCAAACCACCACAACACAACAGAACAGTGACAATTAAAAAATACAGAAGGAAAAAAGTAGAGTAAAGACAATTCACTAAGTGAAATAAAGCAAGCTGGATTACAAACCTACAGGAACAATAACAACAGCGGGCGTTCAGAGTGTTTGTTATATGGCTAACATCATGCTGGGAGCTTTACCCAAACTAAATGGCTTCACTTAGAGAAGAAAAGGATCCCTGTGTTTAAACCTAGATATGGTTGTTTCCAGTGTGTTCTAAACAATGAGTAACTGCAGTACATTCCATAGAATGTACTACACATTACCTCTGCGGTCAACCAGCTGCCTGCTGGGAGCCAGGCAGCTTCATAGTGGAACAAACTTAACTTCTCCCAGCTGGAAGGAATGCTCACCCACCCAGCCAGCATGCTGTCAGTGTGTAAGCTTGAAGATTCCGGGCCTCTCCTTGTTCAGCTTCATCAGTCTCTGACTTCTCACGACTGGGTGCCTGAGAACGGGACTGGAGATGGACAGTCTATCCTGCAGACACAATCCTGAGACACTACTGGCTCCGGTGGAAGCCAGCGGGCCCCGCAGGACTCTCTCTGGTGGGGGTTTCATGATTTGCTCCTTAGAACCCTTTGTTACAGATGTGTAGTAGTTACTTTAGTTGTGGCTTATCGCTGTGACAAAAGACCCAACAGAAGAACCTAAGGAAGGGTTTGCTTGGATTGAGGGTTTGGGGGTAGGGTCCATCCTGCAGGGAAAGGCACGGAGGAAAGGAGAGGCAGCTGGTCGCACGGCAGCTGGTCGCTCGGCAGCTGGTCGCACGGCAGCTGGTTACATGGCAGCTGGTTGTGGGTTGCAGTTGTTCACCTGGCAGCTGGTCCCACGGCAGCTGGTCGCACGGCAGCTGGTCACACGGCAGCTGGTTGTGGGTTGCAGTTGTTCACCTGGCAGCTGGTCGCACGGCAGCTGGTCACACGGCAGCTGGTTGTGGGTTGCAGTTGTTCACCGGTTAGCTGGTCGCACGGCAGCTGGTCACACGGCAGCTGGTTGTGGATTGCAGTTGTTCACCCGGCAGCTGGTCGCATGGCATCAACAGTCAGGAAGCAGAGAGTGAGTAGTGCTGGTGCTCAGCTCGCTTTTTCCAGTTTGTTCAATCTGGGATCCCAGCACAAAAGCCTTTCTGGCCTCATTAACACACCAGAGATACGTTTCCCTGTGATTCTAAATCTCACCAAGACTGACCATCACAGATGCTGTCTCTTTGGTTGGAAGCTCTCCGTTAACCATGAGCCCAGGGGTTCCAGCAGTTCCTTCCCCTTCCCCCTTTTTTCCTCCCCTCCCCTCTACTCCCTTCTGCCTGCCCACTCAGAAGTCTTCTTGTGTAGTCTGCCTACAACAACCCAGGCTGGCTGCCTCCCCGAGTTTACTGGGCCCTAGGAAAACATTTCTTTATCTGCTCCCCCCCACCTCCTCTTCTTTCTTCTTTGTCCCTGTGGCATAACTTGGTCCTATCCAGTCTTGTAGGTGTCTTTTGTAAAAAGCAAAATTCACTCCCTAAACTCCAGGTCTCTGAGTGCCATCTTGGAAATTCCCCCTGAGATCTAACTGGGATTGAAGTGTCCTCTCCCCACCTGTCCCTCTGGAGGAAGTGAGACCCAGGCTCTCTGGGAGTTCTCTAGCTCTTCAGCCCTGCAAACCCAGTTTGTAAATCTCACAGTCTTCTCTACATAGTTTGTAAGGGAGACATAACCCTTCAGTTAGAGTCAGAAGTCTAGAAAAGGCCTAGCTGGACTTAAACCAAGGTGTTGGCAGGGCTGTGTGTTTCTTCCAGAGGCTATGGGAGAGAATCCATTTCCTGTCCCTCATAGCTTCTAGAGGCTGCCATATGCCTTACCTCATGACCCTTGCATCTTTAAGCCAGCATTGATAGAACGAGTCTTTTATATTGTTACTCCAATGCTCTTGTTCCCAACTCTTGCTCACACTTACAAACACGGGGATTACATTCTGCCCACCCATATGATCTACAATCTCTCTAACATAGGCCAACTAGAAAACTCATTTCCATACAGTACCTTCTATTCCTTTGTCTTTAATGGTAATATATTTACAAGTTCCAGGAACTAAGAATACAGCCACCTTGCTTGGCATAGCTGTGCCCTGACATACTCAATATGTCTCTGAGTCACCAGCCTAGCTTTTTGGCGGTCTCTAAGAAAGACCAATGGAGGAAGTCCCTCAACAGAAAAGATGTGGATATACATCTGAGTAAGAATTTTCATCAGTTCAGTGCCTAGAACATGGATTGGTATCTCATTACTAGTAACCTGAACAGGCAAACAGGCCTTTCCAATCTCTAAGCACAACTTTTAGTTTAGAAAATTCCAAATAAAGTAGAATAATCAATGTTCTTTCACATATGGACTGAGATAACACCATCTTTAAAATAGCCACAAATAAGAAGAGTTCGTGACCCACTATTTTTGTTGTAAATATTAATAACCCTCTGCATTTCCCAAGGTTTCGTTATAAGAAATAGAATATATTTTAATTAAATTAAACAAAAGTCTCTGGGGAAGATGGAAATGCATACAGAACTCTGAGGGCCATGGCTCAGAAACAGAACATCAAATGAGCTCTTTCCTCTTCCTACCCTTGTCCCTAGGAAGGAGCCTAGAAAGGGAAGAGAAAAGCCAGTACCACCGGCAGGCATGAATGAATGCAAGGAAAGTTACGTTGCTGGGGTTACCTATCTAGGTAGTCATTCACTTAGTTCTTTGCCTACCCATCCATGTGCCTATCTACCAACCTACCTACCTAGCACACAACATGAGTCTTTTTGAGGGTTTTATTTCCCAGAATCAGTGCATTTCTAACCTGGTTATGAGTTTCAGTGTTCAACTACACTAGGACAAATTTAATGACCCTAGATGAGATAGGGGCAAGGTTAAAGGAAATGATCTCTGGGCTCCACAAGACTGTCACCTACATTAACCTCTGCACCAGCTGATGACAGAGAAACCTGCCTACATCTTTAATGACCTGGGACTTATTCAGGTCTCAGTTTCCTAGGTGCAAAACAGGCGGTATACTAGACTACCTGTGAGGTCTCTGACAAGGTTCTTTGTGGTGATTTTTTGAGATGGTCCCTTACACTATACAGCCCATGTTGGCCTCAAACTCATGACAACGTTCCTGCCTCCTCTTTCCAAGTGCTAGAATTATAGGCATGAGCCACCACTTTTTGCTAGGCTTCTGACAATTTTACGATGTTATGTATCTGTCTCCTATTAGATCTCTCTGGATAGAACACCATTAATTAAATTAGTTAATCAACTGATTGACTCATTCATGCACAAACTCTGTGCACGTGCCAGGTACTGTTACAGAAAACATGATGGGCCCTGTTCTCTAGGGCTCTACCTCACAGTGGCACTCACTGGTCAGTTTATGATCTGAACACAAACCACAGAGGAATTCTCTTAAAGAAATCCCCGGTGCTCCCAGAGACTGGACAACCAACCAAAGAATGCATATGGAGGGGCCCATGGTGCTGGCCACGTATGTGGCTAAGGAGGGCCTTGTTGGCCATCAGTGGGAGGAGAGACCCTTGGGTCTGAGAGTGTTAGAGGCCACAGTATAGGGGAATGCCAGGGAGGGAAGACGGGAGTGGGTGGGTGGGTGGGGGAGCACCCTCATAAAGGCAGGGGGAGCGGGGATGGGATAGGGGGTTTCCAAAGGGGAGACCTGGAAAGGGGAAAACATTTGAAATGTAAATAAAGTATTAAATAAAAAAATTTCAAAAAAACCAAATCATCACCAAACTATGTAACCACTAATGGGGAGAAAATAAAGTTAAAGGATGAGGGTCCTCAAATTAGCAATGACACAAGAACCCAGTTTCAAGAGAAGCTCCACCCCCTGGAAGTCCAAACCCTAGCCAGAGCCACGTGTCTGTCCCCATACTTCCCTAACCACAGCATATCTCCCTGAGGAGTGCAGGCTGATTCTAGAGACACTCCCTTTTGTGAGATGTGCAGCCTGCTTCCGCAGAACTGCAGAGTCATGAGCAGAACTGAAGAGCCATGAGAAACATTAAGGAGGTCCTAGCTGGTTTATACTGCCACTCTTGTTTAAAAAGGGGTGTGTGTGCAAAGGAGTAGGCTTCAGGCATGAATATGACTTTGGGTTAGGACAGGGAAGTACGGTCAGATATATTGGTCATCCAGATAGGTCCTTAGAAACAGTGATCACGGGAGTCATCACGGGACTTTGTTTATTGCCTTGCTTATTTCTTGACTATTTGTGTTTATTGTACTGCTTGACCTTATTACTTGCATGTAATTAAAATGGTATAAAAACGGATTGGGAAAAAATAAACCCGCCTCAGCCTCAGAACTGGCTGGGGTCATTCTACAAAAAATAAGGGTGGGGGTTTTGTGTGTGTGTGTGTGTGTGTGTGTGTGTGTGAGAGAGAGAGAGAGAGAGAGAGAGAGAGAGAGAGAGAGAGAGAGAGAGAGGAGAGAGAGAGAAATTTCTACTGCCACCAACCATTTCAGACCGAGGAGGGAATTTCCCCATGTTTCCTGGAGGTAGAATCAAACAGCATTTCCTACCAGGCTTTTGTGCTGAGGTTCCCAGTTCAGCATCAGCCTGCACAAGGGTTAAATGCTTTAGAATTCTCATCCACTGAAGGCTGGCTCTTGTTGCCTAGTGACTGCTGCATGGCTTCCTGCTGTCACTCACCTTGTCTCCAGTTATCCTCTACTCTCATAAAGGAGGTTATGATTGGACAAAGGTGACATCATAGCAGGAGAAGGAACTGCATTGCTTTGTCAAGACAGCACCAATAAGATGACCAACCCAAGGGTTGGTGGCAGCGTGTTCAGATTCCTTTGTTTTAGTGTCTTTCACATTGAACTAACAAATTCTTTTTTTGTTGTTGTTGTTGTTTTTTTGGTTTTTTTTTTTTCGAGACAGGGTTTCTCTGTGTAGCCCTGGCTGTCCTGGAACTCACTCTGTAGACCAGGCTGGCCTCAAACTCAGAAATCCACCTGCCTCTGCCTCCTGAGTGCTGGGATTAAAGGCATGCGCCACCACTGCCTGGCCGGAACTAACAAATTCAATGGACATTCTCCTCCATTTTTTGGAGTGCTAGTATTGCAGGTGTCGCTGATGGATTTTGCCCATAAAAATATTCCTTGACATAGTGTGGATTCTCTTTACACCCATTTAATCAATGCTAGTAGCTCAGCCAAAACTTTTCCTGCCAAGGACTTGGCCAGCATCAGGAAGCTGCAGATCACAAATGACTGCCTGCAGCTCATTATCACAGCCCTGGGCTGCAGTGCTGAATTCAGTGAGAGACAGCTCTCCTTGGTGCTTCTGTGAGAAGGGTCTAAAGTGCTTCCAAAGCATCCATCTCAAGGATGGCTTCAGAATACAGCTCAGCACACACAGGAGGCATCCAAGGAGGAACGGCAAGGAAAAATAGTGATGAAAGTGAAAAGCCTACCTACTTTTAAAATCACGCATTTGGATACATCTCACATCATTTCGATGATAAGCACAGGTCTTTGATTACGTCTGCATCTGACATCGCACGTGTTGTGTTGGTGCTGTTGTGAGAACCGAGTCTCACAGTCCTTATTTTATTCTGCAACTTACACCATGTACACCAAATACACATACATCTCAGCCACTGAAGACACCCTCTGTGTGATGGCAGGGTTTCTTGCAGCCTCATTGTGCTTGGCTGCTGAATTAAGTCCTCGGTTAAATCTCTCTTTTCTTGGTAAATATTTAGTCTACAGCATCGTCACTGCTGGTATAATTGGATAATTGCTTCCAATTAATGCTCTATTTCAAAAGCTACAACTCCATAGGAAGCTTAGTTGAGCTGTAACAAAGGCAGACCCCCATAGGAAACTGAAGAGAATGAATTCCATTTTTTAAGCATGGGGGGGGTATTCTATATAGCCCTGATTATAACATCCACAAATAATGAAGTGCGTGTGTCAACTGAAACACGAGAGGACGAGCTGCTCTACCAAAGCTGCTGTAAGTAGCTGAACATCATTATTTCCTGCTTGCATAACCAGCTTGTTCTTAGTGTGAATTAAAGCTAGTCATGCATTTCTTGAGGACATTCATCTAAAAAGAGGGAAGATCATTTGTTTACACAGAAACCAGATCACAGGGATGCACTTATACTGTGAATTATCAAGCCTTTTCAGAAAAAATTCATACAATTTTCTTTAAAAATTCAAATTGGAGGTGGTGCTGCATTCCTTTTATCTCAGTGCTCTGGAGGCAGAAGCAAGAGGATCTCTGTGAGTTAGAGGCCAACCTGGTCTACAGGGTGGGCTCCAAGACAGCTAGGGCTACACAGAAAAATTATGTCTTAAAAAAAGCCAAACCAAACACCCAACCCAACCCCCCCAAAAAAACCCAATCAACCAAACAACACCCACCCCCCCCCAAATAATTCAGATTGGGAAATGGAGAGATGTCTCCGTGGTTAACACCACTTACTGCTCCGTCTGAGGTCCCTGGCTCGTTCCCCAGCACTTAGATAGTTTCAAGCTCACAAAACACCTGGTAACTCATTCCAAGGGATACAAAACTCTCTTCTGACCTGCAGTGAGCACCCACATATACATTTGCATATAGAAGCATATAAATACATAAATAAATAACAACTCTTAAAAAAAATAAAGATGGGGACTGGTAAGATAGCACAGAAGTTAAGAACACCTGCTCTCTTTCAGAAGATGTGGGTTCAGTTCCCAGGACCAGAGACGTGGCTTACAACTATCCTTATCTCCCAGGCATGCTTGTGGTGTACTGTGGGAAAACTCTGATAATATAGGTTGAAGTCCACCATGACCAGATAGCCTTTGAACTTGGCGAAATATGGGAGACTCCCTTCTGGTTAGCAGGGCTTCTCCTCTGACCTTGTCCAGGGAATTCTACCCCCCTCACACACACACACACACGCACACTTGCCTCTACTTGAGGAATGTCATGTAGCCTCAATTAGTTTATAAGATCAATTTTCTTTCTCCTGACAAAACCTGTTCATTCAGCACCTGAGATTCCTCAATTGCTTCCCCATGCTAAAGAAGCATTCCAGGTGCCCTAACTCCCCAGCCAATGACCTTTGCCTATCCTGGATGCCCCTACCTTCAGTCCCCCAAAACCTTATAAGCCTTGAATCACCCTAAGTAAAGTTGATCTGCCTACCTACAAGCCATCATCCCAGTATGGCCATTTTGACAAGCGGTCCCAGTCTGGTCATTCTGACAAGCGGTCCCCGTCGGGTCACTCTGACAAGCGGTCCCCGTCGGGTCACTCTGACAAGCGGTCCCAGTCGGGTCATTCTGACAAGTGGTCCCAGTCGGGTCATTCTGACAAGCGGTCCCAGTCTGGTCATTCTGACAAGCGGTCCTAGTATGGCCATTCACGTACTCACAGGCTTCCAAACCTATCCCTACAGCTCACCATTTCTGTTCCCTTTGCCTTTGTGGACCAAATTGGTAGACCATCCACGAGGGTGGGGAGACCCACAGTGTACATTCATACAGAACACTCATACACATAAAATCAGTCTTAAAAAGAGAGGGGAGAAGGGCGGAGAAATGGCTCAGCAGTTGAGTGTATACACTGCACTTTCGCAGGATGCCAGTTCTGTTCCTCATGGCCACATGGCAACACACAACCCTCTGTAACTTCAGTGGTTTGAAGACCTCTTCTGGCTTCCTTGTGCAATGCACGCGTGAGGTGCATACATATACATGCATGTAAAACACCCATGCACACAAAATAAAAAATAAATGTTAGAAAACTGAAAATAGGGGACAAAGCAGAATCCCAGAAAGCTTTCTTTTCCCTGTATAGTTTGTTCTTTTACCCTCCTGTGCCCCTCAGACCCTGGCCCTAGACAATTGCTTTTCTGGTTTCTGTTATGTTACAAAGGACTAGATTTGTGCCTTTAAAAATTCCACGTGTGGTGGCTTGAGTGAGAATGTCCCCCGTAGACTTATGTTTGAATACTGGTCGTCAGTTGGTGGAAGGTGAAGGTTTAGGGGGTGTGGCTGTGTTGAAGCAGGTATGGCACTGAGGCCAGGTTTTCAAACACCTGAGCCATTCTGTGTTCTTGCTCTGCTGTCTACTTGCAGATCAAGAAGCGAGCTCTCAGGTGTTCCACACACTATGCCTTTGCTCCACCAGCATGAACTCTAACCCTCTGAAACAGTTGAGTCCCAAATAAACTTTCTTCTATAAGTTGCCTTGGTCATTGTGGTAGTTTGAATATAATTGCCCCCACCCCCTCCAGGCCCATACAGAATGGCACTATTAGGTTTGGCCTTGTAGGAGTAGGTGTGGCTTTGGTGGAGGAAGTGTGTCACTGTAGAGGTGGGCTTTGAGGTCTCATATATGCACAAAACACACCCAGAGGGATAGCCTCTTTCTGATGCTGGCAGACCAAGATGTAGAACTCTCAGCTCCTTCTCCTGAACCATGTCTGTCTGCATGCTGCCATGTTTCCCACCAAGATAACAGACTAAACCTCTGAAACTGTTAAGCCAGCCCCAGTGAAATGTTTTCTTTTCTAAGAGTTGCTGTGGTCATGGTATCTCTTCATAGCAATAGACCCTAACCAAGACACTCACGGCGTCATATCACAGTTTAGAAGTAACTAAGACACCATGCAAACGGGATCACATGTGTGTTCTTTTGAGAATGGCTTCACATATCCTTACAAATGGCAGGAGCTTAGCTCTTTTTTTCTCTCTACCCCCTTGTCCCCCCCTTTTCCTTTCCATCCCTTTTTTCCTTTCCAGTTGGGACTTGAGCCAGGAACCCATGCTGAGCGCTATGTCTTTATTTTGAGACAGTCTCACTGTTTCCCAGGCTGCTTTGAACTCATTCTGAAATGTGGGTGGTTCTTGCATTAGTCTTCCAAGCTAGGCTTACAGGGCTGTTTCACCAAACCTAGCTGATTATTTTTCAAGATTAGATTATGGCTTTGGGAAGGTAGAGAGTAGACATGGAGTCCATGTTTGTATATATAGTCCATGTTTGGCCCAGCATAGGCTTGGGAAGGAAGTGATTGAACATAGCCTGAGTTAGGAAACTGGCTCTGCTTCCATTACCCACATGATTCAATGGGAAGATTGCCTCTGATCGTCCTTGGTGAGTTTATCCAGTTGTTTATCTGTTATCAGATGGACTCGTGGATACTTATACTCCTCCAGTCCCCAGCCACTGATCTTACCATCTTCTCATAGTTCTGCCTTTTCCAGAATGTCATATTGTTGGAACACAGCAATAATCTTTCCATATTGGTTGCTTGTACTTAGTAGGATACATTTATTTTCCCACCACGTCTTACCAAGGCTATTGTGTTTTAAAAAGATTCAAACTTAAATTATGGTAGAATGTATGTAACAGTCACTAATTTGCTCATTTAAAACAGCATTATTCAGTAGTGTTAGGAACATTCAGTGTTGTGCAACCAATCTCCAAAACTATTTCCATTCTGTAAAACTCAAAGCTCTGAGCATATTAAACAACTCTGCCCCTTTACTCTCTCTCTCCAAGCCCCTGGCAACCATGCCTCAGTCTCTATATCCTCTACAGGTAGAGCATGTAGTGGAATTACTCAGTATTTTACAGTGTAGCTTGCTTATTCAATGTGGCACGACTTCACATTGTCCCCAGTGTAACGTGTCACATGTGCTACCTTTTAAGGAGAAATGTTGTGTTGTTTCCCATTTTCCCTATTTACTCATCTGCTGATGGACAATGTGCTGCTATCTAGATAGAGGTGGCTCTGGTGAATAGTGTCACTGTCAATGCTGCCAGTGTTTGAGGACAGAAGCCCTGGTTTTGCAAGTCTCAACAGATGACTCCTACCCACTAAAGCACGATGTGGTCAGATTAGGAAAAACAGGGAAAGGGGTTTAGTGATACCCTCCCAAGTCTGTCTTCAAGTTGGCTAACATTAACTGAAATTTTACAGAACAAGAAGTGAAGGGAGCTGGAGCAGACACTCCTGCTGGAACATGTGATTTTGCCCAGCACAATGGTCAGACTCCTCATCTCAGTCGGCTTCTGCAAGAGCCGCTGTCAAAGTTCGCTGAGGGGAGTAATCAAGTTCCCATGAGATAATAAGTCTTGCTCTGAGGGGCAGCATTGCCATGTTGTGATTCCTCCCATTCTGCTACCCTCTGTTCTGATAGGCTTCCCATGAGATCTAAGAGCAACAGGGGAGTGGGCAGTAAAAAAAGAATCAGAGCGGCCAAACGGAGTTTTATCAAGCTATTGATGGGTGTCTTTCATCTTCCAAACATATTCTTGAGTATGTGCTACGGGGCACAAACTTGACCACATAATAACCTTGTTTTTAATTTTTTGAGTATTGTTCATATTGCCTTTCAAAGTGGCTATAATCATTTGGAATTACTCAAGACCTCTAGTTCCCCTACATCCTCATACAAATGCCAAAAACCTCAGTATCTCTCACTCACATGTACACACACACACACACACACACACACACACACACACACACACACACACACACACACTAAAAACAACAAAACTTCAGCCTAGAGTAACGGTGATACCCCTGTAAGCCAAGCTTGAACATGGCTGCTGCAGGAAGATTTTGAGTTCAACAGTCGCTAGGGCTACATAGTGGGACCCTGACACAAAAACAAACAAACAAGCTAAGGGTTCACCATCCGCTATCTGGTAAAAGCACTTGCCACAAAAACTCGACACCCAAGTTCAAGCCCCTAAAGCCATAGTGAAATAAGAAAGCCAACTCCCCAAAGTTGTCCTAATTTCCACACAAGCACTTTGGTATGAACACACCAGTGTGCCTACATGCACAGGTACACACATGCACACACACACACACAAACTGAAGATCAAAATATGTAACATATTAAATATATTAAACACTTAAAAACTCACAATTAACAGAAAGCACAAACATGTTATAAAACAATGTTTATTCTGCAACTTTATCATAATGAATTGCATCTCTTTGGTAAAAATAAACTTTATAAACATTTTAATAGTCAGAGATCAGATACAAAAACTAAACGTTTTAAGTTGTTTCTGCTATAAGCAAGGCTGGCAACTGAGAAGTGGTTCACTTGTGGCTGGTCATCTATTGGCAGTTAAACTCAGTAGTTTTTATGCTACATCAGAAAAGAGAAAACAATTTAATAACAAATTTCTTTAATCAAAAGGTATTCTTATACTTTAGTTTAAAAATAAATAATAGTTACAATGAATTGGCAATTATACATTTTATACAATATATGATGGCAACATAATACTTTAAAATTAAGCACTGTTTAATAAAAAAAGTACAACAATTTTGAAAACAAGTTTGACAATGGCACTGGCAGTTAGATGCAAAGAATATTCTTGAAAAATGGCAGGGACAATATTAAAATATTCTATTTTGCCTTTCAATAAATATTTGATATATCATTAACACATTGGAGTAAACTTTATCAAAACTTAAACATTTCAAAATAACAAAGAACCCTACAACATATATGTAAACCAGAAAGCCTCAAAAGTTGCTTTACATAGTTTTTAAAGGGCCTTAAGCTGCTGTCCATCAGAGACAACAGCCTAACCCAGTCTACAAGACACATGCATCCCTCAACACTTGCTCTGGCTTTGAACTATGTATGCTAACATGTACTTAACTGACCATCCGGTATGAACCTTTACACAATGCCTCAGAAAGCGTGAGAACATATGCTAAACTTTTACAACATACAAAGGCATCTGAGTTAAGAGAAGTCAAGCTGGCTATGAGAACAGAAAACGCTCCAAGGAAAGGAGGTGCTTTTCTACTGATCTAGGCAATATTTCATTCTAAATTTGAAAGCAAAAAATCAACTATTTTAGTAATATATTGCACAAACAAATTTCAAAGACATATTCAAGAAACACTGATTCTCTTGGCAATGTGGAAAATAAAGTTAATAGGGCTAAGACAACTTTTATTAGGAATCCAGTAAAAATGGAGTTGATTCCAATAAAATTCTTGTTTTGCTGTAAGACAAAGTATAGCTAAAACCAGTTTTAAATTATTGAAACATGTATGTTGTCCCTGGATTTCTAAGCCGTGTTTATTACACAGAGCTTGTTATTTACTGGGAATTTCTAGCTCATAAAATTCAGGATGACTTCCTCAACTGGATGGTTCCAAGTCAGGCTTCAGGCTGAGCACACCAGACAGGAGCGTGATCTCCAAGAACATCATAAGGGATCAAATTACAAAGGTTCTCCCCTGGAGATGGATGCCTGGACACAGCAGCAAATGAAAAGTGAGACACTGAGTCCTGTAAGAGAACTAAGTCAAGTTGCTAGGGAACTCTGCTTGTTAGTCGTAAGTGCGCAGGCACGTACCATCCTTGCTAATGGCTGCTGCTTTAAATAAGAGGGCATTGAAGAAGGAGGGAAAGGAATTTAAGTTCCTGCCTAAACATGAACTCAGAAGAGGTCTTTCCCTTAGAGCTGAAAACATCTATTTCCTCCTGCTTCAATCATTTTCCTCCATTTGCAGAGCAGCTTACCCGCTGCACAGGGACTCAGGAGAAATACTGGTGGCCTAGCACTTCAGAATAGAATGCGGTGACATGATGAAGGGCCCACCCAGAAGGGTGTGGAGATCAGCGTCACAAGTCCATGCTATCACTGAACTCCGAGATAAGACCACACTTCTGTTTGGTGTTTTATTCACTGTCTGCAGTAAAAACTAACTTCATTTAACTGTTTTCTGGAGAGATAACATTTATGAATTAGAAAAATTTCAAATTCCTTATCCTGCATTATCAATAAAACAAAAATGTCTACATTTTAGTAGCACCAATTCCATTAATTCGGCTATCCACATTCAGTTACAACTAACACAGACACAGGAGCGTATCAATACTGTTATAGCTTAAGTGTTGTCAATTAAGAAACATGCTTTTGTTTTTATTCTTATTTGACAGTATTGCCCAGAAAAAAATTTACAAGTAAAAATAAAAACATCTCTCTTAAAAAAAGTCCAAGAAAATGCTTTATAGTCATAAAAACATTTGAAAGCAGGAAACAACCTGAACCTGTGTATGTGTGCATACGGCAAGTGTATATACGCATATAAATGAGAAGATTCAAAGGTCACTGTCTAGAATACAGGACGTGTCATGAAGTAAGACTAAACTTTCCCCAAAGTTTCTCCCACCACTGTAAAAATATATATGAGTTACAGTATTAGTATCCCTGTTCTAAATACTATAGTCAAACTGTAAGTGATATGAAAACTGTCTCATGTAAGCAGTTTTGTTCAAATACTTAAAATATCTTAGCCAATGCACCTTTGAAATGGTAATATAAAATTTTTTAGTGTGGATTAATGGCACATACAGGTATTACATTGCCTTTTCAAAAAGTTTTGTGTATGATCCAATGTTTATATATATTTTGAAATCCCTGAAGATATTTATCTCTATATTTTCCTTAGTAGGAACATTTAATAATATTTTAAATCTAGCTCATTACACATTTAATTTTGATTATACAAAGCTTGGAAAGTTTTACCCTCAATGACCTACCTTTACTTATGATGTCATAACATATCTTCATTACACTACGTTTAGAAAACAAATGCAAGATTCTCTTTCTGTGCAAGTGTGTTAAGATGACTGTTATTCCATGACACTCTGGCTGGATCCTCTCATCAGACAAGTTTTACTTAACAAAGACAGCTAGCAGCTAAAACAAATACCTGCAGAGTACTCTGGGAAAGGGTAAAGGCCCCAGGGATGCTATGCATTAACTGTGAGGTAAAAACATTTCAAAGATACTATTGCAGATGAGCCACGTCCCCGTATGGCCTTTCCTCATCCTTAGACCGGTTACATTCTCTACAAGCCAGAGACGCTTCCAGGCACCTAGGATCTTTCCAACTCATATGGCCATGCTCATGCTGCAACAAAGGGTAACTGAGAACAAGGTGAGACAAAAGATCCCCAGTTTACCGTCTGCCCTGGGTCAGGAGAGAAGCACTCGGGAAAGAGGCCAGTAACTAGTTAATAGCAGAATAGGAAGAAAAAAAGAAAGTCTGAGTTACCAACTTTTTACCGATTAACAAAGAGATTTTTTTCCTATAAGTTTAAGACAGAGGCTGAGACTTTTCCTATACAAAATTTTGCAAATCTGGGAGACAGTTATTCACAGAAATTATGTTGTGGGGTCCTTTATGTCAGATTTACAAATTAGGCATGATCCTAAGAGCAACTGTTTAATTAAACAAAAAAAAGAAAAGGAAGCAAAAAATATTTAGAAAGAAACCAGTGGTACCCCCCACTCCACCCCCACCCCCAACACGGTCCATCGATATGGCTCTGATATCCCTTGTAAGAAGTTAAGTAGAAGAGTATTGCCACGCTTTAAACTAACTTCACACTGTGAGTATTTCTACTTTTTCCGGTGTTTCTGACTTTGTGCCTTTGCAGTACTTATGAGGGAACCAAGGCAGGGGCGGATTCCAGCAAGGTGGAGCAGAGACCCAGCTGCTTCCTTGAGCTCCTCATCAATCTCTTGACACGACTGTTTTGGAATCTTTTTGCCTGGCTGTCCTTTCAGAGTGCCGTCTTCATGAGCTTGTGGTGCATAGCCACTGTCACCAAGAGGATCATCCTCATCCTCAGCATCTGTCTCCTCTTCACTGCGGAAGCCTTCACTCCCGTCACTCCCTCCGTGGCTACTCTTTGGGATGAATTCATACACCTCATCCACAGAAGACAGGGAAGACATGCTAGCCCTGGATGCGCAACGCTGGGCTGCCATGCTGCTGGCACTGTAGTTATGGTCTGCTTTTGGGTCGATGCTGGCGGGTGGGGAATGGCTCTCCTGCAGTTGCACGGCACTGGGGGCACTGAACGCACTGCCGTAACTCCTCTTTTTCTGCAATGATGTTTTAAGAGGCAGAGGCTTCTCACCTGTGGGAAACAGAACTTGTATCAACAAGTCAGAGGTATTTGTTTGTAAGACCAGACCCCTGAAAACTCTCACTTTTGAGCAGTAAGAGCTTGGAATTAGTAGTTTTGTAGGATTTCCCCAATATATTATTCTATCTAGAGTCACTAGTCTAAACCATGTGAAAGACAACCTGACCTTCCCATGGAACATACAAGATACTTTGACTGTCTCAGTATGACCACAGCACTGCTTAGCAAAGTCCCCGTGGTGTTTACACTGCTTCTCAATCTGCACTGGCACAAATAACCCTTCAGCAATCACACGTGCTGGATACCCTTTACACATACACAGAATTTGTAGGAGGGATAGCAAATACAAGTTCTGAGTAAAAAGGGAAATTTATCTTAAATTCAAGTAGGGTCAAATTAACCCTGGGATGGATGGCAGTTAACAGCCCAAGAGTGTTAGAAAACAAATCTATCTTCATATTACAATAGCAACCATTTACATTTGAAAGATAGTATTATCTTATTTTGCATACTTCCATAGTTCCTCTTTTAAAACTCACTTTCTTATATTTTACTAACTTTTCTTCTGTCCTATTCTTATTTTTCTTTTTACTTTAAAATGTTTTTATTCAAATATTTTTAGTACCATATAGGTTTATCACATTCTTTCCCTTTCCTGATTCCTCTTCCTTCCCACCTACCCATGCAACCTTATTCTCTCTCTAAGAATAAAAACAAAATACAAAAACTGAAAATTGAAAAAGATCAACTAAACCAAATAAATACAGTAAGATGAAAAACAAACAAACAAACAAACAAACAAACAAAAAACAAGCAAAACCCTACCCCCGGACATGAGGCCTTCAATAGGAGAACGTATTTTCCCCTTTCCAGCAGAAAACAGCCTCTTGGTTAGGGGTGGGCCTCTGTGCCCACTTCCCCTCCTAGTGCAGGGATTTGACGGTTGTGAACTTGTATGGCCTTTCAGTACTGCTCCGTCTGAAAGGCACCACATTTCCACTCCTGGCTCACACTTTCTGCCTCCCCTTGCCCACAGACTAGCATGGCAGTTGTGGATCCTGCTTGCTTCTTTCTTACTTGCTGCACCTTCAACACACAGGCGTGATATTACGCTTTTGGCTACTATACACAGTTAAGTCTCCCATATCCTGCATCACTTCTCTTACTTTAATTTTTGGGGTGCTGGGGGGGTCACACTTGCCCAGGGCTGGCCGTGTTAGGCAAGCCTCCCCAACCCATGCTCAATGCTGCAGCCTCCCAGACTCGTGTCCCTGTTGAGACAAGGTCTCAAGTACCCCAGGGTGGTCTCAAGCTTGTCTAGCCTAACCCCCGGTCTTCTCACCCCAGTCTCCAGATGCTGAGATTACCGGGGTTCAGCACAACCCCGTGGTTATGTTGTTTTCTTGTTTTCATACTCTTTGTTGTCTTTAATTAAATTTGCCCATCTTTTCTTAATAGACTTTGCAATCTGTACCTTAACACTCGTATTCCAAAATTTAAATAATCTTTAAAAAATTATTTTGTGTATGTATGTGTGCACTCTATTGAAGTCAGAGGACACAACCCCTGAGAATCAGTTCTCCACACAGGCCATGGGACTGACCTGCGCTGTCATCTTTGCTTTTAGCTCTTCAGATTTCTCTGGAAAGCACTTCCCTCCCTACACCTCTCGGTCAACACAATGATTTCTCATAGCCTTCACTTCACCTTCTCAAATGTTCATAGAAATAGAAACTGTGGTGAGGGGGACCGGGAGGGGAGGGCAGTGAGCAGGATGTAAAGTGAATAAGTAAAATAAAATTAAAAAGAAAAAAAAAGAACCTGAGTCACTCAGATTAAAACACATTTAGTTATGACATTTAGTCATTTTATATTTTTCTCTCTTTTTTTTTGAGACGGGGTTTCTCTGTGTAGACCTGGCTGTCCTGGAACTCACTCTGTAGACTAGGCTGGCCTCGAACTCAGAAATCCACCTGCCTCTGCCTCCCAAGTGCTGGGGGATTAAAGGCGTGCGCCATCACTGCCCGGCTAGTCATCTTATATTTTAAATCATTAGTTTGAAAAGGCACTTATAATATTTATTTTAAAAAGAAAGGATGATTGCTTACATTCTAAAATCTCTTGTTCTATTGAAGTATTTAAAAGTATCATTGCGGTGGCAGCATCAATATCAGATTCTGAAAATGGAAAAGAGAGAGAGCATTGATGTTCTTCCTGAGAGGCTTTTGTAAGCATTGCACAAGTTTAAAATGATCAGCTTTAGGACTCTGATGGCCCAGAGTCTTGACACACACCTTCAACCCCAGCACTCAGGAAGCAGAGCCACATCTCTTTCAGAATCAACCTGTAGCTGGAAAGAAGGCTCGTCTGCTAAAGAAAGGCTAGGCTCAGAACCAATAGGATAAAACCAACCTGTTCTACATATCGGGTTCCAGGCCAGTCACAGCTACTTAGTGAGAGCCTGTCTCAAAACAAAATCAAAACAACACAACCCACATAGACACATAATTCTGAAACAAAGTCTCATACAGCTGCGATGACACTGGACTCTGGGTGCTCCTCGTAAGTGCTGGGTCCCAGGCCCGTCCTACTGTTCCTAGTGTGCATGGACACAGAATTCCCACATGCTAGACAGCACTCTACCAACCAAGCTATACCCCAAGCTCATATCATTCATATTATTTTGCAGTTTGTGTTTTCCTTTAAGATTATGTACAGTTTATCAAGGGTATTATGTCAAAGATAATGGAGAGATGCAAGCAGTAAGAGTGCCTTTCTTCAATCATAATGAATGTGAACAAGCACTGCCTCTCAAGAGTCACCTCTAAACTAAATTAGCTAGAATGCATAACACTGCTCTTTAGCATTTACCTTGGATAACCTTATTGCTATAAAATAATTTATAACACAATAGTTGCAAGATTAAAAATATATGTAACTGTTCACTCTATGACCTGAACTTTTAAGTGCTAAATGAAGTTATTGTAGGATCAAACATGAGTCATGTTCAGACACACTTATAAAAACGCCTACAAGCACCACGGGGTCTTCTGTGTGTGCACATACACACATGCTCATGTCTATGCTGCTCTGCATGCAAATGTCTGTAGAAGCCAGGTCACCTTTTTTGTTGTTGATGTTCGTTGTGTAGCTTTGTTATGGAACATCTATCTTGGCATATTTTTATATAAAAGATAATTTGTATATACCACTATATTAATTTTAGAATCACAGTTTTGACACAATAAGAATTCAATACAAAAATCACATAGTTATCACTTACTTAGAACTGACGGCAAATGAACTTGTTAGTTTTGGTAAAAGACACGGAACCACCACGTGCCTGCCAATTTCTAAACTCACTGTCAGTGGATTTTTCAGGAAAGACTTGTCTCTCCATTGCAAAACTCACATTTACACATTAATACAAAAAAAATCCAGACACAATGAGCCTTACTTCATAAAGGTTCATTACAGTGACCGCATCAAAAATTTCAATATCTGATTTTCCTTGAATGAGTGTTAAAGCCCCAATAGATTTCTTTTTTCACTCAAAAAAAGAAAGTCGCCAAACCCATTAATAGAGTCACAGTACACAGCACTTCTCACTGACAATCTGTAAACAAGAAGTGTTTTATGTATATGGGTGTTTTTCCTGTATGTACAGCCCTGTAACATCAGTGTCTCTGTGCTTGTTGCAGGGCTCAGACAAGGGACCATCAGATCCCCTGGTTTTTGTTTGGGGGTAATTTTTTGAGACAGAGTATCTCACTGGTCTGGAACTTGCCAAGTGCAGGCAAGCCCAATCGGCCAGCCAGCCAAGGTTACCCTGACTCCTCCCTACAACTGGAATTAGAAGCACCTGGCTTATTCACAAGGGTTCTGGGACTCCCGCTTAGATCCTTGTAAGGAAGCGTCTTACTGAATGTGCTCTCTTCTCTCTCCAGCCCCAGTACTATATATTTTATTTGCTTGTTTCTTTGATTAGAGACAGGCCTCACCTAGACTATGTCACCTAGACTAGCCTAAGAATCTGCTTCTGGAGTTTAGAATTAGGTGTATGCTATTTCACTGGGTTTACAAAATGACTTCACACTGGGTATTCCAACAAGGGCACAAGAATCATGAATTTCAGACTAGCCTGGAATACAATGAGAAATTCTGTCTCAAAAATGCTGTGTTAGTCTAGAATATCAACCACACTCTTCATCTAACTCACTGTGGCTAGGGAAGTAGCCTAATACTCCCAAGCAAGGGATGAAAGGAAGAAGCTGCTGGTAGCAACAGAGATGAGGTATGACACTTGCAAGTATCACATGGCAGGTTAGACCTATGCTCTAGTGGGAAAACAGGCCGAATCTACAAGTGTCTCCACAGGAAGAAACAAAATTTGAATGGAACGAAACAAGAGCAAGAATAGCTTCTAAGAACTTCTCAGAATTCACAAAAAGTGTATTGAAGTTTTGTGTTTTACTGTCTATTGTAATGTTAAGTGCCGCCTTCAAGACCTGGAGTCTACAGAGCCCCTGGGATGCTGTCACCAAGTTAATTCTGATTGGTGAATAAAGGTCGGCAGCCAATAGCTGGGTAAAAGAGACATGGTTGGGGTTAAAGTTTCATGGGCTTGTGGGAGAGAAGACTACGAGGAAGGAGAGAGAAGAAACCGCCATGATTGAAGAACATGCAGGAGGGAGAAAGAAAGCTGCCTAATTGGAGCTAAGAGCCATCAAGATGAAACACAGTAAGTAATAGTAAGGTTTTTGGATAGGAAGGCACATTCTAACAGCATGGAGGGTAGGCAGTTGCCCAGCTACTGTGCTGCCTAAGGCTATTTAAAAATATAAAAACTGGGGACACGTTGAGCTGGGCAGTAGTGGCTGGGGCTTAGGAAAAGTCCAGACCAGTTTAGGGGATCCTGTTCTGAGAGGAAAACTCAGGTGGCGGGGCTTGTCCTGGGAAGTCACAGGGACATACAAGCAGTCTGGGACAAGAGCCTTCCAGTTTCGTTCTGCAGCTGGGGACCCCAGTCTGTGCCACAGAGCTCCATAGCCAAATAGCACTGGGAGAAAGCTAGCATCCCAGGAGTGTGGACAAGCCCATGAGTGAAGGTAAGATGAGCACCACTGCTCGGCAGGACCCACTCAGAATCCTCAGGACACACAGACCCAGGAACAGCTTGAGAAAGGAGCCTTCTGGTTTATGCCTGTGGTCTGTGCTATGTAGCTCCATACCCAAATAGCTCAGACAAAGAGCTACCCTCCCAGGAATGCAGACAAGCCTGTGAGCAGGGGTAAGGCCAGCACCTCTGCTCAGAGGGATCCACCCAGAACCCTCAGGACACAGGGACTGAAGAGTGGCCTTTCCATTTCCTTCTGCGGCCAGGGAGCTCATCCTGTGACACGGGGCTCCATACTCAGCGCCAGGAGAGAGCTGGTATCGCAGGAGTGCCAACATACCTTCGAGCACAGGAAGACCACCACTTCTGTTCAAATTCCTCGATCAAGAAGGACCCTCGCAGAGCCATCAGGACACAGGAACCAAGGAACAGCTGGGGACAGGATCCTTCTGGTTTCTGTCTGCACCCCAGAGCTGCCCCTGTACCAAAGCTCTCCAAATCCAAATTCCTCTCAGAGAGAGCTGGTCTCCAAGGAGTACTGACACAAAGGCTTGCAGGAGGAACAAGCCATAGTCAGAGAAGAGCGAGTCCAGCTAACACCAGAGATAACCAGATGACGAAAGCCAAGGGCAAGAACATAAGGAACAGAAACTAAGGCAACATGGCATCATCAGAACCAAGTTTTCCCACCACAGCAAGCCCTGGATACCCCAACACACGAGAAAAGCAAGGCTCAGATTTAAAATAACTTCTCATGATAATGATAGAGGACTTTAAGAAGGTAATAAATAACTCCCTTAAAGAAATACAAGAGAACACAGGTAAACAGCTAGAAGCCCTTAAAGAGCAAATACAGGAAAACGCAATCAAACAGGCAAAGGAAATGAACAAAACCATCCAGGATCTAAAAGTGGAAATAAAAACAATAAAGAAATCACAAAGGGAGACAACCCTGGAGATAGAAACCCTAGGAAAGAGATCAGGAGTCATAGATGCAAGCATCACCAACAGAATACATGAGATAGAAGAGAGAATCTCAGGTACAAAAGATTCCATAGAAAACGTTGACACAAGCCGGGCAGTGGTGGCGCACACCTTTAATCCCAGCACTTGGGAGGCAGAGGCAGGCGGATTTCTGAGTTTGAGGCCAGCCTGGTCTACAGAGTGAGTTCCAGGACAGCCAGGGCTACACAGAGAAACCCTGTCTCGAAAAACCAAAAAAAAAAAAAAAAAAAGAAAGACAAAGAAAATACTGACACAACAGTCAAAGAAAATGCAAAACACAAAAAGCTCCTAACACAAAACATCCAGGAAATCCAGGACCCAATGAGAAGACCAAACCTAAGGATAATAGGTATAGAAGAGAGTGAAGATTCCCAACTTAAATGGCCAGTAAATATCTTCAACAAAATTATAGAAGAAAACTTCCCTAACCTAAAGAAAGAGATGAACATAAACATTTAAGAAGCCTACAGAACTCCAAATAGATTGGACCAGAAAAGAAAATCCTCCCATCACTTAATAGTCAAAACACCAAATGCACAAAACAACGAAAGAATATTAAAAGCAGTAAGTGAAAAAGGTCAAGTTACATATAAACGCAGACCTATCAGAATTACACCAGACTTCTCACCAGAGACTATGAAAGCTAGAAGATCCTGGACAGATCTCATACAGACCCTAAGAGTATACAAGTGCCAGTCCAGGCAGCTATATCCAGCAAAACCCTCAATTACCATAGACGGTGAAACCAAGATATTCCATGACAAAACCAAATTTACGCAGTATCTTTCTACAAACCGAGCCCTACAAAGGATAATAGATGGAAAATGCCAACACAAGGAGGGAAACTACACCCTAGAAAAAGCAAGAAAGTAATCTTTCAACAAACCCAAAAGATAGCCACACAAACATACAAATAACATCAAAAATAACAGGAAGCAACAATCACTATTCTTTAATATCTCTTAATTACCCAGTTACTCAATTATCCAATAAAAAGACATAGACTAACAAACTGGATACATAAACAGGACCCAGCATTTTGCTGCATAGAGGAAATACACCTCCGTGTTAAAGACAAACACTACCTCAGAGTAAATATCCAGAAAACAATTTTCCAGGCAAATGGTCCCAAGAAACAGGCAGGAGTAGCCATTCTAATATCGGATAAAATCGACTTTCAACCAAAAGTCATCAAAAAAGATAAGGAAGGACACTTCATCCCCATCAAAAGAAAAATCTACCAAGAACTCTCAATTCTGAACATCTGTGCTCCAAGTGCAAGGGCACCCACATTCATAAAGGAAACTTTACTAAAGCTCAAAGCACACATTGCACCTTACACAATAATAGTGGGAGACGTCAACACCCCATTATCATTAATGGACGGATCATGGAAACAAAACTAAACAGAGACACAGTGAAACTAACAGAAGTTATGCACCAAATGGATTTTAACAAGTATCTATAGAACATTTCATCCTAAATCAAAAGAATATACCTTCTCAGCAACTCATGGTACCTTCTCCAAAACTGACCATGTAATCAATCACAAAACAAACCTCCACAGATATAAGAAGATTGAAATAATCCCATGTCTCCTATCAGATCACTACTGATTAAGGCTGGTCTTCAATGGCAACAACAACAACAGAAAGCCCACATACACATGGAAGCTGAACAATGCTCTACTTGGTCAAGTAGATAATAACGATAACTTGGTCAAGGAAGAAATAAAGAAATTAAAGACTTCCATGAATTTAATGAAAATGAAAGTACAACATACCCAAACTTATGGGACACAATGAAGCAGTGTTAAGAGGAAAACTCAAAGCTCTGAGTGCCTCCAAAAAGAACCTGGAGAAAGCATACACCAGCAGCTTAACAGCACACCTGAAAGCTCTAGAACAAAAAGAAGCTAATAAACCCAAGAGGAGTAGAAGACAGGAAATAATCAAACTCAGGGCTGAAATCAACCAAGTAGAAGAAAAGAGAACTATATAAAGAATCAACAAAACGAGGAGTTGGTTCTTTGGGAAAAAAATCAACAAGATAGATAAACCCTTAGCCAGACTAACCAGAGGGCACAGAGAAAGTATCCAAATTAATAAAATCAGAAATGAACAGGGAGATATAACAACAGAATCTGAGGAAATTCAAAAAATCATCAGATCCTACTACAAAAGCCTATACTCAACAAAATTGGAAAATCTGGATGAAATGGACAATTTTCTAGACAGATACCAAATACCAAAGTTAAGTCAGGATCAGATAAACCATCTAAACAGTCCCATAACCCCTAAAGAAATACAAGCAATCATTAAAAGTCTCCCAACCAAATAAAGCCCAGGACCAGATGGGTTTAGTGCAGAATTCTATTGGACCTTCAAAGACCTAATACCAATACTCTTCAAACTATTCCACAAAATAGAAACAGAAGGAACACTACCTAATTCCTTCTATGAGGCCACAGTTACACTGATACCAAAACCTCACA
>CM052705.1:17038561-17087595 GCA_028551405.1 Uromys caudimaculatus
AGAAATGAACCCACACAGCTATGGTCACCTGATCTTTGACAAAGGAGCTAAAACCATCCAGTGGAAAAAAGCATTTCAGCATTTTCAACAAATGGTGCTGGCTCAATTGGCAGTCAATATGTAGAAGAATGCAAATTGATCCATTCTTATCTCCCTCCACATAAAACCAGATACACTGAATCTAATAGAAGAGAAAGTGGGTAAAAGTCTTGAACACATGGGCACAGGGGAAAAGTTCCTGAACAGAACACCAATGGCTTATGCTTTAAGATCAAGAATCGACAAATGGGACCTCATAAAATTGTAAAGCTTCTGTAAGCTTTACACTTGACGGACACTGTCAATAGGACAAAAGGTAACCAATAGATTGGGAAAAGATCTTTACCAATCATACATCCGATAGAGGGCTAATATCCAATATATACAAAGAACTCTAGAAGTTAGACTCCAGAGAACCAAATAACCCTATCAAAAAATGGGGAACAGAGTTAAACAGAGAATTCTCAACTGAGGAAACTCTAAGGGCTCAGATGCACCTAAAGAAATGTTCAACATCCTTAGTCATCAGGGAATTGCAAATCAAAACAATCCTGAGATTCCACCTCACACCAGTCAGAATGGCTAAGATCAAAAACTCAGGTGACAGCAGAGGCTGGCGAGGATGTGGAGAAAGAGGAACACTCCTCCATTGCTGGTGGGATTGCAAGCTGGTACAACTACTCTGGAAATCAGTTTGGTGGACCCTCAGAAAATTGGACATAATACTACCTGAGGACCCAGCTATACCACTCCTGGGCATATACCCAGAAGATGCTCCAACATGTAATAAGGACACATGCTCCACTATGTTCATAGCAGCCATATTTATAACAGCCAGAAGCTGGAAACAACCCAGATGTCCCTTATTAGAGGAATGGATACAGAAAATGTGGTACATTTACACAATGGAGTACTACTCAGCTATTAAAAACAATGACTTCATGAAATTTGCAGGCAAATGGATGGAACTTGAAAATACCATCCTGAGTGAGGTAACTCAGTCACAAAAGAATGAACACGATATGTACTCACTGATAAGTGGATATTAGCCCAAAAGTTTGGAATACCCAAGCTTCACTTCACAGTAACCGTTAGATTGAGTGTGAGGTCCCAGATAGAGGAGTTGGAGAAGGGACTGAAGGAGCTGAGGGAGTTTGTAGCCCATGGAGGGAGCAACAGTGTCAACTGGCCTGACTTCCTGGTGCTCGTGGAGACTGGACCACCAGCCAAAGAATGGATATGGAGGGACCCATGATGCTTGCCACATATGTGGCAGAGGAGGGCCTTGTTGACCATCAGTGGGAAGAGAGGCCCTTGGGTCTGAGAGTGTTAGTTGCCTCAGTATAGGGGAATTCCAGGGAGGGAAGAAGGGACTGGGTGGGTGAGTGGGGGAATACCCTCATGGGGGGGGGGGGGGATGAGATAGGGGGTTTCCAAAAGGGAGACCTGGAAAGGGGAAAACATTTGAAATGTAAATAAAGTATCAAAAACAAAATCCAGTTAGTTTAGGAGTCTAAAAAAATAAATAAATACTGTGTGTTTTTCATCTGGGAACATAAATGGTCAAGGGCAGGGAAGAAGCCCGGGTCCAGGATTTTAATATTACTTTTATTATAAAAATATGTCTCAAAATCTGAAAGTCAGCTCGTGGTACAATTCATAAGGTACTCAGGATACAAAAGGATAAAGGCATCTCAGCAATGCCTAAAGGTAAAGAGGAATCCCACGTACCCATGCAGGTGACAGGAAGACACCCGCTTTACTGGAGGCAGCCGACTATCAGAAACCCATTCCCATCCACTACGTTTCTTTGCAAGGTTTTCTCTAAAGCTTCTCCTTCCATTATTCTTATGGGATGCACAATACTGCCAAAGCTCAGCTTGTAAGTTTCAAAGAGTCAAAATATCTGACAACAGAAAGGCTTCTCTTTGAGGTTTTTCGTTTTTGAAGGTCATGGAAATGTTTAAGAATTGAAATAGCAACACTACAAAAATGCAGTGTACTAATCTACCTATTAATTATGAACAGGGAACAAATCCAGTACCTTCAAGTGTTCTGAGGGCTGACATGATGTGCTGTGTGGTGTGGAGCTTGCACAAGGCTTTGACCCTCAGCGCTTCCAGAAAAGAAACAATACATTTCCAGATATTTTTATAATGCAAAAGAATTCCCTCAATTCTGATGTTGCTGGGGGGAGGGAGGGAGTGGGACAAACTCCTGGAGATGCAGGCACAGATGAGGACTTTCTAATAAGGACAGTCACAGAGGAAGTAAGACCAACAATAGACAAATGGGAACTCTCCAAATCTAACAGCCTTCTACACAACAGTTAACAATTGATTCTGAATGAGGAAGGAAGAAAGAGGACCTTTCCCAGCTGTACAAGACAGAGAATTCATTCCTAGTAGATCCAAAAGACTTAAAAAAAAAAAAAAGCAACCAACCAAATCCAAAAACCCGCCTAGGAAGGCCAGGAATGCAGTCGTGGTACAGTACCTGCCGAGCATGAATGAAGCCCTGGACTCACCCTCAGCACAGCATGAAGCTGGCATGGTAGTACATGCCTGTTAGGCCAACATTCTGGAGGTGGAAGTTCAAGGTCATAGCAAGTTTCAAGATGCCAGCTGGACTATATTAGACTGTTAGTTTTGGGTTTTTTAAAAAGCCTCTGAGATTCCATCTCAACAATGTCAGAGTGGCTGCCATCAAGAAAACATGTGACAAGTGGTAAGCATGGAAAAAGAGTTACCATTATTCACCCCTGCAGCTACTATGAAAATCAGTGTGGAAATTTCCCAAAAAACTAAAGACAGAAATTTGTGTGGCCCAACTGTAACACTCAAAGGTCTCCATATCTTACTACTGAGTGAGATATGTGTTCATCTATCTTTATGTTCATTACTGATGTATTCACAATAGCAAAGCAGTAACATTAGCTAGAAGTCCACAGGCAGATGAATGGATAATGAAAATGCACAAATACACAACAGAATTGTACTCAGCAGTGAACAGGAAATTATTCAACTTGAGGAAATAGATGGAAGTGGAAAATACTATTCTAAGTGAGGTAACCCTGACCCACAAAGATGAAATAGAGCGTGTTCTCTCCCTTATGTAGAGATCACTCAGCCTCTAATTGTCACATATGAGTATCTAGGTGAGAGCTGAAGACAGTGTAGATGCGGGGACACTGGTAAGGGCGCCAGGAGAAGGGAGAGTGATAGAGAGGGTAATAAACACATGTGATATCCACATAAAGGTGGATAAGCAGGGTGTGGTGACACAGCCTGTGATCCTAGCACTTAGGAGGCAGAATACGGTGGCTCTCTGTGCGTTTGGAGCTAGCCTGTCTACCTAAGAGATCCAGGTCGGCCAGGGTCACATAGACTCTCTCAAAAACAAACAAACAACAGAAAACAATCAACCAACCAACAAAAACAAAAAAGAAAAGAAGGAAGAGCACTGGAGATGGAAGTGTTAGCTGGGGATGGGGTCAATGGTGGACAGAAGGGGTTAGGGAAGATCAGTCAGAACCCACTAAGTATGAAAATACCATAAAAACTAATATGGGGGGCAAGAGCCCCAAAATTCCTTTAAAAGAAGTCAATTTATTAATCCAAATTAAAGCCCTTTAGTCTTAACCTGTAAAAAATATTCGGAACTATATCCGAATCTAAGGGATGGTAAAATTCTTTAGCACAGGGTCACAAATATTTTATGATTAAACCAGTTGGCAAAATCAAAGGAATAATATGTAGGCCTCTGTTGCAGCTAATCCTGCAGCTATAGAATACACTATGTCTCAAAATACTATTGTTAGTTATATTTTTCTCTTCAACCTTTTCATAAATGTAACATTATCATGGACCACATAATAATAGGAAAAAGTAACTCCAATGATAATATTGCTCAGAAATTAAATGCCACATTCAAGGAAAAATATACATAAAATCAATGAAGAGGAACATCAAATGCCTGTACATTATGAGTCACTGGAGAAAAAACATGTAGACATCATACCAAATGTCAATAAAAGATGACTTTTACTTTCTCTCTAGAAATTTATTCCTTAATCTCCTACAATTAGAAAAAAAATTAGAACTCCTAGATCTTAACAAATGCTTCATGACCCAACAGGACGGTTCATACATACCTTTAAGAGTTTGCACTTGGCTTTGCTTGAGAACAGAGCTTAAGTAGTGAGGCGATAAAGAAGCACTAAAAACAGGAGGAGAAGACAGATGTGCTTATTAAATATTCTCACACATACCATTAAAGCACAAGTAATGTTTTCCTTGTTCCCCCTGCTAACAGCACTCATGGCAGACAGAGTCTGCTCATGTAGAAAGTGTGCAAAGTTCAAGACTCTAAATAATAATTTGGTCATTGTTAAGACAAATAAGTTTTCTCACATAGTATTTTTGTACCAATTACATAATAATGTATTTTAAATGTCTTGAACAATAAATAAAAATTTGGTTTTATATTACATATTTCAATTTGATATAACACTAATAGGAACTAAATGCCAAGAGGTTTTTAGTATAAAAATTAAAACCTTTTTTTGGGGGAGGGGATTCTTTTTGTGATTGTAGAGAATAATCTTTTAAAATGAAATTAATTCCTATTCAGTTTTTACACAGACCTCATTCTTTTTTCCATACTTTCCACCGTAATTATGGGAGAGTTACACAAAAAACATGTCAGCAGGAAACAACAAAATGGAATAAAATGCTTTCATTTTATTAATGTTTTAAAGTCAGTAAGTAATAACCCCCATGCGGTTATGTAATCTCCTTTTTAAAAATAGGCAAAAATCACCTTTGTTTAGTACCTAAAGTTTGTTTTTTCAAAAGTCTGAAAGGTTATTATTTTGTATTAATCTGCATTAATGTACTTAATAAAATATATTATAATGATAAAGCTAAAGATACCAATGTGAATAAAGACAGTGAAATGTATTTGTGATGGCTTACAAATAGTGCCAGTCTCCCACTTTATCTTTAATTAAGAGCATAGCTAAATAAATCATATAAGTAAGCATTAAAGATATTTCCTTTAGCCGGGAAGTGGTGGCGCACGCCTTTAATCCCAGCACTTGGGAGACAGAGGCAGGCGGATTTCTGAGTTCAAGGCCAGCCTGGTCTACAGAGTGAGTTCCAGGACAGCCAGGGCTACACAGAGAAACCCTGCCTCGAAAAACCAAAAAAAGAGATATTTCCTTTAGCTCCAAATTGCTAATTAGAATAGCGCACAAGCTCCAATATTAACTAAGAAGAAGAAAATCAATTTCCAAGCCATGATCTCTTTCTTTCTCTTTTTGGTTTTGGGTTTGTTTTTCTTTCTTTCTTTTTTTTTTTTTTTTTGAGACAGGGTTTCATCAAATAGACCAGGCTGGCCTTGAACTCACAGAGATCTGCCTGCCTTTGCCTCCTTAGTTTTAGAATTAAAGGTGTGCAATACCACTCCTGGCTCCAACCATTCCTTCTAAGATGATGATATAACATCCAAGAGGTGATGCTGCTGACATTTCAGCTTTCCGTTCCGGGTTGTCTACTACATTCAACTAGAACCTTTCACTAAAGATTCTCAGGAATTCAAATGAACTACAGTAGGAAATTCTCAGTTTATTGCAGTGAGATTTCATTTTAGTTTTCTCCCTATGTATGTATTTGAGAATTAATAACCTTTCAGACTTTTGAAAAAACAAAACATCAAAGACAACCCTTAAGTTTATCTTAATAAGGCATACTCCAACACAAAAGGAAAAGAAAAAAAAATCAGATTTGGGGAGATCATAATGTCCAGATTTAAGTTGAGAAAATGAAAAAAACTAAAGCCAGAGGAAGTTGTAAGAAAATACATTATTAAAAAAATAGTTTTCAGAAAACAACATAAAAACCTTTAAAGCATATTTTACTTAACATTTACATTTTTAAACTTGAACTTAAATTCTTTTGAGACAGGGTTCCTCTGTGTAGCCTTGGTTGTCTTGTAACTCACTCTTAGACCAGGCTAGCCTTGAATCAGATCCACCTATTGGAGCCTACTGGAGGCACCAGCCCTGGCATTCACAGGTTTTTCAGCTGTATGTGGATGGGAGAAAGGGCATAGCAAAGGGGTGCTCGCTATGCCACTGCCCTGATAATTAAGGATGCTGACAAAGTAATCATGGGGCAGGATTGCTATCACCACCCCCCCATGCTACTGAGGGGACCCCAAGGATCCACCCGGGCAACAGCTGTCTAATGCTACACTGGTGCACTTTCAGGCTCTACTCCTGAATCCCCCTTGCATAGGATATAACCCATCATCTGCCCTAAACCCAGCCACCCTGCTACCTGACCTGTCACCAGACAGGCAGCATGACTGCTCTATAGTTCTGGGGCACATCCAGAAATCAGGCTGGACCTGACTGACACCCTGGCCAGATGGAGAATGTATCTACTTCACTGATGGGAGCAGCTTCATCCAGAATGGAGTCAGGTATGCAGGGGCAGCAGGAGTGGCCTTGGACTCTTATTTGGGCAACTGCTTTGCCACCAGGAACTTCGGCCCAGAAAGCTGAAGGATCTAACCTAGGCTTTAAAACTGGCAAAAGGGGCCATAGCTAACATCTACACTGACAGCAGGTATACCTTTGCTATGGCCTGTGAATATGGGTCCATATACCGAGAGGGTATTATTGATTGCTGAAGGAAAAAAACCATCAAAAATAAGGAAAAAATACTTTATTGGAAGCATTATGGCTTCCTCTCAAAGTGGCCATAAATCATTGCCCCAGGCATCAGAAAGGGACATCAGAAACAGCCCAAGGGACCAGGCTAGCTGACAAAGCTGAAAGGGAGGCCACCAAAGCTTCCACTGTCAACATGCTGGTAAGCTTTAAGGCCCCTGCACTTCCAGCCACCCCTGAATATACTGCTGAAGACAACCGAGATCAGGTGAAATGCCAGGAGTTTACAGGAGAGATGGATGGTTGCTGACCTAAGGAGTTTGCTAAGCAACTCATTCATCAGATTCATCAAGTATTATTTACACCTGGGTCACTGAAAACTGAAGGAACTGATGCAAGGGGCAAGGTACAAAATATCTGACTTAGGACACTTGGTTGATCACACTGCCCCACTGCCAGACTGAGAACCACTCAGGCCCCAATCAAGGAGCTGCTCCAGGAAGCAGAATCAGGGGTCAACAGCCAGGGAATAATTGGTAAATATACAAAAAGAAAACCAGGAATATATGGATATAAGTATTTGCTAGTTTTTATAGATACCTTTTCAGAATGAGTAGAAGCCTACCCTACAAAGGAGACTGCCAACAATCGTGGCAAATCAGCTTCTGGAAGACATCGTACCCAGGTATGGTTTGCATACCCTGCTTCGGTCTGACAATGGACCAGCACTCATCTCTCAGGTAACTCCATCTCTACCACGGGTTCTGGGGACTAATTGGAAATTATATTGTGCATACAGACTCCAGCGTTCAGGGCCAAGTAGAGAGGATAAAACGGACCCTGAAGGAGGCCTTGACCAAACTAACCCCTGAAACTGGCAGTGACTGGGTGTCTCTCCTGCCTTATATAGGGCTAGAAACACCCTTATACTTTAGGTCCCCCCTTTGAGATCCTATATGGGAGGCCTCCTTCCATGTTGCCTAACCTCCAGTCTGATAGCTTAGCTGAATAGTTGGTCACCAACATACGTTTTTAAAATCTTTGGAAGCCCTCCATAGGGTACAGAAGCAACTCTGGCCTGCCATCTGCCAGCCTTACAAATCTGCTCCTCCCCCTAATCCCCACTGCTTTGAACCAGGTGATGAAGTCTGGATTAAGAGACATAACCACAAGTCTCTGGAATCTCGATGGCAAGGACCTCACACCAAGATCCTGACTATGCCTATGGCTGTTAAAGTAGACAGGATCAGGGCGAGGATACAACCAATCCTGTTAAGCCTGCCAGGAAGGAGATGACCCAGAAGTTGAGGTCTTGTCTGAGGAGGCTTCCAGACAAATCACCACAAGAGAAATGGAAGGTCACCCCACACTCTGTCGATCCACTGAAACTGTGACCTCAGCACGCCTGATTCTGCTCTCTTGCTGCTTATGTTTTGCTGCACCAGCCACTAGCTGCCCACCAAAGATGACCTGTCACTGTGACCTGGTTTGAGAATACAGACACTTCAAGTTGGTTCCTGCATAAGAAAGGACACCCAGCCTCTTAGGAGAGAGACTTGTGGGCTTTGTTTTGAGCCCCTTTACTACCTTAGAACCCACAGGGGGACGATGCAACAGCCTTATCATCAAGTTCACAGCAGCTGGCAAGAAGGCTGACTGGACTGTCGGTAAGACATGGGGACTAAGACTTTACATCTCTGCCTATGAACGGGGACTCTTATTTACTGTCTAATTACTCTAAGGTAGCCTCTTGAGACCCATGGTCCCCTTAGGCCCCAATAAGGCCCAACCACCCCCAACCTCTGTCTCAGCCCACCATTGCTCCCTCATCAGGACCCACCACCCTTTTGCCCCAGTGAGGTTCCACTTCATCAAACCAACTGCTTTCAAACAATCAGGTAAAAAGAGTGGCCATTTCTACTGTGTTACAAGGTTCTTTCCTTGGCATAGGGCTGGCAGGAGCTGCTAGTGTAGGGGCCTTAGCTCTAACAATTCAGGATAAAAATGACAAGGCCTTATGGATGGCTATAGATACAGATACACAGGAGATGGAAAAGTCCATCATGGCCCTGCAGGATTCCCTACCCTCCCTGGCAGAAGTAGTCTTACAGAACAGAAGAGGCCTACACTTGCTGTTTCTCCAGTAAGGAGGACTCTTTGCAGCCTTAAGTAAGGAATGTTGTTTTTATTCTGATCACTCAGGGATGGTCAAAGAATCCACAGCTTTAATCAGAAAGAGAGTACAAGATAAAAACAAACAAATAAAAAACAAAACAAAGAAACCCAACAGCCTTAGGGTTGGTATGAGTCCCTCTTCAACTGGTCTCCATGGCTGACCACCCTTGTCTCTGCCCAGACTGGTCCCTATTATCTATCTTACTGATGTTGACCTTGACTTATCCCTGAATAATTAATGCTTTAGTTGGTTTGTTAAGGAACAGATTCCCACCGTTCAATGGATGATTCTGAAACAATACCAGTCCACAGAAACATCTCAAGGATTTGAGATGGCTCATTGCTGAGGGGGGAATGATTTAGGCAATAGTGGGAGGACTGAGACAGGCTGACTCCATGACAGGCTTCAAACTGGAAGGTCAGGAGACTAGGCCTAGATAAATCTGTTAAAACCCTAGGCCTCAGGCAGCCAATCAGAAACTGCCCCACCATCAGAAGCTGCCCCATCACCTGGCCTGAGGCAAAGGCCATGGGTCAGCAACAGTTTCCAGGCTTCCCCAGCAACAGTTTCCAATCCCCCATCCTCTAGCAATGGTTCTGGAATGGCCCTAGATATAGAGCCAACCAATTAAAAGTCACCTACCCCTCTCTGGAATTTCCCTAATGTGCTTTAAATTGGGCCTTTGAGCTCACTTGAGCGTCTCCATCTTGGTAAATAGTAGACCTCAGTGTGCTGGACTTTAGTAGAATAAAATGTTCTTTGCTTTTGCATACTACTTGAGTCTGGGTATCATTCTTCACCAAATCATGGACCCTTACAAAATGTTATAGTTACAAATGATGAATCATCTTATTCAAAAATTTTAAATATGCATTTAATTTATTGTGTCATATAATTTATTTAGCTTACTTATAATATATTGCACTGACTTATTTTCTGAGAATTTATATTCAGCTACCCAGCATTTTATTGTTCTAGAAAAAAAAATTAACCGAGAGGAAAATATCGTAGGTTAATGTTATCAGTAATACTTCTCTATACAATTAGATAAACACACAAATAAAACAAGACCCTACAACTTTGTTTCCTCCAGCTCACATAATAAATGTAAGTCACATAGAGGGCCCTTACCTTTGTGGACAGGAAAAAGGCTGCTTCTTCAAGGCCTGCATAAGACTGGGCTTATATTCTGGATCAACACACCATAAGGAGCCTTTTCCATTAACCTAGAAAAACGTGCAAGAATTAGCAGCTTGGAACTATCTATCACCCGACTGTTCTATGGGGAACCCTCCCTCCCAGCTGCTGAGTCCGTGCCAAAGCTGCAGTGAAGGCTGGGGATGCAGCCCAGCAGTGGGAGAGTGCCCGCCTAGCCCCATCTGCTGCAACACTCATACCAACTTCGACAATCCACCTAGAAAAAATTCTTAAAAACCCAAGACACTCATCACTACTCATCCTGTGAGATAGACAAATCGTTGATTCTGAAAGTCAAACCTCTCACATTTTACCCATAAAATAAAGACCCAAGGTCATTTCAGTGACTTGTAATAAAATTCAAATAAAGTAATTTATAGCTAAGTGACATGGCTAAAAAAATAAATGAACATTAACTTGTTATTCTGAAATTGGCACAGGGTGTTTATTGAAGGAAAATTCAATAATATCAACAATAAGAATAGAACTAGATTTTTAAAAAATGTTAGGTGATAAACGGTAAGATAGAAAATTAATTTAGGGAAGAAAGCTGCTTATCTGCGGAAAGTCCAGCCACTGAGAACAGAACAGTTTTAAACACCCTGGCAACTGAGACATGCAGAAAAAGGAAACTGTTTCTTTTAACACAGTTGCATAGGGAGAAATGGGCTGGGTTATAAGATGAGATATCTCTGGCAGTCAGTGGCAAGCATTAGGGCCAGGTGTGGTGTAACCCAAGGACTTAGGCAGAGGCAGGAGTACTGTCTTAAGTTCAAGGGCAGTCTGTTCTACATGGGGAGATCTGTCCCAACCAGCACTATATAATGTATGTGTGTGTGTGTGTGTGTGTGCTTGTGTGCACACCGTCTCAAAAACCTAACAAACAAATATAACAAAAAACTAAGCAGCAGTCAAGTTTTCCAAGAAAGATTTGCAAATGTAGATTTAGATTAAGTGTTAAAGGCTAACGTAGATAAAATAAGTCATTTAGATAGACATATTTTGACAATTGGGAAGTAAAACGAAATGTCAACACTTGTATCTTTTGCTCCGACTAGGTTTCACATACACAAGTAATTTTTCATACACTGACCAATATAATTCTATCAGTAACTACCCATATTCTACTTTGGCATTCCAGGAATATTCCAGGAAAGTGTTTGGTTCAAGTTTTGTTTTCAAATTCTATAGTAAGACTGAAAATTGTTTCTGATCACAGTAGAAAAGCTATTTCCTTGAAGCAGCAAATTGTAAAAGCTAAGAACTTGCAGCTTCAGGACATTTAAGTATCCTGAGTGGAGTTTCAAATAACAGCCAGGCTTCTGTTGACATGACAACACTTCTTTCACTGGGCCTGTTCATGAGCCATTAGTAATAAGAAATAAAACTATGTATTTGCTCATATATATTTTAGAGTTTGAAAAAAGATTTTTTAAAAACTATTTTTCCCTTAAAATTTGCTTAAATGATAAAACCCAAATGATCATTGTCCTAACCTAAAATTTGTCTATAAGAAATGAAGTGCCTGGGTACTTATTGGGAAACAGAAAATATGCATTCTCCTCTTTACTATCAGGAATCTTAAACATCTAAGAATGGTTTTGAAGATTTTGTAGAAAGGACTACATTAAAGGGGTGAATTGCAGAGACTCATCTTAATAAAAGTTTTAAATAATAAATTTAGGGAAGATACAATTACTATTTCTGAAATATAAAGTTCTTGCCGTTTACATTTTAAGAGTTGTCTATACTAAACTAGGCAAAATTTAATTCTGTTTCTGAACTAAAATCCCAGTTACAATGTCCACTTACATTTAATAAAAATTCATAAAAACATAAGCTTTGGATGTTGGTTGGGATGTAACTCAGTGGTAGATCCTTGTCAAGCATAAGCAAAGACTGTAAGTTTGACCTCTAGACCTAGGGGTGAGGGGTAGACTTGACCCTTCAGATCTGACTTTTGTAAAGTGGTATGGATAAAACAAAGGGGTCAGAACACCAGATCTTGCCTTCTGTGGGGAGAATTACATCTCTAGATAACATTGATTCAGAAAAGGGCTGTCAAGAATACTAAATTCAACTTCAATTTAATGGAAGAATAACTGACCTATCTTCCACAGATGCAAAGAAAAATACATTCTGAGACACTAAAAAAGGTTTCAACAAAATAAAACACTGAGGTGTGGTGGTGGAAAACTATAATTCTAGCACTTGAGAGGTGGTGACAGGAACCTCAGGAGTTCAAGGTCACCCTCAGCTACCTATCAAGTTCCACTGGGGGCCAGTATAGGCTACATTAATGGAAGCCTTAAAAAAAAATTTTTTTTTTTCAATATGCACTTTGTCCTCTGCCCCTGAATGTAAAAATATTCCTAAATCCCAAACAATTGAACAGTGTTTTATTTTCATCAACATTAAGCCTTTTCCTTTGGGGTTGAAACATTCCATCCGGCAAGGAAACTCCTCAAGACAGAATATAAACAACTCAAAATAGCTGGGGAAGTCCATGAAACATATAGATTCACCATGCCCATCCCTCCCAAAGGAAACAAGAAAGATTTCTGAGAGTCACTCTCCTCAGGCAAGACAAGCTGCAAAGCTTCTGAAAGAAGCAGAGACTAGCTGAGCTTCCCTGAAGAAGTGTAGACCAAGAACCACCTCCAATCTCTTGAGCTACCTGCAGATGATGCAGTGTACAAGGATTCCCAGCTTTTGTGAGCTGTCCCATGCTGGGGTAGGTTTTGCTGACGGAGCTGTCTTTGAGTCATTTCTGCTCCTGTAAGTAACCCCTTACACATTCTTACTAAGAATTCAAATAAAAAGCATTGGTTCACCAGTTGGAGTTTGGTAACTGTACCTAAAAGCTTCCCGCCTAACCTTACTTGTGAGAGCTTGCCAATTTTTGCTCCAGTGTTACAATTTCTGAATCCTACTTTTCATGAACAGACTTTCCTTTCTCCTACCTAAACTTGAGACAGTATCCTTCTCATCCATTCTCTAGCTCTTACCTCCCATTCTCTTCTCTGAACATTTCAATTGCTCAGATTAGGTGTGGCAGTGTGGAGCAGTGATCTGTGACAGGCAATCTGACACCTGCTTAAGCACAGGCTTAAAATCTGGGCAACCCCATGGAATAATCCACAAGGAACCGGAAAACATTACGCCAACGCTCCTGGGAGTCTTTGGCTCCAGTCAAGGTCACTACCATCCCTCCTCAGGTAGAGGCGTGGCCACACAGCCCCAAGCCATCCCCATGTTAATGAGACACCTAGAGGCTTAGGCACGCCCCTTCCCAGTTACTATATCTGTGTCTCTTCCAGAAGGGCAGGGGGTACAATTCCATCTACGCCACTCCACACGACAAAAATAAACATCTTAGAATTATGGACTGTCTCTTCATCTGGACCTGCCGTGGGAAGTGAGGGATCCGGCCCTCGATTAAGGAGTCGTGTCTAATCTCTCACTGAGGGCTTCTCAGCACTCCCAGGCGGTACCCATTCACCCAAGCCTAAGCAGCTAGCCCTGAGCCCCAAGTCACTGAAACCCGGTCTCGGCGGGAACCCCAGCTGCGCTCCAGTTAGTCTGTTTGCGGCACCCTGAGGCAACTGTGGTAGGTATCCTGGGCTAGAGAACCCATGGAGATGGCTGCCACGTGTTCCCCAAGAATGGCCCCCCTCCCCCACCCACGGGCAGGGCCCGCAAAGGCTTCCCACAGCCCCCACCTGCCTGTCAGACTGTGTGGGAAGATGCGCGGCCACTTCCCGTGTGTCTGCTGTCCCACCCAGAGCCGCAGCGTCCCGGGACAGACGTGGGGCTTCTTCCCACTGTGCCAGGCTTGTTCTCACATGGCAGCACAGGAAATCCTAGCATTTAAGGAGACAGAGGCAGGCAGATCAAGATCAAAAGTTCAAGCCTGGGACTAGAGAGATGGCTCAAAGGTTAAGAGCACTAGCTGCTCTTACAGAGGACCTGGGTTCACTTTCCGGCATCTGCATGATGGCTTAACCTGGCCTCCAGTTCCAGGTGACTTGATGCCTTCTGGCCTTTTGCACACTCCTCCATGTACATAGTACATACAAATGCATTTATTGGCATACACATAAAAGAAATGAAATAGGTTGGACATGGTGGTACATGCCTTTAACCCATCAGTTGGGAGGCAAAAGCAGGTAGATTTCTATGAGTTCCAGGCCAGCCTGATACTGAGTTCTAGGTTAGCCAGGGCTACATACTGAAATACTCTCAGGGTGGGAGATGCCAGGATGGGGGCTGCATAGTGTGTACCCATGGAATCCTTTCTTCCATCTCCTACTTTCCAATTCAAGACTGTGCAGACTTCCCATTCCTGACCTCTGAAAATAAAGCTTTCTTTTCTCTGTCCTGTAACACGATCTTTTCAGTGTTTCCTATAGGGGGAAATTAAGCATCTCTCCTCCTTCTCGGCCTTCTTCCCTGTCCTCTCAGGGATCCCTCCTGTTGGGGCCTTTAAACCCCATCTACCAGCCTACACCGTAGCTGTTTGTAGCATGTAGTTTCTATGACCTCGCTTGAAGCTCCAGGCAGACTGCACTACCCCTGCCCAGAGATTATTGAATCCATGGATGAAAAACAGACATAGACACACACAGAGAGTGAGAGACAGAGACAGAGACAGAGAGAGAGAGACAGAGAGAGAGCTCAATTTCAACCTGTCGCCTTGGCTCAATTGCTGTGCACTTCTAATCTCTTGAAGCTAGCATGCCCTTCCCAATACTCTTAGCTCAGCACATCTTAATCTGCCCTTAGCTTAGTGTCTGAGTTACTTTCTCCTTGTTCAACAACCCAAAACTGCCCTCAGCTAGTTGCATTTCTAATCTCCCGCCTGGGGAAGTGGCCTATGGCCACTCCCCCAAGATCTCACATTTTCTCCCTCTGCAGCATTTCCCTTCCTCTTCCTTGTCTCTGAAGCCTGCCTGTGGGGACCTGGAAGTCCTACCTCTTTCCTTTGCCCAGCAATTGGTCCCTGGCATCTTTATTGATCGATCAAGAACCAATTGGGGAACAGGACCTTAGCCTCATCAGAACCACCTCCTACAGCTGCTTATATTATGAGAATGTTTATGTTCCCCCAAAAATCTGTTAGTATGAGAGGGTCTGCCCTTAACTTCTGGGAACCTGCCCCCAGTTAGTTCTGACTGGTAATAAAGATGCCAAGAGCCAACAGCTGGGGAGGAAGACAGAGGTGGGATTTGAGGATTCCCAGGCTTGGGGCCAGGTGAAGAGAGAGGGATGAAGGAGAGATCTGCCATGCCAGGAAAGTGTGGAGGGAGGAGAGACGCCATACCTGAGAAGAGTGCAGGACAGAGAGATATGGCTGCCATGTGAAGGAGCTGGGAGAGTTTGGCCCAATTGAGCAGCCAAGATGGAGCACAGAATTGGTAAATAAAAACTCGGGATTAACCACATGGAGGCAATGGCCCAGCTATGGAGCTGTTTAAGGCATATCAAAATACAAAGGGTGTGTATATGCATGTGTGTGTTTCATTCCGTAACATAAACCTTGGGGCGGGTAGCAAACCCACTGTCGGGATTTATTAATTAGAAAATACTACAACACCACACCTTCAAAACACAGAACTTTAGCTGTCTGACTCTCTGGATCAGCATCCAGAGCTCCTAGGAGCTCCATGATAATCATGTGACTCCCAGGGCATACGGCTGAGAATGTCTTCTTGGAATATATAACATGGCTGGTTCTTGTGTTCTACCAAGACATTCAGGCATTTCTCTGAGCTGCACTTATCCCTGCCTTTGAGGCCCCTCTGGCCCTTTCTTCTGTCTTTCCTAGGCAGCTTCCCTCAGAGTTCTTGCCTTCTAGAAGCTGCCTTAAATATCTGTTTACAACCTCTGTATCTCCAAAGCATAGGTTGAAGTCTAGTGTGACGATAATGTACTTGGGAGGCCAGAGGAGAAGGAGTTCCAGCCTAAGCTAAATAGATAAGCTCTATTATAAGAAGAGAAAACAAGCAAACAAAACTTTAATGTTAAAATAAAAGCTTTATAAAGGAGTTGAAGTTGGCTTTTGGCATTCTCAGAAAGTAATCATATTTTCCACACTGACTTTGTGGTTCTCATGGGCAATACCCAGCGGCCTGGGAGGGGATCTAGAGGAGAAAGTGACCAGCCCTCCCACAGGAATATGATTGACTGGGCTGTCCACTCTGGGCTCCAGGACTCTCACCTTCCTCTTGGATCCCGGCCTGCTCCCTCTGCTTGAGGGAGTAACTTCTTGCCACCACTTTGTGGGTGATTTGATGAGTTTGGAGTTCCCTTTTCATTGTCCTTAAAAATCATAAGCTAATTAAAGGAACGCCACAGCCTGAGGATAGAGCTCAGAGGTAGATAACTTGCCCACCAAATAGAAAGCCCCAGATCTTGGCCATGGTATCTTATCACAGCACTTTAAAAGTAACTAAGACAGCCACCAGTTTGATCTCAGCTGGGCTACATGAAATCCTAGCCCTAAAAAGAAAGGGACGGACCGAGGGAGGGAGAGAGAGGGGGAAGAAGGGAGAGAGAGGTAAGGAGGGAGAGAAAGAGAAGCAAACTCATTAAATAAAAATCAAACAAGTAAAAAATGTATATAAAAGAACTTTCAATGTAGTAGTGTCTTTAAAACTTTAGAAACTCAGATGCCTAAGTATTATTAGATAAGGTGAAATAAATTATGCATTAAAATGGGAAATACTGAACTTTTTAAAAAAAGATTTATTTATTTTTTATGTATATGTGTACACTGCAGCTGTATTCAGACACACCAGAAGAAGGCATCATTGGATCCCATTACAGATGGTTGTGAGCCACCATGTGGTTGCTGGGAACTGAACTCAGGACCTCTAGAAGAGCAGCCAAGTGCTCTTAACCACTGAACCATCTCTCTAGCCCTGAGCTTTTTTTTTTAAGGTTGCAGAATAATACCCCACCACTACCACCACCACACACTGTAGTCTATTCTCCCCTCTCTAATTTCAGGGAACAAGAGCCTGAGGATCTTTGCCTACCTTCCTGAACATTCACCAGCAGTTAAAAGGTTGGTGGAATCACAGCCCCTATGACCAATTACTATGTAAAGTGAGGATAAGTAGTTAGATATCCATACGTGATTACTGCACTAAGATTTTGTACACAGCTATAATATGTGCAGGAGAAACAACAAAGAAAGGAGCCAGGAAGGAGGGAGGGAGGGAGGGAGGGAAGGAGGGAGGGAGGGAGGGAAGGAGGGAGGGAGGAGAGGAAGATAGATATTACCAAGCAAACACTAAACTAAAAAGATAACAGTGAACGTAAGTTTAAAAAAGAAAAAAAAGTTATAAAGTTAATGGCTGCCAGGTGGTGACACTGGAGTCAGAGGCAGGCAGATATCTGAGTGTGAGGCCAGCCTAACCTATAAAGTGAGTGCCAGGGCTACACAGAGAGACCCTGTCTCAAAACCATGCCCCCCCCCCCCCATTAATGGTAAAGAAAGAGAATCCAATCAAGTATAAAATAAACACGGTATTCTATATTGGGCCAGTGATTCTCAACAATCCTAACGCTACAAGACCTTTTAATACAGTTCCTCTAGTTGTGGTAACCCCTAAACATAAAATCATGTCATTGCTACTTCCTAACTATAATTTTGCTACTGTTATAAATCACAATGTAAATATCTAATATGCAGGGTATCTCATCTGCCACCCCTGTGAAAGGGTTGTTCAACCCCTAAAGGCATCAAGACATAGTTTAAGAACTGCATTATGCTTATCAAGAAAAAAAATGAATTTCTAAAACTATTCTACACACACACACACACACACACACACTTCAATTGATAAGTACTTCAACATTTATAGTTATTTTACTTCCTAGAGTCTAACCTTGGTTTTTGCAGGCTGGGATCAAATGGTTTTACCTGTCTAGGTCTTATTTTCCTAGTTATGAAATAAGATAGCTCATCAGGATAATGTATAAATTCTTTTCAAGTTTTATATCCAAGTAACCTGGCGTCATGAAGAACAAACATCAAGCTTAGAATCTGGGATCTTAGAAGAAGAAAGAACAAAGTCCCAATTTATCTCTAGATTAAACGATTAGTTGCAAATTAGGTCTGGTCTTTAGGAGAAGGACTTGAGAGCCATTAGCATCCAGACACTGTGTAAGCCACAGGAATGGATGATATTACCCAGGAAAACACAAAACTAAAAAGACAAAAGTGAAAATAAGTTCCTAAAAAAATATTTTAAAAGTTATTAATAAAGAGCGCTGGGTGGTGGTGGCGGCACTTGGGAGGCAGAGGCTTGCAGACATCCAGGACAGCCTCGGCCACACAGAAAAACCCTGTCTTAAACAAAAACAAAACAATAAAGTTAAAGTAAAGAGAAAGCATCCAGGAGAGTATGACCATGGCTTCTGTGTATTACACAGATCAAGCACTTCCTAAAGCTATTCCTACCTCAGGACACGGTGTCAAAACGTCAACAGATTTAGACATGAGGCAAGTGTTACTTATCAACTCTTTGAACCCTCCATCTTTATTAAAACTATATCCATGTGTGGTACTATGTGCAATTCTCTTTTTACAGAGAATCCAGACATGTTTAGGACAATACACTATCATTCACAAAGTGAATGGAAAACCTTATCACACCTTGTTCTGACCTCAACACTGAAGCCCTATTAACTTAGGACATTCAGCCTTCACATTCACTTTCCACTCTGTCTGCCTACATCTCTCACTCATACAGAATGAAATACTACTTTTGTATACCTTCTACATCTACAGAAAACTTCCAATACAAATGAGCTACACTTTAATTGTGTTATACTGGGTAAACAGGATATGTATATACTGACATAGTTGGAGAAATTGGGGGTATCGGCTCAGTGGGGCTAGAAAGACATATTAGTGGTTAAAAGAATGCACCACCTGTTCCAGAGAACCCAAATTCAGTCCCTAGCACACATATTAGGCAGTTCACAAATGCCTTTAACTCTAGCTCCGGGGAATCCAACATCCTGTTGTGACTTCTGAAGACACTGTAATCAAGCACAAACCCAGAAACACCCACAGTTAAAAATAAATAAAATCTGCTGGGCAGTGGTGGCATACACCTTTAATCCCAGCACTTGGAAGGCAGATGCAGATGTGAGTTTGAAACCAGTCTGGCTGGTCTACAAGGAGTTCCAGGGCTACACAAATAGACAGATTAGGTAGGTAGGTAGGTAGGTAGGCAGGCAGATAGAGCAAGCGAGCAAGCAAGCATACAAACAGATCTTTTTAAAAAGAGACATACACCTTCAAAAAAAAAAAAGAGAGAGAGAGAGAGAGAACATAAGAAGCAACTTAGGTAGTCTGGGAACAGCACAGTGGTAGAGTGCTTTCCTGACATAGCATGCTCAAGGCCCTGAGTTCAATTTCAGGTAAGGGCAGGGGTGGGTAACAAGGTGGAAAAGGAATGTCAAAGAATAATCTAGGTGCCAAAGGCAGACTGAATGTAATTTTAGTAAGTTTCTTTCAACACTAAGAAATTTTAAAACACCATAAATTAAAGCAAATGAAGATTATAATTAACTTCAAGCTAAGCTGACATGGCTTTATTTCTCTCCATGTTGACTTTTACAGGACTATATTAATTCCCCTAGCACACACACAGAGCGATATTTATGACCACTCACCTTGCCGTGACTTCTTTCCACCTTCTGAAAACATTTATTCAGGGATAGATTATGCCGAACAGAATTCTTCCAGCCTGTAGGTGCAGTGGCAAAGTATGGGAAGCGATCCAGAATCCAGCTGTAAATTTCTTTGACAGGCAAACATTTATTTGGCGAGTGTTCGATAGCCATATAAATGAGAAGACTAAAGGAGTATGGGGGCTTTGAAGTTGCAGATTTTTTTTCTGGGTTCTGGTAGCAGGACGGTCCAAAGGATGGCACGTCATCCCCCTCTATGTCATACAGCGGACTAACCATTGGAAGGCCTTCACTCCCAAGCCTGAGGTTTGTTAGGAGGTTACTACTCTCATGGAGCCAGTTCAGGTTTGTTAGCTCGTCATCTGCTGCGTCACTGCCCACGAGAGTGGCCTTTGGCCTAGCAGCATCCCCAGCTTCAGGCAAACTTCCCATTTTGTAAATCTGACTCAGTCCTGCAACCTTCTCAGCTCCTGGGGTCTCAGCTCTCTTATCCCGAGTCATTCCAATTACTGGACCCATTTACTCGTATATTTCTGCAATAAAAAATAAATTACCAATTAATGTAAGTCTAAAACTCTAGAAAAGCAAATAAATGTTTACATATACATATTCAAATAAAGAAAATTTGCGATTATGCCATACAATAAATAAACACACACACACATACATATTTGGGGTTTTGTTTTATTTTTTGAGGCACGGTCTCTCTTTGTAGTCCAGACTATCCTCAAACTCAGAGAGCCTCCTGCCTCTGCCTCCTGAGTGCTGGGAATAAAGGTGTTCACTACCATGCCCAGCTCCCCATGTAATATTTAAGTACAATATAGTTTTGATAGTTACAATGCATATAAAGGACTAGTTGCTTTATATTATTTGAAAGAATAAACAGTAAATAAAATGTAATTTTACAGCATATGGCTGAACGTAATAAAATTAAAGCATACAGCATAAATAGCAAAGTTTCTAGTCCACAATAACCAGTGGTAGCTACTATTAAACATAGTGGGACTAACGAGATGGCTCAGTGGATACAGCATGACAACTTGAGTTCAACTCCCAGAACCCATCAGGTAGAAGAAGAAGAGAAAATGCCTATAAGTTGTCTTCTGATCTCTACAGGGGAACAGTAGTAACATGTATTATGTAGCGGTTTCCACACATAAATAAGGGTAATAAACAGATTGTATCATGACTTTATAATTTATTCTAAGTATCTATAGTCATACATAGTCATTCATATTGTTCAATTTTAAAATACTCAAAAATCTGAAAGTGTTTAAACAATAATTCCAAATAAATCTTCAAGTTTTAAGTATTTATCATTTAAAAAAAGAAAGCAAGCCATTTCTAGGACTGTGGACTGTGGCGATGGCTCAGTGTGCGAGCGAGCACTGGTTGCTCTTGCGGAGGACCTGGGTTAAATCTCAGGCCTCACACACAGATCAACAACCACAACTCCAGTCCTAAAGGATCCAATGCGCTCTTCTACCTTCCATGGGTACACATGGTGCCCACGCAGACATGTAAGCAAAGCATGTACACATAAAATAAAATTTTTAAAAAGTAAACTAGTTTTGTTTTTGTATGTCATACTAAAGAGAAAAACGTTTCTTCTCACATTAATTTTAATTGACAGAATAATCATATATTAAAATAGACTAATTAGCAGAGCATGATGGTGCAGTCCTATACCTCATCACTTAGAAGGCAGTACAGGACAATAACTCCAGGTTCAAGGCCAGCTTGGTCTACATTAGTCATTATCAGGACTGTATAATGAAACCGTGAGAGAACACACATCCACACACATGCACGTATGCATGAATGTACACGCACACACATACTTGCACGCACATACCAAAAAAAAGCCCACATAAATGAAATAAATCATTTCATATATCTCTATGTGGTAAAAACATATTTAATATGTATTGCCTTGCCAATTTCATATTTCCTAAATTAATTATTGGCTAAGTTAAATTCAGAATAAATTTGCTATTTTTTAAAAATCCAAAATTTTACTTAACTCTGCATTCCCAATCATCTCAGCCTCAACATGTCCCATTATTATAGGACGTTTGAACTACCATAACAAATAACTCCTCCCAGAGCACAGATGACCAGAGGGAAGAAAAAACTAGTGCTACATAATTCATTTCAGTGTACATAAAGATGTCTTATTTTTGAAGCCAACAAAAAGCCTATAACCTATTCAACTTTCTCATGCTTACTTAAGTAAAATGGGAGAAATACCTGTAGAGTTTCATTTTGCTTAGAGCACAGTCAACAGGCTACTCAAGAACTATGCAATTTGTCTATTTGGATCCTGGGAGCTATTATTGATTTCTCAAACAGTGATAACATCAGCCAAATATTGTGAGGGCCAGACACCTTGCAAGCTATGTCAGTTAGCCATCAATTAAAGTTGAGACAATTATGAACCTTATTCTATAGATGAGGAGAAGGACTCAGGCTAAACGCAGGCAAATTGAGAACAAAACTCTAATTGCAATATACCATAGTAATAGTATATAAACATCACCTATGAGTATTTGTCTATTCTGCTGACTCAGAGTCAAAGAACTTCAACACAACTGATAAAGCCAAAATTGCATAGAGATAATGCAAAGTTTTACAAAAAAAACAAAAAAAAAGTCTCATAACAAGAGTGCTAAAATACTAAGTAAACTGTTTATTCAAGGCCAGAATGTATACAAACAAGACAGGGTCTCAAACCCTATGTAGACAAGTATGACCTTGAACTTCGGGTCCTGTAGCTTCAGTCTTTTGAGTGCTGGAATTACAGTGCTGTGCTGTGCTGACACCTGGCTTGTGAGGTACTAGGAAAGGAGCCCCCCAGATATTAGCACTCCTTTCTCATTCAGAAAGCTGTAACCAGGAACAAGATTAAATCAACTAACAAACAAAATTCTGAAAGAAAAGTAAGTACATCCGCTTATACATTTCTACTTAATATTTAAACTTTAAGTCTAAGCTTTGATTAATCTCTAGACCTTGTAAATTACAACCTTTGAGCCACAGGATTATAGGAACAGCCACTGTAAAGACACCTAGAAGAGTGACTCTCGAGAAGCCCATCATATTTTGGGACTGTTTACTGCCTCCTCTCCAGCCCATAGCTCTCTTTCTTAATATTTAATGAACTTGTTATCAAATGTAGAGGGTACAGGCTGACTCCTCGTCTGATTCCAACGTCACTGTTTCACTTTGGCTCTCCCCAACAGCCTTTCCTACCTGAGTGGGCGTCCTAAAGCAGAGCGGGAGCTGCGGGCGGGAGCTGCGGGGCTGTCTCTGCTTCAGATAACAGGGGCACTCATGTAACAAGTACTCAGAGATCAAAACCTCTTGACGAAACATTATCAGAAACTAATTTAGATGGGGGCAAATATGGTTGCCTTCTAAAATACAAGTTTATAAAATCCCTATAGTAGGCTCTTTTTGGGTTCATTAACATGATGACTGGTGTTCACACTATTACGGTGTGTGTGTCCCTCAAACCTGTTACAATTCTGGCATATTACCACACTAATATGAATTTTTAAAGACCATTATTTTGGAATGGAGTATAAATGGCAGCAAATGTGCTTCAGGGTTACAATAAAGTGAAAGCAAAGTGGAAAACTCAATATGACGTTGAAGGCTGGCATTTCCTTAACAAGATTGGCAGTATTTTCAAGGAGAAACAAGGAATTGTTTTACACATCATTTTAGAGTACTAACAATTACTCTCTATCCAAGTACTGTCTGCTACAGCAGATATAACTAAGTGTCAATAGCAAAAACATGTGAGAAAATATCCAATGTCACTAGCAATCAAGGAAATGAAAAACAAAATCTGATGTTTATTATGTGACACAGCACACAGTATATAGCAAGTACAGATATTAGTAATTTTTTTTAAAAAAATCAACATTTCTGTCCAAAAACATAAATTAGACCATGTACATCTATAAACCCTCTACAACCTTCCCTCTTCCACCTCTACCCTTACAAATAGCCAAAGAATCATTAAAGTTGGAAAACTATTAACTTTCACGTCCTGCAATAGAAAAACTGCAATCACCTAGGCAAGCTACTATTTGATAGTCACTAAAACTGACCTTCTAAAACAGTAACTGAAATAAACAAAAGAACTTGTAAAAACTAGAGGGAAGTATATTTAAAAGCTGTTTCTATTACTAACTTGGTAATGACCTTTCCAGTTTTCCTTTAATGTATTTATTTTTATAATTTAAACTTAAGCTCAATGTTCTTTTTTTTAAAGATCTTTAAAAATTTATTGTAATGAGTACACTGTAGCTGTCTTCAGACACACCAGAAGAGGGCATCAGATCCCTTTATAGATGACTGTAAGCTACCATGTGGTTGCTGGGAATTGAACTCAGGACCTCTGGAAGAACAGTCAATGCTCTTAACCACTGAGCCATCTCTCTAGCCCAAGCTCAAGGTTCTTGAGAAAAATGTTGTGCTAGATTATTTTATTTGTAGTAGTTATACAACTAACACACACATACACACACACACACTCCACACACACGGCAAGTCATAGACTTACCAGAATACTCCAGGTCTATACAGAAACCACCGCTCAGATGATTAGAATAGCCTATTCTATCACAAAGCTTTTTCTATAACATGAATTAGTTCATCAATTAATAGATTATTTTTTGTTTTGAAATTACAAAAAAGATTCTCTGATTAAGTGTACCTCTCTCCGTAAGCAAGGACGCGCACTGGGCATGGCAGTCATGACATGGGACTTCTCAGAGTGCTGCAATAACTGTTTCCCCACCCTCCGCAGAGTGCAACATGCACTTCCTCAGTCTGTTTCAGGGGCTGTACTTACAACTGGACTCTGCCAAATATATCACTTGATAGAATCCTTCCAATCTGGGATTTAAACAATTTAAAATAATTTAAATCTCAAAACTTTTAATATTTTATTAATGTAAAAAAAACCTTATTGCCAGCTATGCCCAACACCAACATTCTCAGACATAAAAGAAATCTTTAAAAAGAGCACCATGGTGGCTCACAACCACCTGTAGCTCCAGTCACAGGCACATACACACACACACACACACACACACACACACACACACACACACACAACATAAAAATCTTTAAAAAGATAACCTAAGAAGTTTAGATGGCTCAGCGGTTAAGAGGACTGACTGCTCTTTCAGAGGTCCTGAGTTCAATTCCCAGCAACCACATGGTGGCTCACAACCATCTGTAACAGGATCCAATGGCCTCTTCTGGTGTGTCTGTAAACATCTACAGTGTACTCATATATGTAAAATAAATAAATAAATCTTTAAAAGAAAAGAAATTTAGAAAAAAAAGGGTTGTTTTTTCTTATAAATACCATTCTCAGTATCAGAAGAAGATAAAGCAGCAAATATAATATATGGTATAATGAAAACAGCTATTTTTTACATGTACAGAATTATATTCATTCATATTCAACTCCTTAGAATCTACTGTCCTCTTTCAAAGAAAAATATCCATCTATTACCAAGATACTTCTGGATGGGTTTGATAGTACCCCCCTTTAATCCTAGCACTCAGGAGGCAGAGGCTGAAGGATCTGAGTTCAAGCTCTCCCAACTGTTCTGCCATCTGCTCCCCCTCAATCATGATGTAGTTCTCATCTACTCCAGCGCCCTGCCTGCATACTGCCATGCTCCCTGGCATGATGCCACGATGATAAAGGACCTCTGAAACTCTAAAGTAAGCCCCCAAATAAATGATTTCTTTCATAAGAGTTGCCTTTGTTATTACAGTGTCTCTTCATAGCAATAGAACAATTACTGAGACAGGGACCATAAGACATCCCAGCTTTTCCTAGGGTTTTAGCATTATATTTTTTAAGGTTCTCCATTATAAATAGCGCCCATTCCATAACACCCAATTCTGAGACTAAAAGACAGATTTAAAATCCCAAACGTAGGGGCTGAAGAGATAGCTCAGTGATTACAAGCACTTACTGCTCTTGCAGAAGTCTGAATTTGGATCACAGCACCTACATGGTACCTCACAACTACCTACAGCCCCAGTTCCAGAGGATCCAATGTCCTCTTTTGATCTCAGGGTCCTGAATGCATGTGGTACAATACATACACTCAGGTGTACACATATACACATAGAATAAATAAAATAGATTTCTAAATCCTATTATGTATTGCAAAAAGATGTCTATTTGATCACAATGCTACATGATGTCATGTATCTAGGACGTCTGAGACATTACATACAGTCTCTTAGGGATAAACCTGCCTCCTGGTCAGATTTAAGTGACACAGTATGAGATCCATTGTCTCTGAGTAACAACAACAAAAATGTGTGCAGCTGCACTTTCTAGTGAAGAGACAGGGACAGAGTTCTCATGGAGAAACTGCTTCTGAAATAATTCTGGTAATAATCAGAGAAATAAAACTGATGAAGGGGGTGGGAACATCTTAAATTAAACCAACTTAAATTAAATTAAAATTAAATTAAAAAGGAAAAAAGCAGTATGGTAACTTCTCTCTAAATCCACTTTTCTCTCTCCATAACTCACTCAGATACATTTTGTAATCTTGAGCTTATATTTTACATCTATGTAAATAATTTGCACAGTATGGTATTCCTATACATTGTTTCAGCATATCTCCAAAGACACCTGTCATTTGGTGAGGTTAAAATGATGCAATATTTGACAAGGTAAAACATAAAACACCTGTAACAAGTAAACATCAAGCCAACCTGTTATTTTCTGTATAAAAAACTTAAATGCTGAAAGATACTGGGGGGATGGGCGCCAAAGAAATCGGGAGAGCAAGCACTCCAGCCTGCCTGTCTGCCTGCCTGGACTTCCGAATCACTTACTGATGTCCACGAGCATCTACTTTGATGTTTAAAACACTGTGGGTTTGTGTCAAGGCACAAAAGCGTGGATACTATAGGATCCAGGAATGCATAATGTCTGAATGTGAATATGGCAATGCTTTTCCTTCTGATAAGTACCTTCAAGTCTACACAGCTGGTTACTCTTTTCAATGACATCCATCAAACTGCTAAATGATGTGTGAACACCACAGTGCCACGTGCATTTCTCTCTTGCTTATGTCATGGTCATCTCTTTAACTGGTAAGTTCTGTGGAAGAACTCAGCTTTTCACATTAAAGGACTACTGCAAGGATGTATGAGTTTAACTTGTCTGTGGATTGACTTGTTCTTTTTTTTTTTTTTTTTTTTTTTGGTTTTTCGAGACAGGGTTTCTCTGTGTAGCCCTGGCTGTCCTGGAACTCACTCTGTAGACCAGGCTGGCCTCGAACTCAGAAATCTGCCTGTCTCTGCCTCCCAAGTGCTGGGATTAAAGGCATGCGCCACCACTGCCCAGCAATTGACTTGTTCTTTAAAGCCAAGGGCAGATTTTACCAGTGAATCTTTAAATATTTAATGACTACCAAAACTAGTTTCAAGGCCATAAATAAAATACAATACTGTTAGCATCAATACGGTAATAAATATTCTTAAAAGTATAGGTGCTGGATGGCTCTGCAGTTAAGAGCACTTGCTGCTCTTCCAGAGGACCCACCTGTTTGCATCTGTAACTCCAACTGCAGGACATATGCCCTCTCCTGATTCCTGACCAGGTACACATGTGGTACACAGACATATGTGTAGACAAAACACCCATATATATATAAAGTAAAACTTTTAATTAAAAAATGTTCTTAAAATATACTGAGATCTATTTAATTTAAGAGGAAACTCACAACATTTTGTTACAAGAAATTTCTTACCTATAAATAATAATTTCAAAAAACAATGCCACAGGGTCCAGTATGGTGGCACATAACTTTAATTCCTTTAAACTCCTGTATTCAAGAAGCAAGGTGGGCTCTCTGTGAGTTCCAGACCAGCTGGGGCTACATAGTGAGACCCTGTCTCAAAAAACAAACAATAGTATCAAAGGGCTGGAGAGAGTTCAGCAGTTATACTGCTCTTCCAGGGAGGTGAATACCCCCTTCTGGTTTCCCTCAGCTTGTGTACCGCCCTCTTCCTTCCCTGCCCCCCCCCCATAAACACATACTTTTAAAAAATAAAATTTAGAATAAAACCACAAAAGCTCAATTGAATGAAAAGTCCCTCCCATCCAACAAAGAAAGTAAATGTTTCTATCTTAAGTTGAAAACAAAACAATTTGAAAACATTCATTATCTAAATCAGGGGACTAATTTATTCTAATTGGCTTTTTTTTTTAAAACCTAGACCATTAAAAATATAGTATATTGAAATGGAAACTCCAAACACAGAAAGTCTGATACTGTGTCCCTAAATTAAATGCACGTCTGTGCCTTAAAATTGTTCATGTATAGCATACCTAACTCTAGATAACTGCTGTTCGTCTTTCACATTTCGCCTTAAAAACTGTAAGAATGGACTACATAAAGACTAAGAAGAGGCCTTCTTCTATTCTTGCACAACTAAATAATAATAAAAGCCCTCAACACCCGAAACGGCTTAATACTTATCTTTCCAACAGGCTGAAGTTTCCATAAGGGCAAAGCTGTGCGTGTTTTGTTTTCTGCGCTAATGTTTGTTGCATGACAAATCAAAGTTCTGCTATTATGCTACTTTGTTATCTAAGAAATGGTATGATTTAATTTACTAGAATAATCTAATAATCAACTGAAATTCAGGTGGTGTATCCTAGCACTTAGGAAGGAGACTGTAGCAGAATTTTAGGGTAGGCCTACACAACTGAGCAAGATGTTGTCTTTAAGCACACATTCAAATCCAAGTATTATTGGCTTTCCTGTAGATGAATGTATATGTGCATATATTACAGAATAAAAGAGCACTGATGCTTATTGATAATAGGTATCATTTAAACTAAAACTACCTCATGTACTTTGTACCAACAACCGCACCAGATAGTTACTATCACGGCTCTACTTTATATGTGCAAACAGAGAGGTTACGTGGTCTGTGGCTCACTGAAGTTACACTACAGAGCCCACACTGCTCTGGCTGGCCTCCAATTCCCAGAGGTAAGTAAATCTTCCTGCCTCTGCATCTCAAATATCTAGGAGTATGTGCAATCATATTTGAATTAAACAATCTCTAAATAAATAAAATCCAACAAGTTCCTCAAACACTAACCCAGCAATATCGAGCTATTTAAATCCAACTATTTCTCTTTAAGTTTAGAATGCACCTATTCTACACCATGAGGGATGGCTAGTAAATACTAATAAGAATGAGGGCTGTCAAGGAAATATCTGCAATCAAAAAATAATCCTAGGGTCACCTCTCGATTCCTAAGAATCTTTACTAGATCCTTAAATGCTACATCAACTAAGAAACGGGGAAAAAAAAAAAAACAAATTTGGGGCTTTTTGTTATATAAATTACTGTAAAAGACATGAAGTGGTAATAATTTTAGGAGAAAAAATAGGATTCACCAAGATTTTAGGACAAAATGATATGATCATCCTAAAAGTGAAAATGACCCTGGAGAGAATTATCCAAGACAGCAGCCACAGTGAGCCACAGTTTTGACGGTTCATAGTCAGCAGGTAAAGACAGCGACTAGGGCTGGGAAGGTAGCTCAGTGTTAGAATATTTACCCTCCATGTGCGCGGCCCTCGTTTCAGTCTTCAGCAACAAACAACAAAAAGACTACAGAGCAGATCCTCAAACACATTAACTCTTAGGATACAGCAAAAGCTAAGAAACAAAGGTCTGAAAATGATGGCTGCAGCCTTGTTTTCTATACATGTCTAATACAGAGAGAGGCAAGAGAGAAAGAACCAAGTTACTAATGGGACTGTGAACAGAAACAAACCAAGCAGGCATTCCCTGGGAAGCCCCAAAGGAACCATTTGTCAACAGACGCTGAACAGGCTCCATAGTAGGTAAGTAGTGGACATCCACAGTATGGCCTAGAGAGCCAGGCTGTTCTAGACTGGCACCCCAACCCCACTCATCTCCCTGTCCTTTCATATGGCCCTCTGCACTTGCAACCTCTCTCCACCAAAAGAAAATAAGATTAAAAAAAAGCTTGTTGTGGAAGCTGTAGTGTGTCATAGTGTGTCACACAGTGTACCTTTTGTTCACACATTTTTACTTGCAAATGTTCACTGCAATGAGTCACTGGTCTGTTTTGAGGTCTCTGGTACTGCTATACTATCAATACTGGATTCCCACAAGGACAACTCTGGGATATCCTGCTGTTACCCTGGGTCATGGAGATCCTCAAGCTTTGGATCAACAGGAATGAGGTAGATTCTGCAGTGGAACACAACTAAAAAGCCCTGGATCTGAGCCTGGGCGGTAGCTGAGTTGGTCAGCCCACAGCTCTCCTGCACCCACACCACCAGGGTAAACTGAACTCTCCAATACTGCCCTGCTCACCCAAAGCTGCAGCTGACAAGGGACAGGGTCAGCTCTCCTACTCTCATGCCCTAGGGGGACAGCTCACCCACACCTTTGCCACCAGGGCCAGCTCCACTGTGCTGCCAAGGCAAGGTTCAGGGTCCATGTTCCTAAGTGCTGCAACCAGTGAGGGGCAGGGCATGCAAAGCAGCAGTCCAGACCAGGGACATCTGCATGGCCTTTGGTGGTAACACTGGTCTAGGACATCAACACAGACCCCAGCTGCCACAGGACTACAAACCCAGACATGGACCCTGGCAGCAGCATGGTCCTCATGGCCTCATGAGGCAGCACAGGCCACTCAGATCAGCATCCCCCACTCCCACCCGAGTGTGAGGTGGGGGGAAATCTCTTCCCCCCTTCCCGTCTCTTAACAAAACAAAGACATCTACATGGTATCCAGAGGCAGCTTAGACTGTGAATATCCACTTGGCCTTTGGTAGTAACTCAAGCCACAGATATTGACACAGGCCCCCAGCTACAGCAAGACCACAAACCTAGACATGGCCCTTGACGGCAGCCCAGGCCAGGACCTCACCATGGCCTGCCTCCTCATATGTGCCTGAGTCTTCGGTTCCACCTTTCTCCACAGTGTATGAACCCCTAGGCTTCACTTACTCTTGAATCTCTCCATCACATCTTCACCGATCACATCAGGGTGCCTGAGTGCCTACAGGCCTCCACCAGGCTGGCAAGACAGGAACAGGAGCTTGGATTTCTTTCTTCAGGTCACCCAACCCACCCAGCCAGCCCATCAGCTCAACTCTTAAAACTGACCCTTGGAGCTCTCTTTCAGAGCAGAGCCCACACTTAGTATATAGTAATGGAAATGAAAATAACGCTGAGCAGAAGGTCAAGCAAAGAACAGTCCAGACATTAATGACAGGAATAAGCCATACATGGTGACACATGCCTATAATACCAGCACTAAGCCTGAGGAAGAAAAATTTTGAGTTCAAGGCTAGCCTGGGCTACAAAGTCAGATTGCTGTATTTAAAAAATAAATAAATAAAGCTGGGAGCTGGGTTGCCAGCATGTGAGAAGCAGAGGAAGACAGATTTCTGTGAGTTTGAGTCCAGCCTAGTCTACATGGGGACTTAAGGTCAACCAGGGCTACAAAGTGAAACTGTCTCTATAAAAAAAAAAAAAAAAAAAAATTTGTACCTAAAAATCTTAGAAGCCAGGGGCTGGAGAAATGGTTCAGCGGTTAAGAGCACTGGCTGTTCTTCCAGAGGTCCTGAGTTCAATTCCCAGCAACCACATGGTGGCTCACAACCATCTGTAATTGGATCTGGTGCTCTCTTCTGATGTGTCTGAAGACAGCCACAGTGTACTCATATACATAAAAATAACAAAATAAAAAAAATATCAACCAACAGAAGTGAACTACACTGTTAAAAAAAAAGGCAACTTAAAAAATGTTTAATAATACATAAACAGAACTCCATGAAATTAAAACTATTAAAGGCACCTCCTAGAAATTTAGAGACACTTCATATTTTAAAAATGGCTAAAATACTGATAATTCTATAAAAAATTACAATTTAAAAAGAGGCCTAACTTCTACATACGCGCACACACACGCCCCAGGTATGCTTATCTATAACAACAGCACTTGAAGGTCATCTTTCCCTGCATAGCTAGTTCACAGCCTGGCCACATGGCGCCTGCCTCAAAAAGACAGAGTAGGAGAAGGATAAGTGTAGGTAGACAGACAGACTTTAGGATATAAGTCATTGTAGGTAGGATGCAATGTATTCATTTTTTATGCTCTACCAAACCCCTTAACATTTAGTGAGCAAACATTTAAAAAATAATTATAGCAGAATGTCATGCTAGGTAAGATTTGGAGTCAAGCAAACCCACCAGCCACCAACTCACCTACACAGTCTGACAGATGACTGAACCTGCCTGTGTCCCAGGCAACAGCACCCATTGTTTAACTCACAGTAACAAAAAAAGTAGGGTATTCCTGCCAGTGTAGGCATCTGGATAACAGTTTCTCTATCAAGTGTTCTTTATTGCTCCTGCTTGGAACAGAGCAATATATAAGTATTATCATTCTGACAACCCATTTTCTTAAAAAACTTCAGATTATAATACAAAGAACATGGATTTGTACTATGACAGATTTGTATTCAAAACTCAGTCAGCATTACATTTACATAATTTCTCACTATTTGTTTCTTATATATACAAAAATACAATATTCCCTGCAGGGCTGTTGCTCAGAATTTATACTCACGTGTCTAGTAGCATAATAGCATGCCAGGACAAACAGACAATAAGGGGTAGCAATTATTGATATGATATTAATAAATGTTCAATCAGTACAAAAGAAAAGAGTACTTCAGACTGGAGCGATGGCTCAGCGGTTAAGAGCTCATGTCACTCTTCCAGAGTATAAGAGTTCAATCCCCTGGACCCACCCATGTCAGGTGGGATCCATACTTTGATTTGGGGGGAGGGGGCAGGGTATCATTCAATTAACTTTTAAGGATGAGGATGCTGGACAAAGCCACAGTACAGCAAAATCTTAATTTAAAAGAAACTTTCCCATATTTCTTTGTATTTCTTCTTTCAACATAAACCACAAGGACTTTTTTTTTAATCAGTTTCTACCTCCAAGGTTATCTAAAATATTCAAAGTAACTATATTAGCAACCCATGATAATGCAAACATTTAATCCTAGTACTTAGGAAACAGAGGCAGATGGATATCTGTGAGTTCCAGGCCAGCCAGGGCTACATAGTAAAACCCTGTCTCAAAAACAAAACAACAAAAATCGCTATTAGCACCATATCACTGCAGAATCTAATATTAAATTCTGCTTGGTAAATCCACAAGTTAAGAGTATTTCTACAAATTAGAAAAAATTTTCAGGACTGGAGATGGCTCAGAGGTTAAGAGCACTGACTGCTCTTCCAGAAGTCCTGAGTTCAATTCCCAGCAACCACATGGTGGCTCACAACCATCTGTAATGGGATCTGATACACTCTTCTGGTGTGTCTGAAGACAGCTACAGCAGTGTACTCATATACATAAAATAAATAAATAATTCTTTAAAAAGAAATTTCACAGCTGAATGTGACGCTACATAATTGTAATCCTAAGATTCAGAAGGCTGAAGCAGGAGAATCAATAGTTTGAGAGCAGTCTGAATATACAGCAAGATCTTGTTTGAAACATAAAAAAAGAGAGGGCCAGCAAAATGGCTCATCAGGTGAAAGGACCTGTCACATCCTTGTAACTTCCGTTGCCTCCTGAAAACCAGCCCCACAGGTGCCCTGCCCTCTCCCTGTGCGCATGCCCCTGGTCTTCCCATGTGTTCTCCTATACATATCTTTTCAAACATCAATTTCAATTCAAAGCATTTCTCAAATAAGCTTCTGGTGCCAAAAGAACTAAATGCATATTATGAAGAAAGAACTATTAGAAAAGCAAAGAACAGAGCTCCCGACACCCTCTCCTAGCTTTCTTAGGCACTTGTACCTGTGATCTGCATGCATTACACTCAGGCACACACATACACGGAAAATTCAAATTTTTAAAGGCAAAAAATTCTAACCTTCTTTACACCTGAAAACTCTAGTCTAGTATGGTGCCTCAACCTGTAATCCCAGGACTCAGGATATAGAGGCAAGAGGATCAGGAGCTCAAGGTCAGCCTCAGCTACACAAAAGGCCTTTAGAAACACACACACACACCCCAAAGCTATGAAGATAGTTGACAACAAATTAAATTATTCTGGTAATTTATCAGAATACAACTACTTGGGAAGAATGAAAGCCTGTGTTGACAGCAAAAGGACAGCTATTTTCATGGCACACATACTAAAGCTGTAGGACAGTAGCTTACAAATGGCTACTTAAAGAGCTTATTCAGGCCCAGCAGTGGTGCGCACCCCTTTAATCCCAGCACTTGGGAGGCAGAGGCAGGTGGATTTCTGAGTTTGAGGCCAGCCTGGTCTACAGAGTGAGTTTCAGGACAGCCAGAGCTGTCTCGAAAAAACAAAAAAACAAAAAAAGAGCTTTATTCAGACTTTTAGAGCTTTGGTAACTTTGTATGTATAAATGCTAATGAAATCAAAAGACACAGTAAGGCAATAAATCCCACTTTATGATTATATCAAACATACCTCCTGGGGTATAAAAATGTCTCTCTTGCTCACAAATCTAGTCTTAGCACATAAGTACAATAAATGCTCAAAAGCATTTGCCCAGGTTGTTTGTTATTTTATGTAACAGAAAATTAGGTAGGGAAATAAATAATATATATATATATATATATATCACTCAAAATTGGGGCAAGACCTGTGAGCATGGGCTGTACTTAGTACTTTGCTTCCAAAGTAGATGTGGTGTGGAGGAGTGGGTAAGGTATTTAATCAGGAAAGCAAAGATCATGGTCAATGATGGTTATCCACTTTATGGTATGTCAGCATGTACCCTTAATATACTATACAGGTACTTTACCTGTATACCTGTACTAAACCCACAAGCCAAGTCTCATCATAAGAAACACATCAGGTAAGTCTAAATTCAAGGACAGTCTATAAAATTTCTGATTAGGTCTTAAGCTCTCATGTCATTAAAGGTAACTCTAAAAACTAGTTGTGAAATAAAAGAGGGCATTAGAGAAAAATCAGGGAAATCTGAATGACTTGTCTAATTAACAGTAATACAGGAATCTTGTTTACTTAATTGTGACAATGTACCAGAGTATGTAAGAAGCTAATCAGAGAAACCGGGTAAGGTTTTGCATGTTTTCTGCAAATGCAAAACTATTCTAAAATAAAGTCTGTTTAAATAAAAACTAATTGAGGATAAATGTTCTCTTGGTCTCGTTTGGTGGCAAGACAGTGACAGCATTCTACTGTTGTGGAACTAAAAGTATCAGTAAATAACACCAAAGGAATGATAAAGTCTATACAGTATTCATTACACACCTCCCTATTACCATAGCTAATGTCTATTACATCCTAGTTCCCCAAGCAGCATCCTTAGTTCCCAATACTAACTACTAGCTCGTAAGAAAATTCATACCACTAGCTGTCACCTCTGCAAGGCCCCAACCTCTGTGGGTCACTCCTACAGGTCATGTTCATCCTGCCATCTCCCATTTATCTACATTCAGCTGACTAAACTCAGCGTCCTGACTTCTAAGGCCAGCCCTAACTTTAACCCATCGTTACTTGTTCCTCCAGTAGTACTCTTTGCAGTTCCTCCCATTTCCTGAGTGCTGGACCACACTGAATCAGATGACTCTTCCTCAAAAGAGGATTATTTCATTCTCCAACTCATTCTAGAGGAAATGAGACCATATTTAAATTCAAAAGTAGTTCTCTTCCCATCTTTACTTCTTTTGAGTTGTTGAAACAAACAGCAACAAAACATACACATGCTAACTGTGGAGGTGTACACCTATAAAACCAGCTCTTGGGAGACAGAGGCAGGTGGATCTGGAATTTAAAGTTGTCCTCATCTACACAAGAGGCTGATCTTGTCAAGATCCCGTCTTGAACAATCAAACTACTACACGCAAGCCACCCATGGTGATGTACACTACAATTCAAGCATTCAAGATGCAGAGGCAGGTGGTTCTCTGGGAACTGCAGACCAGCCTAATCTACATAGCAAGTTCCAGGCCAGCCAGGGCTACATAGTGAGAGGTTGTCTCAAAACAACAACAGAAGATGCAGAAGCAGGAGGGTCACTCCAATTTTGAAGCAGCCTGGACCACATAGTGAGAGCCTTCTCAAAATACACACACACACACTTGCACTTTGAGTTGTATTTTTAAGTTTCACTTTGCTTTAAATCTCATCACAAACTGTTTTCAGTCTTTCAATCTTCCGGCCTTATGTAAATGTCTCTTCATATACTTTTCTTCCTCCACTATGACCTGCTCTCAGTAGTCAGTACACACTCATTTTTCAGGCTATCTTCTTTTCTTTTCTACAGAAAGCTTTATGGCACCTCTTCAACACCTTCATTAACTTCACACAATCATTACAGATCAAAATCCCAGTAAACAGAGTAGGAAGGTATAACAATATTATGGTTTATCAATCAACTAAAACTAAGTAATAACAGAAACGTTACAGAAACAAATTAAAATTGCCAATCAAAAAATGACGCATGATGCATTGGTAATCTATTACGTGTAAAGACATACTAAAACTTCACTCTCCAAAAGTTTATTTTTTTAACTTTAATCATTTTCTCTTTCATTTTTATATACTATAATTTTCACTTAAGAATTCTGCTCAAATTCGACTGCATCCAAGACTAGTATTTATCCTTAAAAAGATAATTTCATTGCTAAAATATGTAAAAAGAAAAAAATAAGCTTTTTTCATAAACCCTAAATAACGCCAGAATGTGATCATTTCAGATTCATTAGAATCGCTCGTTAATGGCTTTGAAATTCAAACGATTTTTTAAAGAGTCGGCTATAAAGACATTGTCCCATCGCTCTTTGATGACACCTAACACTGCTGAAATTTTAAGATGAATCATCAAGTTGCAGAGAACGGCAAAAATGGCAATATACACCTTACCGGAATTGCAAAGGAAAGCCATTAATACGATTCAGGTGAAATAGCTAGACAAGATCGATTCGGCTTTTTCCACTTCCCCGTATCAGAGCGCAGAACCCAAGACTGTAACATTACAAAGCCCCAGCTGCGGGAGAAGCCTCAAGCCCTTTGGCCGCTAAAGCACTCAACAGCACTCAGCCGGCCACGTGGCTGTCACAATCAGAAGACAGGAGAAAGAGCACCAACTAACCTGGAAATAATTAACCGCTCACAGCGGAGTTGCAAGTAGGAAAAAAAAGAAAAGTCTGTCATTTCTATGCACTTATGACTCTTCCTCCCACCACCAACCACCTAAAAGGTGAAAAAGGAAGGCTTTAAAGCAGAAACGAAGTGCAAGAAGATCTCGGGAGTGCGGTTTCCCAAAGAAATAGCTACTCGCTGGAGGTGCGGTGGGAACCCAAGCATTTTGCACGAAGGCAGCCGGGGGCGGAGTTCGGAGTGCAGACCCGGCACCTCGCACGTGGACTATCTCCCCTTCCCTCCCCCGTCCGCCCGGCTTCGGGCCGCTGGCTACTGCATGCCGGCCGGCACCCAAGCTCAAGGCCGCCGACCACCGCGCACCCTTCCCGGCGCGGGCGCGGGCCGGAGGGCAGAAGTAACCTCGGCCCCGAAGGAGATGGCGAACAGGAAGGAAGTGCCCATATTGCAACGCTGAAACAGTCCAAGTCCCAACCCCTCCTCCCCGGCTAGCCAGGCTCGGGGGCGCCTGCCCGAGGAGCCGCGAGAGCGGGCCGGGGTCGCCACCCCACATCCGGGCCCCGCGCCCGAAGCTCACGCGGGTCGCGCGCGGCGCCTCCTGACACTACATCTCCGGGCCCAGCCATCCCGCCCGGGCCGGACCGGGACTCCACGCCGCGCGCGTCCCGCTTCGATGGGAGCCCGAGCGGCGACGTGGCGCGGGCTCCCCGGGCTCTTAGAGCAACTCCTGGGACGCAGGTTTCCGCCGAGCTCGCCGGGCCGTCCTCTGCCTACTGTGGCTCCTGCTGCGCGACGCCCCCTCCGGACGGTCATTACCTCAGGAGAAACTCCTAACTCCTCACGGGGCCATGCTCGCCACGGTTCCACACCCCCGGGAGCCCACGCTCCGCCTGAGCCGCGCGCCGGGAACACCCCCGCACCGGGCGCCAATTCTTCACGGGACAAAAATGTCCCGGCGCGTCACGGGACAGCCGCCTCCGCGCCTCACGCCCAGCGCCGGCCGCACGCGCTGCCTCCGCGCTGAGCGGCCCCGGGACTCACCGTCAGCTCGGCCGCCGCGAAGGGAAGGCGAGGGCCGGGCCGGGCCGGGCCGGGCCAGACACAATATGGCAGGGCACCGCAGCTGCTCCCGTGGCTCCCAGCAGCCGCCTCCGGGACACCCAGCCGCGAGCAGGCAGCGGCAGCTGCGGTGGCGACCGCCGCAGCACCACATCCCCCTCCCGCCCGCTCGCTTCCTCCCCTCCTCCCCGCCCCGCTGCCATGGCAACGCGGCGCCAAGGAGCTTGGCCCCGCCCCTCCTTCCGTCCCGCCTCCCGCGGCCCGCCCATGCCTCCCTCCCGCCTCCTACCAGGGCGGCGGCCGCCCCTCCGGGCTGTCCTGAAGGCGGGTGGGGGAAGGTGGCGTCCGGAAGGGCGGGGCGGGCTCGGAAGGCAAGGCGGGGGACCCCGAGGAACGGAACAGGGCGAGCAGGCGGGAAAATGAAAAGACCTCGCCTGTGCCCGGAAGGACCTATGGGAGGGCGACAGAGGCGCGGCGCGACTGCTGAGTGGACGAGCTGGCGCGGGACGCGCGAGTTTTCCGCCCGCGACGCGTGTGCTGGGGCTGCCGCCCGGTCCGAACTGCCCTGGGCTTTGAAAGTCCGGGAAGCTTTATTGAGAACAGTGCTATCTTCGTGTGACTGAAGTGCCATGGAAACACATGCAGAGCGATTTTTAGGGAGGAAAATGGGCATTGGAATCAAATCCAGATTTTACTAAAGTTAAGATTTACTGTGGGTCTGTCTCCGAAATAAAAACAGTAATAAAAGGAAAAAAAAATGTGCCGGGCTCTCCCTAATTGCTTTGTACAGTAATAAGGACTTAATATGTATTGTACTCGTATTACCTACACTGTATTGCTGGTACAGTGCTGCTAGAGAAAACGGGAGTGCCCGGTTAATTCTGAATTTCAGACAAATGTAGAATAATTTTTAACATTAAGGACATTCCTTTTGGGATATACTTCCTGGTGGTTTCAGGTTTTGGCGAATCTGCCAACTCTATACTTTCAGGAATTCCACTTTACAGATAAGGAAACTGTAGCCTAGAAGTGGCCTATCAAGCTGCCCTTGGAGGTGCAGGTTTATCTATCAGTACTGGGTAGGGTGAGGCTGGAGGAGTGCTATGATTTAAAGGTCACCTTGGGCTTTATATGGAGTTTCTGTCTCAAAGGGAAAGCGGGATATAGTGCCTCATTCCTGTAATCCCGGAACTTGGAAGGTGGAAGGTGGACATAGGAGTCTCAAGTATGCAAGGCCATCTACATAGGGAGTTAACTTGAGAGAGAGGGAGGGGAGGGAGGGAGGGAGAGAAGGGAAGGGAGGGAGGGGAAGGGGGAAGGGAAAGGGAGAGAGAGAGAGAGAGAGGGAGGGAGGGAGAGAGAGAGAATATGAATTCTGTACCTGGAAAGAAAACTATAGTTTGAGTTTACTGTTGTCATTATGTACCTGGAAATTAAATCTATCAATTTCTACACCCAGTTCTTTAAAAACCACACTACTGATACCTGTTTCACACAGATATTAAATGAATTAAGAGAAAAGGTATCTGAAATCAAGACATTGCCTGCCTGCTTGCTCAACAGAACTTTATTTGGTTCCTGATGAATGGATGTTGACTAGATATTCAATGTCTTTGCATATAAAGTGAGCTGAATATGAAGCAGGCTACCTGCTCATGTAAAGCAGATGAACCGTGAGGATGACAGAGATGCAGAAGAATTGTAGGTAACCTGATGTACAAGAACAAAGCGGAAGTATCTGATCCTCTCATTCCACAAACAAAAACATTGTTCATGTGATCCATGTAAGCTCATCTACCAGTTCCACTTATTTATTTTTTCCTTACAATGTCATGGAGAGCCCAGCTTTCTTCAGAGTAAGAAGTCTCAAGGCAGATGTAAGATGTGCTTCAGCTGGAGGAGCAACCACCACTGCAAATCTCCTTATGTGGACAAACCGAAGAAGATACAGAAGAGAGAAAGCACTGAGAAGGAAGGGAAGGGCAAGAAAAGGTGGCTTTTAAGAAACCAACTTCAGCCAGTAGTGGCGCATGCCTTTAATTCCAGCACATGGGAGGCAGAGGCAGGCAGATCTCTGTGAGTTCAAAGCCAGCCTGGTCTACAGAGAGAGTTCCAGGACAATCAGGGCTACACAGAGAGACCCTGTCTCAAAACAAACAAACAAAAACCAACAACAACAAGAAGAAGCCACAACTTCAGTGCCTCAGCCAAAGTTATCTGCTAGCCTTTCACCTCCTAACAGAGATAGACTAATATTACTAATACAGTATTAGATATATAGAATGAACTTTATATTTTATGTAGTTCTCTTTCCCATTCATCACTGCATCTATTTTAAACTCAAGTAGCTAAATGTCCTTCCTGAACTCTGGAAGAATCATAGAATTTGAAAGCTGGAGATAGTTCAGAGATAAATCACCCCAAAAGCCTGACAACCATAAAGTAGATAAACTCAGAAAAAGTATAAACCTTGTCCAAGGACAAGTAATGAATCTTCTGCATCTTCATCCATTAAATCTTCTCTGCTGGTCTTCTGCAGTGATTGATCACACCCAGAAAGACTGGGCATGTTTATACCACCTCAACTTGTAAAGTTCAGGAGTCCTAGCAAATCTCTTACACTTAGTTCAAAGTCTGGGGATTCTTGTATACCAAGAGGCTAATTTAGAGGACTTTGACACCACTGTTTTCATTCTACCTAAGAGCAACCACTTCTATCAAATAAAAATCTCTAAACCCCAATATTAACAGTAATTTGGAGCAAACCACATGTTGAGAAATGGGAACTAAAAAAAATGAAACAAAAATATTAGCTTAAAAAACTCTAGGAATTACTCCCCAGAAATTACATTATCTGAGGACTAATGGAGGCACACAGTCTCCTGCTGCCAGTGGATCAAGATGTAGAACTCTCAGCTCCTCCAGCACCATGTCTGCCTGGACGCTGCCATGCTTCCTGCCATGATGATAATGGACTGAACCTCTGAACCTGTAAGCCAGCCCCAGTTAGGTGTTGTCCCTTATAAGAGTTGCCTTGGTCATGGTGTCTGTTCACAGCAATGGGAACGCTAACTAAGATACCCTATCTCAAGGGAATAAGGCAACATGTAGAAGAGACATTTGATTCTCTTCTGGTTTCTTCATTATGTGAACACACACACACACACACACACACCACATAACCACACATACCAACACTCACACACCTCATATACCTCCCACATTATACACACACTACATTCTCAGACACATCATACTTACACACATTACATATATACACCACATACACCAACACACCCTACATACACAAGCATACCGCATACTCTATCATACATACACATACAACAGACACATCACACATACCACACACACACACATGCACTGCACACATATACACAAACACATACTATATACACATGCACCACCCCTCCCCCTGCAGCCCCCCATACACACACACACACACACACACACACACACACACACACACACACACACTAGCATGCAATAGTATCGAAAACAAAGCTCTACTGGGGCAGCCCTGTGAACCCTCTATAAACCCAGGAAGCTGGAACAAGAGGATCGAGGGTTTGAGACCAGCTTGGTCTATAGCACAGCAAGTCTTTTTCTTTTCTTTTTTTTTTTTTTTTTTTTTTTTTGGTTTTTTCAAACAGCAAGTCTTATATTAAAAAAAAAAATCCAGATGATAAAGAAAAGGGAGGGGCAGAAAGCAAATGTGTATAACTGTGTTAGCGTGAAATGAAGCACATTCAGAGACAGACAAGTACCGGGGCGGACTCCAGCTTGAGGGGCCCGTGCCAACATTTGGATGTGCATTACCTTTTTCACTGTTTTTATTTTTTACTTTCATGCATATGATGTTTTGCCTTTGCATACATCTGTGTGAGGGCTTGGGGTCCTTAGAGAACAGACATGAGCATTGGAACCCTGAAACTGCAGTGACAGACAGCCGTGGGCCACCTTGCAGGTGCTGGGAATCAGACACAGGTTCTCTGGGAGAGCAGTAAATGCTGTGAAGCACTAACCCGTCCCCCAGCCCTGCCTTGATTTCTTCTAACCACCCTTTTTTCTCCTCACTTTCATGCTTAAGCATATACAAAGATATACACAATAGAAAAATATCTTTTAATGACATCTCCAACTACGCTTCTTAAAGAAACAAAAAAGAGAGAAAGAAAGAATCCCTGGAAACACACAGGGCATGGAGGGTGGGGGTTGGGATATGACATAGAAGAGAGAAAGGAACCTAGCAAACCCAACCCTGCAGATTCACGGCTGTTTACAGCTGAGGACTACCAGTCATTGGAAAGTTGGACAGAAAAGCTTGCTCGACTTAATCTAGTGGCAAGAAACAGAAATGCAAGCCAACTGGCTACATAAGAGATATCTGATACAAAAATAGGCAGGGATTATGTGAGAGCCAGCCCTGGGAAGCTCAGCTAGAGTTGCAAGAACTTGTCTCTCTTTTCTCTCCCTTATCAGGTCAGTCTTGACATTTCTTTGTGAGCTTGCTTCACTCTTGTGATGGGTCTCTTTGCTCACTTATCCAATTCCACGTGGCCTAATAAAGCTGCTCCAAATAGCAGCATCCACATTCCGTGTCTACCCAGTTTGCCTAGCTAGACTGCTGAGCGACCAGCAGTCATTATCTGACTGGGTCTCAAAGACCAGCAGTTGTAATTAGACGGCTGTAGTGTCTAAGTACTTACATATGGGGCTCAGCAAACTACTGTCCTAATAGCTAAATCCAGCCTGTTTCCTGTAAATTAAGTTTAAAATGTTGTTACAGTCTTTTATTTGCTTTGGGGTGGGGGAGGGGAAGCATGTGTCACAGCACAAGTATAGAAGTGAGGGAACAACTTGTAAGCCCAAGAAGAGTCAGCTCTCTCCTTCTATGACCTGAGTCCCAGGGACCAAACTTAGGTCAGCAGGCTCCTCAGCAAGCACCTTTATGCACAGAGGCATCTCCCTAGCTTGTAAATGAAAGGTCAATGGGTCATCACTGTGCATATGTATCTGCCTGTTGTCCAAGGGTGCTTCCACATCACAACGGCACAGCTGGGTAATCACAACAGAGAAAGTACAGACCGGAAGGGAAACCTAGACCTTTATAGTACAAGTTAGCTGAACCCTGCATTACGGCAGTCAGATGTAGGCATACGAGCACATTGAAAGACTCAGGGGGAAGTCAGCTTGGGCTATCTCAGCTCTGAGGGTGGACAGCCCCTCACTCACTCTTCAGAAAAAGGATAGTGTCAGGGAAAGGCTGCTGAGAAAGTATTCTGAGAGAGGAGCTGTCTGAAAGTTCTAACATGGGAAAGCAAATGATCAATCTCAAGGATGAGCTGAACGCTTTACGCAAAGGGTGCAAAGGTGTGACTCGGAGAAGTCCGTTCAGAGACTGGGTTTAGAGGAGCCTGCCACCCTAGGCACCTCTGAATAATTCACTCATAGCAAATTTTGTGAATCCTTTGTAGTTGGTTCTTGCCGAGATGAACTGGCCAAGGTTCAAGGTTTGTGATACGTGAAGCCTTCTTAAATTCCCAAAAGCTTAAACGTTACTTAGAGAGACAGCTAGACAAAGAGAATGAGACTAACAGATGCTAAGTTGCCTGAGACTTCAAGCTGGGAAAATACAATGAAGTCTAGAATTCATCGTTTTGGTTGACATAAAATCATTGTTCATTAAAATGTCTGTTTAGGGGCCTGGAGAGATAGCCTATTGGTTAAGAGCATTTGCTGCTCTTGCAGAGGGCCCAAATTTCGTTCCTAGAGTTCATACCAGGTAGCTCACAACTGACTGCAACTCCAGCTCCTACGGCATCCAATGCCTCTAGCCTCACGAGCACACATTCATATATGAACATACATACAGACATGCATACGCACAACTTAAAAGACTTCAAGGCTGAGTGTGGTGGCTCACGCTCATGGTCTTAGCACTCAGGAGCTACAGAGGGAAACTTGGGGTTCAGGTCTAGCCCAGGTTACAAAAGTCTGTTGAGTGCATAGAAACAATGAGTTCTAAGAACCTTGGAGAACCTCCAGTTCTTGCTATTCAAAGTTGGCTGAACAGTCAGCTGCTTTGGCACCATGGAGTGTTCCTGAAATGTAAAATCTTAGGTCCTGCTCCAGACCACTGAATAAAAATCTCCATTAAAAAAAAAAAATTCAGCCAAGCAATGGTGGTGCACATGCTTTTAATCCCAGCACTCCGGAGGCAGAAGCAAGCAGATCTCTGTGAGTTTGAGGGCAGTCTGGTCTACAGAGCAGGACAGCCAGCGCTACACTGTCTGGAAAAACAAAACAAAACAATAACAACAAAAATCTCATGAATAATTCGGTAACAGAAGAAAAGAATCAATACTATAAAAATATAGTATTTTGGAGGAGAGGGGTATGTATGACAAAGGCACCTGTGGAGGTGAGAGGGCAACTTGTGGAAGCCGATTCTTTCCTTCTGCCATGTGGGTTCCAGGGAGGATTGAACTCTGGTAGTCAGTCTCAGTGGCTAGTAGTACCTTTACCAGCTGAGGCACCTTGCCTACCCCACACAATACTTTGATGAGACAGACTTTATTTGGGGCATAGTGAGGCAGCATAGTGAGGCAGACTTTATTTGGAGCCACCACAGCAGGTAGTAAGGATCTCTGCAATGACACTTCCCAGTTAGGTCCAGAAGACAGGATCAGCCGGGCCATGGTGGCGCACACCTTTATTCCCAGCACTTGGGAGGCAGAGGCAGGTGGATTTCTGAGTACAAGGCCAGCCTGGTCTACAGAGTGAGTTCCAGGACAGCCAGGGCTACACAGAGAAACCATGTCTCGAAAAACCAAAAAAAAAAAAAAAGAAGAAGAGGAGGAGGAGGAGGAAAAGGAGGAGGAGGAGAAAGAGGAGGAGTCAGGATCAATTCCAAACTGACAGCCTGGGCAATTGGGAATACCTAGCAGTGTGGAGGTCAGAGGATGGAAAATTCCTAAGAGCAAACCTCAAGGGTAAGGGAGTTTTCAGGCTCTACTGACCCAACAGCATTCTTGCTGAAGACAGACAAGGTATCACCAGACAGCCATCAGCCTAGGGGAAAGTGGCAGATTCGAAAGCCAAACAGGACAAACGGTTCTTGCTAAACTGACTTTGTAGAGTTATTTGTTAAAATTGATTTTACAGTAATGAATGAGACTGGAGAAAAGTATATACGCATGTCTACAGCTGGCCAAGCAGAGAGCCGTTGTGAATACCAAAAGATAACAAAACAGAAGCAGCCCTGGGGCGCATGGTGGTTTTGGCTCTGAATGGAAGTCGTTTTGATTCGTGTTCTTTTGAGTTTTTTTTTTTTTTTTTCCCTAAAATTGTTTTTCTTTTTAAATGAAATCTTGCATGGAACCCAACTTTAAATTGATAAAGTAAATTTGCCATGATGGACACAGAAGCAAGTCATAGAGAGAGAAAGCCCAGGAGTGTCCATGAGTATTCTGCTCTGAACAGTTTGGAAGCTGTAACTCAAGGAGCGAAACTAACACAAACGTTCAGATCCTGGGGTTAGGTTAGAGTACTTGCTTAGGGTACTGGAGACCCTGGTTTCAGTCAGCAGCACTGAGAGGAAAAAAGAAAACAGAAAACATTTTGGGTCCAGGAGGTCACCTACCTGGGCCTCTTCTGCTTCATTGAGTCTGTCCACCGCAGTGAACTCCTGCTGGTGTCCGGAAAATCGCGTGTGAATTTCTCCTCCTCCTTCCCCACCTTCTCCTCACTTTGGTTAGTTTATTTATTGTTGCTCTGTGTGTGTGTGTGTGTGTGTGTGTGTGTGTGTGTGTGTGTGTGTGTGTGTGTGTGTCAGAGTGTCCGTGTGTCCATGAGGGGGTCATAGGACAACTGTGTGGAGCTGGCTTATTTCTTCGGCCTTCATGTGAGCCTTGGAGATAGAACTTTAGTTGTTAGGCTTACACCACTTTTACCTACTCGCCTACCACCTCACTGACCCTTAGGCTCCAACCCCTGACACTTTTATCCACTGACCCATCTCACCGATCCTCCCCCTCCCCCTCCAACTTTCATCCACTGAGCCAGTTCAGCTCACTGGTCCTTCCCCCTCCCCTTCCCCCAGGCTCCTCCCCTTTCAACCATGCCCCTCCCCTTCCTCCCATGCCCCTCCCCTTCCTCCCGTGCCCCCCCCCTTCCTCCCGTGCCCCTCCCCTTCCTCCCGTGCCCCTCCACCCTTTTAAAGTTTTTTTGAGAGTCCCTAACCCAAGCTGACTTAGAATTCACTATGTAGCCCCAACTAGCTCCCAACTCCCGGTAATCCCCCAGCTCACCCCCTGGTGCTGGGTTTACAGGCCTGAGCTGCCATACCTCGAATTTTTTTTTTTTTTAATTTATGTTTTTAAAAAGGTAACCTCACATTCAGGACAGGAAATCAGGAGGCTTGGAGTTCAAGGGCATCTTCTAAGTAGCAAGTTAAAGACCAGTCTAGCCTATGTGTCTCAAAAAACCCAAACAGGAACATGCAGGAGGTAAACTTGCCTGACTGAGAACCTGAGCTCAACTCCCAAAATCCACATGGTGGAGGAACCTGACTCTTGCAAATTGTCCTCTGATCTCTACATTTGCTGCTTGGTCCCAGAAAAGAAAAAGGGAAACAAAATGATATAGTTGATTGATAACAAAAGAGGCAAACCTGGGCTGGGGCTGCAGTTGGTAAAATACTTTTTTTTTTTTTTTTTTTTGTCTTGCATATGTACACAGTTCCATCCCCAGCACTGCATAAACCTGGCATGGTGGCAAACGCCCGGATCCCAGCATTTGGGAAGTACAGGCAAGATTAGAAGTTCAAAGTCATCTTTGGCTACATGGTAAGGTGAAGGTCAGACTGGGCTACATGACACCCTGTCTCAAAAAATAAGCAAACAAAAAGAACAAAAACAAACAAACACAAAACTAGACGCACATATTTAGGTCAGGCAGTGAGTATTAAAGGGATTTTCTACTACATTATATAATCTACTAAGTTATATACTCACTTGTAAACTTTTACTCCTCAGTGTGCAGGCAGAAGGTAGTAAGGGCGGGGCCCAGGGCCAGCTAGTCATGTCGCACATGTGACCTCTCCCTTGATGATAAGTAATCACTTGCGGCGCTGAGAACGTGGCCAAGCTTTATGAACACCTTACGGGCTAGGTCTGCGATTCTCCCCTAATGAGCAATCTTAATATAGGTTACCTCCACCTTGTTCCCACCATAAAACCCATGAAAGACCGCTTAGCAAGGGCGGTCTGCGGCTGCTCCTCTCTTGGAGCCCAATCTTCTTTCTTGCCTTTCTTTAATGGTCTCAACCAGTCCTTTTCAGTCTTTGCTTTTCATAGTCTTTTGGGGCATGAGACAAGGAACCTGGAAGCCTCTGGCTCAGGATACTTTAGAGGCTGTGCCCACCTGCCGCTCTAGCTCCCAGAGTTAAGCCCACCAAGAGTCAAGTAAAGCTCTGTGGCACTCAGGGAGTCCACATCAGAGTTCCTGCTGCTTCTGGAGCCAGGATTTTCCAGTAACCAGGGGCAACCGCGTCACTGATCTTTGATTATGAGCAAGCCCTGCACCTTAAGGTTGTGGTCAATACTGTCTCTTCTAGCCACCCCCACACCCCCGCTCCCGTTCCTCTTTTTCTTACTTACAAATACATCTAGAATCTGAGCTCTGCTTTCCACCCCAGCTAAACCACCCTGGTCAAAGCCACCGTGGTCTCTGAACAGAGTGATTTGAAGAACCTTTGCACTGCCCTTTTGGAGTTGCCCTAGGGGGCCTTTCCCTTGGCTGATGTGTGTTTTCTTGTTGTTTCGAGATGGGGACTCACTATGTAACCTGGGCCTGCCTGGCCCTCACTGAGTAGAACAGACTAGCCCCCAAATCAGAGACCTGCCTGTCTCTGCTTCCCAAGTGCTGGGATTAAAGGGGTGTGCCAGCAGTGTTGTAGCAATGTGGCAGCCAATGTGCACTCCTAAAATCTGTCACTTCATGCCACTCCTCACCTCAAACTTCTCAGTGGTTGCCAGTTTGCTCAGATAAAAAAAAAAAACCAGAATATTTATGCTAGTCAACAAAGCCTTACATGGTCTCACTCCTTCCCCAACCCCTACTCCTTTTTCTTAAAAACACCATATATATATACATACATACCATATACATACATACATACACTCAGCTCCCAGGACTTTGCTCTCTGCTTGGAATGTTCTTGCCCAAAAAAACCCTCTTAGCTACAGGCCTTATCTCTGTTAAAGTCTTTGCTCCAACGTTGCTTTCTCAGTGAGCCTTCCTTGGCCTCCTTATCAGAAAGCAAGGGGCACACCCTGCCCCATCCTAGCATCCCCAGCTCTCCCCTACAGCATCACTAGATGGCTTACTCATTACACACTGGGCCAGTCTATCTCCTCCACTAAAAACTAATCCTCTAGGAGTAACAGTCCTTGTTTTCTTCACTGACGTATTCTAAGCACCTGGACTGCTGTTGGTCCATAATACACATTCAACAAATATTGATGCTAACTTAATTAATCTGTTCTAAAGTTAGAATTTTGAATATATTTATTGTCTGGATAAAGACTAAGCCAAACTGACAACCTATGTGGGAAATTGTTGAGCCTATCTCCCCACCTGACCCCTCTGCTGGAGCCAGGGAAAGAAAAGACAAGGTAATCTTCAAGGTGTTGTGAGAAGTGGGTGTGGTTTATAGCCCTTCCTTGGCTCCCTTACAAAATCTCCAGTAAAACAGCCATTGCTTATAAATATTTGAAAGGCACATTTTCTTTCGAAGGGATTTACGTATGTTTTGATTTGTTCTTCAAGGTTGTATCAGGCAAGAAAGAAAGATTTACAAGGCAGATCTTCTGCACGAAAGTTTGAGGTATCAGACTAGCAAAAA
>CM052705.1:17087695-17102802 GCA_028551405.1 Uromys caudimaculatus
ATTTACCTAGAAGATGCTCCAACATGTAATAAAGACACATGCTCCACTATGTTCATAGCAGCCATATTTATAATAGCCAGAAGCTGGAAACAACCCAGATGTCCCCCAACAGAGGAATGGATACAGAAAATGTGGTACATTTACACAATGGAATATTACTCAGCTATTAAAAACAATGACTTCATGAAATTCACAGGCAAATGGATAGAACTTGAAAATATCATCCTGAGAGAGGTAACTCAGTCACAAAAGAATGAACACGGTATGTACTCACTGATAAGTGGATATTAACCCAAAAGTTCAGAATACCCAAGATTCACTTCACAGCAACTATTGGGCTGAGTGTGAGGTCCCAGATGGAGGAGTTGGAGAAGGGACTGAAGGAGCTGAGGGAGTTTGCAGCCCCATGGAGGGAGCAACAGTGTCAACTGGCCTGACCTCCTGATGCTCCAGGAGACAGGATCACCAACCAAAGAATACATATGGAGGGACCCAGGATGCTGACCACATATGTGGTAGAGGAGGGTCTTGTTAGCCATCAGGGGGAGGAGAGGCCCTTGGGCCTGAGGGTGTTAGATGCCCTAGTATAGGGGAATGCCAAGGAGGGAAGATGAGAGTGGGTGGGTGGGTGGGGGAATACCCTCATAGAGGCAGGAGGAGGGAGAAAGGGATAGGGGGGTTCCAAAGGGGAGATCTGGAAGGGGGGAAACATTTGAAATGTAAATAAAGTATCAAAAAAAGGGGGAACCATAAAATGACAGAAACACATATTCTTTCTGGGTTGGAGACTGACCCCCAAGACATCTATCTCTTTTGAATAGATAAAGCAGAAGGAGCAGAAGACCACAGAAGAGTGCTGCTTACCAGGCTTGTTTCCTGAGGCTTGCCCATGCTCACAGGCCGAGGGATAGCACATCTACAGCATGCTGGGCCCCTTACATCAATGGAAATTCATAAAATGTCCCACAAGCTAATCTGATAGAGAATATTCTTCCACTGAGATTTCCTCTTTCTAGATTTGTGTCAATGTTGACAAAAATTAGCCATCACAGTTAATTTTCAGTAAAGATTTTACTTTAATTTAAGCAAATTCTTAATGGAGAAAGCAATTTGGAGAACCATTTAAAAATGCGATTAGATATACAAACCATAAGGTAAACTAATACATTTTTAATGAAGAGATACAGACAAACAAACAAACAAACAAAAACCAAACAGGACGTTGGGTATGGGTGCACAATGCTTGGGAGCCAGAGGAAAGGGGATCAGGAGTTTGAAGCCAGTTTCAGTTACACAGTGAGTTAGGGCCTGGCCTGGGCTGCTTGAGTCCTGGTCTCAACAAACCAAGGGGGAGGGAAGAGAGAGACACAGTGAAACACATTATATTCCCCAACTCAGTTTATAAATGTATGGACTTGTCAGAGAATCAATCAATCAATCAATCAATCAATCAAGGAATGCCAGGAGGCATTCCCTGAGTACCTACCAGTCACTCAAGCCAGGGAAGCAGCTAGGTTAACTGCAAATCTTCTCCTCTCTCCTCTTCTCTAAATCTAGTCCCCCAGCCTCATCCCTAACTCTATAAGAGACTATCCCCATTCCTAAGTGTCAGCTGCCAACACATAGAAACACATTCTACCCAGAACTTCCAGTGGCCACACCTATAAGGATCTCAGAACTCCCCCAGCCACCACACCCTCCTAAGAACCAAAAAGGGAAACAAAAACCAAAGAACAAAATACCCACCCTACAAAGACAAGACCAGATATCAGTACCTAGAATCACAACCTTCCCAAAATCAGATGCCTAGATACCAGTGTGACAACAGACAAGATAATATGTCTCCACAATTACAACAAAGCTGACGCACAAGTCAAAGACTTCAAAGGTCTTTATGAATATGATATCTGTCCTCAGGGAGGAAATGAATAAATCTTTTAAAGAAATCTATGAGCTAGGTGTGGTGGCACACGCCTGTAATCCCAGTACTTGGGAGACAGAGGCAAGTGGATCTCTGCATTCAAGGATAGACTGATCTACAGACTGAGTCCTAGATAGCCAGGGCTCTGTTACACAGGGAAACCTTGTCTCAAAAACAAACAGACAAACACACACACACATACAAACAAACAAAATTTAAAGCAAAATTTAAGAGAGAGAGAGATGAAAACACAAATAAACAGTGGAAGGAAATGAATAAGACAGTTCAAGACCTGAAAGTAAAAATAGAATTAATAAAGAAAACTCAAGCTTAGGGAAATGTGGAACGGAACATTTAGGAACTAACAGGAACCTCAGAGTCAAGGCTCCCTCAACAGAAGACAAGGGATGGGAGAGAGGCTCTCAGACAGCGAAGACTCAGAAGAAATGGATACCTATTCAAAGAAAATGTTAACTTTTAAAAAGCCCTGGCACAAACGATCCAGGGAATCTGGGACACTGTAAAAAGACCAAATCTAAGAAATAATAAGTATAGAGGAAGGAGGAAGAAACCCAAGTCAAAGGCACAGAAAACATCTTCAACAAAATCATAGAAGAAAAATTATCTAACCTAAAGAAGGAAATGCCTAGCAAGGTACAGGAAGCAGACAGAATATCAAATAGGCTGAAACAGACAAGAAAGTCCCCTTGGCACATAATAATCAAAACAATAAACATAAAGAACAGAGTAAGAATATTAAAAACTACAAAGGAAAAGAGAAAGTAACATATAAAAACAGACTTATTAGGATTATAACTGACTTCTCAATGAAGACTCTAAAAGCCAGAAGGGCTAGACAGATGTTCTACAGATTCTAAAAGACCACAGATGCCAGTCAAGACTACTATACTCTATAAAACTTACATTCACAATATATAGAAAAACAAGACATTTCATAATAAAACCAAATTTAAGCAATATCTATCTACAAATCCAGGCCTATATAAGGCACAAGAAGGAAAACTCCACCTAAAGAGGTTAACCATACCCAAGAAAACCAAGGAACAAATAATCTGAGACAAGCAAATCAAAACACACACACACACACACACACACACACACACACACACACACACACCCTACTACCAACAACAATAAAAATAACAGGAATCAACAAACACTGCTTATTGATATTTTTCAACACCAATAATTTCAATTCCCAATAAAAAGGCATCAACTAACAGAATGTATTTGCAATCAGGATCCCTTTTCCTGCTGCATTCAAGAAATGCATGTCAACATCAAGGAAAGACATCAACTCTGGGTAAAAGGACGGAAAGAATGTTCTAAGCAAAGGGACCTAAAAGTCAAGCTGGTATTGCTATTTTAATATCAAACAAAATAGACTTCAAACCAAAGCTAATCAGAAGAGAAAGGGAAAGCACCAACATACTTATCAAAGTAAAATCCAAGAATACAGTCCAATTCTTGATCTTCATGCACCAAACACAAGGGCATAAAAAAAAAAAAATACTACTACAGCTTAAGTCACATATTGACTCTCACACACTGCTGGTAGGAGACTTCAGTATCCAACTCTCACCAAGAGACAGGTTATCCAGACAAAACTTGTACAGAGAAATGCTGCAGGCAACATGTTATAAACCAAATAGACCTAGCAGATATCTACAGAACATTTTACCCAAACACAAAAGAATATATCTTCTTCTCAGACCTTCATGGAACCTTCTTCAAAATTGATCACATTCTCAGACACAAAACAAGTCTCAACAGATACGAGAAAATTGAAATAACATCCTGCACTGCATCTGATTACCATATATTAAAGCTGGATATCAACAACAGAAACAATAGAAAGCTCACATACTCATGGAAACTGAATAACTCACTAGTGAATAAAAAAATGGATCAATTCAGAATTAAGAAAGAAATTAAAGACTGTTTAGAATTTAATAAATGAATACATAACATACCCAAACTTTTGGGACCCAATGAAAGTGATTTTTAAAAGACAAGTTCATAGCACTCAGTGTCTACATAAAAAGCTCTAGAACAGCAGTTCTCAGCCTGTGGGTCATGATCTCTGGGGACTGAAAGATTCTTTCACATGGGTCACATATCAGATACCCCACATATCAGATATTATGTCATGATTCATAACAGTAGCAAAATTTTAGTTATGAAGTAGCAATGAAAGTAATTTTATGGCTGGGAGTCACCACAACATGAGGAGCTGTATCAAAGGGTTTCAGCATTATGAAGGTTGAGAACCACTGCTCTAGAACAAAAAGAAATCACACTCAAAAGAAATAGATGGCAAGAAAGAATCAAACTCAGGGCTGAAATCAATAAAATAGAAACAACAACAACAAAAAAACAATACAAAGAATCAATGAAACAAAGAGTTGGTTCTTTGAGAAAATCAATAAGATTGCCCAATCCTTACCCAAATTAACTAAAAGACAGTGAGAAGATCCAAAATAACAACATTAGAATCGAGAATGGGACATAGCAACAGACACCAAAGAAAGCTAGAGATTCATAAGGACATTACAAACCTGTCCACAAAATTGGAAAATCTAAAAGAAATGGCTAATTTCCTCAATGCATTTCATTTACCAACATTAAATCAAGAGCAGATGAGCAATTTAAATAGATCTATATTCCCTAGTGAAAGAGAAGCAGTCATTAAAATTATCCCAACCCAAAATATAAATAAAGAAATAAGTACCCATGGCGAAATGGTTTAAAGATGAGTTAGTGCCAATACTCCTCAAATTATTCCATAAAATAGAAAGAAAAAGAACATTGCCCAATTTGTTTTACAAGGTTACAGTTACCCTGACACCCAAACCACGTAAAGACTCAACAAAGAAAGAGAATGAGATACTAATTTCCCTTATAAGCATGCATGCAAAATTCTCAATAAAACACTTGCAAGCTGAATGCAAGAGTATGTCAAAAAATCACCCACTATCATCCCCAAAAGGCAGGGGTGGTTTAACAAATGCAACAAATTGAAAGACAAAAAACCATGTGCTCATCTCACTAGATACAGGAAAGACCTTCAACAAAATCCAACACTCCTTTATGATAAAAGTCCTGGATACATTAGGGATTCAAGGACATACCTCACCATTATAAAGGCTGTTTACAGAGAGCACATAGCCACCAACATCAGCCTAAATGGAGAGAACCTCAAACTAATTCCACTAATAACAGGAACAAGGCACAGTTGTCCACTGTCTCCATACCTGTGCAATATGGATCTTGAAGTCTTAGCTAGGGCAATAAGACCACTGAAGGAGATCAAGGGGATACAAATTGGAAAGGCAGAAGTCAAAGTATCTTTATTTACAGATGACATGATAGTATACATAAATGTCCCTAAAAGTCCCACTGGGGAACTCCTCCAGCTGACAAACACTTTCAGCAAAGTCGCTAGATATAAAATCAACTCAATAATCAGTAGCCCTCCTATGGACAAACGACAAATGGGCTGAGAAAGAAATCAGAGAAGCAACACAGTTCACAACAGCCTCAACCGATATAAAATATCTTGGGGGTAATTCTAAGTAAGCAAGTGAAAGACTTGTAGGATAAAACTTTAAGGCATTGAGGAAAGAAGCTGAGTAAGATTAGAGAAGATGGAAAGGCCCCATGCTTATGGATCAGTAGGATCAACATAGTAAAAATGGCCGTCCTACCAAAAGCAATCTACAGATTCAATGCATTACCCACCAAAATTCCAACTCATATTTTGAAATAACAATTTTTAGCTTCATATGGGAACACCAAAAACCTAGGACAGCTAGAACAATCCTGAACAACAGTCATACTCATACGCACAATCATCTGAATTGGGGTTCAGTACCCCCGATTTCAAGTTGTACTGCAGAGCTATCATAACAAAAGCATGCTATTGGCACAAAAACACTGATCCATAGAATTAAAGACCCAAACATAAAGCCACACACCTATAGACATCTGACTTTTGATAAGGAAGCTAGAAATACACACAGCATCTTCAACAAACGGTTCTGGTCACACTGCATGTTGAGGAATGAAAATAGATCCATACTTATCACCCCACACAAAACTCAACTCGAAATGGATCAAAGACCTCAACATAAAACCATATACACTGAAACGGATAGACGAGGGCATGAGGGATAGTCTCAAGTGCACTGGCACGGGAAGCGACTTTCTGAACAGAACACTTTAACACACAGGCACTAAGATCAAAAATAAACAGGACCTCATGAAACTGAGAATCTTCTGCATGGCAAAGGACGCCATCACTCGGATAAAATGGTAGTCTACAGCCTAGATAGCTCGGGGTAGAACCTAATACTACTATAAAAAGAGAGAAAGGAAGGAAGGAAGGAAGGAAGGAAGGAAGGAAGGAAGGAAGGAAGGAAGGAAGGAAGGAAGGAAGGAAGGAAGAAAAAAAGAAAGAAAGAAAGAAAGAAAGAAAGAAAGAAAGAAAGAAAGAAAGAAAGAAAGAAAGAAAGAAAGAAAGCGAACAAGCAATCTCCAATTGTATTACCACTTGGAAATTTTCCAAGGGAATGTCACTGGGGAAACAAACTACTCTTAAGGGCAGGCTGCACGCCCAGCAGCAGGTGGTCAATACCAAGCAAACTAAACTGCGTCTTTGGAGGTCTCTTGTTGTAACATCATGACAGGGCTTTTTGTTTACCTTTACATTTTTATTATTAATTCATTTTATTTATATATTTTCTCTCTTTTTATCCTACAGGTCCTTTGTGTATATATTATGGCTTCTAGCTTAGTGGGAGATTTTTGTTTTATTTTGTTTATTTGTTTATTTCATTTTTGTAGTTTTGTTTGTTTGTTTGTGGTTTTTGAGACAAGGTTTCTCTGTGTAGCCTTGGCTGTTTTGGAACTCGCTCACCAAGCTGATATCCAGTTTAGTGTTTATGGGTTTCCTGAGTGTGCAAAGGAATGGGTCTCTGCGTCTGTATCTGTTTGATGCACCTTTTCTTTTTAAACCTAGGTCTTTTTTTGTTTTGTTTTGTTTTTTGGTATTTTTGTTTGTTTTTGTTTTTCGAGACAGGGTTTCTCTGTGTAGCCCTGGCCGTCCTGGAACTCACACTATAGACCAGGCTGGCCTCGAACTCAGAAATCTGCCTGTCTCTGCCTCCCAAGTGCTGGGATTAAAGGCGTGTTGATGCACCTTTTCTAAATCTCTTTTCCTTCTGTTTGTTTTGTCCTAGTCTGATGGGTTAGTTTCTGTTTCCTCTTACTAGATTTTATTTTATTATTATCCCTTAGAAACCTGTTTGTTTTCTAGTGAAAGACAGAAATGGGGGTGGATCCAGATTGGGGGTTGGGGATTGGGAGGAACTTGAGGAGTAGTGAGAGGGGAAACTAATCAGAATAGATGAGAGAGAGAAAAAAAAATCTGCTTTCAATAAAAGGAAAAAAATACATTTTAAAAACAAGAGAGAGAGAGAGAAAGACAGAGAGAGGGAGGGAGGGGGAGAGGGGGCGGGGGAGGGAGGTGGGGGAGAGAGAGAGAGAGAGCGTGCTAAAGAATTTGGAATATTTTGTTTTGTTTGGCCATCAAACTCAGGACTTCACATGTGCTAGATAAGCTCTACCGCTGATCTACGTCCCCAGACCTTGCTCTTGGTTGTTGTTGCCGTTATTGTTTGTTTTGTTTTGAGACAGGGTCTCACTGTACAGCCCTGGCTGACCCAGAGCTCAGTGATCAGCCTGCCTCTGCCTCGCAAGTGCTGGGATTCAAGGTGTGCACAACCACACAGTACTATTTGATTTTTCTTTTGCGACATGTTTTCCTACGGTCCAGGTTGGGCTCACCATGTAGCTAAACTGAGACACTGACCTTGAACTCCTGGCTATTTCCCAGATGTTAGAGTTAGGGTCACCACTCCTGGCCAATCGAGGTTCCCTCTCATTTTCTCTTTCTGTCTATTGTTTAAAGGTTTGTTTCCTTTACTTTTTGCATATGAATGTTTTGTCTGTAGGTATGTTTGTGCATCCTGTGCATGCCTGTTACCTCAGAAGGCCAGAAGAGGGGGACAGATCCCTGGAACTGAAGTTACAGCTGTTGTGAGTCAGTATGTGGGTACTGGAAATAGAACCAGGTCCTCTGAAGGCAGCTTAACAGTGAAGCCATCTCCCCAGCCTCATTCCCCCCAACCCCCGCCTTCCTCTTCTTGTCTTCTTCCTCTTTTTTTTTTTTAGACAAGATTTTACATTGTAGCCAAGACTGATCTAAAACTCATAACAATCCACCTACTTCAGGCTCCTGAATTCTGCAACTGTAAGCATAGGCCACAATTATTCAGCTTCAAAGACATTAAAGTCCTGGTTTGGAAACACACAGCCCAAGTCTTCTTGGAAGATAAACAACAGTGACTCAAACACAGCCTTGGGAGAGCTGGAGAAGTCCTTAGAAAAGGTGGAACTTGAGAGGACATTGGACTGAGTATTTCTAAATGGAGGGGGAAAGAGAAGACATTCTGAGAGCCGTTCACGCATGATTTCCCACCTTTAAAGGTCTAAACGCTTTCAACATGCACATGCATTCTGTAATTGCATTTCATAAGCTCATTTAAAACACTTTAAAATTTACTGCAGGGTTTTCCACCTGCTTCTTGATCAAAGCTTCATAAGCTATTTGGAAGAATTAGTTTTATTATTTTGTTCATTGGCACCATAACATGGCATGAGTCCTGCCCAGCCATTGACTAATTTATCCAAAAATAGCTTCAACCTGGAGATAGACATGTGCCCATGCACACACACAGGTGTTCATGACTTCATCTTGGCAAGCTCTGAAGAGACAACAGTTCCTCACACAGGTCCAGCTTTGTGGCTGTGGTCAGTCCCTCCCACAGGCCACATGGTGAGAAGAGCCCTGTTTTATTTATTGTTTGTGTTATAAGAGTCAGTTCTCTTCTTTCACCATGTGAACTCCTGGACCAAACACAGGTTGTCAGAATTGGTGGTAAGCTCCTTCACCCATGCAGCCATCTTGCCAGCGCAAGGACTCTGTTTTAGTGTTTGCAGCCTCAAGTATCTTAATGTTATCTTTGCATTTGGGTTTTGTACATAAAGGTTGTTGAAGTAGTGTAGTTACAGTGGAGGCTTGGAACCTTGGCTCACATCCTCTTGCTATATAGCTCTGCTTCCCAGGATAGGGTCCCAGGTGCTGGCTCTCCACACTCTAGCACCCCAGTTGTTGTCTGCTCCCCTTTGCCCAGCCCCAGGACCACTTCTGATCAGGGTGTTACCGAGGTCATGGATGAACAGAATATGTTCTGTGTAAACCTCTAATGGAGACTGCCCGAGGCAGGCTGCAGAAGGGTCTAGGTGGGGCAGGTGTTAATAGGCGGGTTAGGGAATGATGACAGCCATCCATCTCTGCTCTGATGGGGACTGTGCACTAATTTAGTGGGTATCTTACAGAGACTAGTGTCTCACACTCATCTGTGATTCCAGGTACCAGTGCTTCCAAGCACTGAAAAACTGCAATCTTTGGAGTGGGTGTGGGGTTGCTGCACGCCTTTGGTGACTTGGGGTGGCTAGCCATGGCAAGTATTGCTAACTTTGTATTCTTTTATAGGGCTAGATATTCTGGTCCCATGGCTGGTGAGAGTATGAGCCTGGTAAACTTGGAGGTGCTCAAACCCCTGGGCCCAGCACTTAGGGTCTAGTGCTCCTGTAAAGCTCTGTTCAGTGCTGCAGTTAAGCACGGTCATAGGAGGAAGCATGGCACTAAGTATGATTGGTCAAGAGAAAGATAGTTACAGAAGAAAAGAATACTTTTATATGCTAGTAGCTTTAACTACACTTTACATCTTCTCCAGGCTTGCTTTGGTTGGTTCATTGTTTGGTTGTTTGTTGTTTAGTTGTTTGTTTCCTTGTTATTTATTTGTTTGGCCAGTTGTTTGGTGTTTGGTTGTTTGGTTTATTTGTTTGCTGCTTGTTGTTTGTTTGCTTGTTTGTTGTTTGGTTTTTATGTGGTTGGTTACTATTGTTTGTTTGTTGGATGGTTGGTTGGTTGATTGGTTTGGTTGGGTTTTGTGGGTTGGTGATTGGTTTTGTTGGTTGGTGGTTGTTTGGTTTGTTGTATGTTTGGTTGGTTGGTGGTTGGTTTGTTTGATTTGGTTGGTTGGTGTTTGGCTGGTTGATTTTTAGTTGGTTGGTTGGTTGATCGATGATGGTTTGGTTGGTTGTTGCTTGGTTGATTGTTGCTGGGTTAGTTGGTTGGTTTTGTTGGTTGGTGACTGGTTAATTGGTTTCGTTCCTTGGTGGTTGTTTGTTGTTTGGCTAGTTGACTGGTTGGCTGTTGGTTGGTTGGTTCATTGGTTGATTTTTTACTCTGGAGATCTGGATTACTTTTCTCATTCATTACTGTGACAAAAGTCCTGACAAAGCCTAGCTTACAGGAGAAACAGAGCTGAAGTCTCAGGGTTGTACAGCTCAGGTTCCAAGACTTCAGCCACAGTGGCTATTGTATTCTGTGCTTCCAGTCCATGCCCATGGTCCCTTTCCCTCTGCTCTCATGCCACAGGTCACCCTCAACACCATGTACCCTCTGTCTCAGTGCCATTGAGGCTCCTCTCTGAGCTCATGAAACAGTTGGTGCCGACCACCCACAAGCCAGTCCAGTACAAACCAAAGACCTCCTCTTGACTTCTGATGTCTAGTGACAACTATACACTCTGCAGCATACACATCAAAACCTCTCTTTCTGAAAGCTACAGGCCACATTGGGTAGCACAGGCTCTACACAGCAGGAACTACACAGCAGGATGGAATGATGAGTTTTGCTTGAATGGTGACCTTGCTTCACTTATCTACACCTCGATGCTGGATCCTTGATGAACTGTGTATACCTCCATCCATAGCAATGTCCACCTGATTGGGAGAAATAATGATTTGAAGCCAAACCAACCAACCAACCAACAAACCTGACAAAGTCAAATTAATAAAGGGAAGTTAATTTTGGCTCAGTTACAGGGTTCAGTCCATCCCTGTGGTGACAGTGACTGTAGCAGAGGCAGCAGGAAGTCATCTGAGAGGATGGAACTTCAATTTAAAACATGCCCCCATATGATTTTCTTAATTAGTGACTGATTTGGAAGGGACCATCCCATCCCTGGTCTGGTGGTTCTAGGTTCTGTAAGAAAGCAGGCTGAGCAAGCCAGTAAGCAGCACCCCTCCATGGCCTCTGCATCAGCTCCTGCTTATAGGTTCCTGTCCTGATTGGGTTTCTGCCCTGACTTTCTTCAATAATGAACTATGTTATGGAAGTGAAAGCCAAATAAACCCTTTCCTCCCCAAGTTGCTTTTGGTCATGTTTCTTGTTTGTTTGGGGTTTTTTGTTTGTTATTGTATTTTACTTTTTGTCACAGCAACAGTAACCCCAACTGTTGTGTGTAGTTTTAAAAATCGCTACCACCTTTCCCCCGGAGCTTCTGCACTACCAACCCCTCCCAGCTCTGCACTACCAACCCCTCCCAGCTCTGCACTACCAACCCCTCCCAGCTCTGCACTACCAACCCCTCCCAGCTCTGCACTACCAACCCCTCCCAGCTCCCTTTGGTTCCACCCGGCTTAGCTCCCAGATCGACAGCTGCCAGACCTAACCTGTCTCCTGCCTTTGCTCCCTGAGGGGTCATGCTACCAGCTCCCACTGGAGACCTCTGAATCCATGGATAAAAAACACTCACACACAGCTTGTTGCTTCTTAACTTGCCTACTATGTACAATTCCTGGGTGTAGGTATCTCCCACCTTGGAAAATTGTGCCCTCACCAATTTATTATCTCTTCTGCCCTAAACTTAGTGACTTATTCCAACTAATCCCTACCAAACTTCTTTGGCTACCTGCCCATAGTGGAGGCCGCAGGCCCTAGCTCTCTCTGAGGCCTCACATGATTGCTGCATCCTACTTCCTCCAAAGCATGCCAGCAAAAGCCCCTCTTCTTCCTTGCCTCTGCCTTTTCTTCCTGGGACCTGGAAGTCCCACCTGTACTTTCCACCAGCAAATGGCTCCAGGCCTCCTTTATTGACAAATCAAGAACTAATTAGGGAATAGGATTTTAACATCAGGACCTCCCTCTACACCCAACTAAGTCATGGTACTTAACAGACTCTCTCTTCTTAATTCAATCCTAGACTTCAGCCCATGGATGGTCCCTTCTTTCTCAGTTAGACCTCTTTGGAAACCCTGTAGAAACCCAATTGTGTGTCTCCTAGATGATTCCATAGCTGGGCAAGTTAACAATGAAGACTGGCCACCACAGGACCCTATTTCATAGCCCCAAATGTGCTAGACAAACATTCTGCCTCTCAGCTATGTCCTAGCCTTTTAAATTGTTTATTTATTTACTTTTGTGTGTGTAATTATTACATGTGGGTATATGTGATGGTTTATATATGCTCACTCCAGGGAGTGGCACTTTTAGAAGGTGTGGCCCTGTTGGAGTAAGTGTGTCACTGTGGGTGTAGGCTTTAAGACCTTCATCCTAGCTGCCTGGAAGTCAGTATTCTGCTAGCAGCCTTCAGATGAAGATGTAGAGCTCTCAGCTCCACCTGCACCATGCCTGCCTGGATGCTGCCATGTTTCCACCTTGATAATGGACAGACCCTCTGAACCTGTAGGCCAGCCCCGATTAAATGTTGTCCTTCTGAGTTTCCTTGGTCATGGTGTCTGTTCACAGCAATGAAACCCTAACTTAGACAGTGTATGTTCATGCATGTGAAAATACATGTGTGGAGGCCAGAGAACAGCCTCGGGTTGTCGTTCTTCAGACACCACCCACCATTTTTTGAGACACAGTCTCTCACTGACTCGAAATTCATTAAGTAGTTAGGCTGTCTGGCTATTGAGCACCAGACCTCTGCCTGTCTCCACCTCCCTAGCACTGGACTCAGGCATTTACTATCACACTGTATCAGCTTAAATACATTAGTGATCAATACAGTTACCAGCATGCACCTATGTTGAATTAAAGAAATAAATCGGAGCCCTTCCCCCTGGAATAGTTTAGTCAAGAACCTGAGTTATAACTTGTCACTTCTCTTCCTGGGTCTTCCTTCTCTCTGTAGCGTATGGTTTCTGGCCTAGCTGTAATCTGTTCCATGAATCTAAATCTATGTCCCTATGCCTTCGTGAACGGTGTCTTGTGAATCTATTGCTCCTTGTGTCTGTGTCCCAAACAAAAGGCTTTTGTTCTGTATTTACTGAAACACACAGAAAGCATCGTCACATTGGGATGGAATGAGGGGTAATAGCCTACAGGAATCTCTAACAACCCCGACTGACAAACAACTGATAACAAACTAATCAACCAATGCTATCAAGTAGCATCCTTACACTGCTTTCATTTCTTAGGGTAGATTTTTGTTTTATAGGATTGCTTTTACCCTATTTGCTGTTTCCAGTTTTATCATCATAACGTAATACATACATACAAATATGCATTAGTCCTGGGTCAGGAACATGCAAGAGTACACGATTTAAGATGAAAGCTGTCTCAGCTTAGGTTCTAAAAGCTGATTGCATGGGAAATCAAAGGCAAATAAAGTTAGTTGTTACATTGTTCTCCTAAAGGCAGGTTAATCAAACAGTCTGGCCACATAGCAGGGAATCTGCCTTAAGCTTAGGTGATCTCAAAGTGTATTTTTAACTCTGGCCACGAGGTCCAGCAAAAATTCCAGTCTCTTATAATGTAAGGGATATTCTCATAATAGTATAATATGTGTTCTGGGGATCAAACCCAGGTCCTCGGGCTTGAAGGTAAGCACTTTCTCAACTGAGTTGTCTCTCTATCCACCCTTAAATATTATTTGAAACAGAGTCTTACTGACTTGTCCAGACTGGCCTTAAATTTTTGAGAGTCTTGTGTTAACCTCCCCAGTACCCAGAATGACAAATAATGTACACCGTTCTTGGCTCCCCATTGCTTTTTCTTTTATCTTTATACAGGGTCTCACTATGTAGCAGTGGCTGGCCTGGAGCTCTCTTTGTGGACCAGCTTGGACCGGTATAATGCTGGGATTGAAGGTGCATATCCCTAAACCTGGCTCTCGACTGCTTTTATAGCAAGGCGCCCCTATCTTAATTTTTTACTGGCATTCTACATTTTTATCCTGATAGGTAATAAACTGCATCGTCATAAGCAGTGAGAGACCTTTCAACAGTGAAATAAGCCAATTTTTACAACATGTAATATTTATTATTAATCTTCAATTACATTTGATGGGTTTAGAAAGGAGAAACATCTTTCCTATGCCCAGAAGACCTGGTGTGTTGTTAAATTCACTTTATTATATATGGTTTTAAATTAATAAGCAGGGGAGAAAATTTAGTAGTTGTCATTAAAATTCCATTTTACATTGCAACAGCCTTTTTTCCTGAACATTCTTGATATCACAGAGTGATGATATAAAATTCTGCTTATGTATAGATATTATATTATATAAGATTTTTTATTTTCAGCACAGAGGCAGCCAAGTCCTCCAAGACTAAAATAAGCATTAAAATAATTGACTCTTTGAAGTACATATTTCTTGTTGATGTGATTACAGTATCTTGTGTTAAGAAACTGAAATAGCTTGGGAGAAAGTCCCAAGATTATGAGGTCACTCTCAATGTTCTCTTTGTAAAATGAAGACCTTCAACTAGCCAAAAATGTCTACGGTTTCTTCTAATCCCGGAGTTCAGTGATATTTGGATAGCATGCTTTCAACTCCCATGAGTGCCCATGTGCACACACGCACATGCACACACAGTGAGTCTGAGGCCAGCCTGGGATAGACACACGCACACACACACACACACACACACACACACACACTGTTGAAGGGCTATTAGTACTAGATACCTTAGCTTGAGTGAAAAAATCTGTCACCTTCTGTGTTATATAGAACAAGAGCATAACACACACATTGTAGGGAGCAGTTAGAGTATTCGCCATTACAAGATGGTGCTGACTTCCGCTGTCGCTCTGAGGAAACTTGTGGATAGCGCGGGGTGGCTTGCCCGAAGCGCCTGCGCATTAAGGGTGTACATGACTAATCACCGCCCACTCCCGGGGCGCGCCAATCAATGGAGGACACGCTGCCTCAGGGCTATATAAGCAGCGCCATTCTGGGGCCCC
>CM052705.1:17103302-17124678 GCA_028551405.1 Uromys caudimaculatus
TGAGGGTGCTAGAGGCCCCAGTAAAGGGGAATGTCAAGGTGGGAATATGGGAATGGGTGGGCGGGTAGGTGGGAGGAGGAATTCCCTCACAGAGGCGGGGAGGGGGAGGGGATACGGGGTTTCCAAAGAGGAGACCCAGAAAAGGGGAAACATCGGAAATGTAAATAAAGTATCAAAAATAAAAATTAAAAAAAAAAAAGAAAATGGAAAAAAAAAAGAAAAAAAAAGAAAATACAACTTTGATTAAGATTTACTATTGTATGTTTTAAAATGGATATTTGTAAGTGTCTTATTCTGTGCCCTTTTCCCCCATCTTTGTGATATTCAAGATCTAACTCAGGGCCTTGTACATACCAACTTAAAGAGGTCTCCATTATTCTCATACTAAGAAGCTTGAGGCAAGAGATCAGCTACCATAGTGAGGACAATGCCTGACGGGACAAAAGATAGCAAATTACAATTTAAGCTTCAAAGTTAATGACTGATTTGACTAAACATTTCAATTAAATTTAAATATATTTGTTCAGAGTTTTACATATGATTTTTCTATACATAAATGTGTTTATCATTGTTGGTGTCTTTTAAATTGGTCTTCTTTGGATGATGATAAACAGTGGAAGCATCTTTATAAAAACAGATGCCGCCGGGCAGTGGTGGCGCACGCCTTTAATCCCAGCACTTGGGAGGCAGAGGCAGGCGGATTTCTGAGTTCGAGGCCAGCCTGGTCTACAGAGTGAGTTCCAGGACAGCCAGGGCTACAGAGAAACCCTGTCTTGAAAAACCAAATAAATAAATAAATAAATAAATAAATAAAATAAAAATAAAAATAAAAATAAAAGCAGATGCCAGTGAAACCAGAAGACCAATTAGACCACCATCTCTTCTCAACCCAAAGTAAAACAATGGAGTGCGGCTCAGCAGCTACTACTCCTGCCACAAGACGACAAATGTGTGTGTCATGAAGGTGGTGAGTGGGAAGGAAAATGACCCCATTTTGCCTTCTCCAAGGGAGCAAAGTTCAGATCACACCTCTGAATCAGCTGCCAATACAAGGGAAGTAAAGGTGGGAGCAGTGCACAGAGCCACACCGCTAGGCATGTGCCTGCAGTGTTGGAGAGCCTCAGGTCAGAGTGTCTGGGTTCTTCAGCAGACAGCAAAAGCATTGGAGGAGGAACCTGGAGCTTAAAATAGATATAAAAGAAAAAGATACTGGCAAACAGTTGAACTACAGTCAGCAGATAGACTCTTGGATGGTTGGTTTTTGGGTTTTTTTGTTTTTTAATTTAATTTAATTTTTTACTTAACTTTATATCCCTATCACTGCCCCCCTACTAGTCACCCTCTCCCACAATTCTTCCCCCATCCCTTCTTCTCTGAGGGAGTGGTCCCCCCACGAGGTATCCCCCCACCCTGGCACTTCAAGTCTCCTTGAGGCTAGGGACTTCCTTTCCCACTGAGGCCAGACAAGGCAGCCCAGATACTAGATCATATCCCACATACAGGCAACAGCTTTTGGGATAGCCTCCACTCCAGTTGTTCGGAATCCACATGAAGACCAAGCTGCACATCTGCTACATATGTGCAAAGAGCCTAGACCCAGCCTGTGTATGTTGTTTGGTTGGTTGTTCAGTCTCTTGGAGAGCTCCAAGGGTTCAGAGTAATTGATTCTGTTGGTCTTTCTGTGGAGTTCCTATCCCCTGTGGGGCCTGCAATCCTTCCTCCTATTCTTCCATAAGAGTCCCCAAGCTCCATCCACTGTTTGGCTGTGGGTGTCTGTATCTGTCTGAGTCAGCTGCTGGGTGGAGCCTCTCAGAGGATAGCCATGCTAGTCTTTGTCTGCAAGCATAACAGAGTATCATTAATAGTGTCAAGGATTGGTGTCTCAAGTTGGGCTGGTTACTGGTTGGCCATTCCCTCAGTCTCTGCTCCATCCCCTGTGCCTGCATTTCTTGTAGACAGGATACATTTTGGGTTGAAAGTTTGTGGATGGGTTTTTGTCTCTATTGCTCCGCTGGGGTTCCTGCCTGGCTACAGGAGTGGCCTCCTCAGGTTCCATATCCCCAATGCTGTGAGTCACAGCTAAGGTCACCCCCAATGATTCTTGGGCACCTCCCATATCCCAGGTTTCTGTCTTATCCTGGAGATGTCCCCCACCTCTCCACCCTGTCAGCTGCAGATTCCTTCTCGTGGTCGTCTGGCCAGTTCTCCTGTCCCTCCCCATACATTCTTGGATGTTTTATCCCAAGTAAGGGCTACTATATGTGGGTGTAAAAAGTCCTATCGGTTTCTGTTTGGTTTTGCTTTTGAATCAGGGTTTCAGTATCTAAGGCTGGCATCAAACTTGGCCTAAGAATGATCTTGAACTTCTGATCCTCTTGTCTCCACTATCTAAGTGCTGACATTACAGGTGTGGACCACCACCCCTGGTTTATGTAGAGCTGAGGACTAAACCTAGGAACTCAGGTATTCCAGACCAGCATTCTACCACCCCTAAACACTATTGCCTGGAATAGGAACTGATAATAACACCACAAACTCTGAATTACTTTATGTTTAAAATGTGAGCTTTCCTGTGTCTTGTTCTTATTACACCTGGGTAATAACACCACCAAGAAAGCAACAATTTCTTCAATATCAGAAAATATTTGCTCTGGGGGAGAGAGGAGGTTGTCGTTGGGACAAGTGTGGGGAGGAGCTTCCAGGTGGGTGTTACGTTGGCAAAGTTCTACGTCTTGGCTTGGGTGGTGGTCACAAAGGTGTTACCTTTGTACAATGAGTCATTAAGTTCTCCTTGTACCCACTTTTACATCTAATTCATTATTATAATTATGGCATTTTGTTTTGTTTAGTTAGATTTATTTTTATTGTTTTTAGTTTTGTGTATGTGTGAGAGTGTATACGTGCAGGTAAGTGCAGTGTCCAAGGAGGTCAGAGGCATTGCATCCCCCTGGAGCTCGAGTTACAGGCAGCCGTGAGCAGCCTCATGTGGTTGCTGGGAACCAAGCCTTAGTCCTCTGGAAAGAGCCGTAAGAACTCTTAACTGTTGAGCCATCTCTAGAGCATGTAGGACCCCTCTTGGCTCTGCCTCTCAAGTGCTGAAATTACAGGCATGTGCCACCATGCCCAGTGTATGTATATATGGTACCATTCCCCAGTTACTTCTGGATTGTGGACTTTACTTCCCTGGTGGTTTCTCTCGGCAGCAACCACAGCTATGTATTCCTATAGTCTTAATGGCATGCAGAACCCTCCATATCTATCCACTTATCCAAACAGCAAAGATTTATAAAGGAACAATTTATACCTGTGGGCTATAGCTACAAGCCAGTCTGTGCACTCACAAAACTTCTACTTTAGAGGTTGGGGTGAGGAAGAACCTGGGGTACCTTTGTTTATTTTCCAAACTATGAACCTTAAGATCTCAGTTTCTCTGTCTCTCTGTCTCTGTCTCTCTGTCTCTGACTCTCTGTCTGTCTGTTTCTCTGTCTCTCTCTCTGTCTCTCTCTCTCTCTGTCTCTCTCTGTCTCTCTCTCTCTCTCTCTCTGCCTCTCTCCAGGGTTTCTCTTTGTATAGCCCTGACTGTCCTAGACCACTCTTTAGCCCAGGGTTTCTCTTTGTATAGCCCTGACTGTCCTAGACCACTCTTTAGCCCAGGCTGGCCTCAGATTCAGAGACTCACTTGCCTCTGCCTCCCAGTGATGGGATTAAAAGCATGTGTTACCACCACCTAGCTCTAGCATTCTAATAGTAGCCAAAGAAAACAAAAATAAAAAACAAAAAAACTACCTCTTACAAACAGTTTCTAGCCTGTTCTGCCAAGTGAATGCAAAAAAAAAAAAAAAAAAAAAGGAAAGAGCCAGGTTCATATCTGTAAATTCTTTCTAGCTATTTCTTCCCTTCGGGGAAGCACATTTATCAAAATGCCAACCATCCGAAGTGCTGAGGTGGGGGCAGATGAACTCTCCCACTGTCTCCCCACTGCCTTCCTTCAAATGTAGACAATTTTCTTTTCTTTTCCTTGTCATTTTGCTTTGAAGGCAGGATTTGATGTAGCCCAGGCTGACCTTGAGCTTACTCTATAGCCAAGGACAATTTGAACCCCTGATTGGTTCTCCTGCCTCTACTACCCAAGGGCTGACACTACAGACATGTGCACCGCAATGGGAAGAAATAACCCATTTAATATAATATGGACATATATTTGTATATATGCATATATATAGTGTGTGTCTGTGTATGTATTCTCTTTCTCTTCCTACTGTCAGTGGTTCCAGGTTTATTTCCAGGCTGTAAACCTTTGTCTTTGAAACTCTCTTTCCTGGTGTCAGCATGTTCTCAGTTCTCATGTCAGCTCTTTGGGTTAGGCAGTTACTGCCTAGGGCTCTGGCTCCTCAGCTGGGGCTCTGGCTCCTCAGCCGGGGCTCTGGCTCCTCAGCTGCACCTACCCTTTCATGAAGCTGAAGTTTATAAGACCTTGTCAACAGTAATGCAGACTCTCAAACTATGTGTTTCAGCAAAATAATCTTTAGCAGAAATGAGGTACTAAAACAGTGAGTGTGGGCTAGGCATAGTGGCACATGTCCATAATCTCACTCACTGTAGCGCTGAAACAGAGATCCCAGAAGTTTAAGACCCACGGTGGACAACATAGTAAGACCCATAGTAAGACTATAGATACAAGGAAACAAATAAAAAGGCTGGAAAGATAACTCAGTGGGTATTACATGAGTTTGAGGACCCAAGTTCAACTCAGAACTCATGTCAAGAAGCCCAGGGTGGTGACATAGACTTATAATCTCAGTGCTGGCAAGATGGAGACAGGTGGATCCCCAGGGCTTGCCTGCCACACAGCCTAACTTAATCAGCAAGTTCCAGACCAAATGAGAGAATCCTGTTTCAATACAAGGTGGGTGGCACCTAAGGAACAACTCCTGAGGTTGACCTCTGGCTTCCACACACATGAGCATTCCCTTATACATCCACACATATAAACACAAAATAAACATGACAGTAACAACAAAAAGTAGATCTATTCACCCAAGACTAGCTGCTCAGACTTTGTTAGAATCCTAAAACCAAGGCAGGGCATGGTGGAAATGCTGGTACCCACTTTTAGTTCCAGCACTCAGAAGGCAGAGGCAGGTGGATCTCTGTGAGTTAGAGACCAGTCTGGTCTATAGAGTGAGTTCCAGGTCATCTGAGACTATATAATGATACCCTTTCTCAATTAATTAACTAACCAACTAACTAACCAATTAATTAATTAATAAAAACTCTCTTGTCTTACAATTTATTTTTGGTAGATAGTAAGAATCTCTGTCTCAAAAAAGTAATTGTAATTCAAGTTACTACAGGAGTCCTCTCTCTCTCTCTCTCTCTCTCTCTCTCTCTCTCTCTCTCTCTCTGTGTGTATATATATATGTATATATATATGTATATATATATATATATGCAAGCTCCTTGCAAATGGGGAAGAAAATGAAGAAGTCATAGGGTTGCCCCCGAGTGAATGTAAATCAGCCCACCATGCCACCATTGATTGGTACTCGCAGCTAACCTGTCAGAGCAATGCTTGCTGAAGGAGGGGGCTTAACTTATTCTTTATAGTCACCATTTCCAAATCCCTAATACTTAGATATTGGATTATCTCTAAAGATAAGGAAACATTTTATGAGTATAAATAACAGGATTAGAGCAAATCCTACAGCCTTTTGAACCAGGATTAGTGTGGTCAAAATATAGTTCCTTAATCCAGGACTTGTGTAAGTAATTGCCCCTCACTCCATGTGAATTATCTAAGTAATCCGATTACAGACAGACGGGAGATGAAAGTTTCAGAAAACGAACCAGGAGTGTTTTTCTTGTTATAATCTCACAAACACTTTTAGTCCTTCCAAGATATACACGTGCTGATCCATTCTTGATACCCAAAGAATGGCTGTCATGGGGTTACTGCTCTGGGGTGGAGTGGAGCTGAGTGTCTTGGAAGGATTTTTAATAGGTTTCCTGTGGGGTGATTGTTTCATTTGTGCCAACAGAAAGGGCATGTGGGGAACAGATGGCTGTCATTCGGCACAGCCTGGCTCCAGATGACAGTGCCCTTCCCACGTTGAGCTCGGAGGAAGCTCAACCAACGTGGCTGTGGGCAGTTGCCCAGTGACTGCTGAAGCCATCCCACACAGTCTGCATTGAACTTTATGCTTTTGTGTCTTTTGGGCAGAGAGACTGGTTTCTTGAGTGGGAGACTTAAAATGATCCACAATCCTGAAGGTAAAGAGGAAAATATCCCAACAACAGAGGTGAGACTGGAGTGCATTTTCTCTATGAAGTATACTGGAGAAAATATTGAAATTGCTTTGATTTCTTCCTTATTTGTACAAATGGAACAACTGGTATACAGTTCAACCTAAGGGTTGAACCTTAGGCCAGATCAACAGACTTTTGGTGCATGTGTGTGTACATGTGCATTTTCTCTATGAAGTATACTGGAGAAAATATTGAAATTGCTTTGATTTCTTCCTTATTTGTACAAATGGAACAACTGGTATACAGTTCAACCTAAGGGTTGAACCTTAGGCCAGATCAACAGTCTTTTGGTGCATGTGTGTGTACATGTGTTCATGCATGTGTTCATGAACACATGTGTTGTGGTGTATCTGCAGGGGCACTCACACATGCTTGCTCATTTGAAGGTCAGAGTTCAATGTCATTCTCTTCCTCTGTTACTCTTCACCTTATTTTTCAAGGTAGGCTCTGTCACTGAGTTTGGAGCACACTGTTTCAGCTGGACCTGCTAGCTAGCAAGTACCTGGCTTTACGTAGGGATCTGAACTGTGGTCCATGTGCTTGCTCAGCAAACATTTTACCCCCTGAGCCATCTTGCCAGCCCCAGTGTTAGCAAAGCAAATTAGACCACTTGAGCTCACATATTAGATAGTTGAGTATCTCTGACCCTTCAAGATACAGTAGCTTACAATCCTCAGGAGACAATACTATATCTCTGATCCGTAAATTTAAACTATAATTTCTTCATGGAACATAATTGGAATGCTCAGCTCTTTTGTTTCCCCAGCCCACAAACTAGAGAACTTTCCTTATTTGTCTGACAAGAGAATGAAACTATTTTTTCCCTTCACTATGAAGTCAAGGATGCTCTCTGATGCTACTGTGTGTACCTCCTGTGTGCAGGGACTATGAGCATGCACCATCGTGCTCAGACTATACAGTTGTTGGGAACTGAACCCAAGATTGTAGACATGCTAGACAAGTACTCAGACACTGAGCTATGACCCACATCCTTGAAGAAGAGACAAGAAGGACTCAAGGAAGTCTCAAAGTAGGATTCATAATGTCCACTGGTTGCTAAGTGTTTGGGAGACTGTCCCTTTAAAATTGGCCCCTGTTTGATTTAGCTATATTAAATCATTCACATATACATTCAGTCAGCAAGCATTGACGAGTCACTTAGAATGAGCCAGGCTTTGATCTGGGCTTCAGAATGTAATAATGATAAAAATATAAAAACTGTGGCCCTTCCCTCTAGTGTTCTTTAAGATATGCTTCAGCGCTTGAACCAGATACATCAAGCAATTTCCAAGATTACCCCAATCAACTCATGTTACTTAGTCTGTCTCTAAGCACTCCTGGCTTCCAATTATTCTTTGATTTCCTTTCTGTCTGTCTAATCACTTCAGTTTCGTACAATGACAAATTTTAGAACAGATTCTCCACTTTGTGTTGCCGAATCTCTCCTTTTCCCCAGAGAAGGGACAGCCCAGTATCAGAGGCTTGCAAGCCCACGAGCAGCGGTCCTGTGTCCACAGTGGTAGTGGATTGGAGTGCTGGTGTGTACAGCTTCTGTTCGACCCAGTGGAAGTCACAATAAGCCAGTTCATCTCAGGACAATAGAGAAGCAGACAGAGATTGCCAACACTTGAACTTCCTGTTGCTCTTTCTTCACTTAGCAAAACATATTCTACCTTTGAAGATATTGGTTTAGTCATTAAAGGACCAAGAAAGAGGAGCATTCCTCCTACAACCTCTTCCTCTTGCTCCTCTGTAAGAGAACCCGCCTTAACAGCCAGCAGGTCCCTGTAAGAACCTTGCCCCTTTCATTCAGGGGACAAGATTCAAACGTTTGAGCAAAATCTAAATGTCTCCAGTCAGTAAAAATGAGTGTGCTGACAACCCCTTGATACGGCCACACTGACGTCAGAACACTTAACCCCAGCTAAACTGGAGCACTTCACCTAACTGGAGAGCATTATGTCATCTATCATTCTAGCATTTAATCAGGTCTGTGCTGCTCAAGTGGGCTCTGTTACTTGGTAGAGATGGAGGCTCTAACCCAGGCTATCAGACTAGAGAGGGGAACAACAAAATAATGACTCAGGGAAGTTACAAAGTCTCCAGAGGGTTGTATGACAACTAACTGTTGATGTGGGTATGGTCATGTCATGGCCATAGACTCTGACCCATGGGAAAATGGCAAGTTCTGTCACCTGCTCCCATCCCCAAGGTGAGGCTCAGAGGAATTTTAACTGTATATGTAGAAAATACTCAGCATAGCCTTCTCCTGAAAGATATTTAGGACCTGAAGACTACTCCCCTACAGAGTCTGCTCCTGAGAGGTTAGCTAAACCTGTCTCTTTGTTTCACCTGTATATCATAAATCCTGCCTCCTTGTTTATCTGTGTGTAATATTCCTCCTCCTTATTAAGCTGTATACAACTGCCCTGCCTCCCTGGTCAACTGTGTGGTGGTCTAAACAAAAATGGCCCCCATGGGCTCATAGAGCATGGTACTTTTAGGAGGCGTGGCCTTGTTGGAGGAAGTGTACACAGAGGGTGGGCTTGAGGTTTCAAATGCTCAAGCCAAGCCCAGTGTCACTCTCTCTTCCTGCTGTTTGCTGATCGGGCTGTAGAACTCTCAGCTCCTTCTCTACCACCATGTATGTCTGCCTGGATGCGGCCATGATTATCGTGATGATAATGGACTAAACCTCTAAAACTGTAAGCCAGCCCCAATTAAATGTTTTCTCTTGTTAGAATTACCATAGTCATGGTGCCTCTTCAGAGCAATGGGAACCCTAACTAAGACAAACTGTATGTAACAAACATGCTGAGCTGCCAAAGTAACTGCAGCTTCTCTATCAGAGAGGCCAGTACCTCTGGTCCCAGCCTTCCCTGTGTGTCTGTGTGTCTGGTTTTTCTTCTTTCCCTTGACACCCCAGTCAGGTCAAGTCTCTCAAGCTGTGCAATAATTCTGCAAGATTTTTGTTTGTTTGATTTTTTGAGGCAGAGTTTCTCTGTGTAACCCTGGCTGTCCTGGAACTCTCTCTATAGACCAGGCTGTCCTTAAACTCACAAAAATCTGCCTGCCTCTGCTTCCCGAGTGCTGGGATAAGAGGTGTACATCACCATTGCCTGGCAAGGTTTCATTTTAATTATAGCTGTGTGTGTGTGTGTGTGTGTGTGTGTGTGTGTGTGTGTGTGTGTGTGTGTTTGTGTGTGTGTAGATTTGTGTAATCAGTACCTTTGGATGCTAGAAGAAAGCACTGGACTCCTTGGAGATGGAGTTATGGGTAGTCGTAAACTGCTTAAGACATGTCCTGGGAACCAGCCCAGGATCCTCTGCAAAAGCAGTACTTGCTCTCTTTATATTTAGACAGAGTCTCACTGTGTATCCTTGGTTGGCCTAGAGCTTACTACATAGACCAGACTGATTTCCAATTTACAGAGGTCTGCTTGTCTCTGCCTCCTGAGTCTTGCTATTGAAGGGTGGGATACCATGCCTGGTCCAGAGTCTGTGATCTTAACAGCTGAACCATCTTTCTTGCCCTTAGCATCTAACTTTAACTTTATCTGGTACCCAGTGATGTAGGCAGCCCCTGTTCTGCTCCAGGAGGTTGTTCCTGCCGGAGTTCCTCTCCTCTGATTCTCCCACTTCTTTATCTGGTTCCCAGTAGCCCCTTCTTCCAGAATGCTGTTCTTTAAAGATGTGTAAGAAGCTGGCTATGAATGCTTTACTTCATTTATGGTGTTTTATTTCATTCTGTAGATTTTTTTTTTTTTACTTTTTAAAATGTTTTCCAGTCATAAAATTTAGAAAATTTCAGCAAGGTTGTGGTGGCATACATCTTTAATCCCAGTACTTGGGAGGCAGAGGCAGTGGATCTCCATGAGTTTGAGGCTAGTCTGATCTATAGAGCAAGTTCCAGGACAGCCAAGACTACATAGAGAAACCCTGTCTTGAAACTCCACCCCCCCCAATTTCATTTAAGTTCAACTAATTTTCAGATAGATAGATAGATAGATAGATAGATAGATAGATAGATAGATAGATAGACAGATTTAAAAAAAAAAAAGATATGGTCTCATGTATCTCAGGCTGGTTTCCAATTACTATGTAGCCAAGGATGACTTTGAACTTCTGATCCTCCTGTCTCTCCAGGGACAGGTGTGTACTACCATGCCTGAGTTATTCAGTGCTGGAGATTAAACCCAGGACTTCACACATGTCAAAGAAGCACTCTACCAATGAGCTACATACCAGCCCTGGAACTATTGAACCTTGGGCCTCACACACGCTTGTCAAGTACTTTAGCACTGAAGTGCTGCCCTGGCTCTGTCAGGCTTATAGTAGAAGAGAGAGTACATCTAAAGTAAACTAACTGTCTAACGTGTTTCTGCCTGGTACTGTCTCTTATAGCTCAAATACCACCCGTCACTGTTGGAGGCTTGGTTCTCATCTGCTGACACTATTCTTGAGCTTCTGGGGGTGGGATCTAGCCAGAGGAAGTCTGTTGTTAGGGACACATCCTCAGAGAGTGCACCTTGTTCCAGCTTCCTGCCCGGGGCCCCTTCCTGTCTACGCTGAGATGAGAAGCCTTTGCTGGCACATGCTCTCTCAATCACACGCATGCTCTCTCAATCAATCACGATGTTCTGCCTGACCATGGAGCCAGAATCAACAGAGCCAAAGACGGTGGCTCTGGAACCTCTGAACCATGAGCTAAATAATCCCCATTTATATTGTTTATGCCTACATTTTGCCAGTAATGAGACATCTGAATAATATAGGTCCTTAATGTGTTTATAAAGAACAGATGGACTCCAAGTTGGAGACGGTTGTCTGATGACACTAACCTGTTTGGAAATGTGAAAAATCTCCCTGAAGAAGTCTACGAAATTCCAGATAGACTTCCACCTGATAAGAGAGGGTGTGTAACAGGCCAGAGTCTCCAGAATTCTTGAAAGGAAGATTAAAATTCTCAGATAATCTAAACTTGCTGAAATAAATCTAGAATCCAACTGGGCGGTGGTGGTTCACACCTTTAATCCTAGCCCTAGGGAGTCAGAGTCAAGTAGATTTCTGAGAGTTCAAGGCCACCCCCGTCTACAGAGGGAGTTCTAGGACTGCCAAAGCTACACATAGAAATCCTGTCTCAAAAAAACAAAAATTAAAAAAAGAATTCTAGAATCCACTCCTCTCTGACCAGAACTATTTTACATGAGAGCAACAGCCAAGGAAGAGATGAGAAACATGGACCTGGTGTTCTGTCCAGTATTTTCCCTGTTTTCTCAAGACTCTCGACTGTCCAATGCATCTTTACTTCCTGTTTCTGCCTGGCTACCTGGGGTTGTCTTTCATTCCTTGAGAACTCCACTGCTCTTACTAATTTCTTTCCATGACAGTTATTGTAGCCTATAATTAGATATTTGTTTGGTAATTTGATTGTCTGATTTCATTATACTGAAGTTTAAAGAAAAGGCACTTCGATTTTGACTGGTTTGTTTGGCAGATTCATTAGTTTTGTTTTTGAAATACCGTATTTACCCCAGCCTGGCCCTAAACTTTCAACCCTCTTACTTTTGCCTCTCTGGTTGGGATGACAAATGGGTACCACCACACTGGCAAGCAATTTCTTTTGTTCAGAAGTACATCTTCATTTCCTAGTGAAATGTAGCTGTGGTGGTTTGAGTAAGACCCTGTAGCTTCCACAGGCTCAAATGTGTGAATGCTTGATCCTCAGTTAGCAGACCTATTTGGGAAGGATTAGGAGGTGTGGCCTTGTTGGAGGACATGTGTCCTTGGGAATGGTCCATGCCAGTCTCTGTCTCTGTCTCTGTCTGTCTCTCTTTCTCTGCCTGCAGATCAGGAAGTAAAGCTCTCAGCTACTGCTCTAGCACTGTGTCTGTCTGCTTCTGACCATGATAAGCATGATGTAACCCTCTGAAACCTTTAGCAAGCCCCTATTTAAATGCTTTCTTCTATAAGAGTTGCCTTGGTCATGGTGTCTCTTCACATAAGTAGACTAGTAACTAAGACAGTAGTCAATAGGCTAGAATGTCTATTTGAAACACTTCATTTTTACTTGGTTGTTTGTTGGCTTAAGATTAAGTTCCACATTGCTCTGTTGGCCTCAAACTTGGTGTATGGCCAAAGATGACCATGTGTCTCCCGAGCCTCCAGTCTGCCTCTGGAGTGTGGAGATTGTAGTTATGAGTCTCCACACTCAGCTTCTCAATATTCATTGTTTTTAGTGAATTTGTGTTTACATTTTCAAAGTCCAGCTTTCTGTCGCCACCCCAAATTACTTTCTTACAGAAAGTTCAGCCTGCTTTCTCTTACAGTGTCCCGATCGCTATGTTCACAGAGCTGGCCTAGGACTGCTTGCTTTGGGAGAAGTGGCTCTCTTGAAAGGCTGTAAGTCCCTGGAGGTGAGGGACCAAATCTCACTCATCTTTTTCATCTTTTTAATTCCTTGAACCCACGGCATGCAGCAAATGTTCATTGTTGTTTGGGAAGAACCAAGTAAAGATGCTAGCTGCTGAGCCTGAGGCTGAAGTTACCTCCTGGGTGCAGGTGTGGGAGATGGAAAGGGCTGGCAAGATCTCAGCTGACCTCTGACAGTACAGGAAGGAGTCTACCTCGAGGTGGAGACACGCCATTGTGTCCTCAACCCAGTTGAGTGAGCCAATCACCTAGCCCTCAGGAAGGCTGATCTACCTCAAGTTGTGCTAGAGAGATAGGAGGAATAATTATACTTTTTACGAGATAATGTACTTTTCCTTCCCAGTTCCTACCCCCTAGTGCAGTTGCTTACAGATACCATGGAGCCATGGAGCTTTGAAAATCCTCCCACTTTCCTGAGTAACTCAGGAAAGCACAACTTTCCTTCTCTACCTCTGTCCCTGCTCACAGTTCCTCTTTCTCCTGAGTTCCCACCACATGGCTGCTTGCCCACCATGTGGTTGACTTCTGGGCTGGCTTAATGCAAATGGCATAGCCTTTTCTCCTTTGATTCATTTTCTTCCTCCAGGCATTGGCTGAGATGGTTGTCTACCGTGGGGTTTTCTTTTAGCTAATAAAATTGTTCTCCTGGCTAGTCTTATGGCAACCTGACGCAGCTGGAGTTATCTGAAAAGAGGGAGTCTCGACTGAGAAAATGTCTCATGAGATCCTGCTGGAGGGCATTTTCTTAGTTAGTGATTGATGGAGGAAGGCCCAGCCCATTGTGGGTGGTGCCATCTCTGGACTGGTGGTCCTGGGTTCTATAAGAAAACCATGAGAAGAAAGCCAGTGAGCAGCACTCCTCCACAGCCTCTGAATCAGCTCCTGCCTCCAGGTTCCTGCCCTGTTTTGAGTTCCTGTCCAGACTTCCCTCAGTGATAGACAGCGATATGAAAGGGTGAGCCAAATAAACCCTTTGCTCCCTAACTTGCTTTCTGACTACAGTGTTTCATCACAGCAATAGGAACCCTAAATAGGACACAGTTTGAGTCTGTTTTTAAATTATTTTATTAATTAGGCTAGGAATCACAATAGGGGGGACAATTTCCTCAGTATGTGATGACTATGGGGAGACTCCCCAAAATGTCCAGTAACACCTCCACATGTATGATTTGACCTGCATCTTCCATATATATGCATTGTTGTGAGTGTGTTATGGCAAAAACATAAATGAACACGTGTGTCTTTCACAATGTCAGAATTTATTGAATAATAGGAAATTCACAAGGTTAAGTGGTTTTAATGGCAGCAATTTGTCAGATAATCTGGCAAAGGCAAAGGCAAGTTCTTTTATTCCAATCTTAATAACTAATATTAACTCATATTACACTCCACAGAGTAAACAGGTTTAAATGTCTATATGAATATATAGTATCAAGTATGCATTTATATACATACATTGAGTATGTATGAAATATGCGTTTATGACTTATTAATAGGGTCATTTAATCAACACTAAATATCAATACGGTGTGCTGGATGGAGCTGGAGAAGAGTAAGGATGTCAGTAAGAGGCAATAAACCGAGAGTATTTGCCTTCATGAGCAGAGAGAATCACAAACCCAGGAACTTGGAAGCAGAAACAAATTGCTTAAAAGTCTGAGACTAACTTGTGGATAATAGGGCGTGGGTGCTGCAGAGTTACAGGAAAATATCGTTGTCTTTTGTTCTTTAAGCCTTTGGCATTCCTTGACCTTTTAAACCATGCACGTATATTGCTTTGATAAGTAAAATCAGTTAAAAGGCACAGTCATATTGAAAGGGCACTAAATGATTAGCCTGGCTGTTGGCCCACGTGTCTCATTACAGCTCCGCCCTGTCTGTGCTGGAGGAGAGAGGTGTTCTCTCTCTCTCTCTCTCTCTCTCTCTCTCTCTCTCTCTCTGGTGTGTATGTGTGTGTGTGTGTGTGTGTGTGTGTGTGTGTGTGTGTGTGTGTGTGTTGGGGGGGGTTAGAGGACAGGCTGTGTAGCATTTTATGTGCCCAGCCAAAGACCTTGGGCTTTGTAATGAAAGGATCAGGAGCCTTCTGGGCTGCTCAGCAGTGGAATAATAGGGTCAGACATGCTCTCTGCACATGCCTTTCTGCATCTGTAAACTGACCTGGCTGGTCACTCAACAGAAACATTCTGCCATGTGTCTTTCCCATCCTCAACATTTTATTATGGAAACTTTTAAGTGTTTCATCAGAAATCTATATATTCATTTTGCTAGTGTTTAGTACATATAATATCCCTTTATTTTTATGTGTCTGGGTGTCTGTCTGCATGTATGTCTGTGCACCACATGCATGCAGTGCCCAAGGAGGCCAGAAGAGGGTGGTAGATCCCCCGGAACTGGAGTTGTGAACTGCTATGTGTATTCTAAGATTCAAATCCACGTCCTCTGTGCTCTTAAAAACCAAACCATCTCTCCAGTTCCTTAATTTATGGTTTTGTTTTTTTTTGACCAAACAATTACACAGCTAACATAAATACCTAGATTCTGTAACATCTCACTGTGTATGTGTATGTGTGGGTGTATATATGTATGTACACACACGTACATGTGCTTGCCCATGCAAGCAAGTACACTTGCCCTGCATTCTGAGGCCAGAGGTCAAAGTTGGGTGTACCCCTCTATTGTTCTGAACCTTATTTTTTCAGACAGGGATCCCACTGAACCTAAAGCTTGCTGTTTAGATTAGAACAGCTGGCCAGTGAGTCCATGGATTCTCCCTCCCCGAACTCCCCTCCCCCCACACACATTCCACTGGAATTACAGATGTACACCACCATGCTCAGCTTTTGAATGGATGCTGGGGATCCGAACTCATGTCCTCAAGCTTGCTCAGCTAACACTTTTTCCACTGAAGCCCGTTCTTAGCCCAGTGCATATTTTACTAGTCAGGTATGGTAGCACATACAGGTAACTCGGTGCTTATCGCTCAGGGTGAATATGGAGAACCATAAATTTGAGGATAGCCTGGGTTACACAGTGAGGCTCTGCCTCAAAAACAAAATAAAACATTTCACAGTGATTGCCCTCTCATGTAATAAGTCATCTGTGTATGCCCATTAAACCATGATATTTTTACTCATTTGTAGGTATCAATATATTTCATCTAAAACCTCCTGTGTACATATCATTTGTGAGAATTTAAAACATGTTCTACATTTTAAAACTAACTCTATAAGGTTTTATTTGAAAAAAAAAAGTATGTTTTTGAAATATTACTTAGAGATTTTTAATACATTTATGGGTGTAGCCTGTATTCCTATTATATAGATTATCATTATTACTCCTTTATTCTGCCCCTTTTGGTTTGTTTTTCAACTGTCAAGTCCCAATATGAAGGTAGCTGAGTGCCAACACTGGAGCCACCATGTAATGTGAGGACTGAGAAAGAGCACAGAAGTCAGGAGGTGACTTAGGAAATGTCCTTTGTCCAGTTCCAGGAAAACCAGAGAGGCTGTTGGTGTGATAGGTTGGTTGATTGCCAGCTCCTGCTTTAAAACCTGGTGGTTGCTGGGGTGTGGTGATGACGTTCTTAATCCCAGCATTCAAGAGTCAGAGGCATGTGGTTCTCACATCCCAAGCCAATTTATAGAGATATGTCTCAAAAAGAGCCCTAACCTAGTCAAAGCAAACCCAAACCAAAACCAACAACAAACATTAAACACCAACACCCACATTCTGATTAACCAACCAACCGAAAGAAAGCCCCGTCGGAGGAACAGCCTTTACGACAGACCCTTAAATCCCTGCCACCTCCGAGGACACAACTGTGTTTCTGCCATCTTGGGTTTCTGTGTGTTTGTCTTGTACAAAGCATTGTGCCGCGGGCTCCAGCTGTCTGCAAAGCCAGAGATGACCTTGAACTTCTGACCTTTCTTCTTCTATCTCCTAAGTACTGAGATCACAGGAGTGCGTCACCAAACCCCATTTATGCGGTGGTGCTGGAGACTGAACGGAGGGCTTAAAGCATGCTGGGAAAGCTCTTCAACAACTGAACTTCATCCCGATTTTCCTCCTAAAAATAGGGTCTCCCTCTGTGGCCCTGGCTCTCACTGGTTTTCCTACCTCAGCCTCTGAAGTGCTGGCACTCAGGTATGAGCCATCATTCCTCGCTCAGCAAAGTATTCTTTGCTTTAACTCCACTGAATTTAAATTGTCTGAAGTTTGTCTTTTAAAAGTTTTTCTTTTACTGTGCCTTGGGGCTTTGATTCTATTTGTCCGATTGTGTAAAGCTTAAGTCAATAATTTGGGCAGGGTAATATGGTAGTACCTCTTACCCACCTTCCATACAGTTATGAGGTGAGCGATTGCTCTGTCATGATCCTTGATGGGCATGAAGGAGGGCAGCTGTTAGCATTACACAAAGCTTTCCCAATGTGAAAAGTAAGTGTTCTCAGGACTTCTCATTCCTTCTTAACCAGTACTGAATACTCAGTACAAGAGCAGTAGCTAGTGGGCTGGAGTGATGGCTCAGTGGATAAGAGTGCTGGGTGCTCCTCCAAGGGACCGGGATTCAATTCCCAGCACCCACGTGGCAGCCCATTGCCATCTGTCTCTCCAGTCACAGGAAGTCTAACACAAAATTTAATTTTACCATGTACTATGTTGTGAGCATTTTAAGAGTCTCCCAAGAAGCCATTGTGATTGAAGACCTGTGCTCCTAGTGTGATGATATTGGTTATAGGGGAATTTTCTTTCTTTCTTTTTTTTTTTTTAAAGATTTATTTATTTATTTTATGTATATGAGTACACTTTGATGTCTTCAGACACACCAGAAGAGGGCATCAGATCTTACTATAGATGGTTGTGAGCCACCATGTGGTTGCTGGGAATTGAACTCAGGACCTCTGGAAGAAGAGCCAGTGTTCTCATCCGCTGAGCCATTTCTCCAGCCCTATAGGGGAATTTTCAAGGACTTGTGGGTGGTCTCGGGGAAATGGACACTTGCCTTCCAAAGGGATTGTAGGATCTCAGTTTCTGCTTCCTGCTCAAGATGTGGTCCTACTGTACACCGTTCAGCATTCACAATGTGTACCATGCAGTCTTCAGCAGGGCTCAACAGGCACTGTGGCCTTGAACCCCCACAACTGTGAACTGTGCCTTCTTCCCCTGGCAAGAATATAACTGAAATGAAGCCTCCATGGTGATAGAAAACTGGTGAAGGCATCGTCTAAACCTTTTCTTTTTTAAATTTGGTTTTTTTTTTTTTTGTTTTTTTTTTTTTTGTTTTTTTTTTTAAGTTTTAAAACGAGTTTATTGAAGAATAGTCTTATGAAGGCAACCACTTTTGATTTGTCATTAAAAAAAAGTTACATTTCTTTATGCTGTGTACTAAAGGTCATTTAAGAGAACAGAGTCACATGCTTCCCTCTGTGGGACCCTTGAGTAGTATATATAGCACAGTGTTGTCATTTCTGCACCGTGAGAATAAATAAAAAAAAGTCTCTTCTATGTTTCTCTTCAAAAAGCGATGAAAATAACAGAAGGTGGCATAAAAAAGTCGCATTTCTCTACTCATTCCGTAGTATTGGAGCCAGTATTTTTACCATCACAGGCTACAATTTTCACTTTATCCACTTTAATAAGTTCTGTCACCTCTCTGAATTCAACATCATTCAATACAAAAGTCCAAACATTATCGCAGAATCTGTATGTATTTAGAGAGCCCCTGAAATTGACTCTGTTCCTGACTCTCTGAGCCAATGCTGAATTAATAGCTTTATCAAACTGAAGTAGAACTTGAAGGGCAAGCTGGGGGGTGATCTGTTGAGACTGTATGAGCTCATCAAGACTCTCTTGAAGACTGTTCCCCAAAGTTGTATTTCTGTATAACTGATATGCCATGGCTTAAAAGGAAGCGATTACTTTTTCTTCAGGCTTGCATTGATGTCATAACGACGGTCTTATGTTAATTTTCAGCATAAAATGTGAAGTCCACGAGGGTATGGATCTTTATGTTTTGTTCCTTTGATGTAACCTGAGGGAAGGCGCTTCCGCCACGGCGGTAGCAGAGCCAGGTAGGGAGCCCGCAGCTACCACCTCCTCAGCCGCGGAAACCGCAGCCCTGTGCCAGTGACCCAAATTTGGTTTTTTGAGACAGGGTTTCTCTGTGTCGCTGTGGCTATCCTGGAACTCACTCTGTAGACCAGGCTGTCCTCGAACTCAGAGATTCACCTGCCTCTGCCTCCAAGGTGCTGGGATTAAAGGCGTGCAACACATCTTAACCATTTTTACCTCTGAAGTGTGGTGTCACGCTCATGCGCACTGTTAAGCAGCCATCACCACCATCCCTCTCCAGAATTCCTTTCATTTTGCAAAATTGTATACTTATTAAGCAATAACTCTTCTATGCCTCTCCTCAGCCCCTGGCGACCTTAGTCTTTTCATCTCTATGATTTTAAGTTTATGTGAGCACATACAAGTAAAGAGGTCAATACAGGGCCTTTGGAAAATTCCACTAGGCCCCTCCCCTCCTAGAAGAGAAAGGTCTTAAAGCAAGTAGGCACCTCTTCCTTCCAGAAGGGAGAAGCTAATTACATTCCTCAGCCCACAGGTGGGGGACCTACCATCTGGCCACCTTTGGGTAGGAGAGGTACCTAGAGCACGTTCTGCAGGGCAGACCAACCGTTGGCCATCTATAGACAAGGGAAGTCCTTGCCATCTCATTTCCTAAAGACCAATCAGTTTAAAAGTCACAGTGTTCTGCCAATCACATTGTGCCTAGTAGCTGTTGCTCTGAAAACTGTATAAAGACTCTCACCAAATGGGCCGCCTGGGGTCTTGACCTCTCCTTCGGGTGCCAGATAAGCCCAACACATTGGAACAATAAATTCCTCTTGCTGTTGCATCGATCCCGACTCCTCGGTGGGTTCACTTGGGGGTCTCTGGTAAGCTAAGGCTCACCAGAGTCTTACACAAGCCCCTGTTCTAGTTCAGTTTTCTGTTGCTACAATAAAAAATTGTGACCAAAAGCAGCTTGGGAGAAAAGGTTTATACAGCTTACAGGCCAGGAGGAAAGGAAGTCAGGGCAGGAACCTGGAGGAGGGACTCAAAGCAGAGGCCATGGTGGAATGCTGCTTACTGGCTGGCTCCTGTGGCTTGCTCAACTTTCTTTGCTATATAACCCAGAACCACCAGCCTAGGGATGGCACTACCCACAGTGGACTGGGCCTTCCTATATTACTTATTAAAAAAGATGTGTCTTAAACAGAGAGAAAGACTTGGAATAACACGGCTCTAAATAGGATGTCTCCATTAAATCTCTCCCGTCAGAGCTCAGGGAACCCTGAGGCAGAGGATGTGGAAAAAGTGTAAGGGTCAGAGGGGATGAAAGACACCAGGAAAGCAGGCCCTCTGAATCAGCTGAGCAAGGCTCATATGAACGGTAGTGGTTTGAACAACAACAATGGTCCCCCATAGACTCATGTGTTTGAATATGCTTGGCCCATGAGAAGTGGCTCTATTAGGAGGTGTGGCCTTGTTGGAGGAAGTGTGTCATTGTGTAGGCAGGCTTTGAGGTCTCCAAGTGTTAAAGCTTCACCCAGTTCAAAAGTCAACCTCTCCTGGTTGCCTTCTGATCAATATGTAGAACTTTGGCTCTGCCTGCAAGGTGCCATACTTCCCACCATGATGATAATGGACTATACCTGTGAAATTGTAAGCCAGTACCAATGAAATGTCTTCATTTATAAGAGTTGCCTTGGTCATGGTGTCTTTTCACAGCAATGGAAACCCAAAACAAACATGAACTAGCAGAGACAAGCACAGGGCTCCCACAGATCTGCCTCATGGATCTGCACCAGGTCTTCTGGAGTGTGTTGTAGCTTTCAGCTTAGTATTCTTATGGGACTCTGGAGTGTGAGAATGAGTGTGTCTGTTCTTGTGCCTGCTCTTGAGGCTCTTTTCCTTCTGTTGGCGTGCATCGCTCAATGCGATGGTTTTTGTTTCATCTTACTATATTCTACTTTGTTGTGTTTGATTATTATCTCCTAGAAGCCCGTTCTTTTCTAATGAGAGACAGAAAAGGAGTGAGCCTGGAGGGAAGGTGGGGAGGGACTGGGGGGAGTAGAGGGAGGGGCAACTGCAATGATATATTGTATAAAAAATTATTTTCAATAAACACATTTTTTAAAAAATTAAAATGTCCTTTTTGTTTCTACTTGGTTGATTTCAGCCCTGAGTTTGATTATTTCCTGCCTTCTACTCCTCTTGGGTGTATTAGCATCTATTTGTTCTAGGGCTTTCAGGAGTGTTGTTAAGCTGCTAGTGTATGCTCTCTCCAGCTTCTTTTTGGAGGCACTCAAAGCTATGAGTTTTCCTCTTAACACTGCTTTCATTGTGTCCCATAAGTTTGGGTATGTTGTACTTTCATTTTCATTAAATTCAAGGAAATCTTTAATTTCTTTCTTTATTTCTTCCCTGACCAAGTTGTCACTAAGTAGAGCATTGTTCAGCTTCCATGTGTATGTGGGCTTTCTGTTGTTATTGTTGCCATTGAAGAGCAACCTTAAACCATAAAAAGAATCAACAAAACCAGGAGTTAGTTCTTTGAGAAAATCAACAAGATAGATAAACCCCTAGCTAGACT
>CM052705.1:17125178-17145451 GCA_028551405.1 Uromys caudimaculatus
TCCCTCATCAGAGGACTGGATACAGAAAATGTGGTACATCTACACAATGGAGTACTACTCAGCTATTAAAAACAATGACTTTATGAAATTTGCAGGCAAATGGATGGAACTTGAAAATATCATCCTGAGCGAGGTTAACTCAGTCCCAAAAGAAGGAACTTGGTATGTACTCACTGATAAGCGGATATTAGCCCAAAAGTTCAGAACGTCCAAGTTTCACTTAACAGTAACCGCTGGACTGAGAGTGAGGTCCCAGATGGAGGAGTTGGAGAAAGGTCTGAAGGAGCTGAGGGAATTTGCAGCCCCATGGAGGGAGCAAGAGTGTCAATGGGCCTGACCCCCACCCCCCAGTCATCCTGGAGTTTGGACCACCAACCAACGAATACACATCTATGGACCCATGGTTTGGACCACATATGTGGCAGAGGATGACCTCAATGGCCATCAGGGAGAGAGGAGAGGCCCTTGGGCCTGAGAATGTTAGAGGCCCCAGTAAAGGGGAATGTCAAGGTGGGAATATGGGGATGGGTGGGCGGGTGGGTGAGAGGTGGAAATCCCTCATAGAGGCGGGGAGGGGGAGGGGATAAGGGGTTTCCAAAGAGGAGACCCAGAAAAGGGGAAACATTGGAAATGTAAATAAAGTATCAAAAAAAAAAAAAATTAAAATGTCTCACGACATTCCTACAGGTCAGTTTGGTGGAGACAATTCCTCAATCACTCCTTCTTTGCAGGTGATACCAGTTTGTGTCAAGCTAACAAAAACTAGTCAGCACAATGTTTATAATTTTTATGACTGGCTTCTTTCATTTAGTATAGCGTCTTTGAGACTCATTCGTGCGTTAGCATGCATCGGGATTCTATCCCTCCTTGTCTCCACATGACATGCTAATTCACTCATCTCCTGGCAGGCTCTCCCATTGCTCCCATTTCTTGACTGCTACGGAAAATGCTGCACAGCAATACTCAAAGGATAAAACTCTTCTCTAGAGCTTACACTCTCTATTTTGGTTTAGTTTTAATAGTAGCTATCCTAACTGTATTGACGTAGAAAATATACAGATATCTGCAAATAGGTCTGAGTCCTTAACTTTTTGGTCTTTGGCCTGAGAGGCAGTCCACAGGGCTGGGGTGAGCTGGGGTGAGCGAGGGTGAGCGTGTGTTTGACCACTCTCCCCCCTCTACGTTGGTCGCAGGCTGCCTCTACTGCACCTCCTCTGGGTTCTGGGTGTCCTGCTGTTTGGTAGCAAAACATGCCTGGGAACTTTGTCTCTGCTCCTGTGGCCCATGCTTCATTAAGCCCATGGATGTCTCTGGACTCCTTGTGTGCCCAACTCCTTAGTGAGATAGGTAGCTATCATGGAGTATCCAAAGGAAAGAGTTACCACAGCACAAAAAGCCACCTCAGAAGACCCTGTGTGGTGTCTGGTGACAGCAAGGAGTGAAAGGACATTCAGCAAGATGTACATCTTGCCCTCTGTCGCTTATCATGAGCCCAGCTGTTCTGGTTTGGGGGAGTTTGCTCTGACATTGGAATATTTCCTCCACATTGCAGGCAGTCCTAAAAATGTCTCAGACAACTTCCTTACCACGCAGGCCAAGAGAAAGGAAGCTAAGAATTAATCATGTTAATTTTGCAAGGAATTGTCCTGCATAGGGAGGCCATCTGTTGGGAATTGGTTCTAATGCTTTGTCTTAATTTGGCTCCCAAAAGCCTCACTTCCAGACCCGAGGGTCCCTGCCCCTAGCTGGCTTTGATTGGTAATAAAGAATTTCTGTACAGCCAATGGCTGGGCAGGGAGACAGAGGCAGGACTTTTAGATTGCCTGGCAAGGGACCAACCGAGGGAGAGAGGGAGAGAAGGAAGGAATCCATGGCAGCGGAGAAAGGAGAGCAGACTTAAAGGCCCACCGACATGTAAGATCCCAGAAAAGTGGCCCTAGGGGCCATCTCAGCCCCCCTCATTGTGTTTGGGGGTAGTAGAGATGAAATATAGATTTAGCAAATATTAATTCAAGAATACTGGAGCCATGGAGAGGTTTAGAAGTGCCCATCCATTGAGCAAGTGTGTGTGTGTGTGTGTGTGTGTGTGTGTGTGTGTGTGTGTGTGTGTTTCATTCATGTATCCAGAGCTCTTGGGTGAGTGTAGTGCACATGTGACCTTGCTGGGAGTCAGAGGATTAACTAATTCACTGCTACAGCCATCAACTCCACTGTACACGTTTTCTCAGCTATATAACGAAACTCTCAGTCTAAAAGGTTTTTTATAAGCTTTCTTGCAGGCTCTCTTTCAGTTTGAGAAGCACGTGTGTGTCTTTTTCATCTCCAGATATGTTCACCCCAAGAGGTTTTGTGTATTTAAATACACAAAATCAGTTTAAATCAGTTGGTGTTTCCTAATATAACTTAGGTCACTCAGGGTTGTGCTGGCCAAATTTCAAGGAAACAGCAATCTGTTAAGTGGATAATTCCCATGTGGTCAAGTGTTGGTAGGGTCCAATCAGTCTTAATAAGCCTCTGAGGTTAGAAGCACTTCTGGCTTCCTCTGCCCTGAATGGTGACCTCATTAATACAAAGTAAATATCAGGGAGCTCAGATATGTGATGTTGTTTGTCTGAGGCCAGAAACTGAGACATGAGCGTGTCTGTATATCCTGTCCACTCAAATGCTCTTACCTATCCGTACTGCTCTGTGGGAAGTCCGCGTGAAAAAGTCTCTTGATTCAATGGGAATTTAAAAAAAAAAGCTGTTCCCCAAACAAACACATGAAGCTCAGATTGAATCCCATGATCCACTCTGGCAGTCCTCTTCCTCATCTCCCACAGTATGGCCATGACTGAAAGGCACAGAGTTTGTGACTTCACGGGGCAGTAGCTATCTCCCTGGGTCTCCCCACTTGCTGAGAATCATTTCAGGGTGCTGAGTGTAGTGAGGGGTCTGGGCTTGCCCAGTGTCTTGGAGACACCTTTTATGCCAGCTGGCAGTATTCAGAGACCAGAGTTAACTTGTCTTTCACCGTGTGTGTTTTTCAGGTTTGTGTTTGTAAAGTTTGGTCTGTTTTCATTCATTCTTTTTTTTTTTTTTTTTTTAAAGAGACCAGACCTCTTGTCCGGCTAGCCTGGTTTTTGACCCACTTTTTACCTGGGCCTTTTAAGTCTGTAAGCTTAGGTTGTAATTGCTGTTAGGTTGGATGCCATTTGTAAAAGTTGGGTTCTGGCTCTTCCTCCCATTCCCATGCTCCTAGAAATAAGACTCAGACACAAAATATATTTATGAATACCTTGGCTATATAGCTAGGCTCTTCCCTAACTAGAACCGTAACGTAAGATAACCCATTTATTTTATCTACATTTTGCCACGTGGCTGCTTACCTGTGCTCAGGCATCATGCATCTGTCTCCTCACATCTTCCCTGGTGGATCTGTCATGCCTGGCTCTATCCCAGAATTCTCTCTGCCTCCTGGATGTCACACCTCCCATTTCCTGCCGAAGCCCTAATTTACAAGTGATGCATCCATACAATTCACAAAATAATAATATCTCCACAGTTTACTTGTCGAGACAGGTTCTTACTATGTAGCTCTGACTGGTCTGGAACTTGCAACGTAGACCAGGCGGTACTTGAATTCAGTGATCTCCTGCCTCTGCCTCCTGCTGGGATTGCGGATGAGTGCCATAATGCCCACCTTCATTTTTGCTGACAGAAACAATGTCTTTCTTTTTTCTCTCTTTCATTTCATTCTGTGTGTGTGTGTGTGTGTGTGTGTGTGTGTGTGTATGACGTTGTCCCTCACCTGTGGCCTGAGAATAATTTTTAACACAACTCATACACCCATTCTCTGTTCTGAATAAGCTTTAAAAGCAAAGTCAAGGGCCTCTAAGAGGGCTCAGAGGGAAAGGGGGCTTGTTGCCAAGCCTGAACGCTTGAGTTAGTTCCCAAGGTCCACAGGGTGGGAGGAGAAAGCTGACTCCCTCCAGTTGTTCTCTGGCTTCCATGTGCAGGCTGTGACATATATGTATATATACATGTGTGAACATGCACGCACACATACACACAAAAACAAATGTAAAAAATAAGAGTTAAAAAATGCAGATCCTGGCTTAAAGTGTACTTAATAATATTTCTTTATGTGAAAGAGCCTCATTATGGTAAAGAATGTTGGCTTTAACTCATAATGAGCCTTCTGCTTTCGCCTCCCCACGTATTGGGGTTACAGGCATGAACCACATTGACTTTGAAAACACCATGTAGCCCAGGTTAACCCCGAGTCCACTATTCTCCTGCTTCTACTTGCCATATGTTTGTTGATGTGTACTTCCTTCCTTTTTTTTTTTTTTTTTTTTGTTGTTGTTGTTGTTGACATGGAGTCTCATGTAGCACAGGTTAACCTCAAACTCACTGTGTATGTGGAAGCCAGCTATGAACTCCCAATCAGGTACAGATGCCTAGGAGACTGGAGGCATCAGACTCTGCAACTGGAGTTTGAGGTGGTTGTGGGCCACCCAACATGGGTGCTGGGAGCCCCACGCACTTCCAGCTGCTGAGCATCTTTCCGACCATGTTGCCTGCCTCCCGTTCGAAGCCCTCTGATACTCATTTCGTCAGCACGCAGCGCACAGAACAGATGCAGATAGACTAATGTTAGAGATTTAGAAACGCAGTTTGCAATTTTTCTATTGAAAACTTATGATTGATTATATCAATTGACGTTCGGTTACAGAGAGCTAAGCATCTGCCTCTTTCAGGAAGAGACTTTGGGGCAGGGACCTAGGTGCTCAAAGAACTACTGAGGCTGGCGGGAGTGGGGGAGGCTGAGCACCACAGACTGAACTGTCCTGCCAACAGAGCGCAGCCTCAGGAAGGCAGGAAACCAGTTCCTCCCTTCCCCCAACCAAGCCTGAACTCAGTTTTTAGTACTCAGTGTTTCTGTGACAGATGCCTCGGGAACATTGTAACACTAGGATGATGTTGCAGAAAACTCAGCGTCAGCAGCCACAGTGGAGACCACGAACCTTGCCTCTTCTGCTTTCTCGATCTTGCAGAAGGCATAAGATTTTGTAAACACAGCTGGGCGTGGTGGTGCACGCCTTTTACTGCGGCACTTGGGAGCAGAGGCAGCAGGATCTCTCATTTCAAAGCATAAGCTGTAATAATGATAACATGTAACACTCTGGTGAAGCCTGGCCCAGTGTTCTCTCTTCTGCTATGATTTTAAAATTTTTATTATGTTAAAATGCCCATAAAAATGCACATGAAATTATATTGTCTTTTGAAAATATTGATTTTAAATTTATTTATTTAGTTTTATGTATATGAGTGTTTTGCCTGTAAGTATGTCTGTGCACCACTTGTGTGCCTGTGCCTGAGGAGGCCAGAGTAGGGCATCAGTTCCCCAGAAACAGCAGTTACAGACAGTTAAGATCAGTCATGTGGTGCTGAGAATCAAACATGAATCCTCTGGAGAGCAGCCAATGCTCTTGACAGCTGAGCCATCTCTGTGGCCCCACATTTTACAGTGAGGTGACAGTTGTTACTTAGCCAACGTCACCCACCACCTTCAGAATCCTTTTCATCTGAAAAACACTGTTCTTTGAGGTTGGACTATGGCTTCCCAGTCTCCAGCCCCCAGCAGCCGCCAGCTTGTCTCTAAAGGATACTTCTTAGGCTCTTGACAGAAGTGTAATTTGTCAACTCATGACAGACTTATTCACTTATCATAATGTTCTCAAGGTCCCTGTCTTTTGCAGCATTTTAGAAATTTCTTTTTTAAAGGAGGATACTATTCTTTTGACTGTTTATGCTACATTTTAAAAGACCCATCCAGCCATCAGTGGATACTGCATTCTGTGCTTTTCCTATGGTGAATGACAGCACAGATTCAAACATACATAAATAAAGATCTCTGAAATTTTGCTTTTGGCTCTTTAGGGCAAACACCCCAAGCAGAGCTCTGAGATCACATGATAATCTTTTGAGGGAGCCTCCATATATTTTCCCATGGCAGAAGAATCATCTTACATTCCCACCAAGAATGCACAGGGCTTGAACTTTGCACTTCTTTCTAACATTTATTCTTTGCTTTTTTCTTCCCTTTGATAGTGTGTGATTGATACAGAGCTTTGCAGGTTTGATTTGGTGCCCTAATCATGTTGGGCACCTTTTCATGTACTTATTGCTCATTATATATGAGAGAGAGAGAGAGAGAGAGAGAGAGAGGGAGAGGGTGGGGAGCAGAGGTTACAGGATGACTTTTGGAAGTCAGCTCTGCCTTCCGTTGGTCTGAAAGCTTCTGGTGACTCTCCTGTCTGCGAGTTCCATCTTACCAGTGGCATGCTGGGAAAGACCATACCCAGCATTCAGCTTTTCACACAGGCTCCAGAGATAGTCATCTAACTGTCGTGACTGGTGCTTTGACTTGCTGAGCCAACTCCACCACAGCCACCACCACCACAGCCACCACCACAGCTGCCACTTGCCACCACAGCTGCCACCACCATAGCAGAGAGGTGCTACACAGGAGAGCGGGGAGTTTTTGCCAGAATGTGCGGAGGCATCCTGACAGACCGAACAAACATAAACACAAACGGGTGGCCCTCCACGCTCCCTCATAGCCTTGGTTACAGAAAGCCACACACAGACTGACTGATCCTCAAAGCACCAGAAATAGGGTTATAATTTGCAACCAGAATACACTGATTTAATTTGTTCAAAACAGACTAGCAGCCCACCTCATAACCTGTGGTGACTGGTTAATACAAAGACCCAAGAGAGAAACGCTAAGAGGATATTACAGTCCTTTCATTTTATGGCTCATGTTAAGTACTTTTTAAACCTTATTTTTAATCTTTTCTAAAATTCGTGGTTTTGTTCTTTTAAAAACATTTATTTAGTCTACCCTGAACACTCCCGATCTCGTCTGATCTCAGAAGCTAAGCAGGGTCGGGCCTGGTTAATACTTGGATGGGAGACCGCCTGGGAATACCGGTTGCTGTGGGCTTTAAAAAAACAAAAACAGCAAAACAAAAACCCATTTATTTATTTTGTGTGACTCTGTGTGTGTGTCCCTGTGTGTGATGGTCAACTTGTGGGAGGGAATTTGTTTTCTCCTTATACCTCGTGAGTCTAGAGGATCAAACTCAGATCACCAAAGCCTAGAGTCACCATCTCAAGGGCTCTTATGTCTTTAAGAAAGTGAATCTGCGGGGCACAGTGGCGCATACCTTTAATCCCAGCATTTGAAACAGGTGAATCTTGAGTTCTAGGCCAGTCTGAGATACACAAAGAGTCTGGTTTGAAAAGAAACAAGTGAATCTTTCTATTGTGTAGGGTGCATGGAGGGAACAAAGATACCTTTAAAAGGTAGCAACTTCTTAACCGAGTAGTCAAGAACTCAGAAATGTCGTGTTTAACCCTTTGAGTTTCTGCAGCACCTGAAGGCTCACTGTAAGCCTCAGATACAAGACAGTCAGTACACTCGTTAGCCACCATCCCTCACGCACTGCTTTAACTTCTAAACACTGTAGCAGTTTACACAAGCTTCTCTGTAACAAAGTGTGACGGGTCCTTTGCAGACAAGCTCAGCATCCCTCCAAAGGAGGTAATTAAAAAGTCCCCTTCCTTAGACCCTCCTCAGGCTAATGTTCATTCTATTAATTAGAAACAATGTCTCCTGAGTACCCAGAAGTCTAATAATCAATCTATAAGATTAATCACAGCAGCATACTTATAAAATAGGAAGAAGGCAGGGGTGCAGTTGTTATTATCTATGGCTGCATATGTCAGAGAGAAAGGTAACTCCACCGTCCTTGTTTCTGGTGAGGAGCCACTGCTGGTCTTATAACTTTGTTTCTTTCTGATAGCAGGTCAGCCATTCAGAGTTTGTCTTGTCTGATAATTAGATATTTTGGTCTGCCAAGGGGAAAAAAAACTTGAAAATCAGCTCTCCCAAGTTTTTACTATTTTGAAAATTCAGTTTTCTGTCAATTTTGGCATTAGAAGTGCTTTAGCTATTAGCGGATTTTCATAAAAAGAGAAAGAAAAAGGGAGTCAGGTGATGCTCTTGCCACAGAGATGGGAGTCCCAGGTAAAAATTAGTGCTAGACAGCTGAATACATAGCGAAAAGTAAGGGACTATGGATTTACCCGCTAAGGAAGGGGGACCTTACCTTGGATCCACGGAAGGCTATCCCTCTCCCTAGGGTGAAATGCCTTACCTTGTGGTCCTCAACTAGAGACATCAGGAGGGGTAAATACAAACAAAAGTCAGATTATCTTTAATAAGCTGTTTTGCAAGGGGAAGAAAATCTGTTTCACTGTTCCCTCTCCTCCTTCCTCAGCCTTGATGGGTTTCTTCCTCCAGTCTGTGTTGGTCTCTGGGGAAATGCAAACTGTTTGTAGTATCTTAACTGATATATCAGCGAATACTGCATTTTGACATGGATCAAAACATACAATATCTCTAAATTGAGAAACTGAAAATGATCATAGCATTATTCTTTCACACCCCATCCTGATTCTGAGCAGAAGATTCCTCTAGTCAACACAGTTCAACTGAGTAGTTCTGTAATTCAGATTGTAATTAATGGTGAGGGTGGGATACAAGCCACATCTCTGGTACTGAGCCCACATTCAGACCCTGCAGTCACAGAACTTACTAACCGGTGCTTCTATCATTCTCAAGATGACAATAGCTAGTGGCCAGTTTGAATGTCTAGGACACAAAGTTCTGGTCTGTCGGTCCATCTAGTATCTCAGACTCTAATCATCTTCCAAATTCATACCTAGTCCTGAGGAGAAGTGGCTTGGGGAACTGTGGTAGTTCCCATTTTTACACTGGGAATTTCTTCAGCACAGTTTAGGTATGAAGAGGAACTAAACATTAGAGATGTCCCAGGGGAGAAACGGGCAACTACAGAGGACAGCCCTCGACTCCAGAGCCCAGAGAAGACAGGGAAGCAGCAGAGACAACTTTGGATTTATGGGTGGTGTTAGCATTCTGTCTAAACTCTGCCCCACAGTCACCTGGCAACAGCCAGGTATGCTCCTCCCCACAGTTGCCTGGCAACAACCAGGTGGGCCTGGCCCACTATAAAAGGGGCTGCTTGCCCCTCCTCTCTCTCTTATCTCTTACTTCTCTTATCTCTCCCCATTCCCTTCCCCCCCCCCTCCACGTGGTCATGGCTGGCCTCCACTCCTCTACTTCTCTACTCTCTCCCTCTCTCTGCCTCTACTACCCTCTTAACTCCCCTCCCCATGCCCTAAATAAACTCTGTTCTATACTATACCTTCGAGTGTGGCTGGTCCCTCTGGGGGAAGGGATGCCTGGGCTTGGGCCTCCTGAGGCACACCCTTCCCCCACACCTTCCTCCCCTATTCCCATAGAACATAAATCTTATCACACCTGTTTTATAAACACATCAGGCGACCTACGGGGAAAGATGCTGATGTTCCTTGAGAAAATAGGAACACTCAGACCTTCTCTGCTTTGGGAAATCCAAGAAAGATCACAGCACAGCCTATATACGCTTAGAAGTCTGTGGCTCAACTACCTTCCTAAGTCAACTTTCTAAGTTGAGTGAAGTGGTTCACACCATAATCCCAGCACGGGGAGGCGGAGACAGGGTGGGGGGAGGGAATCACCATTTCCCTGAGGTTAGCCTGATTATGTATAATGAGTTCCTGGGGGCTGAACGACCGTTTCACAGGAGATATCAGATATCCTACATATAATATTTACATTATTATTCATAACAGTAGCAAATTACAGTTATGAAGTAGCAGTGAAATATTTTTAAGGTTGTGGAGTCAGCTCAACATAAGGAGCTGTATTAAAGGGTCACAGCGTAGAGAGGTTGAGAACCACTGAACTAGGGCTGTACTGTATGAGTGTCTCAAAAGAGAGAGAGATGGGGAAGGGGAGGGGAGGGACGACATTCAGAGTCACTAATTGTGTGATCTTTGACTTCGCATGTCCTTAAGAAAGAGAGATGTTCAATGCCTGACAAAAGGAGGAACTTTCAGAGGAAAACAAACCAGTTTAGAATCGTCTTTTCACAGAAATAAGTGACACACCGGCTGGAAAGAATGAAATGTTTTGCTAATTATTAACAGTATCGAAGGCCTTTCCTTGGGAAGATTCATTAGCTTTAAGCCTCAGCATTGCACTGTGGCTGAGTCTGCAATCCCTCCCTGTCTCTGTGCCCCAGCAAAGGGCTCAAAGTGCAGGGTTTGAATGTGCTGCCAATGTCCTGTATTCTTGCTCTGAGAGATTGCCTGTGGGAGGCTTGGAAAGAGCTGTGGCAGTGGTGAAGTGCTTTCAGCAGGAAGGAAGCAAATGACCTAAGCTGATTATTTGGCTGGTCTGTTAAATAACAAAGCAGAGGAAATTGTGGGGTGGATCAGGAAAAAGGTTAACGGAAAGACCTTCAAAGTAGATGTAAACAATGTGATTGGAGGAGTGGGTATGGGGGGGCGTGTATGTGTGTGTCCATATGTACATAGGCATGCATGCATGTATGTATGTATGTGTGTGTTCAGGCGCACGTGCCAGGAGCTGGGATGACTAATAATAGTGACGAAACAAACAGTGTGAGAATTTAAAGAGCCAAGGAAATTTACACTTTTGAAATCTTTGGGTTATCTGTGAGCTTGGAATCTGACAAGGAAGGTTGGTTCCAGAGACACTGGAGACAGCTGTCTAGAGCTGACCCTGAAACCTTCATATACAAGGAAAACACATTAACATTAGCCCAGAGGCATGATGGGAAAGGAAACTGGCTTTAGTGTATGGTGAATAAGACACTGATACCCTATTACCTTTGCTGGACCAAAAGGTTTTGTGCTTCAGTTTTAAAGAGTGCTTGCTTTAGCTTTAGTTCAGCCTAAAGTTTTTCTTTTCTTCCTTCCTTCCTTCCTTCCTTCCTTCCTTCCTTCCTTCCTTCCTTCCTTCCTTCCTTCCTTCCTTCCTTCCTTCCTTCCTTCTTTCTTTTCTTCTTCTTCTTCTTCTTCTTCTTCTTCTTCTTCTTCTTCTTCTTCTTCTTCTTCTTCTTCTTCTTCTCCTCCTCCTCCTCCTCCTCCTCCTCCTCCTCCTCCTCCTCCTCCTCCTCCTCCTCCTCCTCCTTCTTTTTATTGCTTGCTTTTGAAACACATAGAGTCACTGCCCTGGAACTGGCTGTGCAATCAGGGCAGCCCTGAACTTGGAGCACTGAGAATTTCCTCATGTCTCACCAGGCTTGGCTTAGGGTTTTATTTAAGAATGTGAAGTCAAAACTGAAGACTGGAACCAAAGGATGCTTTGTTCATGGTACACATGCTCAACAGTGCTCAGTACTACGTTCATTTTGTTGATCACACAGAATACCACAGACGGGCAGCTTTGCAGAGTAGATGTTTATTTGGCTCAGGGTTTGGAAGTCTGGGAAGTGTAAGAAGCTGACACACACATCTGGTGAGGATGCATTGGTGGAGGGGCAGCTATGTGTACATGACACGGGACGGAGGGCCAGGCTCACCCTACTCATTAGGGGCTCACTTCAACACACTGTTCAGAAAGTTCTTCAAAGTCCCACCTTTTAATACTGCGACCATGGTTTTGAGGGGACATTCAAGCCACAGCAAGCAAGTTCCCCAGGACTGATCAGTGTCTTTACCCGCTGAGCCATTTCACCTATCCTTTGCTAAAAACTTTTTACCAGCCTGCTTGTATTGTTCATAAATGTCCCTTTTGTGATAGGTTAGAAGCCTCTGGAAGGCAAGTTTCTATCTACCCCTGTTAATTCTGCTGGGCAAGAATAAAAGTACTACCACAATTCTGAGCCAACTTTGAAGCAAGCTTTAATTAAATACTGGCCAGGATGATGAACTCTGGCCAGGTCCATTCCTGTATTCCCAGAAAGTATTCATGGTCACATTTTGCAAAGGCTTAAAAAGGCAAACCATAAGGTTCCCATATTTCCTACCAAGTCCAATCAGAGACAAGCATATAGCCTGATGTATTTCCAGCCTACGTACCTCCCACCAACATCCAAGTGGCTGCCAGGAACATCCTGATGTGTTTCCTGATCATGTACTTTCTGCCTAATGTGAGCAAGCACGTTCAGTGCAGTTGAGTCAAGGAATTTGTTTAGAGGAGGACATGTGGCTTGTTATCTCCCTTAACCAGTAGCCTCCAGCATCTCAGGAAGTGTCTCTCCTTGGGCAAGGGGCTTACAGGTTAGAGGCATTTTTGTTTTATGGGTCTCTTAGATACAATAATTCAAACTTCAAACGTAAATTTGGCTCTCACACCCCCATGCTGTTTTATTCTCTCTCCTTCCCGTGGATGTCAGCACAGATGTTTCTGAAGAGGGCTTTAACAATGTCAGTCTTGAAGGTACTATATTGATACCAGAAATTGCAAAGAGCAAAACCAAGCTGACACCTGAAATTGTCACTTGGACATTGTCCTAGCCACATTACAACTCTTGAATTATTTGAAGGCATTGTAAGGAGAGTACACAAGTGACCCAGTCTTCCAAGAGCGTGCCAACACACAGATAACAGTTTATCCTTACCACATGCACCGCCATTACTGACTTCTGCTGCTGGAGGCTACAGACCTGGAAGTGGTCGCTCCGGGAGCCTGTGCCTTTGGGAAGCGTTCTATTAATATCACAGCCTCTGGAATGCCAGGAAAACAAATGTACTTTAGAAACAGATGGAGAATGCATACAACCATGTCCTCTTCTAACTACTCCAATAATTTTCAACTTGGAAAGTAAACTCAGTGGGCGTCATCAGGGAAAACTGTCCTAAAATGGCAGAAGTCAGATCAGAAACAAAGGAGAAAGGTCTAAATGGCTTTCAGGATCTCTAGCTAAGATCCTGGAGGACGTGGGGCCTCTGGAAGCCATTCTATCAGGTAACCAACATACATACAATTAAGTAGCTGTAAATGGAGCTGGGGCACCTGACTGACAGCAGCGAGTTCAGATCCTACTTGATCTCTCTGACTGATACCCAGTGAACCTTCCCCTGTGGCTGTTCCGTTCTGACAGCTTGATTACAACACCAGCCTTATTTTCTCCCTCTGTAGCTAGAGTGAGTGCTTACTGTAGCATTTAAAGGAAAGTCCTCAAAACCAGACCAATACCCCCTGTTTAATTTCTCTTGGGTATGAAGCTCCTTGCCCAGGACACCAGCCACTGCCTAATGACCAGGAGCCCTCCCTCCCTGAAGTCGGCCTCTCTTCAGTTTTCCTGTCCTAATGCACTGAGTGGTCTGAAAGCGCTGCTTTTCCCCCACCCCAGGAAATTGCAGATACTGGTGCTCCGTGCAGTGTTTTCTCAGTGTGGTCAACATTACTTGCCTTCACCCCCCTGATGGTGAGCCCCAGTGTGTGTGAATAAAACTCCCAAATGGTTCTAATTTGTGGTAAGTCAAGCAGGCACACAGGTCCAGCCCTAGGAAGCAGGGGGTCAAGAGGTCATACTCGCCTTCTGCTAGACAGTGAGTTCAAGGTCAGTCTAAGTCAGTGGTGGTTTGAATCAGATGGTCCCTATAGGCTCATATGTTTGAATACTTAGTCACCAGGGAGCAGAACTGCTTGGAAGGATTAGGAGGATTAGGTGTGACCTTGTTGGAAGAAGTGTGTCATTGGGGGTGGTTTTGAAGTTTCAAAAGCCCAGAGCCTGGTACACTGCCATGTTCCCTGCCATGATGATAATGGACCAAACCTCTGAAACTGTAAGCAAGTCTCCAGTTAAATGCATTCTTTGATAAGAGTTGTGTTGGTCATGGTGTCTTCTCACAGCACTGAAACAGTGCCTAGGATAAAGTTATATGTGACTCTGTCTCAAACAAAAGAAAAGAACAAGGAAAACTCCAGGTTCTTGCAGAATCTCACTGTTTATCTTTTAGGGCTCTTGCTTAGCCTTGGTTGAGTGATTCAATTTTGGTTAATTAGCACCTACTGTGTGCCCGGGATTAGCTTGTGTTCTCTGACTAGCCTGAATTCTACACTGTCAAACTTTGTGCTGTACAGTAGCTTTTTGAGTTTGCCAGTATAAAAAGTATGGTATTTCATGTGAATAAAAATTTCCCATGACCACGATATTCTTTTGTATGTCAAATGATAAAGACCGATAAAGATCTTTGTATGACTTGTTCTTGTAGTAACGAATATTTGCAGGGTAGCAGACTCCCCTTCCCCCTGCAATCAGCTGCTTGTTTCTGTAGATCCAGAGTTCAACAACAGTTTAGCTCAGGATCTCTGTCTTAAGGTCTTTTGCAAAACCTAAATGATGGGAGTTCTTGACTCGCTAAGTGTAAGTTCATGCACAGGTTGCTTGTCGATTCAGCACCTTATGGGTTGTTTATCTGATGGCTTTCATTTCTCATCAAATGTGGTGGTTTGAATAGGAATGGCCCCAAAGACTCATGTATTTGAATGTTTGGTCATGGTGAGTGGCACTATTTGGAGGTGTGGCCTTATAAGAATAGGTATGGCCTTGTTGGAGGAAGTGAGTCATTGGTGGTGGACTTTGAGGTCTAAGAAGCTCATGTCTGGCCAGTGTGTCTCAGTCTCTTTCAGCTCCCTCTCGTATGTCTGCCTGCACACCACCATGTCCCACCATGGCGATAATGGACTAAACCTCTGAAATTGTAAGCCAGCCCCAATTAAATATTTTCCTTTATAATGGTTGCTTTGGTATGATGTCTTTTCACAACAAGAAAACCTTAACTAAGACACTAGCCATTATCCAGAGGCTTTCTGCAGCTCTTTGCCACATGAGACTCTCTGTTACAGAATCCCCTTGAAGGAAGCGGGAGAGGGCAAACAAGCTGGAAGCTGTTGTCTTGTTTACTAACCTTGGAGATGATATCCCACCACTTTTGCTGCAATCTTTGTAAGTCATACCTTGTCCCCAGTCAAGCTTCTAACCATCTATGTCAAGCATGCTCTCTTCGCAGAAAGCTTTTTGTTTTAAATTATCACTATCCATTCCTTATTTTAAAACAAACAATCTCCCTAAAGAATTACAATGTGGTCAGTCTGTGGCCTGGCATCTGTGGTTCTTAAAACTTCAGTGTCCCTAAGAGATACCTAGGAGCTGGTTAACAATGTTTATATCCAGCTGTTAGCCCGAGAAAGCTAGACCCAGAAGGGGTGGGGCGGCTAGGCGGCCTCTTCCTCTCCACGCACATCTTCCTTTCTTTTGACCACAGCTGTACACAGAAGTCCCTCGGCTTCCTTGGCTCTGGGCAAGGTCCTGTGCCCATGCTCCTGCACGTTGCTTTGCCCCAGAGCATCTCTGAATATAAGAAGAGGTTGTATCTGCAGGGGTCCTTGGCGTTGACCCAAGCATCCTGCATATGCATCACAGCTAAGTTACACTTAGTGAACCCCAGTAAACCTTTCAACCAGATGTTGTACAGATATTTAGGTCCCTGGAGAGCAGAAGATCAAGAGCACTGACCGCTGGCTGCCCTCCCATAGTCCCAGGCCCTCAGTGTCTGCGTGTGCTTCTCACCATTTCTGTACACTGCTTCTCTAGTGTGGTTCCTTAGCTCCTTATTTCTTTCGTTGCTTTATTTGCTTATGCGAATTCTTAGACCTATGCTGAGGAATAAAATAGGAAACTGTTTAAGAAGAGTAGGATGCTTCCTATTTACTCAAAGCATGCCTTGGGGTTGTGTGGCAGGCAGGCCTTGCTGAGAGCAGTAACACGTAGGGCACAAGTTAATAGATTTGGAGAGGTAAAGTTTTGGGAAAAGAGTGGAGACCATTTGTATGCCCTGTGGTATTTGCTACATAGGGGGATACATGTCAATACTGTGTTGTAATGATCTTCTATGAGAAATATTTGTTTTCCAGATGTTGAGATTTTATTTTAGTAACATTTGGTCTACCCTGTGCTATATGCTGCTAACTCGCTGGCCCAGGTCCATCCTTAATCATCTTCTATTAATGTAGTCTTGGATTTGTTTAATCTAGGCATCTGCCTCCCTGAAAAATTCCAGAGTGGTCTAGTTTGGACTGACTACAAGTCAAGGAACTTCTAGATGAGGGCTCAAGAAAGCTCTGTAACAGGAGTCAAGTTAAATTGGCAACTACATGTTACCCTTTACCTCTCTTCTGCCCAAAACACTGATGCAAAGTTGTACACATCTACCTGCCATGTGGTAGTGACCAACAAGAAGAGCAAAGTCTATGCCAGCCTGCCCTGAGGCACAGTGGCACCAGGCTAGCCCTGATGTAACTGGGTTCCAGTTTCCCAATGTGTGACAAAAAACCAAACCAAAACAAAACAAAAAAATCCTGTACTCTTCCTCTACTGTTACTATTTCTAGTTCACCTGCCTCAACTTAAATCACAAAGACTGACAGAAAAATGGTCTTTGCCTCAAATCTCTCAAAGGGAGTACTGCAGTTACAGATGCTGGTTACTGGCTTTACATGGGACCTGGAGACTTGAACTTGGGTCCTCATGCTTGTAACAACAAGCACCATACCCACTGAGCCAGTTCCCCACCCTTGCCCATGTTGATTCTGACAACTTCCACATATGAAGCAAACATATTTCTTAATACAGTTCCCTCAAGTAAGGTTTTACAAGGGTTTTCTTTCAGATTTCCTATCATTATGGCGGGTCTATTTTTAATGAGTTATACATCTGACCTGGATAGATGGTTCAGTGAATGACAGTCTTTTTATGCCAGCATGAGGGTCTGAGTTTGAAACTTACACACACACACACACACACACACACACACACACACACACACACAGCCAAGTATGGCCAAGTACACCTATAATCCCAGTGCTATGGGGAGTGGGAACATCTGGATGTCTGGGGCTTGCTGGCTCAGATTCAGTGAGAGACTCTGTCTCAAGGGAACACGAAGATTGAGACAGAGCAGGACATTGATGTCTTCTGGCTTCCATGGGTGCACACCGACATACACATATATACCACTCTCACACACAAAAGAAGTCACGGGGGAAGAGGTAGCTCAGAGGGTAATCACACTTATGTAAAGAAGGCACACATCTTCCTGTGGGTCATGTACTTAACTAATTCAGTAAGAAAATCTTCTACTTCGTTACACACGTGACCTGGTGGTTTACATTTGTCCAGCTGAAGCAAAAGTGCTGATGGACTCAGTGAATGTTTTTATCACTACCTAAAGGCACATCTGTAAACTTATTTGCTTAGCATGTATATCCTAATTAAATAGCACTCCATAAAGAAAGGGACATTGCTGTCTTCTTCACTATGATAATGTCATCAACCAAACTGATGCCTGCCTCATCACAGGGCATGCAAAATGCTCCATCTGTGAAGAAATGCAGCTCCCTGAATTTGTCTGAGTGAGGAGACCAAATCTGAGAAATGGTAGTTTACCCAGAACCACAGCTCCATTAATTTATGACCTGTTGGAAAAACATTTTTTCCCTTTTTAAAAAGTTTCTATACAAATATGGCAGAATGGTAATGAGGGCCTCAATTTTTCCCTTTCACTGTAATGCATAAGCAGTTAGCTGGTTGTGTGTCAGTTGGTAATGAAATAATTATTCCAAGTGTATTAGTTATTTCTCTCTGGCAACACACCTATCAGAAAGCCACTTGAAAGATGGTTTTCTTTGGCTTACAGTTGGAAGGGATACAGTCCTTCATGGAGCTGGAGGTAACTGGTGTGATCATTCCTGTAGTTCTGCAGTCAGGAAGCAGAGTAAACAGAATGGAGGATGGGGCTATCAAACCTCAAGGCCCCCTCTAGTGACTCACTTCTTCAGTCTGGCCCCACTTACTAAAGCTCTTCAACCCTCCGGAACAGCATCCCCATCTGGGGACTATTGTGCTCAAGCACATGAGCCTATGTCTGTGTCAGTATTTTACATTCAAACCATAGGAGAAGAAACTATCATATGGCATAGCATGTACTCATCAGTGCTAAAAATAAAACTCAGTGATTGAAAAGGTTGACCTGGCCTTTTGTGGCCAGGGACCTTAGTCTCAGCCACAGAGCTCCATAACCAAATAGCACAGGGAGAAAGCTAGCATCCCAGAAGTGTGGACAAGCCCGTTTGTGGATGTAAGAGGAACACCACTGCTCAGCAGGACTTGCCTGGAATCTTCAGGATATAGGGACCGAGGAACAGCCTGGGACCGGAGCCTTCCGGTTTATGCCTGTGGTCTGTGCCACATGGTGCCATACCCAAATAGCACAGGGAAAGAGCTACCCTACCAGGAGTGTGGACAAGCCTGTGATCAGGGGTAAGGACAGTACCTCTGCTCAGAGAGACCCGCCCAGAACCCTCAGGACACAGGGACTGAGAAGTGACGTTCGGGTTTCCTTCTGTGGCCAGGAATCCTGTGGCACAGGGCTCCATATTCACTGCCAGGAGAGATCTGGTCTCCCAGGTGCTGACACACCTTTGAGCACAGGAAGACCACTACTTCTATTCAAATTCAAATCAAGAAGGACCCTCGCAGAGCCATCAGGACACAGGAACCAAAGGACAGCTGGGGACAAGATCCTTCTGGTTTCTGTCTGCACCCCAGAGCTGACCCTGTACCACAGCTCTCCAAACCCAAATTCCTCTCAGAGAGAGCTGGTCTCCAAGGAGTACTGACATAAAGGCTTGCAGGAGGGATAAACCACTGTCAGAGAGAGCAAGACCAGCTAACACCAGGGATAACCAATTGGCGAAAGGCAAGGGCAAGAATATAAGGTACAGAAACCAAGGCAACATGGCATCATCAGAACCCAGTTCTCCCACCACAGCGAGCCCTGGATACCCCAACACACAAGAAAAGCAAGACTCAGATTTAAAATCACTTCTCATGGTGATGATAGAAGACTTTAAGAAGGAAATAAATAACTCCCTTAAAGAAATACAAGAGAACACAGGTAAACAGCTAGAAGCCATTAAAGAGGAAATACAGGAAAACACAATCAAACAGGTGAAGGAAATGAACAACACCATCCAGGATCTAAAAATGGAAACAGAAACAATAAAGAAATCACAAAGGGAGAAAACCCTGGAGATAGAAACCCTAGGAAAGAAATCAGGAGTCAAAGATGCAAGCATCACCAACAGAATACAAGAGATAGAAGAGAGAATCTCAGGTGCAGAAGATACCATAGAAAACATTGACACAACAGTCAAAGAAAATGCAAAATGCAAAAAGCTCCTAACCCAAAACATCCAGGGAATCAAGGACACAATGAGAAGACCAAACCTAAGGATAATAGTTATAGAAGAGAGTGAAGATTCCTACTTAAAGGGCCAGTAAATATCTTCAACAAATTAAAGAAGAAAACTTCCCTAACCTAAAGAAAGAGATGAACATAATCATTCAAGAAGCCTACAGAACTTCAAATAGATTGGACCAGAAAAGAAATTCCTCCCATCACATAATAGTCAAAACACCAAATGCACAAAACAAGAAAAGAATATTAAAAGCAGTAAGGGGAAAAGGTCAAATAACATATAAAGGCAGACCTATCAGAATTACACCAGACTTCTCACCAGAGACTATGAAAGCTAGAAGATCCTGGACAGATATCATACAGACCCTAAGACTATACAAATGCCAGTCCAGGCAGCTATACCCAGCAAAACTCTCAATTACCATAGATGGTGAAACCAAGATATTCCATGACAAAACCAAATTTACACAATATCTTTCTACAAACTGAGGCCTACAAAGGATAATAGATGGAAAACACCAACACAAGGAGGGTAACTACACTCTAGAAAAAGGAAGAAAGTAATCTTTCAACAAACTCAAAGGAAGATAGCCACACAAACATACAAATAACATAAAAAATAACAGGAAGCAACAATCACTATTTCTTTTTTTTTTTTTTTTCCTTTTCTTTCTTTATTTTTGATACTTTATTTACATTTCCGATGATTCCCCTTTTCTTTGGAAACCCCGTGTCCCCTCCCACTCCCTGCCTCTGTGAGGGAATTCCTCCTCCCACCTACCCACCCACCCATTCCCATATTCCCACCTTGACATTCCCTTTTACTGGGGCCACTAGCACCCTCAGGCCCAAAGTCCTCTCCTTTCTCCCTGGTGGCCATTGAGGTGATTCTTCTGCCTCATATGTAGTCCAAATCATGGGTCCACAGATGTGTATTCTTTGGTTAGTGGTCTGAACTAGAGGACGACCAGGGGGAGGGTCGGGCCCATTGACGCTCTTGCTCCCTCCATGGGGCTGCCAATTCCCTCTGCTCCTTCAGACTTTTCTCCAACCCCTCCATCTGGTACCTCACTCTCAGTC
>CM052705.1:17145951-17170347 GCA_028551405.1 Uromys caudimaculatus
CTGATACCAAAACCCCACAAAGACCCAACAAAGAAAGAAAACTTCAGACCAATTTCCCTTATGAATATCAATGCAAAAATCCTCAATAAAATTCTCAAAAATCGAATCCAAGAACACATCAAAATGATCATTCATCACGATCAAATAGGCTTCATCCCAGGAATGCAGGGATGGTTCAATACCCGGAAATCCATCAATGTAATCCACTACATAAACAAACTCAAAAACAAAAAAACAAAAAAACCCCACATGGTCGTTTCATTAGCTGCTGAAAAAGTATTTGACAAAAATTCAACATCCCTTCATAATAAAAGTCTTGGAAAGATCAGGAATTCAAGGACCATACCTAAACATAGTAAAAGCAATATACAGCAAACCAGTAGCCAACATCAAACTAAATGGAGAGAAACTTGAAGCAAACCCAATAAAATCAGGGACTAGATAAGGCTGTCCACTCTCTCCCTATCTACTCAATATAGCACTTGAAGTTCTAGCTAGAGCAATTAGACAACAAAAGGAGGTCAAAGGGATACAAATTGGAAAGGAAGAAATCAAAATATCACTATTTGCAGACAATATGATTATATACTTAAGTGACCCGAAAAACTCCACCAGAGAACTGCTACAGCTGATAAACAACTTCAGCAAAGTGTCCAGATATAAAATTAACTCAAACAAATCAGTAGCCTTCTTATACTGGAATGATAAACAGGCTGAGAAAGAAATTAGGGAAATGACACCCTTCACAATAGTCACAAACAATATAAAGTATCTTGGTGTGACTCTAACCAAACAAGTGAAAGATCTGTATGACAAGAACTTCAAGTCTATGAAGAAAGAAATTGAAGAAGACCTCAGAAGATGGAAAGATCTCCCATGTTCATGGATTGGCAGGATTAACATAGTAAAAATGACCATCTTGCAGAAAGCAATCTACAGATTCAAAGCAATCCCCATCAAAATTCCAACTCAATTCTTCATAGACTTAGAGCAATTCTCAAATTCATTTGGAATAACAAAAAAACCCAGGATAGCAAAAACTCTTCTCAACAATAAAAGAACTTCTGGGGGAATCAGCATCCTTGACCTCAAGCTGTACTACAAAGCAGTAGTGATAAAACTGTGTGGCATTGGTACAGTGACAGGCAGGTAGATAAATGGAATAGAACTGAAGACCCAGAAATGAACCCACAGACTTACTCCTTGATCTTTGACAAAGGAGCTAAAACCATCCAGTGGAAAAAGACACCATTTTCAACAAATGGTGTTGGTTCAATTGGTGGTCTACATGTTGAAGAATGCGAATTGATCCATTCTTATCTCCCTGTATAAAGCCCAAGTCCAAGTGGATCAAGGACCTCCACATAAAACCAGATACACTGAATCTGATAGAAGAGAAAGTGGGGAAAAGTCTCAAACACATGGGCACAGAGCTAAACAGAGAATTCTCAACTGAGGAAACTCTAAGGGCTGAGAAGCACCTAAAGAAATGTTCAACATCCTTAGTCATTAGGGAAATGCAAATCAAAACAAGTCTGAGATTCCACCTCACACCAGTCAGAATGGATAAGATCAAAAACTCAGGTGACAGCAGAGGCTGGTGAGGATGTGGAGAAAGAGGAACACTCCTCCACTGCTGGTGGGATTGCAAGCTGATACAACTACTCTGGAAATCCATTTGGTGGACCCTCAGAAAATTGAACATAATACTACCTGAGGACCTAGCTATACCACTCCTGGGCATATACCCAGAAGATGCCCCAACATGTAATAAAGACACATGCTCCACTATGTTCAGAGCAGCCATATTTATAATAGCCAGAAGCTGGAAACAACCCAGATGTCCCTCAACAGAGGAATGGATACAGAAAACAGAAAATCTGGTACATTTACACAATGGATTACTACTCAGCTATTAAAAACAATGACTTCATGAAATTCACAGGCAAATGGATGGAACTTGAAAATATCATCCTGAGTGAGGTAACTCAGTCACAAAAGAATGAACACGGTATGTACTCACTGATAAGTGGATATTAGCCCAAAAGTTCAGAACACCCATGATTGAATTCACAGCAACTGTTGAACTAAGTGTGGGGTCCCAGATGGAGGAGTTAGAGAAGGGACTGAAGGAGCTGAGGGAGTTTGCAGCCCCATGGGGGGAGCAACAGTGTCAACTGGTCAGGCCCCCTGATGCTCCCGGAGACTGAATCACCAACCAAAGAATGCATATGGAGGGACCCATGGTACTGGCCACATGTGTGGCAGAGGAGGGCCTTGTTGGCCATCAGGGGGAGGAGAGGCCTTTGGGTCTGAGAGTGTTAGATGCCCCAGTATAGATTAATGCCAGGGAGAGAGGAAGAGATTAGGTGGGTGGGTGGAAGAATACTCTCATAGAGGCAGGGGAGGGGGAGAGGATGGGGGGTTTCCAAAGGGGATACCTGGAAAGGGGAAAACATTTGAAATGTAAATAATATAAAAAAAGAAAAAAAAAGAAAAAGAAAAGAAAAGATCGACCTGGAGAGGGGGTGGGGTAGGGAGTGGGGATGCATGGGGAGTGGGTCGGGCACGGCTCAGCAGTTAGGAGCACTGGCTGCTGCTGGTGCAGAGGACTGCAGTTCAGCTCCCAGCACTGACAGAGCAGTTCCTAACTGTCTGTAAGCCCTGGTTCCAGGAGATCTGATGCTCTCTCCTCCCCTCCTTGGGCATAAGGCACACAAGTATTGCATATACATTCATGCAGGCAAAGTATTCATGCATATAAAATAAAACATTTTAAATACATAAAGAAAACAAGAACAAGAACAAAAAACTAGGCCAAACTATTAGAGTGTCACATACCTATAATCCCAGCACCTGAGTGGTTGAGGCAGAAAGATCATGAGCTTGCAGCTAGTTGCACAGCAAGATTTTGTCTCAAAAAGAAGCCAGTGGTTGGGGGAGCCACTTATATTCAACATTTCAGAAAAGATAATGGGAGGAAATTCAAGTATGATAAGGAAGAGCTAAGTACAGATGGTAAAAAATATTAGATTCTGTTTCTCCTTTCCCAGCCCCAGCTCCCATAATGACGATTCTGAGATTAATTAGTTATTATTAAATGCCTAGGTCATAAACTTTGGCTTATCCCTGACTAGCTCTTAACTTATTTAACCATTTAATATATTCTATATTTACCACTTGGCTAGCTACCTCTCCTTCAGTCCCGGCTGCTTCTTCCTTCTAGTCTCCTCAGCGTCTCTCCGAGTTCCTCTCCCCACTGGTTTATGTCGGTCTCCTCCGTCTGTACCCCATCTTTTCTCTCATCTGGTCCTCCGTAGTTTTCTCCGCTTTTATCTCTTACTATTTCCCAGAATCCTCTCTCTTACTGCTAATGTCCCCCGTCCTATTTCCTGCCTCAGCTCATTGGCCATTGGCATTTTTATTGACAGGTGATGCTTCTAAGAGATTCTCTCTATACACAGAATATGTTACTACACTCAGTCTTAACAACAGTTTCATTTTTCAGATGCCAAAACTGAGCACCAGTTGGGTAGTAGGTTTATCTCAGGTTTCCCAGAAACCAGATTCTGAGACTATGTATATCTCATTCTAAAGCCTCTACCCTTCTACATAATTTACTATTTACTTGTAATAAAGCAGTTGATAAATATAAATTATTATATTGTCTACATCTTTCATTTAATTGGTATCATCAATCTTAGAACTATTCTAATATTTATATCAAATTAAGAATGTTCTTGCTGCCTTTAAAACAAATCCATAGCTGCTCTTGGCTTGACCCTATTGGAAGTTAGAACATGACGCATTAAAAGGCAAGATATTTGAAATTTTCCACCAGTGTTGGCAAGATGGTTTATTGGGTAAAGGTGCCTGCTGCCAGGCCTGAGAGAACTGACTCCCACAAGTTATCCCTTGACCTCCAGGTGTGGGCTGAGGCTCAGGCATGTGCATACTGTTATTATTTTAAAAGAGAATATTTTCTTACTCATGGATCAATTCTACAACTTCTTGAGCACTTAAGGTGTTTTCTGTACCCCTTTGCTGATGGTAGACAGAAAAAAAGAAGTGCATAAAGGCAGTAGCAGCTTGAAGTGGGATATTATACAGTCACCAGAGAAGCTTGGTCCAAGATTGCTTATTATCTCGTGTATTGGTTGGCATACCGTAAGATGGCCTCACTTTGAAACGATTGTGTCAAAGCGCCTCTCCATTTCTGTAGACAGGATTGTCTAGCTCTTTTTCAAGGGAGTTCTTCTGTGGATCATTAATATGCAAACCAGATAAGAGATTTTAAAAAAAGCTGCAGCTGCAGTGGGAGCCAGTAGGCAGTCTGACTCTGAGAAGGGGCTGCGTAGGGAGCTGTGTAGGGGGCTGTGTAGGGCCCTCCGTAGGGCCCTCTACTGAATTGATGAGTAAAATGGTCCCTAGGGTCCCGCCAAGTAAAATTACAGGAACCAATGGCTCTGTTGGGTATATGCTGGTTATCTCATTGCTGTGGAAACCAGGCATCTCCAACAAGGGGGAAATAGCAGTAACTGCCTGTCTCTGGGAACATCTGGTCTGGAAATGAGAACATTTCAGCTCTGGTCCCTGCTTGGCCACTATTTAAGTCTATTACCTTAGCTGCTATTTCCCCGTCTATGAAAGACACATAAAACATTCCCTGCCTGCTTTATTTTTAAACATGTTTGTTAGCAAAGTTTTAAATTCCCTTCAACAAAAATAAAACTAGTACATAGTCTTAAAGTATTGCCTTCAGGAAGATGTGTGGAGGTCAATTCTTCACTCTGAAGTTGATGCTGTATAGTTGCTACCTCTGTTCAAACTGCTGGTAAAACCGGAAGTGTGGGGCGTAAGCCGCATGTATGCCTGGCCACCAAGACAGAGTCCACTACCATGTGCACTGCTACCGTTCTCTTCAGGAGAAAGTGGGGAGCATCCTTCAGTTAAGACAGACAAAACAATTGTGGATTTGTGGATTTTCTTTTGTTTTCGCAGAGCTGGTACTAATTGGGTTTTTGTTTCGTTTTTGTCAAAATTCTACACAATTCTTATTGCCACAAACAAGCAAACAAACAAACAGACTTCTACCATTCAGGCCTGTGACAAATGACAGTTGTTGAAGATCTGACAAAATATTCTGTATTTCTAAGACCCAGAAATAAAGATGAGCAGATAGATAAGTGGTGAGGACAGAGAAAGGGAGGAAGAGGTGGCCAGCAGGCAGATCTGAGACAGCCTGAGTAAAGCCATCTCATATAGGAACGCTGTCAGGGGACACTAGCCACAGCATACTGACCAAGGGGCTGAGGGAGGGCAGGCCAAGTCTGAGATGGGCAGCACAAGTTGTCTTAATTGTAGTTTCAGCTACCCAAGATACACCAACTAGTAGGGAGACTTCCTCTTCCCAATTTACAACAAAATAACTACTCTGGTGTTTAACAAGGGACAAAAAAAAAAACAAAAAAAAAACCCATAAAAACAAAAAACCAAAACGTTGACGTGAGATTGTAAGAACGACCATCTCAAGATAAAGATTTATTTCCTCAGAAATAAATTCATTTCTAATTCTCAGAAAATATTATGAAACACTAGGAATCAAGGTTATGCTTAAAAAATTTAATCCCAGGGAGATTTAACTGTATCTGTGGACCCAATGAAAATAATTCTCAAATCTCTGCTGTTTGCGCTTCATCTCCTGCACACGCCCTGTCACCATATCCAGCGCTGTCAATAAATCAGAACCCCATGATTCCCTGCTTCCACTTCCTCTGTGGCTCCCTCTTAACCGAGGGGCTAAGAGGATCCCACAATGCAGCTCTCGGGGTTCTCGATTCTCATTGTTATGTTTTTGCTTTTTACTGTATTAAAATATCATCATCTTGTTTGACTGATTTCAGACTGTGCTCCTAAACGTAGCCACTGTGACCGGGAGAATGTGTCTTTGAATGAAAGAGGAAGTAGGCGATAGGACCTGCTAGGTAGTGTGAAGGGGGTGGCTGAGGCTGACAATGAGGCACCCTGTCCTGTCCACCCCAGACCCCCCTCCACCCCTGCTCCCACCACTTGCTTGTGAAATGCTGTGACTGGCGTCCTGAGGCTGGGGTCCCGTGGCTCGCGTCCATATGCTCTCAGTTTTACCTGGGTCATGTCCTTCAATTCACACATCGACTTTATAATTATCTTCATTTTACAAATGAGCATGTTGGGAAAAGAATGGCTGGAGGACATATGGCCAGTGAGTCAGTAGCCTCTGTAAAAGGCCATTCCTCAGCTTGAGACAAGTTGGGGAGAGGGAAGAAGCCTAATCATTTAGCCTAAATCCGATGGGGCCTTTATTTGGGAGCTGGTGGCAGACATTGCAAGCATCTTGTGCAATAAGATGGTTGGGAAACCTTGGGTCTGAGCTCACATTAAGGACCAAATTTATAAGGAGGGTCTGTTTTAATTTTTTTCTTTGTGTTTGTTTCTCGTTTGGCTTCCCCTGGTGGCTAGGAAAGCCGGTCTGTTTTGGGCAGAGGAAAAGAAGAGGTTTCTTCTGTTTGTTCAGCATGAGACAGAGCATCTAGGAACAACAGCACGCTTAAGGAAGGGCACACTTTGACCAAAACAAGTGCAAGCCTCACAGACAGCCTTCTCAGCATGCCAGGGGCTCCCTGACGGCCTTCCCAGTACTGAAACCCAGAAGCCACACAAGTGCTAGCCAGAAAGAAACACGGGGAGATCTTTCTTTCAGAACAGAAATGGAAAAGAAAAAGAAAGCAGGGGAGATCACACGATGGGGTCTTTTAATTGTCAGTCTGTCAGAATTAGTAGTGACTGTATGTCCATGGCATGCTAAGTAGGATAGATATGATCCCTGGCCTCAAGTCAGATATTGAACATGACACTATAAATAGTGTCATGGATGGAACAGAGAAAAGAGAGTGCAAGGCATGTCATAAGACAGATGACAAATGACAGAAGTGACAGGAGATGTGTGTGTGTGTGTGTGTGTTTGTGTGTGTGTGAGAGAGAGAGAGAGAGACAGACAGACAGACAGAGACAGAGACAGAGACAGAGACAGAGGGACAGAGAGAGACAGAAAGCGAGCTCACTGGCTCTTTGGTCTTCCATTATGAAGGAGATAACACGAAAGCTACACAGGTAAGGAACTGTAACACTGGGCAAGTGGAAGGGAAGGAGAGCTGATCGATCAAGCTCAGAGAGCACATGAGATAGTTTAGAGATGCTTTGGAGCAGATCAATCCAGCAGGAAGTAAAGAGCTGGGGCCAAGAGGTAGCTCAGTGATAAAGCACTCGTCCAGCACATGGGAAGCTGTAGGTCTGATCCTCAGCTCACAAAGTGTGGAAAGGAGGGAGGGGAGGAGGGAAGGGAGGAGGGAGGGGAGGAGGGAGGGGAGGAGGGAGGGGAGGAAAGGCTTTGGGCTTTGAGTGTCAGGGTGAAGAACTCCATCTTACCATGTAGGACTCATTCTTTAAGGTATTTGAGGCAAGTGATAAAATAATGAAATTTACCTGGAAGATCTCTTCATTTTACCTTTTCAGATGACTGTCAGACACTCAGTTTGAGAGAACATATATTAAAAATGGAACAATATAGAGATGCTTCCGCACAAGGATAACACATAAATCTGTAATGTTTCAAATTTTGTCTTTATAAAATTTCTGTGGAACCAATTTTTTGTCATTAAAAATTGGCATTATACCAGCACTTGGGAGGCAGAGGAAGGGCGATCTCTCAGTTCAAGGCCAGCATGGTCTACAGAGCAAGTTCCAGGACAGCCAGGGCTACACAGAGAAACCCTGTCTTAAAAAAACAAAGCAAAACAAACAAAAAAGGCATTATATTCAATGATACATCAAGAAGTCAATTAAAGTAATAAACTTCACTATCAATAAATGTGAAAGGCAGTCAGAAGATACTTTACTGGGAAAACATCAACATTTCGACAATGAATGAGTCTTGAGGAAATTTTTTTAATGTGTTAACTATTTAAGAAATTCTGAATTCCTTTCCCCCCTCAGGCATGGGGGATTGAACCCAGGACTTCACACATGACAGGCAGAGATTCTACTAGAGAGCCACACCCCCATCCTTTGTTCTTAATTCTCTTTTCCATGAAGTAGCATTTTTTTCTGAAGCAGGAAGTGGCTCCTCTGCCGTCTTTCGCACCTTGCTGACGTGTGGGTAATAGCTACAACAGGGTCCACTTCCTCAGAAACAGCGGAAAGGAGTTTTCAGCACATAGAAAACAGGAAGATTAAAGACTTTCAAAATGGGTCTTAACGTCCCTAAAGGGCAAGTGACCTTTGTTCCCCTTTTAAAAATAACTTTCTACTTTGTTTTTTAAAGAATAAGCTAGAATGTCATGTGATGCTCGTATGAGCAGGACGAGTCATACTTAGAGAGAACGCCTCTCCTCTGAGACGTTTCTCCAGGCCCATGGCCTGCTAAGATTTCTTTTGGAAATTAAACACCTCCCAGACTGGAGCTTCGGCTGAACTAGATCACCCACTCCTGGGACGGGAGTGTTGCCAAGTCTGCTCATCTGACAACCCCACAACAGGGCTTGGACTGCTTGCTCCCAAGCGTCTAAACCTGCCAACTCTCCGTTCTGGGCCATAGGAGCTGGGAGGAGGAGCCCTGTAGGACAGCTTCCTAAAACCCGACATGCTGAATTGAAAACAAAAAAGACCTGTGTAGCAAGATTTGCTATCTTGGTAGAGATTTCTAGACAATGGGGAGTCTCAGAACCAGTGCTCAGCTCCAGCACGTAGCGTGCACATAGGACTGCAATAGACCCCTTCATTGGCCCTTCATTGGCTCTCATTGCCCGAGTAGACCTATTTGGGCAAAGGGTGGGCTAGGGCAGTCCTCACCTACCGTCAGATTAATAGATGGTGGATGTAGGCTAACCTCAGCTATTGTCTGACTGTGGATTTAGGCTAACCTCAGCTTTTATCTGACCGTGGATGTAGGCTAACCTCAGCTATTGTCTGACCTTGCCTCCCATGTCTCCTGATACCTATCACAGAGCTCAGACTTCCCAACCCTAACACGATCTAAGCATTTGCTGGTGGCTACCACTAGAAACTAAGCCAGTGGCAACACGAGACAACTTCTTCTGTAGTCTTGAGTCAGCTGTGCTCACAGACTGTTGTGAATTGAATGAAATTGCCCCCATAGGCCCATAGGGAGTGGCACTATTAGTAGGTGTGGCCTTGCTGGAGGAAGTCTGTCACTAGGCATTGGGCTTTGAAGTCTCAGAAGTTCTAGCCTGGCTAGTATGTCACTGTCACTTCATGCTGCCTGTAGATCCAGATATAGAACTCTCAGCTGTCTCCCTAGCACCATATCTTGCCTGCGTGCCACCCTGCTCCCTGCTCACTACGGTGATAATGATCTAAACCTCTGAAACTATAATCCAGCTCCAGTGAATGTTTCTTGTGTAAGAGAGAACCATGTTCATGCTGTCTCTTCACTGCAATAAAACCCTAAGACATAGCCCAGTAACTTCAGGTAGAGTCTGCCATCTAACTGGAGATGGGAGCTTTGAAAAGCATGTTTCAGGCTTAATTTCTTCTGGTACATAGAACACGGCCAACCTGGAAGCCAATCTCTAAGAAGCCAAGGGTGCCAATGGAGAGAGGTTCCTGCAGAGCAAAGGGGCTGCATGTTCTAATGAGCCGCAGTTTCAGCCCTGCCCGGGTACCCTGAGAACATGGCTACAGGGCACTTATGGGATGGAGGGATGCGAGTATGGGATGTGGCTCTGAAATATCTCACATGTGTCTTCCCCAAGATATGTTTTAGACATCTTAAGCAAGACTGCATGGATAATTATTTCCCCTTTTTATTAACTCAGTAGCATACTACATGCCCTTTTCTCAGACATCACTTGGAGATTATTGTGTCATGCCAGTATATAGTCTCATTCAGCACTCTGCTTGGAAGCCATCCGCTTGTTGCTCCTAAAACCTCCTAACAGTAAGCAAAACAACAAGGAACCACGGACATTTATGTGCTAAATGCTAAACAACTTTTATAGATACTGCCTGGTTGTCTTTCCGCAATTTCTGTCAGGTTTCTCTCTCCCACAACTCAGAAACTTTAATTGACAATGTGTTATTGGCTAACAATAATTGCCTATTGCTGTTTAAATTTACATTTCTTGGGGTTAGTGAGATGGCTCAGCAGGTAGGGGTGTGTCTTCATTTGGTTTTCTGTTGCTATGATAAAGCACTATGACAAAAGGAACTTGTGGGGGGAGGGATGAGGAGTTTACATTTTAAAGATCGTGGTCCATCATGAAGAGAAGTCAGGGCAGGAACTCAAAGCAGGAAACTGGAGGCAGGAACTGAAGCAGAGGTCATGGAGGAGCAAGCTTACTGGCTTGCTAGTACCATGGTGGCAGCTAGTATGCCTCTGGTAGAAAGCTAGAACAAATTCCTGCAAGTTGTATTCTGACCTCCACACAGGTGTCATGGCACATATGTGTGCATGTCACAATAATAAATAAATACATAAATAATAAACAAACATCAATTGATACAGCTTTTACCACTGAGAGGAAGAGGAGCAGCTGCTGCTGTGGCTTCTTCCTCCTCTTTTTGGCGAAGGGACTCATGGAGTTTGGGCTGGCCTTTAACTTGCTTTGTAACCAAGGATAACTCTGAACTTCTGTTCTCGCCACTTCAGCCTCCAGGACACAGGGATTATAGCCATATGTACCTACCACCAATTCTGGCTGGAAATGAGCATATTTAAATATATTTCAATCTTTTGTGAAGTCTGTTCAACTTTATAGTACCATTTTTCTACTGAACGTTTTCAGATTTATTTTTATTTTATGTATACGAATGCTTTCCTGCATATATGTATGTGTACCATGTGTGTGCTTGGTACCCACAGAGTCTAGAAGAGGATATCAGATCTCCTGGAACTGGAGTTATATTTAGTTGTGAACCACTATGTGAATCCTGGGAATCTGCAAAAATACTAAATTCTGTTACTTGCTGAGTCATCTCTCTAGCCCCTCTACTGATTATTTTAAAAGTCTTTATTGGCATTAGATAGTCTTTATATATTAGGGGAATTGTTCCTCGTGCTACCTTGTGAGTGCCAATATTTCTCCAGTTTGACTTTTGATTTCCTGTTTTATGACTTCTACAGGGTAGCTTTACATAAATTAGTTCATTAGTAATTTATTTAATGGTTTCTGGGTTTTCTGTTTCATTTTCACTTAAGAACATGTAAAATCACATAGATCCTTCTAGTACCATTGCAGATTTTAAAGATAAGTTTGGCAGAAAGTGTTCCAGTGTCAGGTGTCAGGGTAGCTAAGTAGCCCACGGCACCAGACTCAGAAAATTATTTCAGCCAAGGCTGTTACACAGAGAAACCCTGTCTTGAAAAAACAAAACAAACAAAAGATATAGAATTTGTTTCTGTTTTTTTTTTTTAAGCTATGTCCACACTGCAGTTTTCAAAACACTGTTCATTGATGATTTATTCCTCATAGATTTGGATTTGACTGTGAACATTCTTTTCTGCGACACTAATCTATGTGACTCTTTATGGACCTGTGCCATACCATATTAATTATAGTAAATTTAAAAAGTAGTCCTGATGTAGGTCATCCCTGGAGACTAATTCTGAACAGAATAGCGGTGTAGTCTGTGTCCACACTGAGGAGGGCTGCCAGAGGTGATGTCTATGCACAACCTAATTCCATAGAATGAGAGGTCAGCTCCAGAACTTTGGGATATTCCACCAGGGTCCCCTCCCACCCTCCGAGCACATGGGCACCCCTCCCCTCCTGGAAGAAACAGGCTCACGTAGGCTGGAAGGGAGGGGCTGATTAAGCCCCTGCTACCTCATTCCCTAAAGACCAATCAGTTTAAAAGTCACACTGTTCTGCCAATCACATTGCGCCTAATGGCTGCTGCACTAAAATCCGTATATAAGGTCCCTGAACGGGTGCCGTGTGGTCACTCTCCCGTCTTCATATGTTGAGCGACCTCAGCATGCTGAATTAATAAATTCCTCTTGCATTTTGCATCAATCCCCGACTCTATGTGTTCACTCGGAGCTCGCTAGAGTCTTACAAGCCGTAACAGACACCTTCCTGTCACCTCCACTGCTAAGCCTTCTGACAAATGTCAGCAGTGTGTGCCCTTCCCCCAATCTTGAGCAGGCTAAATAGACCTTAAGTGTTTGCCACAGTTGGACCTTAACACCCAGGAGGAGTCATGCGCCTTGCTCCACGTGCAGCTTCCTGCAGGAACTCAGAAGAACGGACTGCCCGCTGAGCTTGCTTTGCAACGTAACCCAGCTGACACACAGGATGGGGTCTGTGGGCCCTCCCTACATAACCGCAGTGCTCAATATTAGACTTTGAGCCTTGGTCAGAAGCTTCTGTCTTGGCTTCATCCTTGTCTCGCACCCTGTCCCTTTTTCATTCCAGCCCCCTTTCAGGTACCCAGTTCTCCATAGCTGCTGGACGGCTACAGCAATGCACTATTGCAAGAGGTCTGTGTAGTTATATACCCACATGAATGGCCTGACTGAGTTAAAGTGCAACATATAAATGTATTCCTGACATTAACTGAGGAGCTCTCCGACTGGCATTAATTCCTACTCTAAAGTCAAACCCGAGTTAATATTTATTAATAGAAAACGTCAAAGATCTGCAAAAGGAAGGGTCTGTTGTCTCTTCTATTTCAAATTCATGATTCAAGTCAATATGGAAATCTATGACATTGCAAGAGTCAAGAGTCATGCACCATGATAGGATATTCAAGCTACATACTGGAGAGGTCATGTGACAGCAGCGAGAGACATTTAGTTCCTTCTTCTCCCCAAGTCAATAACATTGACTTCCCAGACTCTGGGTTGAGTGGCTGTGTCAGAGGCTGTGACATATACCAATACAACTGTACAATTTCAACAGCCTGGGGAGACCTCAAATATGGTAGACCAGACCTTTATACAGCACAGATTTGCTGTTAAACCCATATTAACTCCATTTTTTTCTGGGGAGGCATTGCCAGCTGGTAGTTTTGTTTCTTAAGTGTAAATTAATGTAGGAAGTATACTTACACAGTGCAAATTCCTTACACAGCACACACACACACACATGCACATGCATGCACACATGTATGCCACATGGGTTAATCATTTTACAGACCCCTTGCTGAAATATATTGTTGCAAAATACCACAAAGTAAAGGTATCTGTTATCTCTGCGTAAACAGATTAGACACCTATACTATCAACTCCTCCAAGTTAGCAGGGCTTGTTGGTGTGGCCAAGAACTGTGAGAGGCACTAAGAACATGCAAGTCCAGAATCAAGACGTATGCATACAAAAGCACTTGTACTGACCTCCTAAGAGCCATTTAAAACGTTGGCTTTCAAAAACAAAATTACTCCAAACAGTTCTGGAAGCTAGAAGTCCAAAGTTAGAGTTAGCAGGGCCAAGCGCTCTCTGGGGCTCCAGGGGATATGCCATCTTGGCTTCTCTTTTCTTTTTCATTTTTTCTTTGTTGTGTTTAAGATAGTCTCATATATCCTGGATTAGCCTCAATATGTAGTCAAGGATGACCTTGATCCTGCCGCCTCTATCTTGAGTGGTAGGAGGCCCTTTGCAGTACTATCTTGCTCCAGTCCGTGTCTACATAATTGCCTCCTTACTGTCAGTGTCTTTTCTTCACAGTAGTCTCTGAATTTAGAAATCACCTAGTTCTACATACCTCATCTTAACTCAATTATATCTACAAAGCCCCTCTTCCTGGTAACATCCACTTACCACGCACTGGAAGTTTGAAACATTTTGAGGGAGATGTAATTCAACCCACAGTGTGGTTTTTATTAAAATATGAGGTAGAAAGAGAATGTGTGTTAATGAGAACCCAGTTAACTGGTCAAGTTCATTTTGAAACATGGTTTTTAAATACTTGCCTAATTCATTGTTGCTTCGTTCAATAAAGGGGCAATGGAAACTATGGGATAGGAGGGTGGGGGTCATCAGAGTTACAGGACCTGCCAGGCCCAGGCCACCATCCTGTGGACAGATGCTGTATCTCCTCTCAAACGTTGTCAGGAGCGGGGGAAGGCTGGGGACAGAGAACAGAGAAAGGTCCTTGGAAGGCTAGCTGGGACATGTCAACAAAGCACTCCACTTTCTTCAGTTTCCAGGAGAGCATGTCCTGGGTGAGGCACAACAGCCTGATTTTGAAGGAGACATCAGTCAGCCTGGTGAGATTTTCCCCTTGAAAGAGGTGGCAGGGACTCAGAGGGCCTTCCCTTACTGCCCCGTCACATTGTGACTGTAAGAAAAACAAGCTACTTGGCTTCTCTTCCCTCCCTGTCCTCAGGAACCCTGTCCTCAGCCAACCTCCCTTAACGTGGGATCTGATTCAGGCCGGGAACATGATTCTCAAAACATATTTCTATGCCTTTGGTTTCCTACCAGTCAGAACTTTTTCCAGAGCCAATATTTTTCTACAAATGGCTAAGTGGCTGCTCAGGATTCTGTTTGATTTTATGTATTGACACTATTTTTTAAATGTAGTAACAGATTCAGAATCAGGAGCTCCAGGGGGAATGCATACTTTCCTCTGGCTGACATGAGGAGCTGTAACAGAAGCTCTAACTTGCAGTAGATTTAAATCTGTGTCGTCTCTGCTTAAGTGCTAGCCAGTCCTCAGCTAAGCAGTCTGGTCACTCTGCTGGCCTCAGCTACACGAAGCTGCTTCTTCATCATGCACTCCTCCTGTGGGCTCAGTGTCCCTTCTTGTCTCTCACCCAGGATGTAAAAATCTAGACTCAAAAGAGCATTTGACAATCTCCCCTGTGCAGCTGTATCTTCAGCTTATGAACGATAAAAAGAAGCTCATGGGTGTGGGGGCAGTGGTCTGTAACAGGCAATCTGACCCTGGTTGAGCAAAGGCTGAAAATTCTGGGAGACCCCGTGAAATATTCAAGAGGGACTGAATTATATTTTTAGCCAATGCTCGCGGAAGACTCCTGAAAAATCAGCCATAGTTCTCACAACCCCTGTATATAGAGAGAGGCCTGCCATGTGAGATTCGTCATGTAGAAAGCAGCCCTGACCCCTCCCATAGGCAAATGTGGCACTAGAGAGGCCCCCTCTGCGTCTCTCTACACTGCTCTCCACCTGCCCCTGCCCAACAGCCTGCTTCATCCCCGCTTCTGCCCGCACCCAACGCTCGCCATCCAGAAGGAATGAAGCTGCAAAACTACTTTGGCATCGGAGAACTTTGTCTAAGGGGCTGTAACACTTGGGCCCTCAAGGAGATCCGCTCTCCAGGCCTAGCAGTGGGGCGCGCGCCGACAACAGCCGGGGGTCTCCTGGGAACCGCCAGAAGTCTCCCGCACTCCGTGGGCTAGCCGGCCTCTCGTGGGTCTAGCAGGGCGGCGAGCACTGAGCGGGCTTGGTCCAACACATGGGGGTGTCTGAAAGCCTAGCAACAGAGGCTTCACAAACTCATGATCTGTTTCCATCAAACAAACAGTTACTGACAAACCATAAACAAGTCTATTACTTTAAAACAATTATTTGGTATACATGATTTTACCATTTAGTAAAAGTGACACAAATGTGCTTATTTTTATATAAAGAACTAAACCTTGAGACCAAGCCAGATTACTCAGTGGGCAAGGACTTTTGGCCAACCTGGGTCACCTGAGTTTGGTTCCAGGAGAGAACTGGTTGTCCTCTACTTATCACACGCACACCACGACACACACACACACACACACACACACACACACACACACACACACACACACTAAATAAATAAATAAATAAATAAATAAATAAATAAATAAATAAATAAAAATGTAATGTTTTTGAAAAGTTAGATTTCAACGTTTTTGAAATGTTAGATCTCAGCTGAACAAAGATTTTTATTTTCCACAATGAAAGCATCTTGTTTCCGTAAGAGCAACAGAGTTTGTGGGAACAATAAAAATGCCGCAGTTAGGGGCTGCAGAGAGAGAGATCAGTGGGTAAGATCATTTGCTGCTCTTGCAGAGAACTGGAGTTTGGTCTCCAGAACCCATGTCAGCTGGTTCACAACTACCTGTAATCCCAACTCCAGGATATCCAACACCCACTTCTGACCTCTGAGGCCACCCACATGCCTGTATACAGATATGTATACACATACACATACATAAAAGTAAAATAAAATTTTTTATAACACTACAGTTCATGTCATGCGGTGTTTCAGGAAGCACAATGGTTGATGTGACAGCATGTGCAGTTCAAATCATGTGTATTGTGTGTATGCGTATTCAATGCAAATTGTGTGTTATTGTGTGTTCAGAACCAAGGCTGCAGTGAACTCAAGAACACAGCACTGCCAGAGACACCTCAGACTCAGCAGGCATTTGAATTTAGTTTTGCTCATTGCACATTTGGGAACCTGTCACCAAATGTCTGCAGCCCCTCCATTTAGTTAGTAGACCCTCAACAGTGATGAACCACAGCTTCAAGAACTGGAGAGAGGAGTAGGGAGCCAAGGCCATGTTTGTGTGGGTTCTTCTGAAACCCCATGTAGAAGGAAATGCTCCAGGCCTGGGGAGGACTATGAGCCTGCATTTGCATCTTGGCTTATTACTAATTATCTGTGTGACTAGAAACACAATACCTAATCCTGGTGCTTCTAACTTTCCACTGCTTTAAGGTATGTATTGGAAAGTTTACCATGTTATTTTAAGAATATCACAGTGCCTGGCATATGGAAATGTACTAAAATGACAACCACAGTCTTGCTAATAGAAGAGCAATGAGGAGTCGGTAGCCTTCAGAGAGAATGCCTCTCCCTTTTTGCCCAAACAGCTATTATTGGTAGGTTGTTTCTTAGTAGTAAACATGAAGTAATATTACAGTTCTGAAAGTGATCAATTGCCAGTCCCAGAGCTAGCTGGTCTGGAGAGGCAGTGAAGTCCTGACACACGGCAGGCAGTCTGTCTCATCTCTGGAAATGGTGTCAAGCCTCACCAGAAAGCAGGCTCACCTCTCTGACCCACTGCCTGACCTATGTGTTCCCCCTGTATGTGTCAAGAGCTTTAGGCGTGCTCAACAGGCAGACAGACTCAGAGACAGAGGGATGTAAGTGGTTGGCCTAAAGCCGCTAGTATTCTAATGCGAATTTAGTCCCCTCAAAGCTGTTTGCCTCAAAGATGAGAGAGTAGCAAAGAAGACACTGAGGGACCCTGCCCACAGTTAATTCTGATTGGTAAATAAAGCAGCAGCCAATAGCTGGGGAGAAGAGACATAGGCTGCTTTTAGGTTTCCCCAGACTAGAAACCACAGAAGGTGAAGCAGAATGCAGGAGGGAGAAGAGAGCCACAATGGGAGAGCCGAGCTATAAAACATGGCCATGTGGGCGGGCCAACTGCACTTAAGAGCAGCCCAGACGGAACATAGAAATTAGTAAGTAGTAAATTGGAGTTATTGGTAGGAAAGTGGATTCTAACAGCCTGGAGGGTGGGCAGTTGTCTAGCTATTGGGCAGCCTAAGGCTTATTAAAGGAAGAAATAATGGTAATTGCTTTAACTGTTTTTAAGTAATAATTGTTTAAAATTGTTTTAAAGAGATATTAATCTCCATAGAAGAGAGGAGTAAATAAAAATTGCTTTAATTGTTTGAAGAATAGAAAAGAGAAATAATGACAATTGTTTTACATGTTTTTAAGTGTACATGGATGAATAAATAAATCCAGGCCTTTGACCTCAAATGTAGGAAACAAAGGTATGGACATAGATAAAGAGAAACCCTATCTCAATAAATAATAATTGCTTGAAATTGTTTTAATTATCAAAATGAAGGTGGTTATAAGTTCTGTGGTATTAATGGTATTGCTAATTCTCTGGGAGAGAGGTCAAAGTAAACCAGACCTAATGAAAAAAAAAAGCTGCTAAATTAAATCAATCTAGCAATCTAGATGTTTTATTATTTCGGGTTGCTGGACCAAGGACATGCTATTTGCGAAGAGGGGCTCTATTTTTTGTGTCAACAGGAAAGGAGAAAAGGCTTTGGACCCCTTCCAAAGTACTATGGATCAGACATGAGAGGGGAAGACCCCCTGAAGGTCTTGGCTGCAGACAGGAAGGAAAAAAACATCAAGAAGACCAAACAGGACAGGTAACATGATTTGCTGAGTCCTCTACATGTGACCAGCCCTGAAACTGGCTGAGACATAAAAATGCCTCTAGCTAAAAGTTCAGCTATGCATAGCCTATAAATCTTGTTGATTACAAAATCCTCAAAATTCATCATGCCATCCTTTCATATGGCAAGAATGAAGATTGATTACAATTTGATTATTGATCCAAGTAACTCATTAAAAAGACAGTTGTCTTTCACCTGCTCAAACAAGAAGCAAAAATTCATCTTTAACTGATCTGGGAACCTTTCACATTCTGTACAAATATCTTTATAGAACTAAATATTGTTTTGTAAGAATCATATATTATAGAATAAAACACCAAAAGTACAGCTCTGACAAGATTCACCCTTGGGGATGCAGAAATGACCTGCTGTTCCGGCTCTCTGCCTGATCCTGCCTCAGAGACTTGCTTCCAAAACAGCCTCAAGAATGGCTGCTAATCCCTGATGACCTCGGTTCATCCAGCCTTGGTTCCAGTCAGGGCTTCAGTTAAGCCCTGAATCAGCAGAAGGAAGCTGAGAAACCTCCCCTGGGCTGCTTCTTTGATGGGTTTTTCTTTCACTGGGTTCTGTCTGTCACTGAAGAACCACTGTTTCCAGGGTTTACTTACACCTTGGACAGGCATATTTCGCCATCTACCCAGCCTCTCCATGGGTCAACATAATGCTCTGATGATGTTTTCAGGGTTATCTGCTCAGTCTTTACAAGAAAGGGAGCCATGTTTTATCCATCTGTACAGCCTTCCACTTACCTATCACTATAAGATTTGTAACGACAGGGACTTGACTGAGTTCTTTCTTTATGACTTGTCAGTTATTAAGATTCTCCCCCCCTGTATTATCTCATTTAATATTCCAAAGTCCTATGTGTTCTCTCTCTCTCTCTCTCTCTCTCTCTCTCTCTCTCTCATCAGCTGTGGAGACTGGGATATACATATAACTGAGTCTAATTTTGCCAAGTATGTGCTAAACAGGCACTGAGTGATATAAAGGGCATACAGGTGGCAGTCTTCTGGGAACTTAAGACTTACACCGATGCTTAAAATATAAAGCAATTAAGAAGCCACATGGTATAGCATGAAGGTAAATATTAACAGAATCAGTGTGGTCTGAACCAGTTAACGAGTAACTGGTAAGATGAAATGGGTTTGTAGCCTTGTGGTTAGAACTCTGTGTGGTGGACCAGTATGTATAGACTTGGAAGTACAGATCGGGGCAGCACCCACATCATAGAACACAGTTGTGGGGTGTGAGGTCAGGTCAGGCCCGGTAGTGGGATGGACCTTAGACACTTGAGAGCAAAGTGCAAACTATCCCAACATACCGTGGGAATGGGATGGCATAATTGGAACGGTTTCTCAAGAGAGGTAAGGACAGTGCGCTGGAGAGACGGCTCAGTTATTAAGATCTCTGCATGTTCTCCCAGAGGACCAATCCACATGACGGCTTACAACCACCTGTAATTTCAGTTACAGGAGATCTGATGCTGGCTTCTGTGGGCACCGTACACAGTATATACACATACATACACTAAGGTGCCCACAAATACGCATCAAACAAAGTAAGTGTTTTAGAAGGAGGAAGAGGAAGGGGAGGAGGGGGAGGAGGAGGAGGAGTGCAGGAACCTGACGAAGAGATTCCCTTGAGCAGTCTAAGGGGCTGAGATTCTGACCTAAGCTAATGGCAACACAATCAGCCAGGGGACAACGTAGATGAGGATGAGACATTTTAAGGGAAGAGATGATAGAACTTGGTGATTGGTTGTAAGTGATGAGGGAGAGAATGGAACTGAAGGGTGATGCCTGATGAGGTGAGGAAATACTGAATGACCCTGAATGGTGGCTTTTCCCGCCTCTGTCCCCCAGGGGCTGGGATTATAGGCGCCTGCCACCATGCCTATCTTAAATGTGTTAAATTTAACCACTGGAGATATCTGGATGGAATTTCAATTGCAGCAGGAAATTTGAGATTGTAGTTTGGAAAGGGGTTAAACATGATGCACGGGGCGTGAGCTAACACCAGAAGACAGTTCCGGGCGTTTGCATTTCTGCACGTCTTGTGAGTGAGACACCAATTGTCTGTCATTCAAGACTATGCGTTCAAGGATGCTTGTATAGCATGCAGCTACAGAGATAGAAGAAGAGCAACCCACGTGTCATGCCCTGGATGACAAAGAGAAGTTCTCCCTCCGGAGTGAAAGGGCGGCACGTCCATAGGTCGGTTATAGATCACCTGGGTTAAGAATGCTGTTACACAGCAGAGGTCCTTCCATCGCGCTGTAACCAGCCTACCTGACACTCCCATCTATATATTTGGAAAATGTTTTGATTTATTGGCACTTTCTTGTACTCTGTACTGGCTAGTTTTATGTCAACTGCCAACAAGCTAGAGATATCAGAGAGGAGGAAACCTCAATTGAGAAAATTCCTTCATGAGATCCAGTTGTAAGACATTTTCTTAATTAGAGATCAGTGGGGGAGGGTCCAGCCCATTGTGGGTGACAGCATCCCCTAGGCTAGTGTTTCTGGCTTCTATAAGAAAGCAGTATGAACAAGCCATGGAGAGCAAGGCTGTAAGCAGCACTCCTTCATGGCTCCTGCCTCATGGTTCCTGTCCTGTTTGAGTTCCTGTCCTGATTTCCTTCAATAATGAACTACGATATGGAAGTGTGAGCCACATAGACCCTTTCCTCCCCAAGTTGCTTTGGTCATGGTGTTTCATCACTGCAATAGAAACCCTACCTAAGGCATATTGTAATCACAGAAATTTCACATAATTGGCTTAGTGTTGAAATTTGCTGTTTTGGGCCACCCAGATCCATGTTCCTGGGCCGTGTCACTCATTTGGCTCAAGAACAAGCTCTCTCTTGTTCCCTTTGATACAGAGGTAAGAGATGTGTTTTGCATCGACACAGGAGATATACAAGAAGTAGACTTGGCTAGGTTCTAACAAGACAGACACAGCCAGACCCAGTCAGGATAACATGATCTTGTACATGGGGAGGAAAAATTTCAGTTCAAGCCAGTTGACTCAACACCTGTGTGTCTGCTCTCTGTTTGAGACCATGTGAGTTACTGGGGCAATGATGGCAGAAAACATGGTCTTAACCTCAAGGACCTAAAGGATAGGGATAAACACATCCACAAGAAGCAATTACAGAGCCTGATACACACAGTGATTAACACGTGTGGGGCACAGAGAAGGTGATAGCTGCTGAGTTTCAGGGCAGGTAGCTGAGTGTTATCCCAGGAAGATGGAAACCATGACTCAGCTCAAAGCTTGAAGGAACAAGACTGGTATGTCTGGAATTATGGTGATGGAGGGCTGGAGAGATGGCTGGATGGTTAAGAGCACTTGTTGCAAAGGACGTGGGCTTGGTTTCTAGCACCCACATGGTGACTTATAACCATCTGTGACTCCAGTTCAAAGGATCCAGTGCCCTCTTCTGGCCTCCACATGCACATGACAGACATACAAGCCATCCAATAACCCATTTAGTTATGATAAAACTAAATAAATCTTACCCACCCCACCCAAAGAATTTGTCTTTTAAGAAAAGAGGTAGCCAGGCAGTGGTGGCGTACGCCTTTAATTCCAGCACTTGGGAGGCAGAGGCAGGTGGATTTCTGAGTTCGAGGCCAGCCTGGTCTACAGAGTGAGTTTCAGGACAGCCAGGACTATACAGAGAAACCCTGTCTCAAAAACCAAAAAAAAAAAAAAAAAAAAAGAAAAGAGGTGATCTCTGGCCAATCAGGGGAGAACTGAGGACAGGAGTTCAGGGTCTTCAGAGCACTGATCTACCAAAGGAGAAACCGAGATTTACAACAGGGAAGAACAGGAGTGAGGAATGATTGATTATACTTGGCCTATCACTGCTGCGTGGGGTGAAAGGCCTCTGGTCATGTAGCTAGTTCAAGAACTTTCCAGAAAACCTGATTTTGAAAGCATTTTCCAGGCCAACTTGAGGGTGGACTTAGAGAAAAGAAGATCAGACCTCCTGGGGTACAATCCTTGGAGACTTTTGCTTAGTGAGTGAGACTGGCTCAGATCTGTGCTCAGGAATTCTGCCCTTTCAAACTTGGCTTCTTCGGTCCGACTAAAATAGCTCCCTTATTGGGTCTCTGCCATCCAACACAAGCTTCTTTGACCCATCTTCCCGACAGCTGTTGGGGGCTTTGCTCGTAGGCACATCTGATGATGTCACTGATTCGACAGTAGCCTCCTGCTGTCTGTCAGGATGCCCCTGCTTTTCAACAGCACCCACCACACCCCATGTGGCACTGCCAGAGGCAGATTTTAGAAATAAGCTAAGCTGGAATGCCGGGGCTTCCTTGCCTCCATGGGAAGGGTCTTAGAAATGTGTTCACATGACTTCTTTGTACTCGGTCCCGTAAAAAAAATGTCCCCTAGGCTATTAAAGCTCCAAGTATCACAAAAATCTTTCTTCACTTTATAAGCCCTAGCATCCTCCCGATCTTCTTTCTGTCATTCCCCTCCCACCTACCCTCCTTTCCCCACTTCCCACCCCACTCTCACCCCCATCCCACACCATCTTTCTCCAGTCAGGGCTTCTCTGAACACACAGTTTAGAAGGTTCCCACCAAAATGTCTGTTCCTCAGCGCCAGAAGAAGCATCACTTCTGAGAAAGGCAGCCCTCCCCTTCCCATATGCCCTTCCCCTCCCTCCCCAAATTCGGCTGCTCTGAAGCTATCCTGCCCCTGCCAATTTCCCCTATATCTCTCCACATGCCTGCTCCGCTGCCCTGGGACCTGCCTTTTCCAGGTAATTCCAAAAGACACATAGTGTCTGGAGGAAGAGGTGAGCCTCAGAAACCTTGTCAGCCTAACCCGGAACAGGACGTCATGGCTGCCCCTCAGGACTCAAGCTCTATTGCTGTAACCGGTCATTAGTGAGTGCTCTAAAGCAACGCGTTTAAATATGTTTCCTTAGAGATAATGACATGTTGATATTGGAATAAACTACGTGAAACTGCCAATGTTTGACCATCTTCAGTATATAAAAAGAATAATTTCATGTGGTCTATCTTGTAGATTTTAACTGGGTCAATCTGACCTCCAGGTCAGTATGGTTTCCTGCAGGGAGCAGCGGCAGGATTGGAATAGCTGAGTGGAACAAAAGGCGAGGGAAGGCCAGGCCTACACAGCTTCGCTGTAAGGCAAGCGGGCTGGCGTGGGGAAGGATGTGCTCAGAGACCCCAGGAGACCCCCACCCCACCTCCGCATAGCTCACTGCTCTTTGTGTGGACAGAAGGGCATGGCTATTTCATTTTTAAGTTTTTCCTGTAGGCTTCATTTTAGCACTTATAAACAAAATCATCCACACATTGTTTTTTCTGTTTCAGTTAAAACTAATCCAAAGAAAAGGGCTTAATTTGTTTTTGTTTTTATTTGGTCTTTTGAGGTGGCGTTTCCTTTGACCTGGATGAAATGTCACTTGCTGTGTGCACAAGATCGGCCTTGGAACTTGTAGCCTCTGCCTCTCAAGTGCTGATATTTCAGGTGTGCACCGCTATGCCTCAGTGTTCATTAGAGACAGACGGGAAGAGGGGGGGTAGACAGAATTGATCTCCTGAATAGGAGATTGCCCTTCATTTATTTTACAAGATGATATTTTGAGTAACAGCAGTTTTTATGTGAAACTCCTTGTACAAGGATTTGAAAAAGAGGAAATTGTTTTTATGTTTTGGAAAAGTGCTCAGTTGCCAGGAACATGAACCAAAACAAACAAAGAAACAACAACAACAAATCCAACAACTGAGTCAGGATTGCTCCTGAAGCCTAAAAGAAAATAGAAAGCTTGCAGCTCTACACTGCAGTCCAAGGCAAAGGCATAGTTAATACAATTTACAAAACCGCTAGTGTCAAAGGGGAAATGCCCCCGGTCCAATCCGGAGATCTGATTTAGCTAACAACCAGTCTGCTGTAACCGTTCCCATTTACAAGGGCCTCCTCAGACAGCCTCCTCAGACAGCCTCCTCAGACAGCCTCCACCAACACTGCAAAGTCAGGGCACACTGATGGGGGAGGGGGGACTGAGTTAATCCGGTTAGAGCCATGGTTCTCAACCCTCCAGATACCATTCCCCTTTAATGCAGTTCCTCATGCTGTGCTGACCCCACCCCCATGCTGTGCTGACCCCACCCCTCATGCTGTGCTGACCCCACCCC
>CM052705.1:17170447-17200846 GCA_028551405.1 Uromys caudimaculatus
TGTGAAAGGGTCAGAGGTCATGACCAACGGGTTGAGAGTCACTGGTCTAGAGCATGTCAGAAGAGAACACAAATCTAAAATGGAAATCTACAGTTACAGCTCAGAATGTCTTTAGGGAAACAGAACCATTTTAAAGCATCTGTTAGCCACATTGCACGACAAAGAAGAGCAATGAAAGGCTGGTGACCTCTACCCAACCCTCCCCTTCCCCCACAGGACTTCCGCTGTCTCTGGTCATTTCTTAACTTCCTTTTTGCTATCCTACTGACCATCCAGGCTGGACAGTGTTCATTGTCTCTTCAGACACATACATCCAGAGAACATTCCACCAATAACCCCATCTATAACACCATCCCAAGTGTCTCCCACTTGGTCACAAGAATGTCTTCCTGTCACTGTGAATCCCAAAACATACTTGAGTGTCGTATCAACCATGGATGAGTGAGGCAGGTCCTGCCTTCACATGGAATTGGGGCTGAGGAACCACAGCTGATCCTATGAGGGAGTGTTTTCTCCTTTTCTAACCGGTCAACCTTGCTCCATCCATTCGTTCTTTTGTCTGCTTCCATTAAAGATTTATAATTCCAACCAAAATCTAATCTAGGTCAGGAGACAAGATCTGAACTCTGACGATCATAAGTTGTGAGTTCAGGGAGTTGGTGGACAACATCCTCTGTGGATGGCTAGATCCTCAACCCTCAGTCACACATGCAGTGTCTTGGAATGTGCATTCCCAGTAAAACTGAACAAAGTGGCTTGGTGGTGCAATGGACTGAGTTCCGAATTGGGCCTTGGTGTACAGGGGCTCTCGTGTCTTATCTGCTATTGAATAGCGGAGCAGACTTGGACAAACCACTCTTTTCCTTGGACCTTCCGTTGTTCCTTCATTAGGTTCCCACATGATAATAGATTAGTAGTTCTCTATAGTTCTTTCTCCATTGACATATGACACAGTCCCCTGGCTGTCCCATGATCATGCCAGAATTTGAGATAACCTTAGGGGGCAAAGCTAGGGTCTCCTCCTCCCTTTCCTCTTTTAAAATCACATCCTCATTTCAAGACCATAAGAAGGAGAATATGAGCACTTTTTAGCTTGAACATTCTCCGATAGTGAACCTAATAAACAGGTAGATTTTGTAGCTGTGTGCTTCTGTATGTGGGCGTGTCCCAGCCAGCCTCCCCCAAACAGTTCAAATATTTGTAGAACAGAATGGAATTGGGTGGCTTAAATGTCATCTATTCCTCTCTCTTCTGACCTTTCTATCCTGTCCCCTTATACCCCTTTCATAGTCCAAGGGCTGGGCAGTCTGGCATGGACTCGAGACTCCTAGCTTTAATCCACCTGCCTGTGAAGCTCATCCAGCCCTAGGAGATGTGAGCTGAGCCTGGTGACAGAACCAAAGGTCAGTTTTCCTTCCTCCTTTCAGCAATCCACAAACAAGAATGTCCCGCAGAGGGCCAAAGCCAGATTGACTTACGCAGAGCACACTGAAGTCTTTTTGTTTCTCTCCTCCCTATATTTTGGAAACTCCAGCAGGAATGTGGCCTGAATTTAAACACGGGGAGCCATGGCCATTAACAGTGAGCACTTTTGTAGATTCATACAGCCTCTTCTGCCTTTCTTCTCCCGTGGCCTTGAATGATCTGCTGTTTGCAGACAATCCCCTTGTTGTGCTTGTTCTCCAGAGCAGGCAGAGCCTGGCTCTCCCATTGTCTCTTATATGGGCAAACAAAAGCAGTCTTTTTAGTACAGAGCTCTGTGCTGATAAAAGGCTGATTAAAGCCCCCTTTGTGGTAACATTTAATAGGTCTGGGTCGGGCATTATATTTGATTAACCCCAGCCAGTTATTACATGGTGTTCGATAGAGATTACAGCTTTGCCCACTAGCTCTCAGCTGGGTGGAGCTTTGAACTCCTAGGGAACCACAGGCTTAGCTGGCCATCAGCAAGTGGAAGTCAATGAATCTCTCTCTGGTCCTTCCATGCTCCCTTGCAGTGGCCCCTTTTTCCTTGTATTCCTTCTTCCCAGGGAAGCACCCAGTACTTTCCAGTTAGTGAGTTCTTTGTGACAGTCAGGAAGACATCCAGTGAACTTTATCCCACAGCACACGTCAGTTTACTCTTTCTTGGAGCAGAGACGGTAGGGCTTAAAGGGATCCCACAGCTCAGACCCTCTGTTCCCCATGACTGGGCCCAGTGCCTCTCCCTGCCCCTGTTGAAGGGGTAAAAGAAGTCAGATGAGCCCCATGGAAGCTCAAGCCTGCCTGTTAACTCTCCTGCTTTGCTGTTATCTTAGTGACTGACACTGAGCTTGTGACCGTCCATCCCACCTGCCTTGTACTGCGATGCCTGGAAGGCTTGGGATGCCAACCTTCCAAGAACAAACCCATAGCTAATGCTGTCACTTCTGCTTCTCTTCCTGCTAGTCCCTCCCTTCCCCAGTGATGTGGAGTATGTGTGTATGTGTCTTCCTGGATTTCCAGGTACTTCCTGTCCCCTACTGCTTCTCCTTCCATTCTTTGTCCCTTGCCAGACCACCAGGAGGCTGATGAGCCTGGTCTATGACTTATCACCCACCTACCTTTCCAACAAGAGTGATGGTCCTAAGTCCAGGTCTGCACTACTGCCTGTGGTTAACCTTTCCATGGCCTCAGTGTCACAAGTGTGCAGGACAAGCACTCTGTCAAGTATCAGGAAGAAGAAGCCAACATGAGTGTCAGGGAAATCCATCCAGTAAGAGATTGAGTGAAGCACCCTTCAAAATTCTACATAAACACCTCCCTACCGCTTGGCATGCTCTTGAAGCTCCACCATATCACTCCATACACGGTCTTTTCATTGTTGTTAGCCACGTCTCTGGTGTCCTATGAGACTGTAAATCCGAGAGCAAGGAGGGCGTCTGACTTAAGGCAGCCCCTTTTATCTGATTTTTTTTTTGGTGATCTGAATGAATTCAACGAGTGACTTTTAAAAACAAGTTATTTTAAAAGTGAAAACTTAAGCTAACCATGGAAGTGTACATCTGTGAGCCCAGTATTCCTGAGGCAGGAGGATCATGAGTTTGAGGAGAGCGTGGGTTACACAGCAAGACCCTGTCTCACAAAAGGAAAAAAGATTGGGGAGAAACATAGGAACCGTACCCCAATGTAGCTTGGGCTGTGGAGGCTTGTTCAGGCGCTCTGCTTGTCTTAGTTGCAATAACACCTTAAAAACTTTAATGTTGGGCTGGAGAGATGGCTCAGCGGTTAAGAGCTCCGACTGCTCTTCTGAAGGTCATGAGTTCAAATCCCAGCAACCACATGGTGGCTCACAACCATCCGTAATGAGATCTGATGCCCTCTTCTGGGGTGTCTGAAGACAGCTACAGTGTACTTACATATAATAAATAAATAAATAAAATTTAAAAAAAATTTATAAAAAAAACCTAATGTTTATTAATATATATGAATTATACATAATAATGAGGTTATATGTGTGTACATACACATACATAATGTACTTTAACCATTTTCACTCCCATTGCCTCTCTTGTTCCCTTCCCACGCCCCCTTCACTTTCTTGTCTTTTTTCCCTCCATGGGTTTCACTAGGGTGGTAACAACAGCATGTGCACCTTGTGGGTGTCTACACGAGAGATGTTTCTCCTTTCCCCATGAAATAGCAATTTCATAGATAACAAACACTGGAGTGTCGAGCTAATACAGTTCTGTCAAGTTCCCATGATTAACATTTGCCTGGTTTTGCTCTGTACATCTACAGTGGTTTGAATGAGAAATGACCCTCACAGGCTCAGAGATTTCAGCTCTTGGTCCCAGTTGGTGAAGCTGTTTGGGAAGGTTAGGGGGTGTGGCCTTGCTCTAGGAGTAAGTCACTGGTGTTTACAGTCTCTTCCCAGATCCCGCCCAATTCCTCTGCTTCCTGTTTGCCGTTGTGACGTGAGCCCTCAGCTTCCTGTTTCTGCCACCATGCATGTTCCTTGCTGCCATGGCTCCCCATCTTGACGGACTTTTGTCTCTCTGGAACCATACATCTACAAGATGGCCCTGTATCACAGCAGCTGAAGCTTATCTAATACAACGTCCTTTTACCTCAGCGTTTTGGTGCTTACATTGTGGCAGATGAGTCTCATGTCAAAATTTATTTCTCTCTTTTTGTCTGATAGTTTTGGCCTTTGAATTCACTAAAATAGACTAAATTTCTTTTACTTGCAATGACTGATATAGCTGGGGCTTTTAGAACTTTTAATTGACATAATTGTGTATATTAATGTAGTATAGTGAAATATATTAATTCAGATATACAATGAAAATTATCAAATGTGGTACGGGGCTTTTCTGCTTTATGTATAACGTGGACCTTACTGGAGATGACCACTCAGACACAGTGTATAGATAACTGAAAGTCTTTATTCTAGCCTGCTGGGACCATCCCCAAGTGCTGGGGACCTAGGTGCATCCCTGAATGTCTAGGGGCTTTACATCCTAGCATCTTCCTGAGCTGCTGCAGGGGCTTCACAGAAGCCAGCAGTTTCAGTTTTGTGTTGGGAATTTTTTGGTTTTGTTTGTTATTCTTTGAGACAGAGTTTCTCTGTATAATAGCTCTGGCTCTCCTAGAACTTACTTTGTAAATCAGGCTAACCTCGAATTCACAGAGCTCCACCTGCCTGTGCTTCCAAAGTGCTGCGGTTAAAGGTGTGTGCCACCACATCCTACAGAAGCAAGCAGTTTTAACAAACACAAGATAAGCTGTTAGTTGGAGGCCTGTCCATACACAAAGCAATTTAACTGAAGCAAGGATAAGTGAGCAAGGACAGTCTCACCTTTGATTTCTAGAATAGAGTTCAGCAGTTTTCCATGGGATTCTCTATCAAGTTAAAACTGTAGTTAAACCTGAAATGGCCTCATCAAGAATTCAAAATGGAGGAACCTCTGCACTGTCTTTCCTGGACACAGCTGTACAAACAGGTCCTCCAAATGGAATGCTGATATCATTAGCTTTCTATTGTAGACTTCTGGGTGGGGGAGACACCATACACTGAAACACACACACATACACATACACAGGGGAGAGAGAGAGAGAGAGAGAGAGAGAGAGAGAGAGAGAGAGAGAGAGAGAGAGAGAGAGACAGGGGGGGAATGAATCAGAGACAGAGAGGACAGAGTTCATCTTAGGATAGGAAATCCATGACAGATTAACATAAAGATTCTACTGCAGCCCAACTTGGTGAGCCAATTCACTTTTATTGGGGTTCCTTACAGAAGCAGGAGTGACTCAATTGTAGCTACATTAACAAAATTCTCACCCCAACATGGGTGACAGCTCCCAGAAGCTGCAACCCAGCACTCTCTACTTGACTTGCAGATGCTGGACAAGTTCTCTAAGAAGCCTGGCTGGTCACAGCCCCTGACCATGGGGTGGAGGAGGGGTGGGAAACAATCCTGAATCTTCCAAGTCTGAGGATTTCCAGACCTGTAAAGTTTGTTTACTTCCTGAGTCTCATGAGCCCCTCCCTCCTGCAAGGAATGTTCCGTTCAGAGGAAACTCTCTACCACACCCCTCCCTCTGGTCCCTCAGCCAGCTGGAAAGATGAACCCACATCACAGGGGAGGGGACTGGAGGTCAACCCTAGCTCCAGGCCGACCTTGTTCCCAGGACTCATTCATCTCTCCCTAAATCATTTATTCTCCCCAAGGTTGCCAGCCATCTTTCTCTGCTCTGGAGATGGCGTATAAGCATCTAGCTTTCACTGGCTGCCTGGTTAGGCCGCTGAGTGTCCCCCAGTGGCTTGGCCCCATCAGGATACTACCAGGAAGTGGTGAAAACTTTAGATGTAAGACCTAATGGGAGATTGTCAGGCGCTGAGGGTATGTTCTTGTGGGACCTAGTCTTCCTGCTCTCCTTCTCTTTCGGCCTGAGGTGAGCCACTGTGTTCTACTCACACTGGCTTCACACATGCCACAGTCAGAGAGTTGTGTTACACAGCAGACTGACTATGAACTAGACGTCCAAAGCAGTCGGCTGAAATAAACCTTTCTTCTGTTTGAGATGATTATACCAGATTGGGGTGGTTTATTTAGTGTGTGTGTGTGTGTGTGTGTGTGTGTGTGTGTGTGTGTGTGTGTATGCAGATACACATATGTGTATATGTATACTTATGGAAGTCGTCCTCGCGTGTTTTCCTCAGGAGCTGTCCACCTTGGTTTGTGTGAGTGTGGTGTCTGTGGGTGTTGTATGTGTGTGTGTGTGTGTGTGTGTGTGTGTGTGTGTGTGTGTGTGTAGAACACAGGTTAATGATGGGTGCTTTCTCCTATCCTGCCATTCTTTAAGCTTTGAGACAGGCCTCTTACAGAATTTAAAGCTCGTTGATTGGACAAGACTAGTTGGTCATCCAGCACCAAGGATTTTCCAGTTTCCTTCCCTCTAAAGCTAGGGACCCACACACACGCTACCACATCCAGCTTTTTACATGGGTGCTGGAGGCCCAAACTCAAAACCTCACACGTATGCATTTTACCAATGAAGTCACCTGTTCAGCTTCCTGTTGGATTTTTGTTCACTCTTTTGGGTTTTTTGGTTTTTTGAGACAGGTTTTTCTGTGTAGCTCTGGCTGCCTTGGAAACCCACTATGTAGACCAGGCTGGCCTCGAGTTTACAGAGAACCACCTGCCTCTGCCTCCCAAGGGCTGGGATTAAAGGCATTCTCACCACTGCCTGGCCCCATTTATTTTACTAGGATTAAGCTGGCTGGCCCGTGAAGCCCAAGGATCCACCTGTCTCTGTTCCCAACACAATTAACACCACCACACCTGTCTTTTCACAAGGGTTCTCGGGACCAAAGTCAAGTTCTTACACAACTCAACTGTCTGCCCCGCCCTTTTGTTGTTGTTTTTGAGACAGTCTCATTTCATAGCCTAGAGGTGGCCTTGAACTCCTGGCATCCTCCTCCCAGCTTTCCAAATGCTGGGATTGCCAGTGAGTGAGCACGTGCAGCTATCTCAGGTGGGTGTTACAGTAAAGGGAAGCTAGCTGACCCATGGTGTTATTATTTATATTGATCTGTGCAATGCCAAGGCACACAGTATGCTTTTCTCCTATTAATCTCCCTGCAGTCCATTATTTTGTGGCTATGGACTCTAGGATGGAGCATTCCAGTGGCAGGATTTTCCCTCCCTCACTACATTATAACAAAATGTAAGTTAAAGGCCTATGGACATTACAACTACAGGATATATCTTGAGGCAAAACGTGGATCAAGAAAGATCCATGGATCACTAGAGAAACAGTGTTGAAGGGCTGGGGAGACGGCTTCCTGGGTAAAGCACTTGCTGTGCCAGCATGAGGGCCTGAGTTCAAATCCCCAGTGCCCACATGAAAACCAGATGCACCCTCAAGCATCTGTAACTGAAGGAAAGTTCCTGGGGCCTGCTGGCCAACCAGCCTAGCTCAAACGGTGAGTTCCGAGCATAAAGAAACTATGGCTCAAAAAGTCAGGTGGAGAGTAACTGAGACAGACATTCCAGCATTGACCTTTGTACTTCACAGCTGTGCACGCCTGCATACACGTGTGTGCACATACAAGTGTGCATATAACACACATCACCTCTCACACACGCATGTTGGAGGATGGTCCAGTGCTGATTTGTATTCAAATGCTAAATACTAGTCCCCCGCAGATATGGTTGCCCCTCCCCCCGCAGATCTTCTCTTATACCAAGTGATGCTATGTAAACTGTAAACCTTGCTCCTCATTTTAAAGCTATTGGTTACATTAATGGGCTACAGCCAATTACTGGGAAGAATAGAGGTGAGCAGGGTTTCAGTTACTGGGCTGGGGGCCACAGGTAGCAACCTCAGGAAGAAAGAAAGAAGAGAGGAAAGAGGGAGAAGTTGAAAGAAGACAGAGAGAAAAGAGGTCTCCATTAAATGTGGTGGGCCAGGAGTACATGCCCCCGGGACAGGCTGATAGAGCAGAAATGATCCAGGAAGATGCAAACAGCAAGTAACTGGGGAGCTCAACTGGGAAGTGGTCCAACGTAAAGAAAAACAGATTAGAGGCCATTCACCCAGTAATTCTGCTAAAGCTGATTTTAAAAGTTCATAGGACTCTGTCTTGATTATTGATGGGCTGGCTGGGTCATATTAATAACTAATAGAGTTATTAAATAATATTTAAAAATACCTTTTACACACACACACACACACACACACACACACACACACACACACACACACACCTTACAAAATGCCTGATAAAAGAAGAAAATAAGTGTTGAGAAACGCTTTTAGGACAGAAATGGTTACTAGCTAGAAAGCATAGACAGTGATTAGACAAATAACGACTGGCTGGGAGCACTGTGGCTGGAAGCATGGCTGGGAGCGCTGTGGCTGGGAGCATGGCTGGGAGCACTGTGGCTGGGAGTGCTGTGACTGGGAGCATGGCTGGGAGTGCTGTGGCTGGGAGCACTTGGCTGGGAGCACTATGGCTGGGAGCACTATGGCTGGGAGCACTTGGTTGGGAGCATTGTAGCTGGGAGCACTGTGGCTGGGAGCGCTGTGGCTGGGAGTGCTGTGGCTGGGAGCACTGTGGCCTGGAGCACTTAGTTGGGAGCACTGTGGCTGGGAGTGCTGTGGCTGGGAGCACTGTGGCTGGGAGCACTTGGCTGGGAGCATGGCTGGGAGCACTGTGGCTGGGAGCATGGCTGGGAGCACTGTGGCTGGGAGCATGGCTGGGAGTCCTTGTGACTGGGAGCACTGTGGCTGGGAGCATGGCTGGGAGCACTGTGGCTGGGAGCATGACTGGGAGCACTGTGGCTGGGAGTGCTGTGGCTGGGAGCACTGTGGCCTGGAGCACTTGGTTGGGAGCACTGTGGCTGGGAGTGCTGTGGCTGGGAGCACTGTGGCTGGGAGCACTTGGCTGGGAGCACTGTGGCTGGGAGCACTGTAGGACTTGTTAGGAAGCATGCTGTAACCTGGCCAGTAACCTTGGACAAGAGGTGGGGTTAGATTTGGGGGGATAATGATAGCATGTCCACAAGGAATTGAGCCAATACTGACTTACGTTAGTTAACCACGGCGTGAATGCACTCTGATTCTTGAAAGTCCAGGTAACAAAACCCTGTTGCTAAGTTAGCACGGAGGTAGATCTCTGTGGACATAAAGTCTAAAGAAAGTTTGAGAAACTTTTCCACAAGAGGTGCCCCAAAATACTAACCAGCTAGACTGCTATAGTGGAGACCCATGACTGCACACAGGTTCAGGACATATGAGAGGGATGCCCAGGCTGGCAAAGAAACTGAAGTAAGAAGGTGGAATTTGGCTACGTAAGGACACAGGGAGTTCTAAGTTATAAAGGAAAAAAGCTCTCTCTCTTTCTTGATATGTCTGTCTGTCTGTCTGTCTATCTGTCTCCCCACACACACAAGAGCATTTCCCCCCTCTCTCTCTCTCTCTCACACACACACACACACACACACACACACACACACACACACTCCACAAATACTTGGATATGTAGCTATGGTTAAGTAATGGTCATGTCTGTACACTGGAATTCCTCATCCTAAGGAAAGCAGTTGAACACTTACCTAGTTTAACGCCATTGTTTCTCTGCACATGGAATGGTTAGGTTGGCAGTTTGCTCAGTGTTCAGTTCAGCTCCCCAAATACAAGCACACTGGTGACATATTACAAGGCTTTTCCAAGTTGAAAGATCTAGACGCAGAGAAGACCTGGTGAAATTCAGTTTCTGCAATAATGAAAACCAGCATTTTTTGTTTTGTTGTGTTTTAGATTCATGAAAGAGAATGGATGTTGGATTTTCTAGAAATAAGAATCTTACTGGGAAGAAGCTCAGCCACCAGGAGGGGTTGTGTCTATTACATAGAAAATAAGACACGGGTGGGCTGAACAGATGGCCCAGCGGTTAGGAGTGCTCACTGCTCTCGCAGAGGACCCAGTTCCATTTCCAGCACCCACATGGATGGCAGCTCCAGTTCCAGAGGATCTGACACATACATACACCCAGTGACACATATACACATAAATATAATAATTTTTAAAAAGAACACATATCAAGAAAACAAAAAGTCATTTCCATTAGAAACAGAAAGTCACTTCTGTTATTTCATTTTACATAAAAATAACTATGGGGCTGGGAAAGAAGAAAACAAATTGTCTTTAAAAATGAACTTAAAAGAAAGGCATTTAGAACCAGAAGGAGCTGGCGCACACTTTTAGTCCCAGCACTAAGAAGGCAGAGGCAGGCAGATCTCTCTTAGTTCGAGGCCAGCCTGGTCTACAGTGCAAGTTCAGGACAGCCAGGGCTACACAGTGAAACCCTGTCTCAAAAAAAAAAAAAAAATCAGAAGACAGACCAACAGATAGACGGACAGAGGGAGGCAGGGGGGAGGAGAGAGGGAGAGAGGGAGGGAAAAGGGAAGGAAGGCAGGAAGAGAGGAAGGAAGGAAGGGAGGGAGGGAGGAAGGAAGGCAGGAAGAGAGGAAGGCAGGCGGGCAGGCATTTACTTGGTGATGATTTACTTTAAGCATCTTCAATGAGGGCAACCTGAGAAACTATGGAATTTATTAAGCCCACAACTAAGGAGTGGGATCCTCAGCCTAGAGCAGGCCTGAATCCAGTGCTACAGAAGGATTAGAGGGGGATGCGGGGGAGAGGATGCTAGGTAGGCTGCAGGTGAAGAAAAGACCCAACAGAAGGAATCTCCCTGTGAGAGTCAGGGGACAGCGAGTAGGTCCCAGCATCAGAGCAAGCCAACATTAAGGCATGGAGCCTGAAGCAAGGGACCCAGTGAGCATCACAGGCTGTGGGTTCCCAGGACAGCTGATGTCCACTAGCATGAATGCATTCAGGTGCTATTTCTGAATCTGTCACCTTGTAGCAGGACCCTAGTTTGGAAAGAGGAAGAAAGGTCTTTGGCTGGAGACTCTCCAAACATGGGTTTGATTATCATGAAAAGAGGTCTAGTTCTCAAGGATGGATCACGTATTTCTTAAAGGCTGTGCTCTTTTAGACACATCCAATGCGTATTTTAGAAAGATGGAGTTTTAAATAACTAGCCACAAGAACCTATGCCACAATGTAGCTGAGGTCACCCTGCCCTCCAGATGCACAAGGCTGACTCATCCCTCAATTGATGTGAAGTCCAGTGTTTTCTTCAGCATTTCTGGTGAAGCCCGAGGGCACACTCACAGTCAGTTTTAGTTCTTACTTCCTGCTTTTGCAGAACTGTTTGGGGACTCACTTTGCTGCTCTGTCCACACATCCTCTGACACTTCGTGACATGCTTGGATTCAGCTCCCGGGTGACTCCTGCCTCCAGCCCACCACCACTGAATCATTCAGAGTCTTTTTCATAGAGCAAGCTTTATTGAAGATTGGTACGTCAAGAGGGTAGGTAACATTGCACCAATTACTGTAAGTTGTGATTTAAAAAATCTATTATTCCTGTTTTTAGACATTCTTTTTTTGTTTGTTTGGGGTTTTTTTGTTTTGTTTTTGTTTTTGTTTTTTTCGAGACAGGGTTTCTCTGTAGCCCTGGCTGTCCTGGAACTCACTCTGTAGACCAGGCTGGCCTCGAACTCAGAAATCCACCTGCCTCTGCCTCCCAAGTGCTGGGATTAAAGGCGAGCGCCACCACTGCCCGGCTTAGACATTCTTTACTGCTCCACAAGTCTGCATAGACTCTCTCTGTGCTGGCTGTAGCTGGTGCAAGGAGAAATGGAAGTAGGGTTTATTGGTAGAAGCCATCCCCATCCACTTGAGAACTTCAGGAATTCAGGAAATCTAAATACAAAACTGGAATCAGTCATGGTGGTGAATGCATGCAATCCTAGTTCTTAGAAGGTGGGGGCCCAAGGATCAAGAGTTTGAGGCTAGCTTGGGCTACATTGTATCAAAAAAAATAGGACTGAAAGATTTGTAGGTTGTTGATTTTTGTTACTTCACACTGAAACTTGGAAAATGTTTGTATTAAATAAAGTTTTGTTTTCTACTTCAGAAAGAAAGAAAGGAAGAAAGAAAGGAAGAAAGGTGTAAATCAAGCTCGCCCTTGCAGTGTTTGTTTATGTCTGCCGGCTTCATCTTTGTCTTTACTATTTGGACATGTAGCATGCTGACTTCTGTCTGGCTTTTGTCACTATGACACAGAGCCTAAGATGAACAACTTACAGGAGGAAGGCTTACTGTTTCAGAGGTTAGAAGCTTGGTTGGCTCCTCTGACGTGTACCTGCAGTGAGACAGAATGTAAGGGCCAGGCAGCCGTCCTGAGAGGAGGCTGCTCACCACAGGGGAGACGGGAAGCCAGGAGCCAGAGAAGAGTCCTGCATGGTGAGATATGACTTTTAAGGGCACCCCTCTGGAATTCCAGTTCTTTCAGCCAGGCTTTGCCCCCTAATCTCTACCAGCTTCCAAGGATTCTATTATATTATTTATCTATCAATGGTTTGGCCCATTTATTATGTCAGAATACTCATGACCCAATCACTTCTTCAAAGACCATCAGCTGGCAACCAGGCCTTTAACATACGAGCCTTGGGGGAGGACATTTCATATCTAGACAACACTCTCCTATGTAACTGTAGCCAGCTCCTCCTCCCCGCCTCATGAATGTCAATGGATTATTTATATTTTCTCTTTTACCCATCTCCCTCCCTCAAATCCCCCCACACCTCCATCTACTTCTTCCCTCCGCTGGGGCTCAAACCACTCTACCACCCAATGATACCCGCAGCCTTAAGCAGTTTACTTTCTTTGTAACATCTTTTGTAGGGGAGGATGCATGCCACACCACCTGTGGAGGTTGGTCCTCTCCTTCCACCATGGGATTCTGGGATCAAACTCAGGTGCTTAGACTTGGCAACAAATGCCTTTGCCTGCAGGATCTCTCTAGCTCCTAAAGAAAAAAAAAATTCCTAAAGAAAAAAAAATTCTAAAGAAAAAAATTTCTTTTAGTCCAGCATTAAAGAGACACTTACTGTTTCTAAAGTTCACTCTGTTCTATCTCTTTTTCAGCACTCTGGGTCAGCTTCAGGTGAGAAGCTGGGATGAGTTGGCACACCTCTCACACTTGAGCCTCAGCGTCAGTTGTGGGACAACCAGGAAGGGCCTGTCATCTTATCGCCGCCAGTTTAACGGACTGGAAGATGTTTGGCCCTCTGGGATGCCCAAATTGGAACAGAATACCTTTGGTTTACGGCAGAGTTTCCCTCCAGCTAGGAGTGCTACGAATGGAATTCTCAAGGCAAACCTGCCAGACACAATGGAGGTAATGATCTTTATGTCAGTCAGTTAGGCTGGCTGGAAAAGGAACTCTGCAGCTGGTCAGGACGGCCTTTCTCTCAGCCATCTGCCTCTCTCCAGAAAGGTCCGAAAGGGTGTGTGTGGAAAGTCTAATGCGGATCCACACACCGATTTTAGATGCAGCTGCTCTTGGCATGGTCACGCCTGAGTTTGCACCCAGGACCCTTGAAAGCTCTGTGCATTATGGTAATTAGCCATCTGCTTTAGCCTCTCCAGGCTGCTCACAAAAGACAGGAAGCTCCGCTCAGTGTCAACAGTAGAAATTGAGGTGGTGCCCCACCCCACCTCATAGCAAAACCTCTAAGCCTTTGAGTCTAAGAGTCTAAGGGAACTGTCACAACTCTGAGCACACCTGAGAATGAGCAAAAGATACCCTCCACCCGTATGTACGCGTACACACACACACACACACACACCAAACACAAGAGAGTCTGCACAGATTTTTAGAGCACCTTTGGTCTCTTGGAGGAACCTAAATCACCATTTGTTTGAGAAATATCTTTGCCTTTGAGGAATAAGAAACTATGTGAGGGGTGAACCCCAAACATAAAGGTCCCTGATTCACTAAAGAATGATACCCTGGACTCAAATAGTATGTAAACACAGAGTGTTTTATTCTGCAGAAGTCCAGCATGCTGGGGTCCACCCATTACCAAGATAGAGAGTCAACTAGTGAGCTCGCAGGCCTGATTTAAAGCACATTAGGGGAATCCCGGGGTAGGTGGACTTTGTCTTACTCCACCTCTAAGGACATTCCATTACTGGGGCATGGGGGCTGGCTGGAAACTGCTGACCCATTGTCCTTGCTTCAGGCCAGGTGGTGGGGCAGTTTTTGACTAGCTGCCTGAAGCCTGGGGTTTTAGGCCTAATTTCCTGAACTGCCAACTTGAAGCCTGTCATGGAGTCAGCCTGTTTCATCGACTAGACATAGCATAGTTGACATAGTTACTAGTTACTACCAAGACCCTAAGATTGCTTTTATGTGTCTCCATATATTAGCATTAATAAGATTATAACTGATTAGTAAGAAATGTTTACATCTTCCAATTATTTTCTGGTATAGAAATATCACAGTGAATACATAGTTACATGTTTGTGTACTATCCAGATCTTTAAATATTTCTTGGAAGAAACCACATCATGTATAAACAAAATTCTAAAGACAGAACTTTCATTTCATTTGTTTGGTCAATCCTTCTGTGGTACTGAGGATTGATCCAAGGTCCTGCACAAGCTAAACTAATGCTTGATCACTTAGCTACATCCCAGCCCTGGACTCTGACTTTAAATATATGGGCGTATTCATATAGGAGATCTTGGTGTCATAAGTATATAATTATACTTATCTGTTCAATATGTACAGATATAGTAGGCTTTTGAAAGTTTATATTAAATATATACACAAACATTGATCTATATCAGGAGGGATAAGTAGTGTGTAAACTCAGGACTTGCGAGCTGATCACAGTCCAGTTCTCCACAAAATACATACATGTTAACCATGAGAAGATTGTGCTCGCTGTGGCAAGAAAGGTGGGCTGGCTCTGGCCCCCAAGGGCATTAGCTTGGCTTGGCTCTGTGCTTTATTAGATCTCCTGTGTAGGACAGGGAAGACATGTGTTGTGTGGTAGGAACACGCAGGGATAGCAAGAGGTCAGGTAGCAGAGGAAGGCGTTTGATGGTGGGCATAGAAACGTCATAAGATAGAGATGGTTTAGGGCAAAGCCAGGGGGTGTATGGGTGATGGAGGAGACCCTGGGCAGCTGGGAAGGCGGGAGGATGCACAGAGAGGCAAGAAGTTCCCTGGAGTATGATCTTGTAGATTGCATATATTATCATAGGAATATGAATAACGGGGCTCGTACGTAGCGCATTGGTAAGGCACTTTCTAAGTATGCGTAAAGCCCGAGGTTTAACCTTCTGCCTCACACACACACCAAGATCATTAGAAACAGCACCAACCCTGCAAGGCATGAAAATTCAACGAGTCAGAGATTGTCTGGAGCCTAGGCTGATGGAGATGGGAAGACGTGAGATTCTTGCAGAAAGGGATATAGGAGCCATCATCCTGAGTAAGTGCTTTCTCCTGTGGCTGGAGTTTGAGGGAGGGGCAGTTACAGCAGGAAAATTGAGAAATCCGACAGCTTTGAGAGAGGTCAGTCTGACAGCTGAGATTGTGGCAGAGGCAAAGATGGCGTACGGTGAAGATGGGGAAATGGGTGAATTCTAGAGCCTGGTGTGGGTAGAAGTGGTAAGATTTGGGGCACACTGGAGAAGTATCTGGAGTGAATGGTTGCATAGCTATGCTATGGTCTTGGGGGGACAGGTAGCTGGGATGTCAGAACTCAGTTCTGCATCCTGCTGGAGGTGGCTGCAGGACATCCAGGCAGGCTCAGCTACCAAGGAAGTTATTATATACCCATGCAGTCTCCACTCCAGCCATTTGGAGGCATACGGAAAACACAGCTGGAAAAGCCAACAGACTCTCTTATGACCTGGTCCCTTCTCTCCTCAGACCTCTGCCCACCTCTGCTCACTGCCTGCTTGCTCTGTCCTAACCTATAGGCTCCTGCTGGCTTGAACTACCTAAGCACTACTGTTCATTCAGAGGACCTGAGTTTTGTTCTGAGCATCCACATAAGGCAGCTTACATCCACCAGTGAGCCCAGCTCCAGGGGATCTGGTGCCCTCTTCTGGTTTCCAGAGGAACTCAGGTGCACATACTCACACAAAGACACACAAATGTACACATAAACTTAAATCTTTTTTTAAAAAGTGGTTATCATTGCCAAAAAAAAAAAAAAAAAGTTAAAGAGAAATCAAATTTTCCAAGTACTTTCCATACAAGTAAGTATACTTTTTGTTGTTTGTTATTTGTTTGTTTGTTTGTAGCAGTGTTTCTCTATTGTGTGGCTCTGGTTGTCCTTGAACTTGCTCTGTAGATCAGGCTGGCCTTAAACTCACAGAGATCCACCTACCTCCAAACTTTTTAAACTTTTCTCTATTTTTATTTTATGTGTATAAGTGTTTTGTCTGCATGTATGTCTGTTACTTGCTTGCCTGGTATTCACAGAGGCCAAAGGAAGGCCTCAGATTCCCTGGTATTTGAGTTACAGGTGGTTGTGAGCTGCTGTGTGGGTGCAGGAATCGAACACAGGTCGTCTGAAAGAGCAGCCAGCTTTTAACCACTGAACCATCACTCCATCCCAAGTGAGAGTACTTTAACTGAGGTATACAGTATTTATATACAGCGAGGTGTCCATTTTGTAGTGGGTTTGGCCTAATGCTACTTGTATGCTAATGTTAATTTGGGTCCCCAAGATTGTTTGCATGAGTCTCCACATGTAAGACACTGAGGGACCCTATCCCCAGTTAATTCTGATTGGTAAATAAAGATGACAGCAGCCAATGGGTGGGTAGGACTGACAAAGGCGGGACTTTAGAATTTGAGGGCTTCGGAAGGAGTGGGGGGGGAGGAAGATGAAGAGGAGGAGGAAGAAGAGAAAAAGGAGGAGGAGGGGAAGGAAGGGGAGGAGAAGAAAAAGGAAGAAAAGGAGGAGGGGGAGCAGAGGAGATCCACAATGGCGGGAGAGTGTGGAGGAGAGAAGATCCACCCTGCCTGAGAAGAGTGCAGGACACAGAGGCATGGCTGCCATGTGATGGAGCGGGGAGAGTGCAGCCTGAGTGTGGCCCAGAGTGGGCAGCCCTCTGGGTCCAGAGCAGCCAAGGTAGAACAGAGAGTTTAAAAGTTGTAAATCCGAAGCCGGGCAGTGGTGGCACACGCCTTTAATCCCAGCACTTGGGAGGCACAGGCAGGCGGATTTCTGAGTTCGAGGCCAGCCTGGTCTACAGAATGAGTTCCAGGACAGCCAGGGCTACACAGAGAAACCCTGTCTCAAAAAACCAAAAAAAAAAAAAAAAGTTGTAAATCCGAATTACCGGCGGGAGGTAGATTCTATCCGTAGTGGAGGTTAGACAGTGGCCCAGCCATTGTGCTGATTAAGGCATATCAAACTATAAAGGCTGTGTGTGTGTGTTCCTTTCAGGAATGTAAAGCACTGAGGCAGATAGTGAAACCACTGCTGGGCTTATTTATTATTATTCAACACATTTAAATCCATTCAGCCCATTTCCAGAAATTCATATCCAGACAGAACATCCTTCTAAAAAATTCTACCCTATACCTTCCTAGCCAGAACTTCTCCCAAAGGAATGTCTGCTCTGGTTTCTATCCGTGGAGTCAGCTCTTCCTCTTCTGGAATTGCCAACAAATTGATTCATGCAGCATAGGAATGTATGCTGTCTTTCACTGAGCATAAAGTACTTGAGGACTATTATGTGGTGTGTGGTGTGTGGCTATTTGTTTTTTCATGTGTGAACAGCTCATTCTGTCAGCCATCATGGATTTATTAGTGTTCTCCCACAGGGCTCTTTTTCACTTCCTTGCACAACTGTGGCTTCTATAAGACTTTTTTACTTTGTGGTTGGTATCTACCATATCTGTGCTATATCATCGTATATACATACACACACGTATGTATGTGTATATATGTATGGAAAGAGAGAGAACCCGGATAGACATTTCTTTCTTTCTTTCTTTCTTTCTTTCTTTCTTTCTTTCTTTCTTTCTTTCTTTCTTTCTTTCTTTCTTTCTTTCTTTCTTTCTTTTTTTGGTTTTTTGAGACAGGGTTTCTCTGTGTAGCCCTGGCTGTCCTGGAACTCACTCTGTAGACCAGGTTGGCCTTGAACTCAGAAATCCACCTGCCTCTGCCTCCCAAGTGCTGAGATTAAAGGCATGCGCCACCATTGCCCGACCTGGATAGACATTTCTAAAACAAAAGATCCTGAAATAGGAATTGTATCAATCATCCATAAAACTAAATATTTCATGTAGTTCAACTATGGGTTACAGTTAAGTAATAATAATAACAAGCTGGGCTGGAGAGATGACTCAATGGTTATAAGCACTGGCTGCTCTTCCAGAAGACCCAGGTTTCATTCCCAGTACCCACATGGCAGCTCACAACTGTCTGGAACTCTAATCTCAGGGGAAACAATGCCTTCTGGCCTCCATGGGTGCTGTACACAAATGGTGTGTGAATATACATGTGGGCAAAATACCCATTACATATATAATCTATAGAAAGGTAAAAATAAACTTTTACAGAAAGAGTTTAGAGCAGGCACTTGGGAGGCAGAGGCAGGAGGATCAGGAGTTCAAGGTCGTTCTTGTTTACATATTGAATTTGAGGTCAGCCTGGGCTACATGGAGGTCAGCCTGGGCTACATGAGATAAAAAAGCTTAAAAACTTCTACATCATAGCTGTAACTTTGTTTTTTTGTTTGTTTGGTTGGTTGGTTGGTTTTTTGTTTTTTTGTTTTTTGTTTGTTTTTGTTTTCCTTTGAATAAGACCCTGTTTCAAAAATTGAAATATTTTGTCTGATTTAACTCAATAAAGATCGTTATCTGTAAATTGAAAAAGGAAGACCTCCATGAGAGATAAATCTTGTTCTGTAGGCCACTTTTTATAAATTGCCTACATTGAGCGATAACTAGCCTTATGTACACATTTTTCCAGAATGTTTGAGACTTGATCACGATGCTCTTTCGCAGGTGTGGCTCTGTGGATGAGAATGGTCCTCTCAGGCTAATGTATTTCAAAGCTTGGTCCCCAGTTAGTGGAACTGTTTGGGAAGGATTAGAGGTGTGGCTTGTTTGAGGAAGTTCTTCATTGGGGGTGAGCTTTGAAGTTTGAAAAGTCCATGCCATTCCAGGATTCTCATATGATTAATGATCTTCATTTATTTCCACTTTAGGTAACTATCTGTTTGTTAGTCCATTTATTGATTAGATTGGTTCTTGGTTTTGTTTGTTTGTTTGTTTGTTTGTTTTTTTGAGTTATTTGTATCTACATCTATCCAACACATCACTAGTAAATGTTTTCTTCCCCATCAGCTGTTTCTTCATTTCATCAACTGCATCAACTGTTTGCTCTACAGAAGCATTTAAATTTCTTTTTTCATTTAATGAGTATGGGAGTTTTGCCTACATGTATGTCTGTGCACCACATGGGTGTAGTACCCACAGAAGCCAGAAGAGGGCCCTGGATTCCACTGGAACTGGAGTTCTAGGCAGTTGGAATCTACCAAGGGGGTGCTTGGACCTGAACACCTCTCCAAGCCCTATGAGGAAGCGTTGTTAGTTTGATGAGTCCATATCTGCCCTTTGCTGATCTACCCCAAGTGACTTCGCCTACAACCTGATGTTCTTTCTCAACCTTTCTCAACAGTTTCAGAGTTTCTGCTCTCACACTGAATCCTCTGACCCATTTAGAACTGGGTTTTATACAGGATGAGAGATATAGATGTGGTTTCACTCTTTTGTGTGTGAGACTCTGCTTTCCCCAGCACCACTGTTAAGGAAGGCAGCCCTTAGTAGACTCCCATGACCTAGCACACAGTGAGACCTGGTCAGTGTCCTGCACGTTTAGTTTGGACCTTGAACCCCTAACCCTCTTCCCTCTCCATTTATCCCCAGTGCTCAGGGTCTAGGCTGTGTGTTTCTAGATTCTTGTCCTCTTATCCAAAGAATTGAAAATAAGGCCCTATACAGATTTTCCAAAAGAACAAGGTAAGTTGATTTTGAGCAAAGGCATAGGGCAGACTAAAGAGAGATAGATGCTCGTAAGACTGACCAGACAAACAGCCCAGGGTAACACAGCCAGGACACACACACACATAGAGAGAGAGAGAGAAAGAGAGAGAGAGAGAGAGAGAGAGAGAGAGAGAGAGAGAGAGAGAGAGAGAGAGGACCCAGGGCATCTTTCTGTGGAGTCTAAGGGAAGGAGAAGCTGTTTACCATCACTAAGCTTGGGTGGTCCTCTGTTTTGTTTGCTAAGTCATGTTATATAATCATTTCTCTATTGCACCTGTCCCTTCTCATAATGCATTTGGTCTTAATCATATGCATGCCCAGATGTGCCTAGGCTTAGAATGGTGAATAGAGGATTCTCCCTAAAAGATTACTAGAGGACATGGCTTTGCCTTCCTAGATGTGCACTCAAACTAGCTCAGGCCAGATTAACCCTCTGCTCTTCATAAGCAGGTACACTGGGAAGAGATCTGAACAGAAACTGTCCAAACTCGACTGTTACCATGGGTTGGGAAACTTGTACCATTGTTCAGGGATAGATAGGACTATATGTAACCCAGTGCGGGTGGGGGTTTGAGGTACCACCATGTCTAGCTTTTAAATGGTCTTCATGGCCAACCACCCCCATCACCCACACCAAAAACCCAATCCAGTATTACAATTAATTACAATTAATTGTCATGGTCAACAAAATTTAAGGAAAAATAATCCAGTCTCTGTAGAGTCCCATATAGCATCTGGACCTCTCTCCTTCTTTCCATGTCCCTGAACTATCCCTGAAGTAATCAGAATGACCCCTGAAACTGTAATCACCACCCGTGCTTTAAGATAAAGCTAAAGCTCAACCAGATATCACTTTGATATCTAAATAAATGGCTCTATCAGACATACAATCCAGGAAAAGAATTCCTTGAAGTCCAGAGGGCTTTAGAATTTGAATATCTAAAGAAACAAAGAAATGTAAAACACAGCAGACTTCCCAGGTACAGTACAATCAACTAGCAAGTAGTTTGACTGCAGCTTTCTATAACCTCTAGACCAGAGGTTCTCAACTCTCCTAGTGCTGAGATCCTTTAATACAGTTCCTCATGCTGTGGTGACCCCAACCATAAGTTTATTTTCATTGCTACTTCATAACTGTAATTTTCTACTGTTTTGAATCATAATGTAAATACCTGATAAATAGTTTATCTGATATAAGACCCCTGTGAAAGGGTCGTTTGACCCCCAAAGAGGTCTCCACCCACAGGTTGAGAACGACTGCTCTAGAAGATTCCAACAGAGTCCCAAACAGAAGGTAGAATCAGGTAAAAACCCTCCCAGGGTCCAAGAGCTACTGCCCTCAAATCCTTAAAAATAGCTTTACTCACGAAAACTCTGCCAAAATGCACAGGGAAAGGAAGACAAACACTGTTTAGGATGAGGTATTTGTTTCCTTAGTGTGAGGAACAGGTGCTGATAATTATGCGTGAGTAAAAAGTCACATGAAAGTATTAGGAAGACTCTGTGTATCTGGCAACTGTGTTCAACAATTTGGGTCTTTGGAGAATTTCACATATTAATTATATAAACCTAATAAAACATATAGGAGATATTGTTCAGATTTGTGACATCTGGTTGACATTTTACTGTTTGTTTACAATATTCAAACAGTCAATGGAAGATAAAATTTTTCATGTTTATGAGTTTGGTTTTGTTTGGTTGGTTTGGCTTTGTTTTTTCAAGACAAAGTTTCTCTGTGTAGCCCTGGCTGTCCTGGAACTCTGTATATAGATTAGGCTGGCCTCGAACTCAGAGATCTGCTTGCCTCTGTCTCCCAAGTGCTGGGACTAAAGGTGTGTGCCACTACTTCCCAGCTAGGAGTTTAATTTTCATTAGATTTACAAGAGTTAAGATCTTTGGTATTATTTATTAGATAATATTATCTCTTGAGATAGAATCCATTAAAAGTATAAACGCATTTGAACTATTTAAATGGGTTTAATTTACAAAGCCTGTAAATTATATAAAATGTAATCAAAGATCATTTCAGCAATCAGAAGCCATTTCAGAGATTATTAACAATTTGTAGAGTGTTGCATATGCTATTATAGTCTGTAAACTGAATTTAAAAGTTTAATGACTAGCCTTTCTTCAAATTCTGTTACTACTTTAACAACTTGAATATTAAATTTTAAAAGTAAGGTTCTCATGTTCCCAGTATTCAAAAAGCCATTCTCAGAGGCATGGGTGGTAAGCAGTTGGTGCTCTGTGAGAAGCTTCATGCGCTAGCTCCAGGGCTTGGCTTGTGCAATGCTCCGCTCAGTAATGACAGGAACTACCCTCTCCTTGCTCAGAAGAAGCAAACCGCCAAAAACCTTGTCAATGTCAAAATAAAGCTTTATGGCTGTCACTACAAAGAAAGCGACACAGTTTATTGTAGAGCTAAATGACCATGGCCCCTGAGTATGGAATCACTCTGCCCCTGATACCCTGTCCCAGTATGATAACAGTTTCATGAAGTGTTTATAGTTACATGGCTTTTTAAAAATATAGATGTGAATATCAGGTATCTGGGTGTGGTGGTTTGAATACGCTTTGCCCATGGGAAGTGGCGTTATTAGGAGGTGTGGCCTTGTTGAAACAGGTAGGGAAGAGTGTCTTCTCTTGACTGCCCTCTGGATCTGAACTCTCAGCTCCTTCTCTGGAACCATGTCTGCCTGGACACTGCCACGCTTCCTGCCATGATGATAATGGACTGAACCTCTGAACCTGTAAGCCACCCCAGGTCGATGTTGTCCTTTATAAAATTTGCCTTAGTCATGGTGTCTGTTCCCAGCAATGGAACCCTACCTGGGACACTGGGCTATAGCAAGTGAGGCAGCCTCCACTACGTGACTCGTGTGCTTTCTGATGACAGACTTTGTGCTGGCAGAAGCTTGTGGTCTGTAAAGAATATTAGAATGCAAAAGTGGACAATAGATGCCTATAAAAGGAGCTACGTTAGCCCGTCGAGTCTTGTGAACACAGGGTAGCTTTCGTCTCTAGGGACTTCCTAACCAGTAGAATTCCCATTGGTTCCCACTGGTCCCGACGGTCTTCAGCTTTTGGACATTGTTTTGTCTTTTAGCTTGCCAAGTGAGCCATGTTTTATTTTTATTATTTCTAATATTATTGAGAAAATGTTAAATTTGATCTTGCTTGGCCTTCTAATGTATTTTCCTTTCTGTTGTAGTAAAAATACATTGGGAGTTTCTACCCCACCTTTGATCATCCAGTTCCCAAATAAAACAAAATCTCTATTTATAATAAGACTATTGCACTAAAGCCCGGCAGATATCAACCCTCTATGCTATTTTATCTACTTCCCTGTTAATAACCCCAAGATATCACTTAGCATATTCCACCTGGGCCTCTCTTCAATCAGCTAGCTCTCATGTGTTCTCACGATTCACCTACCCCATGGCGTCTTTTCCTCTCTTCACTTCTCTGCTCTCTTCTCATGGTCTCTACTCCAACCCCAAGCCCCAGGAATCGAAGCTCCATCTCCCTCTCTTCTGCCCAGTATAGGCTGTAGGATATATAAAGCAATAGTTTTAAATTGAGGGCCCAGGTTACTAGCATGGCCTGGTGTATGTGAGGATTCCCTCATCCCCGAGGCAACCAGCTCTTGGGGCCAGTCTCTAGCATCACAATACATAGCAACAGACCAAACCTCAACACCTTTCAGGTGTAGCTTTACTAATAGCAGCCACATGCTTTTACTGTTTTCATTTTGCCTCTGTAAAATAATGTATGTCTACTGCCTTTCCAGGGAAACTCTTACCTGGTGGTGTTCATGCTCCCGTTGGTAACGAGCCAGGTCTTCTCCTGATACAATCCTATCCCACACAGGTGTGCTTTGAGTCTGTCACATGCTGTGTCTATGCAGGTGACAACCAGAGCTGATAAATCAGGAGCTTACTATACTCCTGCCCCACACAGGTGCACGTGTCTCTCATATGCTGTGACAAGGACCGTAGGATGCAGGTGTCATAGCCAGAGCTTGGTGCTAGAGTCTGGTGCTTAGACTCCCCCATCTCAGGGCTCTTGGGGTGCTCCTCCACATCCTGGAGCCCCCCCTCCACCTCCTATCTGCTCCCCAGTGCTTGGGAACAGAGGACCCTTCCACATTCAAACTCTGTTTTGATCTTAATTTCCCCACTTTAACCATGATCACCGTGAGTGGTCCTGCTTCTCTGTGGCTTCAGGAGGGGAAGATGCTCCCTGGGTACTCGTGGTTCAGCAGAGTAGGGGGAAATTCTTAGTCCCAGGTGGAGGGTGAGTCACGTGGGAAATGAAACCTTTCCCTTGTCTTTTCCTTTTAAAGGGGGGAAGGAAGAGGCTGGAGGTGGCTCAGCAGTTATGAGCACTTGCTGCTGTCGCAGAGGACCAGAGTTTGGTTCCCATCTTCGATGTTAGGTGGCTGCCTGTAACTCTAGCTCCAGGGGCCTCTGACACTTCTGGCTTACGGTGATACTTGCACACATGTGCACACGTATGTCCACAAGCACATTAAGAACATCATAAAAATACAATTTTAAAGTGGGAGAAAGTATGAACTGAGGGAAAATGGACGAGAGGCCACTCTTGTCTTGCGGTAGAGAAATGGGGTCAAAGGCCAGGCTCCGGATTTGAGTGCTGCTTCACCACTGATCAGCTCTCTAGCCAGGAAAAGGTCAGGGACAGTATCTCCAAGCCTCAGTTTCTCCTTAGGAAGTGATATTTTGCTCATTCATTCATTTTACTGGTTTTTCAGTCTGGGTTCTTTTTCTTTTTCAATCATTGTGTGTGTGCGTGTGACTTTTTTGTTGCTGTGACTGAGGCAATTTAGAGAAGAGTTTGTTTTCACTTAAGCTTTGAGGGCTAGAGTTCATGAAGACAGATCAGAGGGCTGGCAGCTGGCCTGGCAGCGGGAGCAGAAACCGAGGGTTCAGTGGGAATGACGCAAGCTTTGAACCCTCAGAGCCCATCCTCACACCCCGGCCGTGAACCCCATCATGTACATCCTTCACCAATGCTATACTTCCTACGCTTCCTGAAATGGCGCCATCAGCAGAGACCAAGCTTTCGGACAACCGTGCCTATGTGGGACATTCCTCAGACCGCCACCATTTTTGTCCACGTAACTCAGAAGACAAATCGCAGAGTCAGCACTCTCGTTCCACGGTGTGAGACTGAGCTCGGGCTTCCCAGCTTAGTGAGAAGTGCTTTACCTGCCGAGTCATCTTGCTGCCACCTCTGTAGTTCTGAGAGCGAGCAACCCACACACAAAGACAGACTGCTTCTAAAGCCTGGAGCAGAGTGTCTGGCATGAAGTGACTCTTCAGGAAATCTCGCTGTTAAATTGTATGAGAATCCTAATTGCTAGCACCGCACTGCTCTAATGATAAAAGAAGAACAGTAGCAGCCCTTGGTTCTGAAAGGAAGGTGACCCACAATTCCCCTCAACGAGTTTCATTAGCAGTGAAAAAGACTCAAGGTCACGGTTGGGCCTCTAAATGGAAGAAGAGAAATCACACAGGAAAAAAAATTCAATGTATGGCGTTTTAGCATGATGGAGCTTGTGTTTAAGGCAAAGAGAAGGTTTCCATTTAAAACCTGAAGGAGGCTTTATTTTGAGAGAAAGAGTGTGTGTGTGTGTGTGTGTGTGTGTGTGTGTGTGTGTGAGAGAGAGAGAGAGAGAGAGAGAGAGAGAGAGAGAGAGAGAGAGAGAGGTGATTGCACTGATGAGAGTTAACAGAACAGCCTTCGGGGCACCTCCAGAGCAGCCCCACACCCAGAAGTCTCCAGACCAATATCCCCCCACCCCAAACAAAGGAGAATTTTGGCTTTTTATAACCTTATAGGGGTGGCAGGAAGTTTCCATTCTGTATAGCCCATGTCACAGAGAGCTCAGAGTAATGGGTATCAAAATCACGAAGCTGTCAAGTCACAATACAAACTGTTCTTTTTAATTCTCTGTCCCAGAGAGGAGCGGGGCATAGAGGTGTGGCCTAATTTGGACTATAGGATCTGACCTAAAGATGCACACCCTTGTTCTAACACACTCTAGCCTAGTAGGCCAAGAAAGACATGATGCCATGATAAAACATGGTCCAGAGATTTTATAATTTCTGCAAGCCAAATTATCCAACAGAACAGGCTCAGACTGAGGCTCAAATACTGTCTGGTGATTTCAAGAGCTCTGATGATGATTCTAAGAATCTGTTGTCTGAAGCACACTTTGTATTTCTTCCCAGTTTCCCCAACAAGTTCATTAAGTGAAAGCCACAAATTCAGAGTGAAATTTTTAAAAATTTTAGATCCCAGATCTACAGTGAGTGTCTGATAGACGGACGCCAGCTTCTGGGAACCTCGGGTTTGGCTTCTTTATTTCACAGAAATGCTCCCATGACATAAGCATCCAGCGGTGAATTCTTCATCTGTCCAGACCCAGTCTTCATGGCCACAGCTCCCTACACAGACGTCACCCTTTCCACCCACTGGTGGTTGTTAGCATCTCTCTTTCCTCCTGAGAAGACAGCCAGTTGGCACTCAGCTCATTTTCCAGATTCTGTCCTATAGTCAAAAGCTAAGTAAGTCTTTAGTATTACAGGTAATGACAGAGAATAAGAATGGGTCCCCTCCCTCCCTCCCTTCTATGCATTTAGAAACAGCTTCTACTAAAGACAGAGTCTTCTCACCCCTCAGGCCCACAAGGTAAGTGCCATAGTTAGCATTTCTATTTGCTGTGACTAGATGCCGCAGTGACTCTCACAAAGGAAAACATTTAACTGGGGCTAGCTTATAGTTCAGAGGTTTAGTCCATTGTTGTCATGACAGGCATGCAGGCAGGCATGGTGCTAGAGAGGATGCTGTCAGCTTTGGATCTGGATCTACAGGCAGCAGTAAGACAACAGCACTGGCTTGATCTTCTGAAACATTAAGCCCACCACAGTGGCATACTTTCTCCAACAAGGCCACATCTCTTCCAGCTAGGCCACACCTCCTATTAGTGCCACTCCCTATGAATCTATGAGGGCATTCTCATCCAAACCACCACCATGACTAGAAGCAGAGCCTAGCATTACTCTCCATTCTGGTCATTGCCTCAGACTCCTGCTTGCCTCTGTATGAGCATGGTAGTCACCAAGGAGTGAGTGTCTGTCACCTCACCTAGCCTGTCTCATCCTGGCTGAAGGCAGAGTAAATCATTGTGTTAAACCTGTGATCATCTTGGTTTTTAGATCAGCAGCACCTCTAGGAACAGACTCTCCACCAGTAGGTGGGGCAGTTATCCATGAGGGTGAGGCTATACACCAGAGAAGCAGCCATCTCCTGAGATCAGCTTCTGCTCCGGCAATAAAGACTTCTTAAGACCACCTCGCAGAGCCAAATGGAGACAGTGATCAGAGAGACCAAGAGCAGGACCTCTGAGTGACACAGACTCTGGCTTGGGCTTCAGTCTTGTATTTAAACCTTAAGCTCAGCCAGGGTGGCGCCATACCTATAATCCCAGCAATCAGAGCAACAAGGAGCACCCTGAAGTTTCAGGCCAGCATGGCCTACATAGTGAATTTCAGGCCAAGTAGGGGTAAACAGGGAGGACCTAACTCAAAAATCAAACAAACAGACGTAGAAAGAATGCAAGAGCCAGAGAAGTTGTGCAAAATGCCATGTTTTAGACACAACACAGCATCACAGTCACTAACTCAGAGACTGAGAGCCATGGCTACCCAGGACCGGCACAAGATGGGGCTGTCAATCACGACATGTACAAGATGGGGCTGTCAATCAAGACCTGTGCCCTTCCTCCAACAGGCTAAATAGACCTTAAGTGTTTGCCACAGTTGGACCTTAACACCCAGGAGGAGTCATGCGCCTTGCTCCACGTGCAGCTTCCTGCAGGAACTCAGAAGAACAGACTGCCCGCTGAGCTTGCTTTGCAACGTAACCCAGCTGACACACAGGATGGGGCTGTGGGCTCTCCCTATATAACCGCAGTGCTCAATATTAGACTTTGAGCCTTGGTCAGAAGCTTCTGTCTTGGCTTCATCCTTGTCTTGCACCCTGTCCCTTTTTCATTCCAGCCCCCTTTCAGGTACCCAGTTCTCCATAGCTGCTGGACGGCTACAAAGACCTGCACAAGATGGGGCCGTCAATCTTCTATTATGAAGGGAGACTTATAAGGCCTTACCGTCCTGGACAAGGAGCCATTGACAGTGAACAGTTGCTGGGGGAGGGGAGCATTTTCCTCAGTGCTATAATCAGTTAAGTTGCCCATCCATGGGTGGCTGAGATGGCCCCACAGGTAATGACAGTTGCCACCAAGCCTGACACCCTGGGTTTGATCTCTGGGACCTGATAGGTTTTCTTCACTGATGAAATAAGCTAATTCCAGTAGAATCAAGAATATAAGGGCAGGTTTGTTGGGGGAGCACTCAGGTAGGTTCACTGATCTCATAGGAGGAGGTCAGGGAATTTGTGTTCCTGGACTGGGGTCGGGACTTCTTGGAGGGGAAGGGGAGAGAGTGGGGACAAGATGGTGGGGTAGTGAGGTTATAGCTTTATTGAGTGTGTTTAGGACCCTATGGGGTGGACTCAGAGCCAGCGGTCACTTTGGAATCCAGGGCTTGGAGCTGACTTTGTCCTGTGTTTTTGCATGGGCTTTTTGCCAGTGAAGGCTGCTGGTTGGACGAGAAGGGCGGGACCTCTTAGCCCACGTCATCTTGACCTTTGTTCCCTGGCCTGAAGGAAAGGGCCAACTCCTGAAAGGCCTCTGACTACACACACATTCATACACATGCATGCACATACATATTTACACACATACAGACACACACATGTATATACACACAGAGGCATATATACACACACAACGAAATTGCTCATGCGCCAATAAATAAATGCCTCCACTCGGGCTTACATACGCAGCCCAAATTAAACTTAGTGTGCTACAACAAAACAAACAAAAATGACCCATGAAAATATGAAGGGATCCCTATATCTAAGGCTCAAGGGACATCACAGACAAGGGGCAGAAGGATCTGGACAAATCAGAAGACACTGTGACTTCTACATATGTGACACAGTGCCTTCTCTATATGACATGAAATCTTAGCAATATGGTCACCTGATCAAGACCTTCACAATGACACCAGTTGATATGCCAACACGAACAGGAGAAATCTCACAGGGATCCAGTCCTAGATGAAGAGCTACAGACAATTAACAACAGAGAGAGAGACAGAGACAGAGACACAGAGAGAGACGGAGATTACATCTCCCAGAGAGACAGAGACACAAAGGCAGACCACAGAGAGAGACAGAGAGACAGAGATTGCGTCTCCCTGCTTCCCTCGCAGACTACAGACACCATTTCTGCCCATTTCCACCCCATCGTAGACCACGTGTCACCTTCCCCACAGGCAGTTTGGCCGTCCACACACATGGGTGAAAAGCTGCCCCCTCCCTACAGCTGCTTCTTACTAACCTAACACTATCCAATCCCAAGAGGTTACCCTGGGCTCCATTTTTATCACATAGAAGCACTTTCATGGGGATTTACAGTAACAGAATTAAGAGCGTATACGTCAAGGCATTTTGAAAACATTGGTGGGAACATCAGAGGGGCCAGTTAGAACAGGATGGGGGATTCTCTCCTATAGGTCTCAGATGCTATCTGATGACATTCTTAGCTTCAGGGTCGGTGGAAGCTAGTGGTCTGCTAAGTAATAACTCCAAAAGACTATTGTCTATTAATCATAGGATACTAGCTCTGATAAAGACGTGAGCTAGGAAAATTGAGGGTGCTAAAGCTAGTCTAAGATAAAGCATAATTAAACTCACAATCCAACCTCTCGACAACACTGTATTTCTAACCTGTTGATCGGTCATTGCAGACCCAGTGTCTTTCCATGAGTTCTCCTTCACAGGGGTCTGAAGCACATCTGTGTGTGTGTGTGTGTGTGTGTGTGTGTGTGTGTGTGTGTGTGTGTGTGTGTATGTGTGTGCATGTGTACTTGCCCTGTGTATGTGTGTGCATGTGCATGCCTGTGTGTATATGTGTGCATGTACATGCCTCTGTGTGTATATGTGTGCATGTACATGCCTGTGTGTGTGTATGTGCATGTACATGCCTGTGTGTATGTGTGTGCATGTACATGCTTCTGTGTGTATGTGTGTGCATGTACATGCTTCTGTGTGTATGTGTGTGCATGTGCATGCCTGTGTGTATATGTGTGCATGTACATGCCTCTGTGTGTATATGTGTGCATGTGAATGCCTGTGTGTATGTGTGTGCATGTACATGCCTCTGTGTGTATATGTGTGCATGTACATGCCTGTGTGTATGTGTGTGCATGTACATGCCTCTGTGTGTATATGTGTGCATGTGAATGCCTGTGTGTATATGTGTGCATGTACATGCTT
>CM052705.1:17201346-17230233 GCA_028551405.1 Uromys caudimaculatus
TGTGTGCATGTGCATGCCTGTGTGTATGTGTGTGCATGTGCATGCCTGTGTGTATGTGTGTGCATGTGCATGCCTGTGTGTATGTGTGTGCATGTACATGCCTGTGTGTATGTGTGTGCATGTACATGCACATGTGTGCATGTGTATGTGCAGGTATTGAACGGGAAGAGAACGAAAGCCTGGGTGAGGGAGACACCCAGCTGTCTTGGTGTGGTTGATTCCTCTCTACCCAATGCATGCAGTCACGACCAGCAGACCTATAATCAACTCAGGTTAGCGAGAGGAAATGTCTCAGGTTGCATAGAAGTTACATAGGACACAGGAACCTCAGAAATGGAAACCTAAAGATCCAGAGAAACTTTTTTTTGATACTTTATTTACATTTCAAATGTTTTCCCCTTTCTAGATCTCCCCTTTGGAACCCCCCTATCTCCTCCCCCCTCCCCCTGCCTCTATGAGGGTATTCGCCCACCCACCCACACACTCCCATCTTCCCTCCTTGGCATTCCCCTATACTGGGACCTCTAACACCCTCAGGCCCAAGGGCCTCTCCTCCCACTGATGGCTAACAAGGCCCTCCTTTGCCACATATGTGGCCAGTACCATGAGCCCCTCCATGTGTATTCTTTGGTTGGTGATCCAGTCTTCAGGAGCACCTGGGGGCCTGACCAGTTGACACTGTTGCTCCCTCCATGGGGCTGCAAACTCCCTCAGCTCCTTCAGTCCCTTCTCCAACTCCTCCATCTGGGAGCCCACACTCAGTCCAAAGGTTACTGTGAAGTGAAACTTGAGTATTCCGAACTTTTGGGATAATATTCACTCGTCAGTGAGTACATACCGTGTTCGTTCTTTTGTGACTGAGTTACCTCACTCAGGATGATATTTTCAAGTTCCATACATTTGCCTGTGAATTTCATGAAGTCATTGTTTTTAATAGCTGAGTAGTACTCCATTGTGTAAATGTACCACATTTTCTGTATCCATTCTTCTGTTGAGGGACATCTGGGCTGTTTCCAGCGTCTGGCTATTATAAATATGGCTGCTATGAACATAGTGGAGCATGTGTCCTTATTACATGTTGGAGCATCTTCTGGGTATATGCCCAGGAGAGGTATAGCTGGGTCCTCAGGTAGTATTATGTCCATTTTTCTGAGGGTCTGCCAAACTGATTTCCAAAGTGGTTGTACCAGCTTGCAATCCCACCAGCAATGGAGGAGTGTTCCTCTTTCTCCACATCCTCTCCAGCATCTGTTGTCACCTGAGTTTTTTATCTTAGCCATTTTGACTGGTGTGAGGCAGAATGTCAGGGTTGTTTTGATTTGCATTTCCCTGATGACTAAGGATGTTGAGCATTTCTTTAGGTGCTTCTCAGCCCTCAGTTGAGAATTCACTGTTTAGCTCTGTTCCCATTTTTTGATGGGGTTATTTTGCTCTCTGGACTCTAACTTCTTGAGTTCTTTGTATATATTGGATATTAGCCCTCTATCGGACATAGGATTGGTTAAGATCTTTTCCCAATCTGTTGGTTGCCATTTTGTCCTATTGACAGTGTCCTTTGCCTTACAGAAGCTTTGCAATTTCATGAGGTCCCATTTGTCAATTCTTGATCTTAGAGCATAAGCCATTGGTGCTCTGTTCAGGAACCTTTCCCCTGTGCCCATGTGTTAGAGACTTTCCCCCACTTTCTCTTCTATTAGATTCAGTGTATGATCCAGAGAAATTTTATGCTTAGGTTTGCTGGAGAATAAGCAGGTTGAAGTGATTACACAAAAGGAGTAATGTAATAGCCAGAGACTGGGGGAGAGCCTTGAAGGACCTGTCTGCCTGGATTCTGAGTGGCGTTCTTTCCTCCCAGCCTGGGGCAGGGCCCCTCTGCAATGGGAGTTTTCAAGGACAGAGGGAGAGCTGCTCGGGTTTTATGGCCCGAGTGGACCGGGTGGTTCTAGTTTCAATGAAAAGATATTCTACTTTCTAGTAAAAAAAAAAAAAAAAGAGAGAGAGAAAGAAAAAGAAAGAAAGAAACAAGAAACCTTTAATTCACTATAATGAAAAAAAGATGGCATTTCCAAAAAGCTAAAAGCCATACATTTTTTGATCCAATCTTATGCTGATTGAACTTAAGCCAATAAATGGTGTGTTTGAATGAGAATAAAGGAATTAAAGACTTGAAAGGGAGAAATAACTTGAAGATAGTATCTGCAATGAAAAGATAATTAAGTATTTAATCATTTTTCTGGCTTTCTGCAAACAGTTTTTGCCTTACATAAAATGCTCTGACTTTCTAGTGTTCTTTCTGCACTTATACACGTAGGCATGCTGTGTGTACAGAGGCTTGCCTACCATGAATCCTGAGGCCTGAGACCCCCCCCCCTTAGGCTGCAAGGGCAGGGTGCATAGCGGATCACATGACATAGTACACATGGCTACTGCGCTGACTGGATGAATACCAAGATCCTTTGAGGGGTTGGGCTGAGGAACTTGCATGGACTCCCTGTTGGCTGGGCCTCTGATGCACTCAAAAGTGATGAACCACAAATATTTCCTCAGTCTCCATCAGAGTCCTGCCATACCTCACAATAGACCACTGCAGGCAGCATGCTGGTATTCCTCTCTTGTAAGTGCTCCTACTCTTGTGAGTTCTTTCTCAGTTGTCCTTAGTAATCTACCTTTGCTCTGATCCCTCCTTGTCTTTGTCCCTTGTTCTCCTTGGGTGTGAGCCAACAAACTCAAAAGTCACTGTTGGCTTTGGTGATGATTCTAGTTCCGTTCTGTTGTTGATAAAAACATCCTGACCAAAAGCAACTTAGGGGAAAAAGGGGTTTGTCTTACACTTCCAAGTCATAATACAGGCAGGTGGCAGGTTTATGGTTATCTAGCCTGTTAATACCAGCCTAGAGCTACCTGCCAAGGGAATTGTGCCACCCACAGTGGGCTGGATTCTCCTGTACCAATTAACAATAAAGACAAACCCGTATAGAAGTCCCCACAGGCCAATCTTATCTGGGCAATCTCTCAGTTGAGACTTCCTTCTCAGATGACGCTAGGCAGTGGTTCTCAACCTTCCTAATGCTATCTACTTAATGAGACCCTTTAATACAGTTCTTCATGTTGTAGTGACCCCCAAACATAAAATTAATTCTTTGCTATTTTGTATCTGTAATTTTGCTACCATTGTGAATTATAATGTAAATATCTGATATGCAGGATATCTGATATGCTACCTCTGTGAAAGGGTCATTCAACCCTAAAGCAGTGGTGACCACAGGTTGAAAACTGCTGCTCCAGGCTGTGTCATTGACAATTAACACTAACTGGTGACTGCTGTCCACTAGGTACCCTCGCTTCCTGAGTTCGCTCACCAAGAGCTGGAAAAAAAAAAAAAAAAAAAAAAAGCAAAAAAACTCAGAGAAAATATTCAAAACAAAGAAATCAACTCAAGTTTTGCAGTGTTCTCTTGTTTCATTTCTTGTTTTATTGCTGCTGCTGCTGCTGTTGCTGCTGCTGTTGCTGCTGCTGCTGTTGTTAAGGTGCTGGAGATTAAACTCAGCACCTTGGCTCTGATATTGATGAATGCTTCAGTCCTGAGCTACATGCCAGCCCTGAAAGTCTTGATGGTGAAATACATGCCAACTTACTTCTTGTCCTTCTGAAACTCCATTGACATCCACTGTGTTGCTATAAGAAGAAAATTACCCATGGGAGGACAGAGAGGGAGGAGGGGAGAGGGCAAGGACTGCCCAGAGCAGCAGTGTCTGAAATAGGGGAGCTGAGAAAGGAAGCTTTAGAAAAGGGAGGGCACAAAGCAGGAGCAGCTAAGACGAGGGTTCTCCCAGGCTCCTCCAAGATTCCCAGTGAGCTGAAGAAGCTTTGCAAAGTGCCTTTAATGTCGATAAGTCAAGGAGGGAGAGGGGTGACTTCTAGAGTTAAGTCACGAGATCGAAGGTTAAATAGAAATCTGTTCTGGTGCTGGCTGACATTGAGAAGGGAACGAAGCCAGAATCTAAGAGAGGGGTGATGTGTAGCACCCCTGGGGAGGCACCAAGTGCTCCATACTGGGTACAAGGGTCCTGGCCTAGAAGCAGAAGCCAACAAACCTTTCAGTGACACACTCCAGCCAGGACAGAGGTCGTCCATGCTGGTTGTAATTGCCCTCCATGCCCACTATGAGGCAGGCTCAGAACCTGACTATCATACTGAAGAAAAATAAACACAGAGTTTAGGTGTTTTTGTTTTTTTTTTTAATTTTTTTTTTGAGACAGGGCTTCTCTGTGTAACCCTTGATGTCCTGGAACTCACGCTATAGACCAGCCTGGACTTGAACTCAGAGAGATCCTCCTGCCTCTGCCTCCTGAGTGTCGGGATTAAAGGCATGCAGCACTATATGCAGCCAGAGTTTGGGCTTTAACTCTTGACCTCAACGTTAAGAGAAGACATTGCAGCTGTAAAGTACCTGGGAAATAGTAATTTTGATTATGCTACTGAACACATATTTATTTTCTTTTTGGTCAAAGGAACCTTTTGAGGTCTAAAATGGAATGAACTGTGTGTCTGCTAATGCCTGGGACTGGCTCAACTCTCCTTTCCGTGCCACCTTTCCTCATCCTGTGGCCACAGGGTTCAGAACCATCCTAGAACTCTGAATCTCCCTGAGATGGATCTAACATTCACAGCTTCAATGGAAGCCCTTGGCATTCACAGAGGCCCTCCCTCCCAGCCTTAAAGCTGTCGGGTCATGGGGATGGAGAGGCTAAGTAGACAGCGTCCTACACATCCTCCTATCCAAAGCACTGATCTGTTTTATATTTGAGACGTCCACCCAGACAAAGGCATCATGATGCAGAAAAGGGGATGATTTGAAAATGTGTTGGGCGGCATGACCTATGAGCTCACAATTTATGCCCCAAACAAGTCTTCTTTTACAGCAAGTGCCTGGAACTGCAGAGTGAGCAGAACCCAGCACAAAATCAAATTCAAGGCCCATAGTTCTTGCAGCAGTAAAAAGGGCCAGTCACGGTGACATAGACCTATAATTCTGGTACTTGGGAGGCAGAAAAAGGAGGATTACAAATTCAAGGACAGCTTGGTCTATATAGGCCAGCTAGGGCTATGCAGGATGACCCTCTCAAAAAAGAAAAGAAAAGAAAAAGGAAAAAGAAAGTTCTAAAACATAGAACCATTCTTGGTGGTGTATAACTGCAATCATAGTACTCAGAAGGCAGAGGTAGAAGGATTTTCACACATTCAGGACTGGCCTGGGATATGTGAAGATTTATATTCTCAAATACTACTACTACTACTACTACTACTACTACTACTACTACTACTACTACTACTATTACTACTAGTAGTTTGTTTGTTTGTTTGTTTGTTTGTTTGTTTTTAAATAGAGCCATCAAGATGGGTAGAGGTACTTCTTGACAAGCCCGACAACCTGAGTTTTATCTCAGGACTCACATGGTAGAAGGAGAGAACTGATGTTTGAAAACTGCCTACTAACCTCCACATGTGGTGCACACATGCATAAATACATAAATAAATTCAATGAAAACCAAAAGTAAACTGAAAAGTAACTCAAGAACAGACCTTCCATTTTCTGTCTTTCAACTTGTCACAGTGTTTCCATTTACTGTGTAATGTCATTTCAAGTAATGGGAAAGTAAAATTTCAAGCTGTCAGTGTAAAAGTTACCATTTGTCTTTATGTCATAAAACATCAGTTTCAGATGCAAATACTAACTCAAGCAGAACCAGTAAGATTAGGCAATTCATATTCCATAGTTTGTATATGCATGTGTATTTCACTATTAACACAGACAGTAAAAGTTGCAAAAAGCCAATTCTGGTGTTTTTATTTCAAATCTTGGTTTATGGCATCAGACTCAACCTTTAACTGATGATCAATAAGAAAGGACTCGAAGGAGGAGGAAAGGTTCCTGCCTTTTCTTCCCTTTGTCTCCAGCATACCTGGTTATCGGACACAGGAAAGCGCTGAATCAGTGAGTAAAGGCTCCTGCAAGCATGAATTTGATCCCTGAGACCCACACACATGCCCCATAGCACACACTTCCCTACCCCTCCTCACCCATTGCCACACAAGTAAATACATAAATAAATAAATTTTAATTGAAAAGAAAAGACGTGGGAGATTCTCTTCCCACACCCATCTTCCTTGCTCTCTGAATCTCCTGGGGTACCTTCAGCTTCCATAAGCTGCCTACTATCTTCATCAGACCTCCATTATCCTGACACCTCTCTGTCCATCTTCATCAGACCAGCTGATCTGAAACCATACAGCCCAAGAATATCCATCAGAGGTCTTTCACACAAAGATCATTGAGGTTAGGCCCCCTCCCAATACCTTCCTCAAAAGCAATATCCAGGGACTAAAGCCATCCAGATAGCTAAAGGCCCTCAAAAGAACAGAATCTACAAAAACCAGGGCAATATGACACCTTCAAAGCACAGTTATCCTCCTACAGCAAGCCCTGGATATCCTAACACAAGCAAAGCACAAGAAAATCACCTTAAATCCAATCTTATGAAGATGATAGAAGCCTTTAAAGAGGAATGAATCCCTTAAAGAAATACGGGAAAATAATATCAATCAGGTAAAGGTCTTTAAAGAGCAAACAAATAAATCCCTTAAAGAAATACAGGGGGAGGGGAAGAAATACAGGAAAATACAATTAAGCAGGTGAAGGAAATAAATAAAACCATGCAAGACCTGAAAATGAAAATAGAAACAATAAAGAAAACACAAACTAAGGGAATTCTGAACATAGAAAACCTAGGAAAGAGAACAGAAATCACCAACACAATACAAGAGATGGAAGAAAGAATCTCAGGCATAGAAGATACAATAGAAGAAATTGATACATCAGTGAAAGAAAACGTTAAATCTAAGAAATTCCTGACATAAAACATCCAGGAAATCTGGATACCATTAAAAGACCTAACCTAAGAATAATAGGAATAGAAGACGGTGAAGAGTCCCAGATCCAAGGCCCAGAAAACATTCTCAACAATATCATAGAAAAAAACTTTCTCAACATAAAGAAAGTGATATCTACAAATAAACAAGAAGCTTATAAAACACCAATTAGACTGGACCAGAAAAGAAAATCCCCCTGCCACATAATAATCAAAGCACAAAATCTAAAGAACAAAGAAAGAATATTAAAAGTATCAAGTAAAAAAGCCCAGATGGCATACAAAGGCAGACTTATCATAATTACACCCAACTTCTCAATAAAATCTAGAAGGGCCTGGACAGATATCTTACAACCTCTAAAAAAAACATAGATGCCAACCTACACTATTATACCCAGAAAAACTCTCAATCACCACAAATGTAGAAAATAAGGTATTGCAAGACAAATTCAAATTTAAACCACATCTATGCACAAATCAAGCCCTACAGAAAATACTAGAAGAAAACTTCCAACACAAGGATAACTACATCCAAGAAAACACTAGCAAAACAAGGGAAGCACACACAAACACACACACACACACACACAAACACACACACAAACACACACACACAACACCACCACCATCAAAATAACAGGAATTAACAATCATTGGTCATTAATATCTTTCAACATCAATAGATTCGATTTCCAGATAAAAAGACATAGACTAACAGAATGGATGTGAAAAAAGGATCCAATGTTCTGTTGCATACAAGAAACACACCTCAGTGATAAAGACAGACATTACCTCAGAGTAAAGGGCCAGAAAAGAGTTTTGCAAGCAAACTGACTCCAGAAGCAAGGTGAAGTAGTCTTCTAATATCTAACAAAATAGACATTTAACCAAAATTAATATAAAGAAAACAGAAGAACACTTGATATTCATCAAAGGAAAAAAATCTGCCAAGATGATATCTCAATTCTGAACATCTATGCCCTAAACACAAGGGCACTCACATTTGTAAAGGAAACATTAGTAAAGCTTAAATCACACATTGAACCCCACACATTAATAGTGAGAGACTTCAACACCCCACTCTCACCAATTCACAGGACATCCAGACAAAAACTGAACAGAGAAATAATGAAACTAACTGGCATTATGAATCAAAGGAACCTAACAGACACCTATAGAATATTTCACCCAAAACAAAAGAGTATACCTTCTTCTCAGCACTGTTGTGTGTAGGTTTTTGTTTTGTTTTGTTTTTGTTTGTTTTGTTTTTTTGAAACAGGGTTTCTCTGTGTAGCCCTGGCTGTCCTGGACCTCACTCTGTAGACCAGGCTGGCCTCGAACTCAGAAATCCACCTGCCTCTGCCTCCCAAGTGCTGGGATTAAAGGCGTGCACCACCACTGCCCGGCTGTTGTGTGTAGTTTTAAAAACATGCTACCACCTTGCTTGGTAGCAGCTGCACTAACAGTCCCTCCTGGCTCCCTTTTGTTCCACCTGGCTTAGCTCCTGGATCCATTGCAACCAGCCCTAGCCCGGCTTCCTTTTGAATCTGAGGATAAAAGACACACAGACAGCTTTGTTAACTTAACTTGCCTGCTAGCACAATTGCTGGGTACAAATATCTCCTGCCTGGAAATGCGTGCCTTTACCAATTTATTATCTCCATCTCTCCTTCCACCTTAAATTTAGTGGCTTGTATCAGCTAGGCCCTGCCAACATCCTTGGCCATCCACTGGTAGTCAGGCCGCAGAACCTATCTTTCCCTAGATCTTACATGATTACTGTGTTCTTTTTGTTCCAAAGCATGGCAGGAAGAAAAACTCTCTCTTTCCCTGCATCTCCTTTTCCTCCTGACACCCGAAAGTCTCACCTGTACCTTCCACCCAGCAATTGGCTCCCAGCCTTCTTTATTGACAAATCAAGAACCAGTTAGAGAAATAGATCTTAGTATCAAAACCTCCTCTTACACTTCATGGATCCTTCTCCAAAATTGACCATATAGTTGATCACAAAACAAGACTCAAAAGATACAAGAAAATTGAAGTAACACCTTATACCTTTTCAGGCCACCATGGCTGGACTTCAACAACAGAAACACCAGAAAGCCTACACACTCATGGAAACTGAACAACTCTCTACTCAATGTCTATGGGCCTGAGAAGAAATAAAGAAAGAAATTAAAGAGTTTCTAGAATTCAATGAAAATGAAGGCACAGAGTACCCAAATTTATAGGACAAAATGAAAGCAGTGCTAAGGGGAAAGTTCATAGTACTAAGTGCCTTCATAAAGAAATTGGAAGGATCTCATGCTAGCAATTTAAAAGCACACCTGAAAGCTCTAGAACAAAATCCAAACACATCCTAGAACAGTAAACTGCAGGAAATAATAAGACTCAGGACTGAAAGCAATAAATTAAAAACAAAGAGAACAATACAAAGAATCAACTAAAACAAGAGCTGGTTCTTTGAGAAAATCGACAAGATAGACAAATCCTTAGCCACACTAACCAAAAGACAGAGACAGTACCCAAATAAACAAAACCAGAAATTAAAAGGGAGACATAACAACAGACACTGAGGAAATTCAAAGAATCATTAGGTCTTACTTCAAAAGCCCCACAAAACTAGAAATGGATGATTTTCCATTTTTAAACAATCCTATAATCCCTAAGGAAATAGAGGCAATCATTAAAAGTCTTCCAACCAGAAACAGCCGAGGGCCAGATAGTTTTAGTTCAGAATTCTACCATACCTTCAAAGAAGAGCTAATACCAACACTCCTCAAACTATTCCATAAAATAGAAACAGAAGGAACATTGCCAAACTCATTCTATGAAGGTACAGTCACCCTGATACCTAAACTATACAAAACCACCATATAAACAAACTGAAAGAAAGAAACCACATGACCATTTCATTAGATGCTGAAAAAGTATTTGACAAAATCCAACACCTCTTCATGATAAAAGTCTTAGAGATATCAGAGATTCAAGGCACATACCTAAACATAATAAAAGCAATATACAGCAGCCCAACAGCCAACATCAAATTAAATGGAGAGAAACTTAAAGCATTTCCATTAAAATCAGGAACAAGACAAGGCTGTCCACTGTCTCCATATCTATTCAATTTAATATTTGAAGTTCTAGCTAGAGCAATAAAACAACTAAAGGAGATTAAGAAGATACAAATTGGAAAGGAAGAAGTCAAAGCATCACTGTTTGTGGATGATATGATAGTGTACACAAGCAACCCCCAAAATTCTACCAGAGAACTCCTATAGCTGATAAACACCTTCAGCAAAGTGGATAGATACAGAATTAACTAAAAAAAACAAGCCCTAATCAGTAGCCCTCCTTTATACAAATGATAAATGAGCAAAGAAAGAAATTGGGGAAACAACAATAGCCAAGAATAATAAGATAGCTTGATAAAACTCTAACCAAACAAGTGAAAGACCTGTATGACAAGAACTTCAAGCCCCTGAAGAAAGAAACTGAAGAAGATCTCAGAAGATGGAAAACTCTCCCATGCTCATAGATCAGTAGGATTAACATAGTGAAAATGGCCATCCTACAAAAACAATTCACAGATTCAGTGCCATTCCCATCGAAACTCCAGCACAAGTCTGTACGAACCTTGAAAGAGCATTTCTCAACTTCATAGGGAAAAAAAAAAACCCAGTATAGGCATTTTGCAACCTACTCTTAATAAGTGTTCCGCCTCTCCTCTAGCCCACCACCCAGCAGAGGTAGTGGAAGAGAAAAGTTTATAGGATGTGGGGGAAGTAGATCTGTTCAGCAATAGTTCTTTGAGAACGATCTTGATCTTCTTTGGCAGCAGGTCAGTGCCATAGCAAACACCAAATATGACTCAGCAGCTACAGTCCAGTCCTTTTGGCATGCAGACACCAGGCACGAACCAGCAGCTGTAGTTCAATCTTGAAGAAACCACGAAGCTTGCCAACCAGTCTGAGGCGAGGCCTGGAAAGTGGCAAGCTGCCACAGGAACCTCACAAACAGTTCTTGGGCAAGTTTGTCTCAGTGGTGGCTGCACAATGCTATTTAAGGCAGACCAATGCATGTGTATTGTTAGCGAAGAACAGTTAGGTGGAGCAAACCAAACAAATGCTCAGTGCTCGTCTCTCACTGTTGGTGGGGTCATAGCTATACTCTTTCATCAAGCGTCCTTTCATGTGTTTGCTATATCAAAATATCCTTTTACCTGTGTTTGTTTCAAGAAAACATTATTTCCCTTGTCTGCTCCAGCAAAACCTCCTTTCACCTACATGCCCCAGCAAAACATCATTTGACATAACTAACTTTCTAAAGAAACTAGAAGCAACCAGGACCAACAGGGACACCAGGAGAAGTTCTCTGCTGTGCCCCTCTCAACAAAGTGAAGATTAGAGAAGACACAAGGCCAACGATGCAATGCAAAGCTAGCTATGCAAGCTCTCATCACTGTCGATTGAGTCCTATTTTACCTCCATCCAAACTTCACGTGTCCTCCATGGGACTTGCCTTACCACATGAGTCTGTCTTAGCAAAACTCCACATGAGTCTGTATCAGCTGATATAACTCTGCCAATTGGCCTTAGTCTACGAAAGCAGCAAGAAGCTGCCAGCACACTGCCAGAAGTTTTTTTGCTGCATTTCTCTCTATGGAGTCATGACAAATGGAGCTCAGCTACACAATGAAAGGCAAACCAATACATGCATATCACTAGCAAAGAATCCTTCACCACTCATCCTTTCACCTGTGTTTGCTTCAGCAAAACATTCCTTCACTTGTCTGCTTTAGCAAAGCATTCTTTTACCTGTGTCTGCTTCAGGAAAACAGTCTTTCACATGCCTGCCCCATCCAACACAACTGACTTTTCAAAGAAACCGTAAGTTTCTACTCTATACCACTACTAGGCATATAACCAAAAGATGTTCCACCATCCCACAAGGACACTTGCTCAACTGTATGCATAGCAGCTTTATTTATAATAGCCAGAAACTGTACACAACCTAGATATTCCTCAACTGAAGAATGGATAAAGAAAATGTGGTACATCTACACAATGGAATACTATTTAGCCATTAAAAACAAAGACTTCATGAATTTTGCAGGAAAAAGGATAGAACTTGAGAATATCATCCTGAGTGAGGTAACCCAGATTCAAAAGGACATGCATGGTATGTACTCACTTATAAATGAATATTAATCATGAAATACAGGTACCATGTTATACTCCACAGATCCAAAGAAACTAAACAAGAAGGAAGACCCAAGTGAGGATGCTTGAATCTCACTTAGAAGGGGGAATAAAATAGTCATGGAGGCAGATGGAGGGAGGGACTGGATGGAAGAGGGGATAGGGAGGGAACTGTGGGGAGCTTCAGGATCAGGTGTGGGGAGAGACAGGTGAGATGGTCAGATGGCCATAAGAGTGAATGGAAATCTGCAGCTGGCAGGAGTGTCAAGTGGGGGAGGGGGGCATCTTAAGGACATGCCAGAGACCTGGAATAGAGGAGGCTCCCCAGGAATCAATGGGGGTGACCTTAGCTGAGACTCACAGCAGTGAGGACATGGTGTCCTGAAGAGGACACCTCATGAAGCCAGGCAGGAACCCCATTGGAGTGATAGGGACACCAAACCAGTCGCAAAACTTTCAACCCCAAATTTATCCTGCCTACAAGAAATGCAGGGATGGGATGGAACCAAGACTGAAGAAACAGCCTGTCTTAGGGTTTCCATTGCTGTGAACAGACACCATGACCAAGGACAACATTTAATTGGGCCTGGCTTACAGGTTCATTATCATCAAGGTGGGAGTATGGCTGCATCCAGCCAGGCATGGTGCAGGAGGAGCTGAGAATTCTGCATCTAGATCTGACTGTAGCCAAGAGAAACTGACTCTTTCGCACTGAGCAGAGCCTCAAAGCCCACCCCCACAGTGATCACTTTCTCCAACAAGGCCATAGGCGGTAGCCTAATAGTGCCACTCACTCCCTGGGCCAAGCATATTCAAACCACTACGTGGCCCAACTAGAGACCCATCCGAGGGACAAGCACCAGTCCCTGACCCTATTAATGATACTCTATCTGCTTGCTGTCAGGAACCTAACATGGCTATCTTCAGAGAGGATCTACTCAGCAGCTGACTCAGAAGGATGCAGAGACCCACAGCCAAACACTGAATGGAGCTTGGGGACTCTTATGGAAGAGTTGAGGGAAGGATTGAGGGCCCAGAAGGGGATAGGAACTCCACAGGAAGACAAACAGTCAACTAACCTGGATCCTTGGGGGCTCTCAGTGACTGAACCACCAGCCAACGAGCATACAGGAGCTGGACCTAGGCCTCCCACCCCACCCCCACATATGTAGCAGATATGCAGTTTGGTCTTCATGTGGGTCCCCAACAACTATAGCGAGAGCTATCCCAAAAGCTGTTGCTTGTCTGTGGAATCTGTTCCCCTAATTCAGCTGTTTTGTCTGCCCCTAATTGGTTTTTGATCTATCAATAAAGATGCCAGTGGCCAATGGCTTGGTGGAAAGAAAGAGGAGGGACTTCCAGGTTCCCACGGGCTAGGAGAGAGAAGAGGGAGGAAGAGGAGAATGGAGATGCTTGGGGGGAGGGGAGAGATGGAACAGACTCAGAGCAACAGGGAGATCTTCCAAAATGTAGGCAGAAAGTGAAAACGGCCCATGGAAGGGCAGTCCAGAAGTGTCTTGGGCAGCAAGACCAATGGGCTTCACAGAAGGTAAGCTGAGGGCAGATTATAGGTGTTGAGCCATAGAAGGCTTAGAAGAGCCAGCCGCAGAGCCAATAAGGTAGGTTAAAAGTGAGCTAATGTGTGTGTGTGTGTGTGTGTGTGTGTGTGTGTGTGTGTGTGTGTGTGTGTGTGTGTGTTATCTGCGGATCTAAGATAGCTCCTGGGCAGTGCAAGCCTGCGACTCGCTGGGAACTCAAAGTAGTGCAGCCAAAGCTGTCGGCTATGTTAAACCTGTGGAAAACGTGGGCTTGGCTATGAAACTGGAGTGGGTGTATGCTGTTTACCTCCCATAGAAACCAGCCCTATCCAGATGGTACGAGGCTCCAGTTTGACTATGAATGTCCCCTTAGGCTCATGCTTCAGATGTCCATCCCCAGCTCGTGGCACTGTTCTGGAGGTGGCAGACATTTTAGAAACTGGAGCTTACCTGGACAGAGCTGTTGAAGTTATACTTGGCACTAAACCCCTTTCCCTCTCTGCTTCCTGACTGTCAAGAAGTGAGCTGCCTCACCCCAACTCAGAGTCAATAGAGCAAGGACTATGGGCTGAAACATCAGAAACAGTGAGCCAAACAAACGGTTCCCAATTTATGTTGTCCATGTCAGAGTGAAAACTAGGACAGAGGCACCCAGCACCCAGCACCCAGCATTTACTTTGAAGCTATGGACCTGTAATAACAACAAAACACAAACTGCTGCCCTCCTATCTGGGGTCTAAGTCAGTTTAGTACTACTTTTATGTCTAAGAATGAAGCACACCTAATATCACCACAGCTGAAAAAAACCTGTGCTGGGGGTTAGTCTGTTGCTATGCATACAAATGCTAAACTCTGAACACCAAGACCTGGTTGTCATCTAAACAAATGCATCTCACATACACCAACCTTTTTTGTGTAAACCTTGCTCCCCAATTTAAAGGTGATTGGTTAATAAAAAGCTAGGGCCTGTGATTGGGCGGTAGAGAGAGAGGAAGGCCGGACTTGAGGATCATGAGCACATGGCCAGGAGAAATGCACCCTGAGAGCAGGCTAATGAAGCAAAAGCAGCCTAGGAAAGACTCAAACAGCAAGTAACAGGGGACATATATGGTTTGGATCTAGGTGAGAATAACATAGAAACTGCCCAATCTAGGCTTACAGCTTGTAAATAAAACACCAGGTCTCTGTGTCTTTTATACGGGATAGCTAGAATAAATAATTCATTTACAAAACTCTAACATACACACATGCATGCACACACATGTACACACACTGCATACACATACATTCACACATACTGCACACACACACACCACACACACATACACACACACACATGCACACGCTTCTAATCTCTAGCTTTTTTAAAAAGGTGACTCAAATTTTCTTGAAATGGTCGAAATGCCTTTAGTAAATTTTGTGGGTGTTTACTGAGTCTTGAATCATTACATGTGTGTTATTTAAGGATAAACGGATCTAAAGGTTGAACCTAATTTCTTTTGTCTAGGGGTTCCCCTGCCCTGAGCTGTCGCAGCACAGAGCCTGGGATTCACGCACCAGGCAAGCCCTTCCCTTCCTGCAGACGTGTTGAATATAGCAAGAAGCGATTCTGCTCACTCTGCACCCTTGCCTTGGCACCGTAGTGAAGCAGTGAGAAAGAATGTTTGTCCCAAATGAGACACAAAGAAAATCAGGTTTGGGGTTGTGTGTGACTCCGTTGGTAAAGTGCTTCCCTGTTGTAAAAATTACTTAATCCTGACCTGGGGTTTCTTCCCCACCTTTGACCATTTAGTTCCCAGGTAAAACACACACACACCCTTTGTATTTACAATAAGCCTTAATCAGCACAAGAGCTGGACAGATATCTACCCTCTGTGCTACTAGAATCTACTTTCCTGTTGATAACCCTGAGTTATTACTTGCTATGTTTCATCTGGGCTGCTCTTAACTCCGATCGGCCAGTTCTCAGGGCCACATTTTTAATGACTCTAGGTGACCCATGGCGGTCTCTCCTTCTTCCTCCTATACCTTCTTTTTTTTCTCGTGGTTATCTTCTGACCCCCGAGCCCAGCTATGCCTCTTCTGCCCAGCTATTGGCATCTTTATTTATCACTCAGAAATAACTTGGGGGTGGGGTCACTTGAGTCTTTGTGCACTCCCCAGGCCTTGGTGGCCCACACTTAGCATTACAATAGACAGCAAAACCAAACCTCAACACTTCCCTAAGCTATTGAAATGCCTGGATTTCCATCCCCAGCATAAACCAGAAATGGACACACCTGTGATCCCAGCAAGAGGGAGATAGAAGCAGAACTGGGAGATTACCACCATCCTCTACTACATAATGACTTCAAGGCTAGCCTGGGCTACATGAGACCCTGACTCAGAAAGAAAGAAAGAAAGAAAGAAAGAAAGAAAGAAAGAAAGAAAGAAAGAAAGAAAGAAAGAAAGAAAGAAAGAAAGAGAGAAAGAGAGAAAGAGAGAAAGAGAAAGAGAGGGAGGGAGAGAGGAAGGGAGGGAGGGAGGGAGAGAGAGAGAGAGAGAGAGAGAGAGAGAGAGAGAAGAAAAGAAAGACAGAGGTTGAAAGGAAAGAAAATGAAAAACATGTTATTAAAACAACCATACAATCTGACCCTGGAGCTGTTTGGGAGATTTCTTTTTATTTGGAATTATTGCTCTGAGAAGAAAAGCCAATGAATGCAGAGGCCTGAGCAGTAAATTAGCAATTCTCACGGTTGGTCTTGATATTTGATGTCAGATAACTTTCAATGATCTAAGTCTCCAGTTTCCTTCTGAGAGCAAACAGAAAATCTTCTCCCTGTAGACTTTAATAGATGCAAAAGAAACCTGCAGAACCTTGCAGAGCTCTGCAATCCAGATGGAATTAATAGTGAACTCCCTAGGCTTTATTTGCATTGCCTGGACCCTGGCATTTGCAGAATTGATGTTTCTTGGTTTGATTCTCTCTGGATGACTCTCTAGTTTCAGTCCAGGAAGAACCTTCTTGGCTTGAGACAGCATGGATTTAAACAGATAGACCTGCTTTCTGGGAATCTGAGTTACTGCAACAAGTCAGCAGGTGGAGGTGGGACCAACCTACTGCCCAGCAGCTGTGGCTAGGCAGTCTGCTTTCTCCATCATCACCTGCAGACAGTCCCAAGCTGTCTAGAAGTACTCTTCTGTTTCATAGAGAGTCTCATAAGAAGGATAACATCTAGGGCTTGGGGGTGGGAGCTGTGTACCTTAGTTGGTGCTTGACTGGTAAGCAGAAAGGCTTGAGTTCAAACCCAGCACTATATAAACCAGGTATGGTTAGTGCAAAGCTGCAACCTAGTACTTCGGGATGGAGGCAGAAGAATTTGAAGTTCAAAATTACCATCAGCTACATAGGTGGGTTTGAGGCCAGCTTGGGCTACATGTGACCCTGTCTCAAAACAAACAAAACAACAAAGATATTATAAAATCATTAAGAAAAGCTAATTAACTTTAAGAACATGACAGTCAGACTTACAATGTTCTTGCTATGAAAGAATGAAGATACCGTTAATGTCACTACAAAAAATAGTTGTGATCTAGAGTTCTACACCCAGAAAAAAATCCTTCGATAATGATGGGGAAATAAATATATTTTCACGTTACAAAAAGGCGAGAGACTTTACCATCAGAAGGGTCCTAGGAAAGGGGATTCTAAAGGGTGTCTTTCAGAGAGAGAGAAAGCAGGCAATCCCATAGGGGTGTGAGGTGCAGACACCGGAGTAACAGAAGTGGGGAGCATAGTGACTTACTGTGTAATCTCAGCACTCAGGAGGCAGAGGCAGGGGTTCGAGCCAACCTGGGCTGAGACTCTAACTCAACAATAGGGTGGGAGTGAGAGATGAGGAGGAGAAGAAAGGAAAAAGAAAAGCAATGGAGACCATAGAAACTCAGGCCAACACAAATAGACACGACGCATAAAATAATGGTGGCATAAAATAAGTTAAATAATGGTGGCATAAAATAAGAAGCTAAGAAAAAGGAACATTACAAACAAAAACAACCAAGATGTCTTTCTTCTTCTCTTTCCAGCTTCATGAAAAAGACTTCCTGTGTTCAGGTCACTTTCTAAACTCCTCAGGATTAATCCACCCAGAGTTCTTGCTGTGTAAGCAGCTGTCGTTACGTCTACTTTTGCACAGTAACAGACTCTCGCCAATCTCAGCAGATTGCAACGACACCATTCCTTGTTCATATCAACGTCAGCAAGTGAAGAATCGCTGCCTCGACCCACACACATCTTCTCACTGAAGAATCCAGACGGAAAGAGCAGGCCCTTCACGGAGTAGCAGCAGGATGCCCGGGGCAAAAAATGACTCTTGTATGTTTGTGTGCTGGGTACCAACCCCAAGGCTCCATACCTGCAGAGCAACACACTGCTGAGCTGCCGCCACACCTGCACAGTGACTCCTCGACAGCTCGTTCTGGTGTACAAGCCAGGCTCACGGGGTGACTGCTCTGGTGTACAAGCCATGCTAGCCTGGATGACATCAAACATTCCTGTCGTACTGAACATTATTCCATTTGGTTGCTTTATGAGAATATTGAGTTTGGGTACTTCATATCGAAAAGATGTGTTCTTGACTGCCCATTCTGAAGAACAAACGCACGACACCAACTTCTGCTTGGGTCTGACGATGAGCAACATGATGGAAGGCAGCACAGGGATAGGCGGGTGTGGGAAAGGACACGTGATCAGGCTGAGCCTGCCAAACTCCTTCATAGGGCAACATGGATTCCTTCCTGAGCATGAAGGACCATAGCCAATTACCTTCCCTTAGACCAGCCTACTTCAAAGTTCCATCATGTCCACCTGTCATGGGAGGGTGGAGGAGGACTAAGCCGGGATCCCTTACAGGAACCTTTATGGACAAACACCGGAAGGGAGACACAACCCATTATATAGCTGTTTTCATAGCAGGGCTGACAACTGGTGAATCAAATCTTCTCACTTTGCCTCTGGATCTCCATCCTTCTCTTTGCAAGTATCTATTGGGATCTTGAACTGACTTACTTTCATCTATAGGTCAGCTTAAAAAACAAAACAAAAAAATCGACAACTTGGAATTCGATGCATGAACTCGCCCGTTTGAATCGGCTTTCCTTCAGCAGACTTGTTTCCTGGGTCGACACTTCATTTTGTGTCTTATTTATTCCTGCTTCATTATGTGTTGTATTTAATTTTGCTCTTATCAGTGCTTTTGTCGCTTTGCTCATTAACTTTTAATTTATAGGTTAGATCCTTCGCATTTGATTTTCTGCAGTGTTTTACCTTTTTATTTTATGAAATAGTAAACCCCACCATTACTTATTGAAGAATACATCCTCCCCCCTTGGTATGGAATACTGTCTTTATCATTCTTGAAGCTCCCATGTTGCTTGTCTCATTAAGTTTCATGTATGTGGTCCGTTTACTAATGAGACTTAGTAGTATCTTTCCAAAATTCGTTTAGTTGTTTTCATTTTAATTCTAATATGTTTGCATGACTTTGTAGTGTAATTTTATTCATTTGTTGTTTGTTTGTTGTTTGTGTTTTTGAAACAGGGTCTGGTGTCATCCAGGCTGACTTTGAATTTGCTGTGTAGCTGAAGTTGGCTTTGAACTCTGGTTTTGAGTCTGGTACAGTCATCTGATTGTTTCAGAAGTAGTTAAGACATAATGATAATGACCATCACTAATTCCATAGCATAAGAGGGTACGCTTTGATTATCTCAAAACTAAACACTGACTTGTTGAGAGGATTTTTTGTTTTATTGTTTGTCACTGTGGCAGGTAGTAGTTTCCAAACATGACTGCAACATGTGTGGATTTTTATATAAATTTTAAAAATTTAGGGCAGAGATAGGTCATTGATTAAGGGGAAGCAGGTTCAATTCCCTGCACCCACCTGGTGGTTTACAACCCTCTGTGACTCCAGTTCCAGAGGCTCCAATGTTCTTCCAGCCTCCACAGGCACCAGGCATAAAAGTCATGTATAGACATACATGCATTCAGAATACACATACACATAAAATGTAAACACATTTTAAAATGAGTTGTATATTTCATATATAATTTTTATATAAATGAAATTCACACACACATACACACATGAGCATACACACATGTCTCAGCTTCTCAGATGCTGGGATTACAGGGTGAACCACTACACCCCTGGTCATTATTTTTCTTTCTACTTCCTTAAGAGTGCTTTTAAAAATCATAAGCAGATTTTTAAGTTTATCAAGTTACTGTCTAACATCTCAACATAGTCACATAATTTCTCTCTTTTACTCTCTATAGTGGTGAAATGTTACAAATTGAGTTTCCACTGCCTGAGCCAATCTTCCTTTGCTGGAACAAACCCAACTTGTTCATGACCCGTTGTCTTTTGAAGAAACCATTTCACAGGCATTTAATCTTGATTAGAGCTACGAAAGGCTTTTATGACAAAATAACACACACCAAGAACCATAAAATCAAATTAAAACACCAGCACTTAAAAAGGCTTAAGAAAATCCATGAAATTCATGTAAAATATAGTTTCACTTACACAGCTTTCTTTCAAAGAAAGCCAAGTATTAGTTACTTTGTATAAATAAAATGCACCCCGTCATTTGTTCTTTGTTACCTTATTTTGTTGGGGTTTTGTTTTGTTTTGTATGTTTTTGAGACAAGGTCTCCATATTTATCCCAAGCTGGCCTTGAACTCAAAATCCTCCCTGTCTGAGCCTTCTGAGTGATGGGATTATAGGAGCGCTACCAGGCTTAACTCTCCCTTTCTCAGTGTCTTAAATCACATGGACCAAATCCTCTAGAGCTAAGGAAAGGATGAGGCCCGCCCCTTAGCATTGCTGTAGCCATTTCGTTCCATGCCTACCAGCTACTTCCTAATTATTGCTGTAATAGCCTTGCCAGTCACTGACACAGAAAAAAAAACTTGACTCAGAGCAGAGTCATGCTGACCACATACCCTGTTACGTTTTGTATGTTATGAAGTTTGTTAATGTTAGGAAATTCTACAAGTTATCAAATTAAAGTCAATATGAACTGTTATGTCTAAAATGGCTTGAGCCAGGGCTGACCACCAGGGAGTACTCCCAGCACCTGTCTATGTTGTGGATTTTGTGCTTTTAGCCTTTATGAGCTGACTCGGAGAAATGGCAAGTACACAGCTTTCATCTCTGAGATCTGAGCTGGTGCCCTGGTTGGTAATCTTGGAGTTTGTGTTCAAGGAACCATCCCTGTATGACTGAGAACAGTCTTTATGTGGCTTGGGGGTGACTCCTAAACCCCAATAATCATCCTTAGCTACATACTGAGTTGGAGGACAATCTAGGTCCAATCTCAAAAGAAAACACACATAAAAATGAAACTTAATGATAACACGTATAAACCACTACCTATAATCAAAATTCACTTGAGCCCAGGATTCACGGTTTCTGTTGGGGCTCAGAGACTCAGGTCCAGAGGGCCTACATCTCACACCTTAAACCCAGCTTCCAGCCACTGCAGTGGTAAATATGATGCCCCCTCACGCTCTCCAGTGATTCTTACCAAGCAAGGGCTCCTGAGAGTTTAGAGACTGTCTCCAAAGAGCCAGTCCAGAGCCAGTCCGTAGGAGACTCTCTGAAGCTGAGATCTCTCTCTCTCTCTCTCTCTCTCTCTCTCTCTCTTTTATTTTAATTTTTTTGATACTTTATTTACATTTCCTATGTTTCCCCCTTTCCAGGTCTCCACTTTGGAAACCCCCTATCCCCTCCTCCCTTTTTTTGGTTTTTCGAGACAGAGTTTCTCTGTGTAGCCCTGGCGTCCTGGAACTCACTCTGTAGACCAGGCTGGCCTCAAACTCAGAAATCTGCCTGTCTCTGCCTCCCAAGTGCTGGGATTAAAGGCGTGCACCACCACTGCCTGGCTGAGATAACTCTCTACTACACACTTTGAGAAGAACTCAAGTTTTGTTTTCTGTCCCTCCCTCTAACAACTGAAAAATCTAACTAAGCTTACATTGGCCAATATGAGTCCATAATATTTGAGTTCTTTATTTCACCTAGATATTTGGCCTTGTAATTCTTTTCTATCTTACAGTCCTTGTAAAATATTTAAGAATAGGTTTTAAGACATATTTTATTGTATACATCCCTTTACATACCAGCTCAGGAAGATTCTAGAGGCTAGATCACTATACTACTGGAGACACAGTCCCCTTGTTTCCTTTTGTTCTTTTATAAAATAATAAACAGATATAAGGTTCTACTTCCTGGAAGCTACACTGTAAATCTCTCTCCTTTTTTAGCTCCTAAATAAATTGTGTTTTTTTTTTTTTTTTTTTTTGATTCAGGCAGCATTTTGAAAATCACGCTTTAATTTTGAAGGAGTCTTGAGTCTATTTTTGTCATGTTTCTACATTCTGGTGGTGATTTCTAGGATAATTGAATTGCAGGCAGAAAGTGCACTTTATGAAATCTTTATGTCTTGGAATTTATGAACATTATCTTTGGGACAAGTGCACAATCATTTTTATGAATATTCCATAAGCAGCTAAAATTGATGTGCTTTTTCTGCTTATAGAAATCTATGTACACAGGAGTAACATCTATGAATGTATTTTGCCTTTTACATTTTCGTGTGTATTAAAAATTCCTTTACTCCTTAGTACTACATTGCCTTACATGGAGATCAAGAAAATTAAAGCAGTGATTGGGGAGAGGTATATTTATTATTAATTTTTATTATATTTCTTTATTTGTATATGTATGTGCCCATGGGCTATGACACTCATGGTGTGGATGGCAGAGGACAACTTTTAGGAGTCAATTCTCTCCTTCCACCATACGGGTTCTGGGTGTCAAATTTAGATTAGGCAGGTGTGGTGGTTTGAATATGCTTGGCCCATGGGAAGTAGCACTATTAGGAGGTGTGGCCTTCTTGGAGTGGGTGTAACCTTATTAGAGGGGTGTGGTCTTCTTGGAGTGGGTGTGGCCTTGTTGGTGGAAGTGGGTTACAGGGGTGGAGGTGAGAGGGGAGGAGCTTTGAAGTCCTGTTTTTAAAAAGCTCTGCAGAGAGTGAAAGAATCTTCTCTTGTCTGCCTTTGGATCAGGATGTAGGACTCTGGGCTTCTCCAGCATCAAGTCCGCCTACACACTGTCATGTGTCCCACCATGGTGATAATAGATTGAACCTCTAAAATAGTAAGCCAGCCCCACTTACATGTTTTCCTTTATAAGAGTTGCCTTGGACATGGTGTCTCTTCACAGCAATGGAACCCCAGCTAAGACAGTGGGTAAGCTTGGCAGCCAGCGCCTTTATCTGCTGAACTGCTGGACTGGCCTGGCTTTGGTTTGGTTTGTTGTTGTTGTTGTTTTGTTGTTTTTTGACACACATCCTTACCATGTAGTTCAGGATGGTCTTTGATTCACCATCCTTCTGCCTCCACCCCTGAGGGTTGAGACCACAGCTGTGCACCACTAAACCTGGCACAAAATAGGGTTTTTTTAATGTGAGACTATGCTGAGGTTTTGTCTTTTACTGTCTATTGTGTGGATCTGTGTTCCTCACTGCTGCGATGTGTGAATGTGGCTTTGTATGACAAAGGCTTCCCCCACGATGGTTCTTGATTAGAGAGGCAGTTCTTACTTGTCCAAACTGTTTATTTATAGTGAAGAATAGATGCATATAACTTAGTTAGGGTGGACCAGAGAGTAAATACCTTTTGCAGGATAGAATGTCTGGGAAGGGAAGCTTATTGGCTAAATCCTCAGGGCCTCTAAGTACCTCATTAGCATGGAGAACTCTGGGCTCTATGCTATGTGACTAGTTGTCATAGTCTTCATGTGGGGTGTCATGTCACGTGCTCCAGAACAGGAACAGGATCGGGAGTAGACAAATAGCCTACCATTCTCAGCTATGAGAATTACCAGGATTTCCAAATCCACTCAAACTTCCCAGTTTTTGTCTGGTGACATGGCTCCACTTGCCCCACCATGGGAGGCCACCATGGGAGAAGAACGTGCAGCAAGGAGGAGAGCTGCCATGGGCTAAGAGCCAAGGTAATGTGGCTGCCTAATTGGGATAAGAGCAGCTCAGATAAACCGTAGTAAATAGTGATAACCTGGAGTTATCAAAAGTAGATTCTAATAACACGCACGGTAAGCAACTACCCAGCTATTGTGCTGCCTAAAACATATTTAGAAATACAATGGCTGTGTGTGTCTTTCATCTGAGAACATAAATGGTCTAAGGCAGGAGAGAAGCCCTGTGCTGGGGTTTGTCATATATTGCCCTACTCTGGCCCAAGAGTGTGTCCTAAATTACTTACATTTCAGTAGTGTATTTGAAGCCAGGTCTGAGTATGGCGTAAGCCATGGGTTGGCTGAACTGAGTTGTGCAGAGCTTCCCACTGAATTATTATTTCTTAGCCTTAGCTTCAATTTAAAAGTAAAGATGTGGTTTTAGAAAACTTTGTTCAGGCTGAAGTCTAGGAGGGAGTAGTTGGGAGGGACACTGGTGCCAGAGGTGGGGTATGGTGGTTATATGGTGGTTACAAGTACTAGAGTAAAAGAAAGCTAGAATCAGAGGTGATCCTGGTTGTCCACTGAGAACTCCTGGTGGTACATCTCCTCCCCCGTCATACAGGGAAGAACTAGAATATAAGTATTCCCATGGTATTCCATGGTAAGGTGAGGCAGTGCAAGAGCCTGTGTCTTCCTCATTTCCTGTCATGGAGGGAGTCAGAAGTCCCCACATGGCACAGGGATGCCAGACTCTAGGGTGAGGGCTGAGCTGGTTCTTCCGTGGGGTTGGTTGAAGGATGGGTAGGTTGATATTGGTTTGACTCAGTGGAGCATATACCTTAAGAGTACCTGGTGTAGTCTGTCCGTGCTTCTGAGTGAGGGGTACCTCACTCATATGATATGATCTTGACCCTTAAAGTAGTTGGAGGAAGAGGACCCTTATTGGAAGTAAATGGAGATGGAACCCTCCTAAAGGGGGTCAGTGTTTCATGTAGAACCAAAGGATCTCTTCTACCTCTTGGATGATATAGTCAAGAAGGCCCACCTGTGAACCAGAAATTAGCCCTTTACCAGACATCTGTAGACTTCCTAATGTCCAGAATGGTGAGAAGTAAATTTCTGTTGTTTACGGACCACCCTATGCACAGTATTTTGTTATAGCAATCTGAAAGGAAAAGAACCTGCCTGCTCCTAATCAGGAGCCTTCCTGAGTCAAGACAAGGAAGTGTAGGCCACAAGCCAGATGGCTACCACCAGACCTAACCAGGTCCTTCCCAAGAGCCAAGCCCTTCTTGTTGCATTACAGACATCTCTTAAGAGATGTAAGAACTGAAAGAAAACAATCTACAGTCCTGAGCATGCACCCAAGGTTGATGCGTGCCCAGGGGAGACCCAGTCCTTAGATAATTGGCCTTCTCGCTTGCTCAGGAAGACCCTGTGAGAAAGATAGAGGAGAATATTTCTGAATAATCAAAGGTTTAAAGGCAAAACTTTATTTGCAATTTGTCAGCTTCCCATCAAAATTGTTCATCTTCCTCAAGTCCTGTCCCTCCCACATTTACTGTTTGACAATACAAGCTGCCAGATTCTGAAAGGAAAATGGTCTCCCTTTCCTATCTGGAAGTAGTTATACCACAGTATTCTGACTCTGTTCTTACTTAATACATAATTCACGGTTTCATAATCCCCAAACCATTACATTTTCCTCACATTCTTCCTTGTCCATATAAAATGTCCTTTTCCGGTCATATTTAATGATCATACCCTGGGTGTTCCTGCTCGCTTCCGCATTGGAGCCCAGTGACTACCTTGACTAAGTAGGTGTCAGGTGGTTTAAAACAACAGGGCTGGAGGCTGGAATATGAAACTGTTGACAGAGACCTGCTCCTCTGCAGGCCATGGGGGAGCGTTCCTCTGTCTCCAGTGGATCGAGTGCTCACTTGTCTCCTGCTGGTCTTGGGTTTACACATACTTCTCTAGTAACACAATCATCCTCTATTTTAATGTCTGCTTTTGTAGCCAGATGTCAGCATTTTATAAACACATGACTCATATTGGGTTAGGATTCATCACAATATCCTAATTTTGACTTAATTATCATTGTAAAGACCCTATATCCAAGGAAAACCACATTTTGAGGTATTGAGGAATAGGTCTGGTGTTCCATCTGAGTTTGTTTTATTGACAAGGACTCACTATCTATCTCAGGATGACCTTGAACCCATGATCTGTCTACTTCAGCCTTTTAGTTCTAGGTCTACAGGTATGTCCCATTTTGTCTTGTGTGTTCCATTTTAAACACATTTAATAGTTTGCTTCTTCCTTTATTTTATTTTTGAGACACACTCATATATTCCAGGCTGGATGTGAACTAGCTATGTATTAGAAGATGGCCTTGAACTACTGAGCCCCTTGCCCCTACCTCCCAACTGCTGGGACCTAGGTGTACACCACCAAACCGGATTTACGTGGCTCTGAAGATCAAATCCAGGACTTTGTTCATGTTAGGCAAGCATTTTTCCAGCTGAGCCACATGCCCTGTCAGCTTCTTGCATTTTTTCTCATACATCTATTTTGTCCCATCCCACTTCAGTGTTTGTTTCTTAATGTATCGAAACTTGAGAGGTTGGATAGATGGCTCAGCATCTAGCCAAGAACACATACTGGTCGCCAAGGACCCAGATTTGCTTCCAGCACCCATATTGGGTAGCTCACAACTATCTGTAGCTCTTGTTCCAAGGAATCCAAAATCTCCAGCTTCCCTGGGCACCAAGCATATATGTGGTACACAAACATATATGCTGACAAAACACCCACAGTAGTAAAATAAAACAGGTATTCTCAAAAGTTGAGGTTCAGGCTATTTTTCCATCTTCATCAAATGACTTTGTTTCTAGAGTGGCTCCTTAATCTTCCTGCACACTCTGCATTCACATTGGCATAGTTTATTTAAATTTCACTATGAATTGTGTTTCATTTAGGGTTTACACACTGTCTCCTACATGTTTTCTGTCTTTTGCTATTTTGAGATCTTTATTCCAAATTTAATTTTGATTCATTTGAAGCAGTTCTCAACCAATTTCTCTGGAAAGCACATGAGTCTAAATAATTTCTGCTTATTCTATTCCATTGTATATCTGAAAAACTGTCTGTCCTTTGCTTTTTATATAAATATGATGATGACTTGGCTCAGCTTGGAAGCTTGATCTGTCAACTGTCTGTCACTGTTCTTGAGACAAGTATAGCAAATGAGAAATCTGACCCCAGACTGATTATCTTTTCATTTGGCAACTCCATCTATCTGAAAACTTCCAAAGTTTCTTGTCTAGTCTTTGGGTTTAGGAATTTCCCTGGGATGTGATCAGGTTTGTGTCTTTCTTCTAAATTCTATCTGGCACTTCACAAGCCTTTCTCAAAAAAAAAAATTTTTTTTTTTTTTAAGTTCAGGAATATTTTGTTTCTCTCCTTTCTGATTCTTTTCTTTCCTGTGATGGCTAGTCCCATGTCAACGTGACACAAGCTAGAGTTATCTGAAAGGAAGGATCCTCAATAGAGAAAAATGTCCGCATAACATCCACCTTTCTTAATTAATGGCTGATGGGGGAAGGATCGGCCTGTTGTGGGCAGTGCCATGCCGAAGTCCTGCTTGGACATGTGGAAGGGATGGTATGACATGGTTTCCTGCACCTAGAACATAGCCAACAGGGTGTGGGCCTCCACTGATGTTGATGGTTGCTGGGTGTGAGACATGTTTGTATAAAAATATATTGTTTTGATTTCATGTTCCTCCTTCAGGAAATATTCTCCCTGAAAAGGTTATTGAGAAATGTTCTCTCTGCCAAGGTTAATGACTCCATGATAATCAGAAATAGCAGGAGTCCAGGAGGTGAAGGTGTATTTATGTCCTTAACAAAAATGGTAAATGCTGTGACCTTAGGACATCCCTTAAGGCTGTGGGAAACAACTCTGAAAACATGAGTTCAAAAATTTATAATTTCTAAGCTATGCAAAATGTAAGGATGCACTATAAATTATATGAAGGGCTTCATGACCTAGAAGAACAGAGCAGATACACTATGACCAAGTTTTTCAGAAAGATACAAAGGTAGGCAGATTCCTCAAGGTCAGCCTGGGACAGAGTGAGGTTAGTTTCAGGCATGGTAGGAATGGCATGCTCAGAGCAAGATCCCACTTAGCTAGCTTATTGTCTGTGCTTACAAAAGCAAGCAGATCTTTGAATTCATTTGCAATGCTAAGGGGAAAAAATAAGAAAGAATGTGCTTGTTATCTCTTTCTAAAAATCAGGGGGCTAGAGTCAGTGGATGCTGATTCATGGGATAATCAAAAGGGAACCTAGGGTAATGACTGAATTTATATATAAATAAAAGACTGGGCTTTTGATCTGCAAGAGATGAGCTATCCAGAGAGTTTTTAGAACTTCAAGAGAGCTGTCTTCAGAGAGAGCTTTCTGGAAAGCTGCCTCAAGTTAAACACACACAGAGAGAGAACAATCTGGAAAGCTGTCGAGCAGAACATAGGCCATCATCTTGACCACACAATTGACTTTGAGTAGTTCTTTTTGACACTCTCAAACACCCCTTTTCTCAGGAACCCCTCTACAAGCTGAAGCTGGTCCTTGGCAGTACCATCCCTGGGCTGATAGTCCTAGATTCTATAAGGGAGCAGACTGAGCAAGTCATGCAGAGCAAGCCAGAAAGCAGCATTCCTCCATGGCCTCTGCATCAGCTTCTGCCTCCTGGTTCTTGCCCTGCCTGAGTTCCTGTTCTGACTTCCTTAGGTGATGCACTACAATGTAGAAATGTAAACCCAATAAATCCTTTCCTCCCCAACTTGCTTTTTGGTCATAGTGTTTTGTCACAGCAATAGAAACCCTAACTAACTAACTAAACTAAACTAACTAACTAACTAACTAACTCACTCACTCACTCACTCACTAACTAACTAACTAACTGAGACATTTCCTTTCTTTCTTTTGGTCTCATATAGTCCAGGTTGGCCTCAAATTTAGTCTGTAGTGGAAGATAGACCTTAAACTTCTCATCTTTCATCTATTCAGTGCTAGGATTATATTCCTGAACTATTGTTGTTACCTCTCTCTCTCTCTCTCTCTCTCTCTCTCTCTCTCTCTCTCTCTCATATATATATATGTACATATTTGTGTGAATGTGTGTG
>CM052705.1:17238335-17283807 GCA_028551405.1 Uromys caudimaculatus
GTGACCATAGGTGTGTGGGTTCATTTCTGGGTCTTCAATTCTATTCCATTGATCTACCTGCCTGTCACTGTACCAATACCATGCAGTTTTTAACACTACTGCTCTGTAGTACAGCTTGAGGTCAGGGATGCTGATTCCCCCAGAAGTTCTTTTATTGTTGAGAAGAGTTTTTGCCATCCTGGGTTTTTTGTTATTCCAAATGAATTTGAGAATTGCTCTAAGTCTATGAAGAATTGAGTTGGAATTTTGATGGGGATTGCATTGAATCTGTAGATTGCTTTCGCAAGATGGTCGTTTTTACTATGTTAATCCTGCCAATCCATGAGCATGGGAGATCTTTCCATATTCTGAGGTCTTCTTCAATTTCTTTCTTCATAGACTTGAAGTTCTTGTCATACAGATCTTTCACTTGTTTGGTTAGAGTCACACCAAGGTACTTTATATTGTTTGTGACTATTGTGAAGGGTGTCATTTCCCTAATTTCTTTCTCAGCCTGTTTATCCTTCTAGTATAGGAAGGCTACTGATTTGTTTGAGTTAATTTTATATCCGACCACTTTGCTGAAGTTGTTTATCAGCTGTAGCAGTTCTCTGGTGGAGTTTTTCCGGGTCACTTAAGTATACCATCATATCATCTGCAAATAGTGATACTTTGATTTCTTCCTTTCCAATTTGTATCCCTTTGACCTCCTTTTGTTGTCTAATTGCTCTAGCTGGAACTTAAAGTACTATATTGAATAGATAGGGAGAGAGTGGACAGCCTTGTCTAGTCCCTGATTTTAATGGGATTGCTTCAAGTTTTTCTCCATTTAGTTTGATGTTGGCTACTGGTTTGCTGTATATTGTTTTTACTATGTTTAGGTATGGGCCTTGAATTCATGATCTTTCCAAGACTTTTATCATGAAGGGATGTTGAATTTTGTCAAATGCTTTTTCAGCATCTAATGAAATGACCATGTGGTTTTTTTATTTGAGTTTTTTTATGTAGTGGATTACATTGATGGTTTTCCTGGTATTGAACCATCTCTGCATCCCTGGGATGAAGCCTAAGATCGTGATGAATGATCGTTTTGATGTGTTCTTGGATTCAGTTTGCGAGAATTTTATTGAGTATTTTTGCATCGATATTCATAAGGGAAATTGGTCTGAAGTTTTCTTTTTTTGTTGGGTCTTTGTGAGGTTTTGGTATCAGTGTAACTGTGGCCTCATAGAATGAATTGGGTAGTGTTCCTTCTGTTTCTGTTTTGTGGAATAGTTTGAAGAGTATTGGTATTAGGTCTTCTTTGGAAGTCTGATAGAATTCTGCACTAAAGCCATCTGGTCCTGGGCTTTTTTGGTTGGGAGAGTTTTAATGACTGCTTCTATTTCTTTAGGGGTTATGAGACTGTTTAGATGGTTTATCTGATCCTGACTTAACTTTGGTATTTGGTATCTGTCTAGAAAATTGTCCATTTCATCCAAATTTTCCAATTTTGTTAGTATAGGCTTTTGTAGTAGGATTGAATTTCCTCAGATTCTGTTGTTATGTCTCCCTTTTCATTTCTGATTTTGTTAATTTGGATACTGTCTCTGTGCCCTTTGTTTGGCTAAGGGTTTGTCTATCTTGTTGATTTTTTTCAAAGAACCAGCTCCTGGTTTTGTTGATTCTTTACATAGTTCTTTTTGTTTCTACTTGGTTGATCTCAGCCCTGAGTTTGATTATTTCTTGCCTTCTACTCCTGTTGAGTGTATTAGCTTCTTTTTGTTCTAGAACTTTCAGGTGTGCTGTTAAGTTGCTAGTGTATGCTCTCTCCAGTTTCTTTTTGGAGGCACTCAGAGCTATAAGTTTTCCTCTTAACACTGCTTTCATTGTATCCTATAAGTTTGGGTATGTTGTACCTTCATTTTCACTAACTTCTAGGAAGTCTTTAATTTCTTTCTTTATTTCTTCCTTGACCAAGTTATCACTGAGTAGAGCATTGTTCACCTTCCATGTGTATGTGGCCTTTCTGTAGTTTTTGTTGCCATTGGAGACCAGCCTTCATAGTTATCTGATAGGAGGCATGGAATTATTTCAATCTTCTTATATCTGTTGAGATTTGTTTTGTGACCAATTACATGGTCAGTTTTGGAGAAGGTACCATGAGGTGCTGAGAAGAAGGTATATTCTTTTGATTTAGGATGAAATGTTCTATAGATGTCTGTTAGATCCATTTGGTCCATAACTTCTGTTAGTTTCACTGTGTTTCTGTTTAGTTTGTGTTTCCAAGATCTGTCCATTGATGAGAGTGGGGTGCTGAAGTTTCCCACTATTATTGTGTGAGGGGCAATGAGCTATGTGTGCTTTGAGCTTTAGTAACGTTTCTTTTATGAATGTGGGTGCCCTTGCATTTGGAGTATAGATGTTCAGAATTGAGAGTTCTTCTTGGTAGATTTTTCTTTTGATGAGGATGAAGTGTCCTTCCTTACCTTTTTTTGATGACTTTTGGTTGAAAGTCGATTTTATCTGATATTAGAATGGTTACTCCTGCCTGTTTCTTAGGACGATTTGCCTGGAAATTGTTTTCCAGCCCTTTACTCTGAGGTAGTGTTTGTCTTTAACACTGAGGTGTGTTTCCTGTATGCAGCAAAACACTGGGTCCTGTTCATGTATCCAATCTGTTAGCCTATGTCTTTTTATTGGGAAATTGAGTCCATTGATGTTAAGAGATATTAAGGAATAGTGACTGCTGCTTCCTGTTATTTTTGTTGCTATTTTTATGTTTGTATGGCTATCTTCTTGGGTTTGTTGAAAGATTACTTTCTTGCTTTTTCTAGAGTGTAGTTTCCCTCCTTGAGTTGGTGTTTTCCATCTATCATCCTTTGTAGGGCTGGGTTTGTGGAAAGATATTGGGTAAATTTGGTTTTGTCATGGAATATCTTGGTTTCACCATCTATGGTAATTGAGAGTTTTGCTGGGTATAGCAGCCTGAGCTGGCATTTGTGTTCACTTAGGGTCTGTATGACATCTGCCCAGGATCTTCTGATAGGTCTGCTTTTATATGTTACTTGACCTTTTTCCCTTATTGCTTTTAATATTCTTTCCTTGTTTTGTGTATTTGGTGTTTTGACTATAATGTGACGAGAAGAATTTCTTTTCTGGTCCAATATATTTGGAGTTCTGTAGGTTTCTTTTTTTTTGTTTGTTTTTTGTTTTTTGTTTTGTTTTGTTTTTCGAGACAGGGTTTCTCTGTGTAGCCCTGGTTGATCTGTAACTCACTCTGTAGACCAAGCTGGCCTTGAACTCAGAAATCCACCTGTCTCTGCCTCCCAAGTGCTGGGATTAAAGGCGTGCGCCACCACTGCCCGGCTCTGTAGGCTTCTTGAATGTTTATGTTCATGTCTTTCTTTAGGTTAGGGAAGTTTTCTTCTATAATTTTGTTGAAGATATTTACTGGCCCTTAAAGTTGGAAATCTTCACTCTCTTCTATACCTATTATCCTTAGGTTTGTTCTTCTCACTGTGTCCGGGATTTCCTGGATGTTTTGGGTTAGGAGCTTTTTGTTTTTTGCATTTTCTTTAACTGTTGTGTCAATGTTTTCTATGGTATCTTTTGCACCTGAGATTCTCTCTTCTATCTCTTGTATTCTGTTGGTGATGCTTGCATATATGACTCCTGATCTCTTTCCTAGGGTTTCTATCTCCAGGGTTGTCTCCTTTGTGATTTCTTTATTGTTTCTATTTCCATTTTTAGATCTTGGATGGTTTTGTTCATTTCCTTTGCCTGTTTGATTGTGTTTTCCTGTATTTCCTCTTTAAGGGCTTCTAGCTTTTTACCTGTGTTCTCTTGTATTTCTTTAAGGGAGTTATTTATGTCCTTCTTAAGGTCTTCTATCATCACCATGAGAAGTGATTTTAAATCTGAGTCTTGCTTTTCTGGTGTGTTGGGGTATCCAAGGTTCGCTGTGGTGGGAAAACTGGGTTCTGATGATGCCAAGTTACCTTGGTTTCTGTTCCTTATGCTCTTGCCCTTGCCTTTTGCCATTTGGTTATCTCTGGTGTTAGTTGGTCTTACTCTCTCTGATTATGGCTTGTCCCTCCTGCAAGCCTTTGTGTCAGTACTCCTTGGAGTCCAGCATTCTCTGAGAGGAATTTCGGTTTGGAGAGCTGTGGTACAGGGTCAGCTCTCGGGTGCAGACAGAAACCAGAAGGATCCTGTCCCCAGCTGTTCTTTGGTTCCTGTGTCCTGATGGCTCTATGATGATACCTCTTGATCAAGGAATTTGAACAGAAGTAGTGGTCTTCCTGTGCTCTAAGGTGTGTTGGCACTCCTGGGAGAGACCAGCTCTTTCCTGGCACTGAGTATGGAGCCCTGTGTCACAGGATCAGCTCCCTGACTGCAGAAGGAAACTGGAAGGCCACTCCTCAGTCCCTGTGTCCTGAGGGTATTGGGTGGGTCTCTTTGAGCAGAGGTACTGGCCTTACCCCCACTCACAGGCTTGTCCCCACTCCTGGAAGGGTAGCTCTTTCCCTGCGCTATTTGGGTATGAGCCGTGTCACACAGACCACAGGTGTAAACTGGAGGGCTCCTGTCCCAGGCTGTTCCTCAGTCCCTATGTCCTGTGGATTCAGGACAGGTCCCCACTTAGCAGTGGTGCTTGTCTTACTTCCACTCACGGGCTTGTCCACACTGCTGGGATGTTAGCTTTCTCCCAGCACTATTTGGCTGTGGAGCTCTGTGGTACAGACTGAAGTTCCCAACCTCAGAAGGAAACTGGAAGGCTTCTGTCCCAGGCTGCTTGTATGTCCCTGTGTCCTGGGGATTCCGGGCAGGTCCCTCTGAGCAGAGGTACTGGCCTTACTTCCAATCACAGGCTTGTCCACACTCCTGGGAGGGTAGCTCTTTCCCTGTGCTATTTCCTCTAAAAACTTCTTTAATCACTTGTATGAAAATATTTATAAATTAATTCGTTGAAATAAATGAACGTATGCATTTAAAGCCTTGACAAGTACAGCCACATTACTTCCATGAAAGTTAATTCAAGGACAGCAAGATGGCTCACTGGGCAAGACTTCATCCTCCAGACCCCACACAATGGTGGGAAGAGAAAAAAAAGAAAGCCTACAAAGTTGTTCTCTGACAAGCACACATGCCAAATGACATAACAATGAAACTTTAAAATATATTTTCTTTTTCCTTTTTTTCTTTTTTGGAGATGGTGTCTCACTCTGGCTGGTCTTGAATTTACACAGATAGGCCTGTCTTGCTTTTCGAGTTCTGGCACTTAAAGGCATGCGCCACCACACCCAGCTAATAATTTTCTTAAAATTTTAACTGACTCCAAATTCTACTGTTCTAAACAGTATATGAGATGGCAGCTTCGAGTTATTTAATGAGTGTTTCCACATATGAGATGGCGGCTTCCTCATATCCAGCGTTATGTCACGGAGTTATTTAGTGAGTGTTTCCACATATGAGATGGCGGCTTCCTCATACCCAGCGTTATGTCACGGAGTTATTTAGTGAGCGTTTCCGCATTACTCATGAAGAAAATTGCTCTGTTAATTCTGTATCGATGGTTGAACATGAGCATATATTTTGAGACAGGATCTCACTATGTAAAACAGGCTAGCCGTGAACTCAAGAGATATGCCTGCTTCTGCCCCAACCCACCCATAAATTAAAGGCATTCACTATCATATCTAGTGAAAACAAGAATTTTTTAGCTAGTTATTGAGTCCTTATTCTCACTTTTTGCAACAAACCTGCATGGTGTCTGATGATTTTCTTTTTCTGAGGATTTATTTTTAATATCTTTATCTATGTGAGAAGTGTGCAAACATGAAATATGTGCAGATGCCTTTGGAAGCCAGAGGGGACATCTGATCCCTTGGAGCTGGAGCTACTGGCCCTTTGTCCTGAGCCACTGTCTGTGGATGCCTGGAACTGAACTAGAGTCACTTTTAACTGCTGGGCCGTTTTTCCAGCACCCTGTGCCCATTTTCTAATGGTTACCTATTGATTGAGGTGTATGGTTTCTGTTTTCCTTTTATTTGCATTTTGTAATTGTTTGTGTGTGTGAATGGCAATGTACACTATATGAATTAAAGTAACTGAAAAAGAGAGAGAATGTTTGCACCTCCGGGACGTTGAAATGCAGACCAGGCAGGAGGCAGAGCAAAGTGGGGGTTTCTAGGCTCTGTGCTCATGCTCCCTGGGAGCAATTAGCCAGGAATAGTCAGGAGGCAGCCAGTACCTAAACCTGAGGCGTCCATCCATATGGGGCTAGTGAAGGGTGATAAAGTTACATTAAAAATACAGTATTCAATAAAAGAATGTTAGCCTCTTTTTTAAAAAAACATTATGGGACACCCATTCTTAGAGGACAAATCAGTATGCATCTTGCCCATGCTAATTCTCCCAGCCAGCTTAATTCTCATCAGCCACTGTAATTTATTAACAGTGAGGGGGAAAGACATGAATCAGCTTAATGTGAGACAAGTAGGGCGTTGCCATAACAACAAGATGCAGTCTGCTTTCTACTATTTATGTACGGTTTATTTTTCTCCAGAGCCTCGGAGTTTTTGCTTAAAACAAATGGACAAGGAAACGTCTTGTTCTGAACAGCCCACCCCATCCTTCTGTGGTGTGTGTGTGTGTGTGTGTGTGTGTGTGTGTGTGTGTGTGTGTGTGTGTGTAAGTAACCACATTTTTTTTCCAGGAGAGAAAGAAACCAAAACACTTGATTTTTTTGTTGTTGTTGTTTAAATTGTGTTTATAGCAATGGGCCTACTACCAAACCTGGATTCTTCTGTGATTTTGCCAAATTTCTCTTATTTTGTATTGTTTTTCCACCGTTAAGACAGGAGATTCCTCACCAAAACCTCTGGGAAAACACCCAAACACATGCTAGAAGCAAACTGAAGCTAATAGTGCTTCTCAAAGGAAGCAATCCTGTTCCGGATCCAGACTCCACGACTGGCTGGAGTCCCTCCCTACAAAGTCCCCCCCCCCTAAAAGGAGTCTCCAGCTAGGCTCAGCCTGGAGACAAGTCTAGGAATTAAACCAGGTTCTGATTGGTGACAGTCTGCTTGCCAAGGGCACTTCTGATACTTTAGAGCCTGGAACCTAGGACCTTGCACATGCTAGGCAGGCACTCTAACCACTAGGCTACACCCCAGCCTACACTATGCTTACTTAAACAGTCTTACCTTCTGTGTGTAACCTTGTCCCTTGTCTGAAATACACTGCACAGAGCAGACATAGCACATGAAGGACTCTCATAACTTTGCCAATTTTGCACTTTCCTTTAAGGGTAAACAATTCGAATTCTTAGAATGAAGACGTATATCTAGGCCATAGAAGGCATTGTTTTGGGCGAGCAAAAGAAGGAAACATTACAGAGCCCTTCTAACCACCTCACACTCCGGCTCTCCAATAATTACCATCCCGGTTCCAATGCTTTAAAAGGACAGTGGGAGGGGCCAGGGGCTGACTTCCTTGGAGTGGAGAGTCCCTGCCTAGCATATTAGGTCCTGGCTGCATCTCTATCACTACATAAACCGAGCATGGAAACCCAGCACTCAGCAAGTAAGGGCTGAAGGATCAAACATTCAAGGTCCACAGCTACTTGATGACTATAAAGCCAGGTTGGACTACATGAGACCCTGTCTCAAAAACAAAAAGGAAAAGGCAGGGGGAGCATGGAACACAGGGGAATTCAACACTCGGTTTCTTTGTTATGCAGTAAGCGAGAACAGCAACTTAGACACGCGGCTGCTTGATTTGAATCTTTGAACTTTGGGAGGTAGGAAAGAGGATGGGGCTTGGGTTCACATAGCTTAAACAGACCCTTATGTATCAATGACTGGCCTTGAACTCTGTAACTCAATGCCGGGATTACTGGGATTTCAGCCTGTGCTACCTTCCAACTCTTATTTAAATCTTTAAATCATTCTGATCAGATTTTTATGGTCTACAGTCAGTCTTTTTATCACAGTTCATGAGGATGGAGCCAACATTTCCAGAAATGACAAACAGTGTTCACTGCATTAGCATGGCCCAGGCCACGGAATTCAATGTGCTCACACCTCCCAAGGTCCTCCTCCACTGCCTGGGGCTCTGATAAAGAGCAGAGGACCATGTGCTATGATCCCTTAAAGTCATCCAGGGGGCCATGTATCCTGAACTTGAGCAGTCTGATACCAGCCGTACTCTAGAATCCGTAAGACCTGAGTACCGCCCTCCGATATACCCACCAGTAATAATCACTAGGGTTCGTCAGGAAGATACGGTTGATCTGATTCAGCCAACGTCAGGGTCACAAACCACAACACTTGCAGATGAACCGAAGCAGTGGGCATCTTTATTTACTTGGCATAATTTGTCTACAATAAAGCACACACCTTAAATATAAACATGAAGAATTTTCAGTCACGCCCATGCCCCTTCCTAGTCTAAATCATTCGGTAGGTCTACGCAGTCCCAGGGTCAGGCACCTGCCGGTCTAGGGTCAGGCGCCCGGCAGTCTCACTTGTTTTGGTAATTCTCATAGGTGAAAGCATACGGTATGGTGAGCGACATTCATGGTTCCTCTATTTTTAGCTATGTTATAACCACACACACACACACACACACACACACACACACACACACATTTTTATAATTAAAAATAGATATTTTAATTTAAAGAAGAGAAACTTTAAGGCAATGCCCCCTTCATGGTAACTTCACCATTTCCCAATCGGAGTGCACCTCTAGGAGACCAGTAGACCTCCAGTCTGACCATATATGGTAGTCACCGGAATCTATACTATGGATCTCTTCCTCCCTCCCTCTCTTCCTCCCCTCCTCCCTGCCTCCCTCTCATCCTGCCCTTTCACCCCCTCTCTCCTTTCTTCCTACCCCATTGCTTCCTCTCTACACTTCTTTCCAGTCATATTCTTTCTGCCCCATCTTGGGCAGATCTTTTAACAAAAAATAGCCATTAACTCCAAAGCCATAGTGGCTATCTTCCAGTTCCATTGTAGCCCTGTGTCTTAATTAGGTTTTACTGCTATGAAGAGACACCATAATCAAGGCAACTCTTATAAGGACAGCATTTCCTTAGGGCTGGCTTACAGGTTCAGAGGTTCAGTCCATTATTATCATGGTGGAAAGCATGGTAGTGTCCAGGTAGACATGATGCTGAAAAAACTGAGTTTTACATCTTGGTCTGAGGACAGTGAAAAGGAGATTGTCTCTTCAGCAGGTAGCCCAGAAGGCTCTCTTCCTCACTGGACAAAGCCTGAGCAAAGGAGGCCTCAAAGCCCACCTATGAAGTGACACACCTCCTCCAACAAGGCCACACCTCCTCCAACAAGGCCACACCTCCTCCAACAAGGCCACACCTCATAACAGTGCCACTCCCTATGGCCATGCATTTAAACCACCACATTCTACTCCCTGGCCCCCATAGGCTTGTTTAAACACATGAGTCTATTAGGGGAGGGGGGACATATCTAGCCATAGCATAATGCAAAATACATTTAGTCCAACTTCAAAAGTCTCCATATAGAGTCTCAACAATTTTAAAAGTCCAAAGTTCAAAGTCTCTTCTGAGATTCACCCAATCTCTTAACTGTAACCCCTATAAAATAAAAAAGGGAGATCACATAATTCCAACATATCATGGCATAGGATATACATTACCATTCCAAAATATCATAGTGAGGAAATACTGGACCAAAGCAAGACCAAAAACCAGCTAGGCAAACTCCAAACTCTGAATCTCCATGTCTGATGTCCAGCTCCTTTCATCTTTGATGACTATAAAACAATTCTTTGTCTTGGGCTGGTTCTGCTCCCTGTTAGCAGCTTGTCTTGGCAGGTATCCCATAGCTCTGGCATCTCTAACATCTTGGGGTATCCAAGGCAACTTCAACTTCACAGCTTCTTGTTCCAATATCTGGGATCCACACATGATTTGGTTCTCCAAAATGTCTTGTGTGACTTCTCTAGCTCTGCCCTCTGTACCACTCTAGGCTCTGGTTGACTCCACTCCACTACCGCTGCTGTTCTTGGTGGTCATTCCATGGTACTGTCATCTCCAGGACATTAGAGTCTTCTGCTACAATTAGGCTTCACCAATAGCTTCTATAGGCTCTCTTCATGGTGCCACCCTCAATTTCTTTGCATGACCCCTTCAGTTCTGGGCTGTCAACTGCAACTAAGGCTGCACCTTTACCAATGGCCTTCCCTGGCCTCTCACAGTGCCAAGCCTCAGCTGCTCTCCATGACCCCTTCTATTATTGACTCTAAGCCAGAGCCACGTGACTGAAGCTGCCAAGTTCTGCTACTTGCTGGGGCTGGAACATGCCCCACTGTCCTATTACATCATTACCAGCTTTCTGTTTTCTTTACTTGGAAATTGCTTTGACTGACCTTGAACTCAGAGATCTACTTGTCTCTGTCCCCTGGGATTAAAGGTGTGTACCACAATGCCTGGACCTAAAATTTTGTGGCCACTATGCCTCAAAATTCAGAGCAAAAGCCTGTGTCATGCCATGTCAAGATCCAGATCCAGGGCTGGAGCGATGACTCCGCAGTTAAGAGCATTGCCTGCTCTTCCAGAGATCCTGAGTTCAATTCCCAGCAACCACATGGTGGCTCACAGCCATCTGTAATAGGATCTGATGCCCTCTTCTGGTGTGTCTGAAGACAGCTACAGTGTATTCATATACATAAAATAAATTAATTAATTTTTAAAAAAAGATCCAGATCCAAAGCCTGTGTCTTCCAGTCTCAAGATCTGGACCACAGGTGTGCCTTCCATTTCTGAAATGTAGTTCATTCCAGATTAAAAATCCAAATGAAAACAATAACCAGGTAATAATAATGCCTAACATGATACAGCTATCTCTTGTTCAACTGCAAACACCTAAACAGTGAACTTAGCTGGGTGGGATCTTGCCAGGGGGTCATCACCCGGAATTCCATTTAATATCCTTTACTCAGGATTTAGCTTCATTCCACTTCCTGGTGGCCTTTTACTCTTGAAAATGTTTGGTTCAAGAGCTTGCTACTCTTGATCTAAACACTCTTCAAAAGAGTGAACCACAGGGCAGAGTGTATGCTAGGCTTTTTTAAAGACCTCTTTCCCCAATGCAACCAATCTGAATCAATCTCTCTCTCTCTCTCTCTCTCTCTCTCTCTCTCTCTCTCTCTCTCTCTCTCGTTTTTGTTTTGTTTTTGTTTTTGTTTTGTTTTTTTGAGACAGGGTTTCTCTGTGTAGCCCTGGCTGTCCTGGAACTCACTCTGTAGACCAGGCTGGCCTCGAACTCAGAAATCCACCTGCCTCTGCCTCCCAAGTGCTGGGATTAAAGGTGTGTGCCACCACTGCCCGGCCAATCTGAATCTCTTTACCTTAGCCTCGGGTAGACTCTTCAGACAAGACAAAAGGCATTCACATTCTTTACCAAAACATAGGAACAATCTTCAGGCAACATACTAAAATTTCTCTCCTCTGAACCTCTTGAGCCAGGCACCCAAAGTCTAAATCACTCTCAGTACAACTGTCTTCCATGCTTCTACTAGAATGGCCCATTAAGACCCACTTAAAATATTCCGCTGCTTTCCAAAGTCCCAAAATCCACATTCCTCCTAACAAAAGCATAGTCAGGCCTATTACAGCAATACCTCAGTTCCTGGTACCAACTTGTATCTTAGGGTTTCCATTGCTGTGAACAGACACCATGACCAAGACAACTCTTATAAAGGACAACACTTAATTCGGGCTGGCTTGCAGCTTCCAAGGTTCAGTCCATTATCATCATGGTGAGAAGCATGGTGCTGAAGGCGCGGAAAGTTCTATATATTGATTTGAGACAGTCAAGAGGAGACTGTCACTTCTGTACACAGCCAGGAGGAGACTGGATTCTGCACTGAGCGGAGACTGAGCATACAAGTGACACACTTCCCCCAACAAGGCCACACCTTCTCCAATAAGGCCACACCTCCTAATAGCACCACTCCCTATGGCCAAGCATTCAAACCTCTACAAACCCAAATCCTCCTGTCTCTGCCTGAGTCTCAGGAACGCTGACCCAGCACCCCTGGCTTGATCTTGCTTGTAGATTGTTGCATTTTTCAGTTCGTGAGACACTCCCTTACCAAACTCTATCTCCTTGTTTTCTTGAGGTAACTCCAATTGGTTTTTGTTATGCACAGCAGCCCACCCCCCACCCCCATAAAGACTGTCCTTATCTGAGCCCTCCTAGGGAGGGTGGGCTTCTGCTGAGCACCCCCTTCCTGTTGACTGCTTCCATCTCTGTACTCGCACGGCGCCACCCCCCTGCGGTTCTTGCTATTTCCGGCCCCTCACCATAGCCTCCCCGCTGGATCGTCAGCCTCTGCTGTTGTAACTCCCAGCTTCCCAAACTTCAGGTCACAATCCCATAACGTATTGACTTCAGGAGTTGCAAAAACGTAGCAAGAGAAAAAGTTTCTGAATAGACAACGATCAAATATAAATTGAAAATCAACTGCACCTTGACGAAACATTAATTCATACAACTGTGTTGTGAGCCCCAGGTGTTTCTGTCAGTGCCCACTTGTTTTGTGGCTTCTCTATAGCCTCGTTCTGTGCAACAGCGTCTCCACTTTACACAGTAAGACAAACGAACAAGACAAAACCTGACCTAAAACAGCTTGTCCAGATTCAAGAGCATTGTATGTTAAGAGTAAGTGTGCTGCGGGTGCTGGCCCATGTCTTTAATCCCAGCATTCAGGAGGCAGAGGCAGATGGATCTCTGAATTTGGGGTCAGCCTGGTCTACAAGGCTAGCCAAGGACAGTCCAGGCTACACAGAGAAACTCTGTCTCAAAAACACAGAAGAAAAAAAAAGAGTTGCAGTGTTTTAACCACATGAACATTGCTCTTACAGAAACATAATGGTTTAATTAAATTAATTAATTAATAATTAATTATTAGAGTATAAAAACATTTAATTAATAATTAAAAAGTGCAGAGACTTTTATTATTTCCCTGCTGTCATCCCTCAACTGTAAAAATCAAGCTAGTTACTCTTTCAGTCTTTGGGTTTTGTAGTATCAGAATGTTTGATTTTAAAACTTAATACTTGAGTTGCCGATTTGAGTTTTGTTTTGTTTTGATCTTAAAGAAATGTCTAATGAATTTTGGCTTGGAATTAAGATATAATTTCTAGCAATTTCTGAAATGATCCAAAACATAGTTCGGTCATTTTATACTAAGGTTTTATATAAAGTAGGTTTTCTCAGCACACATAATTCAAAAAAAATCAAAATAAGGACCAACTCTGAAAAACAATGAAGTTGATTTGTGTCCCGAAGTATCAAACCTTCAGCCAAGAGTTAACTTTTTATGTAAAAAACTAAGCGCGTGGGATTGCAGAGGTGGCTTAATTGTTAAGAGCACTCGCTGCTCTGTGGAGGTCTGAGGCTGCTTGCCAGCATGAGCAGCCAGTGACTTACAAATGCTTTTAACTGCAGGGGATCCAACGCCCCCTTCTGGTCTCCGACAGCACCGCACTCACATGCACCCTGTCAACATATACATAATTTAAAACCAAGCTAATGCTTGGTTTGTTTAACTATGTCACATAACTAATATCTACGCTGGAGGAAAGGGCTAGCTGGGTAGGAAGGTTTCGGAGACCTGGTCTGAGCATGAGCATGCTGTTCTTGGGGAGTGGGGGGCTTAGTTTTGCCCTTTTATTCTTATTTAGCCCTTCTCCCATATCTACCACAGCACACCACCCTCGAACCCCGGGCTACAGAGCTCTCTGCTTGCTACTTGTGTGTTCTACAAGCACCCCAGAATCACAGAGTCCACATCTGTCTGCTCAAAACCTCTTCCATCGGTGTTCTTTGTCTCTGGAAAATGGTGGTACCCAACTGTTCAACAGAAACCTGCCTACGGTCCCCAGTTGTCTCCTTTCGCTGCCATCCTCCCTTGAACAGGGCTCCCATGGTAGTCCCTTCAGCTTCTTCATCCCCTCTGCAACTCGTTCTTCTCACTGCCTCTAGACAGCTTCAGGTAGCCTTCTCTCCTAAGCTGAAGTCCCAATCTTTTGCGTCCAGTGTTAGCTTTGTTTTACTGCCAGCTTCAGCCTCCTCGCCGCTTGGAAATCAGAGGGATTTCTCAAAAATGATTAGATCCGCCGGGCAGTGGTGGCGCTCGCCTTTAATCCCAGCATTTGGGAGGCAGAGGCAGGTGGATTTCTGAGTTCGAGGCCAGCCTGGCCTACAGAGTGAGTTCCAGGACAGCCAGGGCTACACAGAGAAACCGTGTCTTGAAAAACCAAAAAGAAAGAAAGAAAGAAAGAAAGAAAGAAAGAAAGAAAGAAAGAAAGAAAGAAAGAAAGAAAGAAAGAAAGAAAGAAAGAAAGAAAGAAAGAAAAGATTAGCTCCACTCTTCCTGTTTGTCCTGTCCCCATCTTCCTTGGGCTGAAGCCTGGACTCTTCAGTATGGTTCTAAATCCTTCGTTTGTTGCCCTTTCCTCTCCAGCCTCAGCGCCTCAGCTCTTAGCTCAATGGAAACTGCTATGCGTTCCTCTAAAACCCGGGCCATTCCCAGTTTATCTCCACATGCTGCTGTCCCTGCTCTCTACCATGCCTCTTCTCCTTTTCAATTTTGGGGGAAAAAAAGATATTTTTATGTGTGTGAGCCTGAGAGCAGGCATGCAGGAGACCTGGAAATCAGAAGAGGGTGTTGGATGCCCGGCTGTGAGCCACAGCGTGAGGATCCTGCAAACTGAACCTGGGTCCTCTACACAGGCTGTAATGGTGCCAGGCCACTGAGCTGTTTCTCCAGCCTCTCCTTTTTATTCTTAAAACTATTAATATTTTATTATCACTATTACATATCATTATCATCTTCTTTGTTATTATCCCTGGGGACACTCGTGTGCCCCAGTGCATATGTGGAGGTCAGAAGACTATCTCGCTTGGGGAAACGCCTCATTCTCACCAAGGTCTCACCTGAGGAGTGGAAATCTCTTGTCATTCCCACCCTAATTTGCCAAGCGCTCTACTCTGCTGCATGAATTGGCCATTTACTTCTCTGCCTCTCACTAATCACTAGGTTAACTAGGAGGATTCCCTACTCTCGTTCCTGAACAGAGCCTTCCTTGCACACAGTGGGATTACTATCTGCCAGATGAATAAATGAATGGAAAGGTCCTCATGATCTTCTGTATGGATGGAGACAGTTTAGAAACAGGGCAGGGGAGGTGACCAGAATGAAGAACAGACAGCGGCTGGGGAGATGGCTCAGTGGGTAAAAATGCTTACTGTACAAGCATCAAGAGATGAGTTCTCACCTCCAGAACCTATGTAGAAAGTCAGCTGTGGCCTCCAGCCCAGAACTGAAGGAGGTGAAGACAGGATGGTTGCTAGGACTTGCTGCCACCAGCCTAGCTCCAGGTTCAGTTGGGGGGAGGCTGATAAGGTGGAGGGTAATAGAGCAGGACACCCGACCTCCTCCCCTGGCCTCAGGGTCCATCCACCCCACACACACACTTGTGCGTACACCACACATATACACACAGTCAGATAAAACAATCGGGGAGCAAATATTGGGGTGATCACATTTTAAATAAAATTTTAGTTTTAAATTTGTCAGTGAGGGGATCCTGTGATGAGTTCACTCCCCATCTTCATCCTGACTTGGGAAAGCCAGGTGCCTGTGTTCCCTGCTGCTGGTGTAGTCTGAACCAAGCTTGCTTACGGGCTCAGCATACAAAAGCTCCGATCAGCCTTCGATCACTGGGCATCTGCTTGTGATCTTCTTTCTGGATCATCCAGGCTTTCTTCTTTGGCTTCTACAATATTCTGAGTCAGTGCTAAGTGCAAACTATAACTTGACTGTGTTCCGTTTGCTGTTATTGGGGTTCAAAAAACCCAATCAGTCATAAGAGTCCAGCAAAGCAGGATCTTTATTTGAATTAGGCAGCAAAACTGACAGTGAGGACAACAGCACAGACTCAGGAGCTGAGTCTTTGAACGTTCATCTTAGTAATTATTTAAGCAGATGAAATTTTTTTATTGTACTCAGACTACTGCTGATCGACCAAGGCGGCAGAACAGACTCCGGAGCCAAACTGTGACCCTGAAAAGAAATCACTTGGCATTTTTAAAGGATGAGACCACAGAGCAAGGGGGAACAGGTGGGCTGTAGCATTGTCCAATCATATTTTGGCGCAAGGGGTTGAGCAATGAGTAAAGGTTGGTGACTGGGCCTCTTCCAGGCCACCTGGTTTCAAGATCTTGACTTTTGCAGTCAGACTTGAAACTCAGAATGAGAAGGGAACGGGAACGAAGGAGTGGACAAGTTGCACACAGTCAATTAACTCATGACAGTGTGGAGAGCTTTTGGGGCCACTTCTAGAAACTTGGCAAGAATTTGACATTGGGCCAGGACAGGGAAGTACGCTCAGATAAGAGTATTTACATTTGGGCTAATACAAAGTTCAAAGTAACCTCGGAATAAGAGGCAGGCCTTTTCTCTTGATCATCCTGATAAGCCCCTAGAAACAATGACTTTTGTTTATTGCATTGTTTGTTCCTTGACCTAGAACTGACCTTATTATTTGCATGTACTTAAAAAGGTATGAAAGCAGACTGGGAAATAAAATAAACCTGCTTCAGCCTCAGCACTGGCTGGAGTCATGTTATAGTGTTGTCTGACTGTCTTTTTCTTTTCAATCCTCCTTTGAGACTCTGTTGACTGAGCTGGCTTGGTCATGACAATATATCTATGACTTATGGACATTAGTTTAGATAATGAGCAGTATGTGTGTGTGTGTGTGTGTGTGTGTGTGTGTGTGTGTGTAATCCAGAAGAAAACTTTATAGAGTCAGCAATTCACTTCTGCCTTTATGTGAGTTCCAGAGATCAAATTCAGGTTACCGTGCTTGCACAATAAGCATCTTTACGCACTGAGCCATTCTCTGCCTGCCCCCCCCCAATACTTTTACATGTAATTATGACAGCATCCAATCAGAAAAAAGGACACTATGACCTATAACAAAGGGTTTGCTTATTTGTTTGTTTGCTTTTGTGACAAGATCTTGGGTATCCCAGACTTGCTGTGTAGTTGAAGACAACCTTTACCTCCTGGTCTTTCTGCCTTTGCTTCCAAGATGCTGAGATTACAGATTTGATGCACTGACTGGGTGGGGTTTATGGAAGCTGGTGATGATGCCTCCCGTTTATGTGTCTGATTTAAATAGAAGGTCCCTTAAACCAGTATGCTGAGCAGTCGGGAGGGAAATGTAGTCCAAAGCGGGATAAGAGAGCACAAAAGGATTCCACAGGGGTCTCACCCTGCATCTATGACCTGCAGAACTAACTTAGCACTGGGCTTCCTGGAGCTCAGGCCTAGCATCAAAGATACTAGAGGAGGCTATAGAGTAGCATTTACTTACCCCAGACCCTCAGGGGGAACGAACTCCCAGGAGGAGTTCCAGAGCCCACAGCAGCACCCACAAGATGTCATGGCTGCACATTGCCAGTCAGAGCTCTATTCTGCTGATTCATGCCCCCTTCCCGATACTGCCTGCACATTTCTCACAACCAACTCTCACCTAGCACTTACAGGGAAAGACCCTCAGGAAGATGACACAGCAGGGTTCCAGCATATTCCTAAAGCTCCTGCTGACCGGCAAAGGAAAAGGATTGCCTACAGTGAAAGAAGCTGAGCATGGCACAGTGATACGTCCTGAAGTCCCAATACATAGAAGGCAAGAAGATGGCTATGAGTTCAAGACCACCCTACTCTACGTACTGAGTTCTGGGAAGCCATAGTATAGAGTGAGATCTTATCTAAAAGAAGGAAGAACAAGTTCATAGCCATGGTAAATACTCAAGGAAACCTTACAGAATGAGAGTTACTCAAAATGCTGAGGGGTGAGCTTAGCATCTCTCGATTTTGCTAAGTCCTTCCAAGAGGGACTTCTTGTTACTAAGAACAGTATGGCCTGGGAAGATTGCTCGGTGGGTAAAGCACTTGCCACCCAAGTGTTAGGGCTTGAGTCTGAATCCAAGCACACACATAGAAACACATACACAAATGCTGCAGAGTGTCTGCAGCCCCAGAAGCAGGCGCATCCTGAAGCTTAGAGGCCAGGTGGTCTAGCATACACAAAGAAAAAACAATGGGTCCTGCACCAAAAACAGTAGGAGGTGAGGCCTGACACGAGGCTGTTCTCTGACTCCCACATGTATACTGTGTACATGGTACTCACATTCACACACACACACACACACACACCATGTACACACAAAGATAAAAAAATAATGAAAAGGACAATATTCATTTGGATATTTAATATTCTGTTTCCTTATGGAAGTAAGAAATTGGGTTTTATTATTTTGTGATTATTTCTTGTGTTACTATTTTCATCCTTTTTCTCTCTGGTTCTCAGACTTACAGACACTTCATTCCATTGTGTTCTTGCTATTATTTTTTGAGATAAGGTTGTGCTGCGGAGCCTGGGCTAACCTTGAACTGTAATGTAAGCTGGCCTCAAACATGAGGTAATCCTCCTGCCTCTGCACTCTGAGTTCTAAAGTTACAAGAGTATGCTATCACACCAGCCTTCAGGCCTTTCATAAAAACTAAGCCAGCCCAAGTCGTCTAGCACTACAGGGCCATTGGTTTCCTCAGCTCATATACCCATAAAGGCTTCCTTAGGAAGTCTGCTCATGCTGCACCACAGAACACCACAGGCTGGGTAGTTTATAAACAACAGGACTTTCTCTCTCCCAGGAAGGTTCTCTCATCAGTACAAGGTGTCTGGCTCTTGGGTGCCAGTGTATGCTGAGGGTATCTTCTCTCATGGTAGTCCTGTGGCATCGGGGTGCTTACCTCAGTCCTGACCCAGCATAGAATTTGCAGAGGGTGAACAGAGGGAGCACAAACCTTCTATATATAGTACTTAATGATCTACAGTGGATGCTTCCCAGATTCTGGACAGTTCCAATCCAACAGCTGCCAAAATATCCTGTGGGCATAGAACTGCCCACACTGCATCTGTCAGTCTGATCCTGGCTTCTGGTTTTCAGTGCTTGAACAAAGCCCAGAGGCTTCTGGTCTCTTCCAAGAGTCCTAGCACGTCTGCCTGGTTGATTTCTTTAATTCTGTTGACACACATGGAATACCAAAGTGAGTATGCTAACGTTTCTACATGTCCGGGTCAGCTGTGATGATTGCTTGACCAGTGTCCAGAACTCTTGTAAAACTGAAGACCCATGCTCACCCCGAGAATGCCCCAGGCCTCTCTCCTCAGAGCCCATGGAAACACCGTTCTATTTTCCATGTCTGCGAACTTGATTACTCAGATATTTCGCCAGAGAGAATCTAACATTATTGGCCGTTCTGTTTTATAGCATGTTTCACTTTGCGTAACTTCCACAACTTTAATCTATGTGAGTAGTATATATCAGAATTTTCTTCTTTTTAAAATCTGAATAATATTTCATTTATACAAATATAACATTCCATTTATACATTCATAATCATAAACATACACTTGTTTCCCCACTTTTTGTTGTAACACGTATATGACCATGGGCACATGACTCTCTCTTCAGGACCTTGTGTTTAACTTCAGATCTTTGGGATATATAGAATTGCTGGATGATGTGGTAATTTTGTTTTGAAGTTTTGAAGAATCCTTGTATGGTTTCCATAGAAACCGCATCACTTTTACAGTCCCTCCAATGCTGGCCCTGTGATCATTTGCTCCAGAACCATCTTCAGTATACTGCCCACCAGTGAGCTCAGCACTTGGATTCAGGCTACTCGAATTATTTGTTTCCTGTATATTCACTGTCTTAGTTACTACTGTTGCTATGACAAAATACTCTTACCAAAAACAAACAAACAAACAAAACAAAAGCAAAAAAAAAAAAAAAACCCCAACAACAACAAAAGGAAAAACAACAACTTAGAGGAGAAAGGTTTGTTCTGACACAGTTCTAGCAGACAGGCCCACGGAACAAGAAAACCATGGAAACAGACCTTGAGGCAGCTGGTCACATGCAGGACTAAGGAGACATGACGAGCCAGTGCTCAGCTAGCCTACTGTCCTCCTTTTATGCAGCGAGGAACCCAGGAAATGGTGCTGCCTTAGGTGAGTCTTTCCACCGCAGTTAACCTAAGTGAAGTAAGCCTTCAGAGGCTCGCCCCCAGGCTAACCCAGCCTAAGAGATCCTTTCCAGCTGTGCCTGGAGGCTTTGCCTCCGAGGTATTCCTGATTCTGTGGATTAAATGTAACCATTACATTCACCGCTTCTGTCTCAGAAAAGTGCCCCAAGAAGAGGCTTTGTTGTCCTGTTGTATTTCCCAAGTCTCCGGGTACAATGCTGAACACAAGTAGAAACCCAATTAGAACAGTGTTCTCAGCCTTCCTAGTGCTGCGGCCCTTTAATACAGTTCTTCATGTTGCAGTTGACCCCAACCATAAAGTTATTTTTGTTGCTATTTCGTAACTGTAATGTCGCTATCATTATGAACCATAATGTAGAATGTCTGTGTTTTCCGATAGTCTCGGGTGACCCCTGTGAAAGGGTAGTTCAATACCCATCCCATCACCCTCCACAATGGGGTTACGACCCACATGTAGAGAGCTGATGAATTAGAAAGTTTTTAATGGGGCTGGAGAGGTGGCTCAGTGGTTAAGAGCACTGGCTGCTTGCTCTTCCAGGAGTCCTGAGTTCAATTCCCAGCAACCACATGGTGGCTCACAACCATCTGTAATAGGATCTGATGCTCTCTTCTGGTGTGTCTGAAGACAGTGACAGAATACTCATATAAATGAAATAAATAAATCTTAAAAAAAAAAAAAAAAGGAAGAAAGTTTTTAATGATCTGCTCCTGCTCCACCTGTATGACTCTGGCCATGCATGGTAGATTCATCACGATTCCTCAGACACAGCCTGGCTTTTACGTATGAATAGTTTCAATAAACTGCTTCCTTTGCCTGATACCTCCCTTACTGTGATTCCTACATGAGTTCCTCTATCTTTTTTTTTTTTTTTTTTAAGATTTATTTTATTTATTTTGGAAGTAACATAAACTTAACAAAGAGATGTTTTATTATGTGAGAATTGTGTAGAGTAGTATAAAGTTAGAAAAGAAAAATTTGTATAGAATATATATATATATATATACACACACACACATATATATAAAGAGGTACAAAATTATGGAGCAAATATTAAGTGAATATGAGATTCCTAAAGTTCCCCTATGTTTCTATATTGTCCCCACGACTGCTCTCTCCCACAAAAATCACACTTTAAAAGACTTATTAAGTCAACACCGAGAGCATTTAAATCTACTCAAAGAACTTGAATCCCTTGATCTTAAGATGCAAACTGCCCTCTCCCCTATTCAAAGGAGGACAAGGAGGGGGGTGGCGGAGAAGAGGGGAAAGAGGAGGACGATGCCGCTTCCGGGGCTGACCAACAGTATCGGCACTTAAATTTTAAACATGTTAAGGAACTAAAAACCACCGTGTCTCTTTATGGCCCAGTGTCACCTTTTACACGCTCTCTAGTAGACAATTTGAAAGATCGGTGGCTCACTCCTAATGATTGGTTTCAACTTGTCCGTGTCACCTTATCTGAAGGTGATTTTTGTTCTGTGGAAAACAAAATTCGTAAAAAATTGTTGAGAGATCACCCTATGCAATTTGAAAAATAGACATTCACAATCCTGGACCAGAGATGAGCTACTGGGATGCAGTCCTTTTGACACCAATGATAAACATAGAAAACGACCGTTCAGGCTTGGTCTACACAGACTAATAGCCAAGGAGCCGCAGATTTTTGGCTTCTATGGTAAGGGAGCTGACAGCTGTTTCTCCAAGAAAAATTTCTGTGATTGTTGGGTTCAGTGGGTAACAAGGTGCTCCTCTCTCGAAATTACAAAAAGTTAAATTTTGTCTGATCTAAATAAGTAAATGTGTGGTTACTTCATTTTTGCTTCTGATTGGTTTTAAAAGTATAAAAATATTCTACATGTCTTGGTTATTGAGTATTGGCTTATAAATTATTGGGTATGATTAAAAATATGTAACTTTGGTAACAAAAAGTGGGCTTAAAATTGGCAACTTAGGGTTTGAGTCATTCTAGACAACAAAAAACTCGACATGAGCCAACCCAGGGAAACAGGTCTTTAAAGATACGTTTAAATTGGGTAATATTTTATGTAATTCTTATTCTAGAAATCAGACTAAGATTTAGGACAATGTCTCTTTGAGGTATTGAAAGCTGTACTGTCATGCATTCAGATAAAAAAAACTGACCACCAAACTTTGTAACATGAAAGTAATACTCTTGGTATTGATTTTATCGTTTAAAACTGAGTTTTGTTATCCAAAGTTATGGTTGTGCTCTAATGTTACAAGAGAAACTTAAAAATTATAGTTAAACTATAATTTCCATTGGTTGCAGCTTGCAGTTCAATCACAGCCTCAGAAAAAGCAGTTAGTAGAATTTTTGGAGCTCCTTTAGCAGGAGGAGTTCCTTTTGTTACGCAATTGGCTTATGAGAGTGCTAATGCAGCCTGTCATGCCCCTATTAGGTCATACTGAGCAAAGACAGATTTAGCTGGATATGTTCATCTTCGTACAGAAATCAGACCCTCATATGATCAGGATCTGACTATGGCTTGCTGCCTTACAAGAAAACACTGTGCAAATAATGCTTCCAATAGAAATGAGGGGATGAAGGGTGTTTTAAATGTGGAGGTTTGGGTCATTTAAAAAAACGATTATTCCAGGAACAGAGGCAGGTATGGACTATCAAGTCATGCCCCAGGGGTCTGACCTTGGTGCAGGAAGAGTAAAACCTTGGTCCAGGTATGAGTAAATAGACCCAATTAAGAAACATTTGCATCTGAATTGGTGTAAAACTCAGCAGCCTCTGCAAAAGCATGTATACCATTTCTTTTGGGCTTGATCTTTCCTAGGGGAGGAGGGGTCAGCCTCAGATCCCAAGGCACTCACATCAGGCCGCTTATCCAGGTGCTATAAATAATTATGGCTGCTTTCCCTATGGCATTAACAAAAGATTTGCTTAACTTGTTTGGTTCCTCTGTGTACTGAGTTAAATCACTAATAAGAGACCTAACCCTAAATTGATAATTGAAGAAAGTTTTGAAGGCTTAATAGACATTGGAGCTGATGTACTCACTCATCTCCAAGGGATTGGTTATTCCATTAGTCCAAAACGAAGTTCAAAATTAAGATTTATGAACGGTTAATGAGGCGATGGAACTCATGAAGGCATTAGAACCTGGCTTGCCGACTCTAGCTGCTATTCCAGGAAATGCATATAGAATTATTATGGATTTGGAAGAATGTTTTTATACTGTCCCTCTACATCTTGATGATTACAAAGAGTTCGCTTTTACTGAGTTTGTAATTTTGAAGAGCCCATGAAGCGATATCATTGGAAAGTTTTGCCTCAAAGAATGGCTAATAGCCCTACATTACTTTTAAAAAGTTTTAAAAAGTTGTTAGGAGATATTAATTGGCTAAGACCTCATCTTCAGCTCATCACAGGAGGACTTAAGCCTCTGTTTGATAACAAGGGGTAGGCAAATTCTAATTCCCCTGTACAGTTAACTGATGAAAGACAAATAGCTTTGCAGATAGTAGAAGAAGCTATGGTTCAAAAACAGACACATTATATAAAATATAGATCAATTGTCGGTTGTTTGCATTATTGCTACAACTCACGTGCCCACAGCAGTTCTTTGGCTGAGGGGACCATTAATATGGATTCACCTTTCCTCATCTCCAAGTAAAGTTTGAACACCCTATTATGAAGCTGTTGCTGTGTTAATATAGAAATTGTAGGATAGAATCATAAAAACATTTTGGGATAGAACCTGATAAAATATTTATTCCTTATCCCAAACAGCAATTAATTGGTTATTGCAAAATGCTGATATTTGGCCTATCGTATGTGAAAATATTTCAGGGAAAATTGATAACCATTATCCAAAAAAAAGTTGTTGCAATTTGCCTCTATGCATGCTTTTGTATTTCCTGTAAATTTACGCATGCAGCCAATAGGAAATGCACTTACTGTATTTACAGATGGCTCATCTAATGGGAAGACAGCATATGTGATTGGATCACATGTTCATTCTCTTGAGTTTCCCCTGCTTCCGCACAAGTAATTGAACTACATGCTGTAGCTATTGTTTTTGAAATGCTAAAAAATCAAGCTTTTAATTTATGATAGCCAATATATAGCTCATGGTTTACAATTACTTGAAACTGTTCCTTTTTTAGATACTGCTAATTCTCAAATTTTGCAACTATTTATGCAAATACAGTTCAATTTAGAATGTACAGTTCCTTATATTGTAGGGCATTTAAGAGCTTATACTGGATTGCCCGGACCCTTAGTGAGGGCAATGCCACAGCAGATTTGTACACCAAGAAGGTTATAGGCCTCACACAGGAACAATTGGCCAAACGGTCTCATTCTTTACATCATCAAAATAGTAATAGCTTGAGACAATAATTTGGTATTTTTAGAAAATGTACATGTCAAATTATAAAAGACTTGTCCTGAATGTCCTCAGTTTCTACCTGTACCACACAATGGTGTTAATCCTCAAGGACTTATACCTAACCAATCATGGCACATGTGATTGTTGACACCTTTTCAGGCTTTCTAGTTGCAACTGTTTTAACAGGAAAAGCAACCAAATATATAATCAGTCATTGCCTGCATTGTACTTCTATGCTTGGTGTTCCCAATCAGATTAAAACAGATAATGGAACTGGCTATTACAGTCATGCATTTGAGACTTTTTGTCAACAATTTAATATTTCCATATTATTTGGATTCCTTGTAATTCTCAAGAACAAGGTATTGTGGAACTTAAAAATAATATGTTCACAAAATAAAAAAGGGGGAGTTATATCCCTGTATACCACAGAATTATTTAAATCATGCTTTTTATTTTAAAATTTTAAAATTTGGATGCCAAGGAACTCTCTGCTGAGTGTCTATGGCACTCTACAACTAGGCATATTTATGCCTAGGTGAAATGGAAGGATCCACTTACAGGCGCATGGTGTGATCCAGATCAGGTATTTAATATGGGGAAGAGGGTATATTTGTGTTTTTTCTGCAGGATGCTAAAGGAGCATGCTGGCTGCCAGAGTGATTGGTGAGACATGCTGATGCTGGGACAAAGAATGATGCTGACCCGTGAGCTCGCTGAGAAACCTGACAATGGTGACAGGAAAGCTGTATTGGACATCTGTTCCTGACCTAGCTTTGCTTGCCTATATCCCAGATTGGACAAGCTGCCTTACCTCAAGATTTTAGACCTTGTGGGACAGAGAACATGGAGACTGTGGAAACTGCTTCAAAAAACTAGTCAAAAAGAGAAGTTATAATGACTTTTCTCTTTCCTTATAATGAGACCAGTTATTCTGAGTCAATCATGGACTGGTATAGAAATCAATCCAATACTGGAAATGACAGTCTTCATTGGGAAGGCTGGTTATGGACATTTTCAGAGACACATTTGGAAGTTGGCTGCAGTTCTCTATGATGTTATGTTAGCAGGAGATAAAGTCGGGACAGGATCTGTGTTTTGAACAAGTGTTAGTGCGTGTGTTAAGGCTCCTAATTTCTTATTAATTGGTCATGTTAAAGTTTTATTTCTTCTACAGTATTTTATGTAAGTTGTATTGATTGTACACTTTTTAATTGTGCTAGAGTGATGAAATCTGGCATGTCTGTTATGGTGGTCTATCAACTAGCCTTTGTTTTATTGCCTGTGAGTTTTACAGGACCTTAGTATTCTAAAAAAGGCTTACAAGCATTGAAAGAAGTGAGTCAGATTCTAAAACAGACGCAAGAGGGTAGTGGGTTGATTATTACTGATATAGCAGCTTTAATTACATTAACAGCTAGCACCTCTGCTTCTACAATTGTTTTGACACAAGAAGTTAAGACAGCTACCTTTGTTAATCATTTAGCAAAAAATGTTACTAATGTTCTGAGTATTCAGAGGATTTAGATTGGCATTTAGAACAGCAGATTGACTCCATGACATCCTGATCCTTACAAATTCACTATCACCGTCTCGATCTAATTGATTGTGGAATTACGGTGCCTGAAGCCAATTATACTCCTTTAGCAGTTGCATAAAACTCAGATTTATAGCCGGGCAGTGGTGGCACATGCCTTTAATCCCAGCACTTGGGAGGCAGAGACAGGCGGATTTCAGAGTTCGAGGCCAGCCTGGTCTACAGAGTGAGTTCCAGGATAGCTAGGACTACACAGAGAAACCCTGTCTTGAAAAACCAAAAAATAAAAAAATAAAAAATAAAACCTCAGATTTATGCCCACCTGCTCGCGAGTGGTGTGGGCATCAGCAGGAGTACAAGGCTAAGCACTGCAGAGGGAAGACACTATGCACGGCTTCTGGGTCCCCTGAGGAGCAAATCTGTTTTCATAGAGGTTGGTGCCTGAAAAAGCATCACCCAATAGGTGAGCTTTAGTCCTCTCCTCATGAAAAAGGTACCATGTTATAATGAGGATCGGGTCCCTACTCCCCCCCTCTTATTAAAGCCCCTCTGTTTCCAAACAGGTTCCTTACTACTCGGCTTTATAGTAAATAAAAAGGGAGGAGATGTCGGGAACCAACAGGCTTTGGCCTGACTAGTAGGCCTGGGTTTTAGTTTCCTGGACCCAGTGCCTCAGGCTCCTCAGAAATCAGGTGACCAGCCTTCGGTTTTAGAGACATTCCATTTGTCCCCACCTTCGGATTTAGGGAGATCTTGTGATATCATGTTTTTGCAACAAAACATGACATCTGGCAGGAACGTTGACCTTCTGGAACTTCCCCGCCCCTGTAGCTTCCCGTTTCTTTTGCTTTATATTTGGTTCAGAATTAAAGTTCTTTGGAGCTTGATCGGATTACCACCTTGCTCCCAAAGTATTTCTTGTTTCCTGTCTCTTTCCTTTATCCGGCAGTTCCCTCCTCAAAGGTCGAGGGTCCTGCAGGTTGGGACAGTCCTTATTTGATAAATGGCTGTTGCCACTAGTGAGGCTGTTTGTAGGAGTGAGAGAAAGTAAGAGAAATATACATTGTTCATCGAAGTGTTCAAATCATACTGGGGCCCAGCATCCTACTGCAAATCATAGAAGGAAGGAGCCCATATTATGAACATCATAACCCATTCTATAACTGTAGAACACGCCAAGTCAAACCAAAGGCTCCGCGTGCACACAGAGGAAAACCTAGAGGAGGCGTGACCCATCCAGACGAGCCTCAGAGATGCAGATGCTCTGTGGGTCTTGGTGCACTCGGCCCTTGTGTTCCACACCTTCCAGCCTCCTCAGCAGTCACTGGCCTTTTTTCTCTAACTCATATTTCCGAAACTCAAAGGGAAAGAAAGCATCCTCATCGTGCCTGGAATTCAGCCACCTGATCTCTGGCTGAGCAGGGACGGTGTCCAGATTGCTCCCAAGAGGACACTAGCATATTCAGAACAAAGAATCTTTGTAAGCTGGATGCTGGTCAAACCAAAAGAGCCGAGACGCTTTCTCCCTTCATTGGGCATTTGGGCCATTTTATTCATTTGTTTTACAATAAATATGCATAATTTCAGTAAGCAAAGGAGCTATTTTTTTTAAGTTAAAAAGACATACATATCAGGAGGTAGAGAGACTCAGCCCTTGGGAGTGGCTGCTTTTGCGTGGACTCGAGTTTCAGTCCCAGCACCCACCTTACAGGCCCACAGCAAGCTCTGGGGGATCTGAAGCTGCCGACCTCCACCCTCACCCATGCACATACTCAGTGCAGACACAGATGACACATACACATAACTTTTAATAAAGCTAAGTCTTTTATTTAAAAACAAAAACAAAAACATGTGATTGGGAGACAGAACCACCTGCCTGCTGTATTAAAGGTTCTGTGTCCATCACCATGATTGGATGAACGAATGCATGGATGAGAGAGTAAATGGATTTAAGATACAAACATCTAGAATTCTATTTCAGTAGCTCTCTCTCTGTCTCTCTGTCTCTCTCTCTTTCTCTCTCTGTTTTTCAAGACATGGTTTCTTGTGTATCCCTGGTTGTCCTGGAACTTGCTCTGTAGACCAGGCTGATCTCTTTTACCTCCAGAGTGCTGGGATTGAAGGTGTGGGCATTTGCATTAAAGTCTTACAGGGTAGTGGCAATTAAAAAAAAAAAAGCCAAAAAACTTAATTCCTTGTCCTCAGCTCCAGTTTTATAGTGTTTGATAGAAAAGATTCTACTATTTCTTACAATGATGTATTACCACAGCAATAGAAAAGTAGCTGGTGCAGGGATGCATGTTATTTTTTTTCATTATACAGCTGCATAATGGAATATGGAAAAGATGAACCTGCCCTGAACACCAATGAGATAAACTGCTTACTCCTTGGGTTCCCGTGATTTCTTTGTACAATATTGATCCCCCAAGTACTTAAAGAACACGGTGTGTTCTTCAAACACAGTGTGATCTCATGGTGGGTCATGTTAATACCACTGGACCAGAATCACACCACTACTGAATGCTGACGTATTTCCTGCCACACCCTTCAGTCTACATGTGATCAAGCACATCCTGTGCAGTTGAGTCAAAGAAACTTGTAAGAGTTTGCTAATACCCATAAACATCAGCCTCCAGCATCTCAGGAAGTGTCTGTCCTTGGGCAAGGGCTTACAGGTGAGAGACATTTTAGTTACATGGATCTCTTAGGCACAGTGACCAAGCCAGCTAAGTCAATCAACAGGTTCTCCAGCGCAGGGGTGAGGATTAAAAAGAAATAAGACAATTAGACAACATTGTAGCATGACCCCAGTCAATTCTGAGGCTGAGGCCGGTTTATTTTTTCCCAATCTGCTTTTATATCATTTTAATTACATGCAAGTAATAAGGTCAAGCAGTATAATAAACACAAATAGTCAAGGAACAAACAAGGCAATAAACAAAGCCCCGAGACCACTCCCGTGATCACTGTTTCTAAGGGCTTATCAGAATGACCAAGATATCTGAGCCTACTTCCCTGTCCTAGCCCAAAGCCTGAAGCCTACTTCTTTGTTCTAGCCTAAAATTAGATTCCTGCCGGAGCTTACTTCTTTGTCCTGGTCGAACAGTCAAATTCCTGCCAAGCAGCCCCAAAAAGCTCTCCACACAGCACAGTGGTTAAAACTTCTGCCCTGACAGTCACTGGTCAGTCTGCTTTCCTGTGCTGAGTCACAGGCTCCACCACACTCTGAGGTCACCCTGGCTGCTACCTATGTGAGACATCTTCAACATACTTGGTCCACTTCTATCACTCCACTTTTACATCCTTCTGGTAGGAATTTCCAGGAATTGTATTTTAGGTCTAGACTTTGAAGGAGCTTTTCAGAGCATTTCATTTGTACTGTCTCCTATCGTCCCAACAATTCTGTCAGAAGAAATCTTGTAGCAAAAAACAAAGATTCTTGGAAGCTTCAGTCAAAGTCTGGTGGTGAAAAACAAACAAAAAACTAGAAAGCAAACTAGTTTTTCAATAGGGGGCAGGGCAGTGTGTAGGGGGAGGGGTAGGCAGGCATTTGTGTCCCAGGTCTGCCAGTACCTGTCTGTAAGATTGAAGAGATATGTAGTAACAAGTGGGAGAATGATTTCTAATGTAGAACCCCACCCCCACCCCTCCACCCAGCCACCTGCCCAACCTTACCCTCCCACCCATCCCCAAACTCATTGCAAATTAAGGGTCTTTCGGTTTTGTTGGCTTCGTTTTAAGGAACACTTACCAGCACCACACGGGTTATCGGAAGGGTGTGGGGGAGGCACAGTTAACATGCCAGGACTGGGAACACTAAGGAGGAGAACCCTGGCGCTTGGTTTCAGGCTGCAGAGAAATGGATGCTGCCCTGCTCCGGTTCTGACACAGCTGACCGGGCACAAAGACTGGCTGGGAGTACTGGAGAAATCTGATTGGAAACAACCGCCCTGCTGCAGGAAACCTAGTGGGATTGCCTAAGCAAGGAGATCGCTGCCCTTCCTCCTGCTGCTGGAGTCTCCCTCTAGTGCTCTGATTGGCAGAGCTTTTCAGGGCTCTGTAGCAGAGGCCCAGCTGCAGCAGGCCGGCAGTGGTTAGGGTTGAGAGTCAATAGCTTAATAATTAGCTCATCAAGCACTCGCGCAATCACACATTAATATGGTCTGTCTTGTTTCCCGGTATAATACACAAACGATAAGCATTTGTTGATGGAGGTGGGAAAATGGTGAGCTACACTAGTTGTTTTCCAGTCTGCGTTCAAAGGCAAGCAGAGTCCAAAATAACCTTGGTTGTCCTGCCAGAATTTAAGCTCATTTTGGCTCTATTTATACTTCTCCCGTTGCCTCTTGGCGGGGCTGTAGGAGGTAGCATACATAGCCTAGGGCACGCAGGTCCAGGGTGAAGTCTCAGCCCCTCTTAAGAGTTGAGAGCCTTGGGCGAATTACTCAGTATCAAAGGCTTGTTTCCCTCATCTACAAAATGCAGGAGATGGTGCTGTGGGGTTTAAATAAGGCAATCCTATGTGGGCATATGTTCCTCACGGGCTCCCACCCCACACCCCTGAGGGATGGGCCGGTCTGGGTTTCTTAGCGCTGACTATGGTCAATGCTGGAGGACCATGGATTCGCTCGCTCACGGCTGCAAGGCAAGCCAAAGGTTGGAGTAACTAAGCATGCTAGGCTTGGCTCCAGTCAGGCAGGCTAGAGCCCAGGCTCTGCAGCCCAGGACGGTCCTAAGAATTGCACGGAGTTTCCTAACAGCCCCATTTCAAATTTCCTAATAGTGGAGTTTCAAAGCCAGCTACCTCCAGCCTTGCACAAACGAGGGTGTGGTTTGTGCTCACATTCACACCGAAACAAAAGAAAACAAGGAAAGCACCCCCACGCACCCCCTTCCCCGCGACCTCGCCCAGCTCCGGACATTTTCTCAGGCACCCGGTGCAGCCGAGCTACGAGCACGCCCTGCGGCGGCTGCACTTCCCAAAGCCAGGGTGCAGCAGCCCCCAAGGTCGGGTCCCAAGGGGCTCCAAGGACCGGACCCCCGGGTGAGCTGGCCGGATTGTCTTGCCGGGCTGGATCCGACCCGCAGTTGCAGCCGGATCCTGGCCCAATACTTGTGGATGGGCTCCAAATCGTCCTCTCCGGAGCTAGAATCCTGGGAATGTCGCTGTAGGGAAGCATCTGGCTGGCCTCCGGGTCGCAGGAGGGGTCAAACCTTTTTCGGGTGATTTTGTACAAAATTCTCCCAACACCAAGGGCTGCAGCCCTGGGAAGTGGAAGCCCAAGGAATGAGAAGGGAGCTTCTCGCTCCTTCTCCAGGCCGCCTTCGCCACGTCCACTCCCGATGTGCTGCCGCCGAAGCAGACAAATGCCTGTTCCAGTTCTGAAGACCCCTTCTTCGTGATGTAGAAGTTCCTCGGTTGCCACAGGAGCGGGTCTTTCCAGCTGGATTGTCGCCACCTCGTGGCAGGATCAGGTTCCACATTGGTCCTTAGTCCCCTCAACTCTTTTCAGTCCCAAGCCTACTTTTCTTTCTTCTCCAACCAGCTATGGACTGGAACTTTATAACCCTGTTCTCTGGGCTTAGGATGTAAGCTGGGATATCTCTCTCCTTTCCTCTCTGTTACACTGCTTGCCTTCTTAAAGAGAAACGAAGCAAGTGTTAGTTGGATAGCAGGAGTCACCAGATTAGCAAACCTGTGGGGGCTTGGTGTGAGGCGTGAATCCCCCACCAATTTCCCACGAGACAAACTAATGATTAAGAAGACAGACGCACTCTGTCTTGTTCCTACTGGTTAGTGATGCTATTATATTTGATGAGTATTATTAAAGGATCCCTGTCATTAAAGACTCCCTGTTATTATTGTTATTATTATTATTTAGCATTTATAATGTATTCCTTATTTTCAAAGCACGCTGACTATTATCTTCCTGGAGTTTCCAAACACAACAGAGCGGCAGGCAGGTGACAACTTCATAAAATAGGGAAACTGAGGCACTGTAATTAGTGCAGAGTTCTTGAATTAATGAGTCAACAGTAGTCATTTCTCCCCGACTGATTATTGCCTTACTCTAAACTCATGGATTCCAGTAAATGGTAATCCTGACTTGGGAAACTAGTTTCTCACACTCACTTTTATGACCCACTTGTAATCACTTTAGAAACCCAGTCAGGGAAGTTTTCAAACTTATGAGTCATTTCTTCAAACTCATTACTGGGCACCTGGGTCATGTTAATTGTATTTTATTTTACAAGTCAAATTATTGTTATTATTGTTACTTAGTATTTATAATGTATTCTGCTAAAATGTATATAAGGAATTCCAGTTTTTAAAAAGTAGGAGACTGTAACATCAGTAAAATGGATATATTTTGATCTAGAGAACAATAGATTTCAAGATAATCACTTCAATTGTTTGTTTCCACAGGCATTAAGAGAGAATTAACTATATTACATATACTTAGATATTTGGTTTTTTCAAGACAGAGTTTCAGGCCCCTTGCTGTCCTGAAACTCACTCTGTAGACCAGGCTAGCCTCAAACTCAGAAATCTGCCTGCCTCTATCTATCTTCTTAGTGCTGGGATTAAAGGTATGGAGCACCACCACCTACCTTTGATTATATTACTTTAACGCTAAAGCCTATCAGCCTCTCAGAGACAAGAAGTTTCCAAGCTTTGTTTCTATGTTTAAAAAGGTCTTCAGTCTTAACCGAGAGTCACTCAGTCCTGGTACTTCATAACTGAGTTTTCACTCCTAAGGCAGTAACAACATATGGTCATTTCAAATGTATCAATATACAAAGATTTATACCAATGTTCTATCTTCACAGAAAGCAGCCGTGTCACTCACTCCATCTCCTTCCTTCTGGAAGACAAAGAATCCATCGTTCTGGAAGTTTCCAGTGCACAGCTTTGGGCTGTGTCAGGTTGGAGAGTTGGGAAGTTTGTGCGTTCATCCTGCTGTTTGGAGGCACTTGATCCCAGCCACACGGGAGTCTCTCAGACAACCTTTCTGAGGTTTTCTTTTTACCCATTTCTCACTTCAAATAGCAAATTCCTAAAGGCACAATTTCAAAGAAGTTGCTCCTTGGTTTAGGGGACCTGGGTCAACCTCCTCAACCTTCCCTTGTGCCCATTCATTCATTCATTCACTCATAAGGAATGCATATGTTGTGTATCAATAATAGCCTGCACCTTTCACATGGAAACATAGGACTCGAGGGTGTGGCAGGTAAACATGAGCTGAGGGGTTAGTGTTGTGGATTTGGTTGGGTTACTAAGTCTATTCTTAAACAAAGCATTATATAGACAATCTTACATTGATAGAAATCTTTATAATTGATACAAAATTTAAGTTATAATTTCTTCCATTGGTACAGAATTTATACATTGATACAGGCTTAAGGTTTTCATTGGTATAAATCTTTGTATACTAATACATTTGAAATTAACATTGTTACTCTTAAATAGGCATTGTGCCTGTGCAACTCCTTTAAGAATACAAGGCTTTGACCCAGACTTTCTATAGCTGCCATTACAAACTGTTTAGGATGGTTAAGTAACACAAATTAAGGGCCAGAGAGTAAACCCATGGATATATTAGATTCTGATTTAATTATAATAAAGTGTTTTCAATATTATTCAAATAGAAATAGCTAAACGTAGTCAAGGTTTAACAGTTCAGATATACTTTATATAGATAGTTCGAAAGCATCAGAAGTCCACAGAATATGGCATTTGCAATCATTTCATTATTATTAGAATTTTGACTAAGAGACATGTCGGCTCCTGACAATACCCTCTTCACGGTTCAAAGAAGATAGTGAGCATCACAGCCTCCTTTAGGAATTGCTCCAGTTGTGGCAAGATAGTCACTGGACAAGAATTGCCCTAATTCACCTACAGACAAAAAATTCTGTCCGGGAAAGGACACAAGAAAGATAGTCGACAGCTTAGCTCTGCCAATACAGAGTAAGCTAGTCCTTCATAATAATTCCTGCTTCACTTAAGGTCTGTCAGATGTTTATGAGCCAGAAGGCTGAAGACAGATGTTCTAACATTTTGAAAAATGGGGGACTGTCCAGGCAACCAGCTGTCAAATTAGTTAAGTTTTGAAAGCTATGTTTTGTGCTTCCTATATATTCAGGTAATATTTAATTTGTTCCCAGATCTCTGACAGGGTTGAAGACTAGTTACCATCTTTTTTTTTTTTTTTGGTTTTTCGAGACAGGGTTTCTCTGTGTACCCCTGGCTGTCCTGGAACTCACTCCGTACACCAGGCTGGCCTCAAACTCAGAAATCCGCCTGCCTCTGCCTCCCAAGTGCTGAGATTAAAGGCGTATGCCACCACTGCCTGGCTAGTTACCATCTTATAACCAAACTTAAGTTGTTAACATTGAGGAAGATGATATAGATTTGAAAAGATGGTTTTCAGATGGTAATAAAGTTAAAATCAAAATATAATTCATATATAAAATTGTAAATTCTTTAAGTTAAGATAGATGTTAGAGTAATGTATCTAAATTGACAAAATTGATAGACTAGACGTTATTGATGTATATCATACCTTATAGTTTATATAACTCTTATTACTATGTTCAATGTATATCTGAGAGAAAAGGCCTTTTTAGTGTATGAAAAGGGTGAAGTGTTGTGGATTTAGTTTATTGCTTATATTATGTTAATTGGGTTCCCAAATTACATGGGAATTCTCATGTCTGCATGTAAGCTGCCATGGGTCCCTGCCCCTAGTTGGCTCTAGTTGGTAAACAAAGTTGCCGGCTGCTAATGGTTGGGCAGGGAGACAGAGGAAGGACTTTAGATTTCCCAGGCAAAAAAACCATGGGAAGAAGAAGGATTTTTAGAATCAACATGCCAGGGAAGCAGAAAGGTCAAGCCCAAGAGCTGGAGAAGCAAGAGCATACAGCCATGTCAGACCAGGGGAAGAGCAGCCCCAATGGCCCCTCCTCTGACTGGGTCAGGGGTAGCAAAGATGGAACATAGATTTTAGTAGGTAATAATTCAGGAGTATTGGAGGGGAGGTGTTAGCAACATGGAAGTTTGGGAGTGGCCCAGCCAATGAGCTGCTTAGGGCATATTAAAAATAAGGCTACATGTGTCTGCCTCTCATTTGAGAATCCACAATATTGGGGCAGTAGTGAGAGGCGCACATGCACCCACTGGGGAGTTAAAAGTGAATTAACCTTACTACTGTTACAGGTCAGTTGTAATGCAGAGAACAAATCACCCAAGAATAGGGAAAGGGTTTATGTGCACACCCAACATGGACTGGAGCTGTAGACCCACACCATTGAGAGTGTCCTTCAGGGTGCCCTGCTCAGGTGAACTGTGAGCCTTTGAGCTCCATTGGTCTGAGAGCGATCAAACCAGATGGAAGGAGTGACAGACCAGCGAAAAGCTCAGGATTCCCCAAGCTCTTTCAGACTCCTTCAGCTTTACAGTTAATGGGGAAGGCTAGGGAAAGGCGGCCTTTATCAAACGCAAGGAGAGCCCCACAAGTTGTAGGTGGTCATAGTCTGTTACAGAAGCGTGATGCACAGCAGCACCACAAACAGACTTTCCAGGCTGGTATAGTGTTCTCTAAACAAGAAAAGGATGACAAAAGAAAGGGCAAGAGGATTTCCACTTGACCATGAGAAGACACTGGTAGAGGACTGACAGGCAATGAACAGGCGCTCTGAGTCCCACCACCTATTAGCTGTCGTTCTGTGTCCCAGCTTCTTCATCTGTGAGATACTTTGATTTTAGTACCTACCACTGGAAATCCAATTCAAATATTAACATTGTAATGGGAAGCAGATTTTATATATAATATTTCATGTTCTTGATAGATAGTCTAGGCTGGCCTTAAGTTCCAGATCCTTCTACCTCAGTGCCCTCCCAATTCCACAGAACTGATGTTAACAGCTGTGAGTTACTATGCCTAGATCACAAAAGAAACTTTTGATTAAAGCATCTGAAAGCAGGGCACAGTAGCGTGTGACTTTAATCCCAGCACTTGGGGGCAGAAGCAGGTGGGTCTCTGTGACTTCAAGGTCAGACTGGTCTATATAGAAAGTTCCAGGACAACCATAGCTACATAGAGGGACCCTGTCTCCAAAAACAAACAAGACACATCTGAGCTCCTATCCTGGCTAGATAGATTATCCTGAAAACCTTCTTCTTATCTGTAAAGCAAGAAGTAACACTGCCATGCAGAGCCATTGTGAGGGCAGAGGACCTGGAATGCTGTCAGTCTGGACCACTTAGCAGAGGCTCATTTCCTCCTGTTACAAAGTTAGCATTAGTAAACATCCTTTTGGTATTATCTTAGTTAGGGTTTCTACTGCTGCATCGAAACACCATGACCAATAAGCAAGTTGGGGAGAAAAGATTTTATTTGCCTCGCATTTCACTATTGCTGTTTATCACTGAAGGAAGTCAGGACAGGAACTCAAGAAGGGCTGGAACCTGTAGGAAGGAGCTGACACAGAGGCCATGGAGGAATGCTGCTTACTGGCTTGCTCCTCATGGCTTGCTCAGCCTGCTTTCTTATATAGGACACTGGACCACCAGCCCAGGGATGGCACCTCCCACAGTGGGCTGGGCCCTCCCCCATAAAATCAGTAATCAAGAAAATGCCTTACGGACACGCCCATATGCTAGTTTTATAGAGGCAATTATTCAATTGAGGTTTCCCAAGTGACTCTAGTTTTTGCAAGTTGACAAAAACTAAACAACATAGGCAGTAAGTATTTTTAAGTGCTGAGCCATTTCCAGCACTAAATTAATTTTTAAAACAATAATTGAAAAGAAAACTCTGCGGATTATTGGGGTATCCAAAGCTCTCAGCTTTAAACTGGTGACCGCACAGGGCTGTTGTCCAGGAAATCGCAGATTCATCAATAGCAAGTCTGTTTCCCTGTTACCGTACAATAGAATTTAGAAAGTCAAGTTCAGTCTTTGCTTTCCTCTTCAGTCCTACTGGAGGCAGGATCCTTTGGGTGAGTGTGGGGGTATAAAATGGCTCTCCAAGGGGTCACAATGCTTTGTTCTTTCCTTTTCCTCTGAAGCCAAAGGCAGAGTACTCCAAGCAGGGGCTGAGGTACAGGTTGGGCGCTTGGCCCTCTGGGGAGCAGGAAGCCAGGTAGGCTTCCAGTCCACATCCTTGTTCCCCAAAGTTCAACTAGTAGGTTTGACAATGTCGGCAATATCAGGAGCTTTTTAGACATGTAAGCGTCCAGTACCACACCCCGTCCAAGACCCCCACACTGCCCAGGACCTGCTGGATCACAGTAGGCGTCTCAGCCGGATTCCCTAGAGATCTGGAGGCAGGTCAGGTCCGAGTCTGAGAAATACTGAAGCAGAGGATCCTCACAGCTGCTCAGTGATGGCGCTGACCTGATTCTGGGTGGGATCCTTTTGCCTTTCCTGAGTCTGTGCTTTGTAAGAGGAAAAGATGGCAGCACCCTGTAGAGAGAGTGCCATTGGGATGGTCAGAAATCCTGACAGGTAGAAGTGGGTGATGGACCAGAACACTACTAGAAATTCACTTATGTGGCAAGGAAACTATCATCCATGCAGCATCTGTGGAGGACCTGCCGTGTGCCCGACCCCCACTGTAAGAGATACATAGAAACGGCTGGAATGTTCAGGAGATCTGGGCTCTGATCCAAATCTCACTTTAAGTGGCTGGGCAATTCCCTGAGCCCTTGGCGTCTGTTTCCCCATCAGAAAAAGAAGCGGGGCAGATTGAAGGCCCACCTGGAAACCTTGGTCTCATTGGGTAAAGTGGTTTTAAGTGATTACACATGAAACCGAGCGCACCCCAGGACAGGGTGTGATTAAGGGCTGAACTGAACCGATTTGGCAGCACCCGGGGCATGGACTCTGCAAGCTGAGTACAAGAGCTGGAGCTTGGAAGAAAAGAAACCGCTTCCTCGGGGTACTCCCTAAGCTCCCTGTTGAGAGGGGCGCAGGCCGGAGTTTCTCTCTTGGCCATTAGGTGTCGCATCGCTGCCGTGATGTGTAATAAAGGGTTGATAGGGACGCTTTTGGAGAAAACCCTGGGAATCCCTGTGGGTACATGGACACTGCTGGTGTCCAGATCGAGAGCTCAGAAAGGGTTGCCTTGAATCTAAGCAGGAATCAGTAAAACACTCTCCCAGCTCAGGCTGACTCAGATAACATAAAGGGCCAACAGGAATGCAAGCTGGGAGCACAGAAGCAACACACACACACACACACACACACACACACACACACACACACACACACACACACACTATTAGGACATCAACTGCTGGGAATTTCCCTTCACACAATTGGTCTCTAGCCCACATTTTATCTCTGCTCTTCTGCTCCTCACTTGCTCAAAGAATGGTCAGCAAGGAATTCAGACCCAAACCAGAAGCCTAACTTTCGTGCCTCGCATCTTACTGGCTTTGCTCCAGTCGTGGGAGACAAATGCTTTAGAAAGGCTGTGGCTGTCGCCTGGTCACCCTATAAAGGTGGGCAGTACGGCAGACCCACTAGTGCCCTAAACATTTCCACCCATCCTTGTAAAAGAGGAAAAGAACAACATTAAGACTCTGCCACGCGTCCAGTCCTGGACCACTCAGACCCAGGAGCCATCATCCAGTACAGCTTTGCTACTGAACCTTCTCAACCTGTGGATAACGACCCTCTGAGGAGTTGAATGTCACATATCCTACATATCAGATATTTGTATTAGATCCATAACAGTAGCAAAATTACAATTATGAAGTAACCACAAAATATTTTTATGGCTGGGGGTCACCACATGAGGAACTGTATTAAAGGGTTTCAGCATTAGGAAGGGTGGGAAGCACTGCTCTTGAGATACACACAGACAAACCAAAAGTTTTGTTTGTGTTCTGCCTAGCAAAACAGCCAGTTACTGACAAGAGATTTGAAGGTCGCACACCTTGAATGTTCTCAGTTCTGTTTCCTGACAACCATGAGACGATGTGCTGTTTAATTTTTCTGGGCGTCCATTTCCATGTCTGTAGATCTGGGAGATTAAGTTTATATTTACAAGGTCACCTCAGCGAGCGGTGCTACACATAGATGGCTAGACAAGAACAAGTTAACATATAAATTAGATCTCATTTGTAAGTTTCTCATAGTTTCAACTTTGTATTGAAGTATTGCTTTTACCCTGAAAAGTACGGCTGTCTGAAGTGCCCTGTTTTCACACTAAACATAGTAGCAGGCAGGCAGAAGTGCCATTGCTGTCCCTGTCAGTCACTCACTATCCCCCAGAGCTCACACCATCTCCACCGTAAGAGCACAAATTAACGTAAAATGTTATACATGTTATAAGTGGAATCATTTACTATGTCCTCTTTTGTCCTTGGCTTCTGTCACTAAACAGTCATGTTTTACATATGGCATACAGCAGCATTCCACCAAGTCAGCTCACGACAATTTATGTGCTGTACAGTTGATGGACTTTTGGGAACTTGCCTATTGAAAGACTGTTACAAATTGTGCCGTTCTTGTCAGTTTGGTTTTCATCCTTGGTCACCATTTATTTTCATTTATGCTAGACTGAAGACAATTTCTAACATCTCTTTTTCCTGTCACTTTCTAGAAAATCTGGGTTTGTATAGTCTCTTGTGTTTGGGTGAGGCAATCACAGCCCCTTCCTGGTAGACTGAATAGTTTAATGTCAAATTGACACAAGCTAAAGTCATCTGAGAGGAGGGAACCTCAACTGAGAAACTGCCTCATAAGATCAGGTTGTAGGCAAGCCTATAGGACATTTTATTACTTAGTGATCGATTGGGAGGACTCAACCCATGGTACGTGGGGTCACTCCTGGGCTGGTGGTCTTGGGCTGTAAAAGAAAGCAGGCTGAGCAAGCCTTGGGAGCAAGCCAATAAGCAGTACACCTCCATGGTCTCTGCATCAGCTCCTGCCTCTAGGTTCCTGCCCTGTTTGTGTTCCTGCCCTGACTTCCTTCAACAATGGACTGTGATGTGAAGTGTAAGCCAGACAGTCCCTTTCCTACCCAATCTGCTTTGGTTCTGGAGTTTGATCACAGCAATAGTAACCCTAACTAAGACACTGGGTACAAAAAGAAACCTGAAAAAGTTGGGGTTATCAGAATTTTAGTAGGCTCTGAATGGGCCTCTGTTAGCAAGTGTGTGCCTATCTTTCATTCCCACCCAGAAACCAGAGCCTTGTTCATATGGTTTGGTTCTACCTCCAAAATCAAGCTGGCAGATCACAGAACTGAAATAACCACGCCTCTTCCTTGTCTTGTTAGTGCCACATCATTATGATAAAATATTTGAGAAAAATAACTTTTTAAAAAAGATGTATTTATTTTTTAAAGGCGTATTTATTTATTATGCATACAGTGTAGTGCCTGCATGTATGCCTGCAAACCAGAAGAGGGTGTTGGACCCCATTAAGGATGGTTATGACCGTGGTTGCTGGGAACTGAGCTCAGGACCTCTGAAGGAGTAGCCAGTGCTCTTAACCTCTGAGCCATCTCTCCAGCCCAGAGAAAAACAACTTTAATTTGTTTATTTTTACTCATGGTTTGTGAGGTTTCAGTCCTTTGCTTTGGGCCTGAGGTGAGGCAAACTGTTATGGAGGAAGGCTTGGTGAAGCAAGACTGCTCAGCACAACATCTGACAGTAGAGGCAGAGGATTGGGTTGAGGAGAACAGCCTTAGAGTCAATGGGTAGATTAGAAATGAGCATTTCAATCTCCCCACACTTCAGAATGAAAATAAGCAGGAACAAGCTTCACAGAGATGCAGGTAAACACTGAAGTTCATGTTTGCACAGAGACTCCAGGAAATGCAGGCATTTTGGTTATCAGGTGGAAGGGAGCTCAGCAGTAGGGGAGGGTTAACAAAAAGGGAGAGTCACATAGTGGGAAAAATAGAGACAGAAACTCTCTGGACTTGGAGGAACTTCAAGCTGCCTTTGAGAGGGTTTTATGTTTCTCAACTTGAAGGAAAAGCATGGGGCCAGTGAGCTGACTGAGCTGGCTCAGTGGACGAAGGCACTGGTTGTCTCACCTTGCAGGTGGGCTTCCCAGAAAATATAGAAAAACAATGAGTGGATAAAGGAAAACAGTACAAGGTGTGAGAAGAATGCTCAATAGAGAGATTTTTACAAAAGAATCAAGAGAAATCTTGGAAATGAAAAACAGAGTAAGTCAAAAAAAAAAAAAAAACAGCATCACAAGTAGATGAGAATTTAGGGGCTTGAAGACAAAGTAGAGGAACTGGAACACTCAGACAGTAGCAAAGAAAAAAATAAATATAAACAGAACATCAAAACAGAAGTGAAGGACCGGAGAGACAGCCCAGCCAGAGAGAGCACTGACTGTTCTTGAAGAGGGCCTGGGTTTGAGTCTTAGTACCCACATGGTATTTCACAACCATCTATAACTCTGGGTCCAGGTGAGCCAATGCCTTCTCCTGACTTCTGTGGTACACATACATACATACGTACAGGCAAAATATTCATACATAAAAGAAAATAAATAAATTTTTAAAAATAATTTTGAAAAGATACCGTTGAAATATTAAGGTTACATCCTTTTATATTTATACCTTACATATTAACTTATTTGCTAAGTGCATGCACACTTACCATGGTACTCATAAGGAGGTCAGAAGAAAAGTTCTGGGAGTCAGTTCCCTCCTTCCACCATGTGGGTCCTGGGGCTTGAACTCGGGTTGTCAGGCTTTATGGTAAGCACCTTCACACACTCATGGAGCCATCTTCCTGGCCCCAAACTTACTTTTTTTTTTAAGTGCAAGAACTAATCAAGGTACAGACTAAAGGCATAGGAAACCTGTTTAATGAAATAGTAGCAAGAAATTCCCAAATCTTGTGGACCATGTAGACATTCCAGGATAGGCGTCTAGAACCCTGAACAAACATGAGCAGAAAAGAATGTCATCACACTACAGCACAGTTAAAACACCAAGGGCAAAGACCAAAGAGTCTGACAGTGACGGGCAAAGACCAAAGAGTCTGACAGTGATGGAAAATGGCAACTCATTCACAAGGGCAATTCATTAGAATAATGGTTTATTTCCCAGCAGAAAGTCCAAAGGTCAGGAGAATCCAGAATGATGTATTTCAAGGCCTGAAAGAAAAACCTGTATTTTATACCCAGCAAAATTATCCTCCAAAATCGAATTTTTTCCAAGATAGACATAAACTAAAAGAATCCATGATCACTAAGCCAACGTTGCAGAAGATACTACAGGAATACTACACATGGGAAGGAAAGACAAATAGAGTCATGGGAGAGTAAATATTGTAGAACAGCAGGTAAGCAAACGATGAGTAGGAAAGAACGAAACCTTAGAGAACAGCAAAGTGACAAGAATTAGTTCATACTTTCAATTGTGATACTTAATGCACATGGTCTTAGTTGACCAATTAAAAGACAAACTGACTTTATTTTTAAAAATTAAGGTTCCATTTGTTTGTTGCCCACAACCAACTCATCTCTCAGGCTAAAAAGAGAATGCAGCAGTTCAGAGCTTATGCTGATTCTGAGCTCACCTCCAATAAGGCAGACTTCAAGCCATAGTTAGTCCGAAGAGACAAAGAAGTTCTGGTTGTATTGAAAAGAAAAGCAGTCAGCCAAGAATATATAATGGTTGCAAATGTATGTGCATCCGACGTTGATGCATCTAATTTAGAAAAATTAAAAACCTCAAAACACTAGCGGACATAAAAGGATGATTAGGCCTCATTACAATAATAGTAACACTGTAAGACTCCATCGAGCCTTAACCACCCGGGACCCCTCCACCCCCCAGTGAACAACTCGAAGCCATAGAGGAATTCGTTGGACCAGTACACTGGGGTCATCCCAGACCCAAACGAGAGGTGGCCACACTGGGCGGCCGATTTGGCGAGTTTTTATACAGTTTTCAGGGACAGAACAGAGCATCGGCAACTAGGCACAATATGATTGGTGGAACAGTATGCCCTTTAAACTGATCGCTCTTTAGAGAATAAGATAGTAGGGGCTTAATCAGCCTCTCCCTTCCAGCCTACGTGCTCTCTGACCTGCCTCTTCCAGGAGGGGAGGGGCGCCTACATGCTCGAGGGTCTGGTGGAATTTTCCATTAGCTCTGAACTGACCTCTTCAACACCATAACCCCACTTTCACAAAGACAAGTCATATAGACATAGAAACTCAAGAAGGAAATTTAAGAGTTGAATTGTGGTATAGCTCAAGATCAAATGGATTGAACTGAACATTCCACCCAATAACTGCAGAGTAGACATTTTTTCAGCAGCTTGTGGAACTTTCTATAAACAGTCATGATCAAGGTGGGGTGATCTTGAGCTTGAGCAGATTGTCCATCCACTGTACTGTCCAGCGGGGGTCTCTGGGGAGCGGGGCATCTGCAGGTTTCACACAGGAAGCATGCACCCAGGCCTCAATACCATCTACCTTGAGGACTGTGGGAGTAGTTAGCAGAAGGGTCTCTTTCATCTGGGTTCCAGTGACTGTCCGATGCCTCTTTACATAGATCATGTCACCAGTCTGAAAGTGGTGAGGGGTCTCTGGCATCCCTGGGGCATTTAAGGCAGACAGTTTGGGTCAAATCTCATGCTGTGGGATATCTCCTGGGAGGGCCCAGTGGACACCAAGGGAATTGGGGTACCACACAGGATCTCAAAAGGAGTCAGGTTAAAATGGTAGGGGGTGTTCCAAGTTCCGAACAGGGCCAAGGGGAGGGGCAGCACCCAGTCCCAGCCAGCCTCCAAGGTCAATTTAGTTAAGGTTTCTTTTTTTTGGGGGGGGGGGAGGTCTATTCATTCTCTCTACCTGCCTTGAGCTTTGGGGACAGTACTCACAATGAAGTTTCCAATCTGTCCCCAATACTTTTGCCACCCCCTGGCTTACCTGACAAAAGCAGAACCATTGTCTTATCCACTTGCCTTGGGCACTCTAAACCTCGGGGAAATTTCCTCTATTATCTTCTTGGATACCATGGCAGCTGTTTCCTGCTTGGTGGGGAAAGCCTCAGCTCATCTAGAGAAAGTAGCTATGAACATCTGAAGGTATTTGTAACCACATTTTCCTGGCTTAACTTCTGTAAAATCAACTTCTCAATATACTCTAGGCTGTTCTCCTTTAGGTCTTTTGCCCTGTTTATTCTTGGCTGCACAAATATTCACTTGCAGGCATACCTTACACTGTTCTACTATCTTTCTGGCCCAAAACCTGAGTCTTATTATATATATTCTAGGTCTCTTAACTGCTTGGACAAGCTTTTTATTCCCTAAATGAGTCCATCTGTGCATTTGGTCTAGTAAGTCTTTTGCTTGCTTTCTGGAGAGCATATTTTTCTTTCTTGTGTGTGCCATTTCTCTTCCTTCTCTAGGTTATAGTTGGTAGGGTGGCTAGCAATCTGAGTCCTTTCTTCTTCAGTGTATTCTAAGTGAAGCCATACCTTAGTCCAGTCCCATTCCCCAGCAGGTGTTTCTTGTGAAAGATCCCTGAGCTGGGGAGACCCTCACTCAAGTCTCGGGGTGGTGCGACCCCCCAAGAACTCATGAAAGACCGTCCTTGCTGCAATCACACGAGGTTTATTGGGGGACCAGTGCACTGGGGTCAAGCTCATGTCCCCCGAAGGGGCAGAGGAGTTCAACCCTGAGCAGTTGAAGTCAGGGGTAATTGAAGGAAAAAACCATAAGAACAGAAAGAATTTGTGTTATGGGGAAGTACAGAATGTTCTAAGTTAGTCACAAGGCAGTTGCACAAACATTTTTGTGGTTAGCTAGTTCCTGGAACATTGTGCCTCTGGCCCTGGGTCCAGGCCAAGGTCACCCATTTCTTAGGGGAAAGAATGCAGCCAGGTGGGGTTTGGCCAACCATACAATTTCAGTCCTATTTCTGTTTCTGGCTCCAAGTGTGCTAGGGGTCTAACTTTCCTCATAAGGGAGTCAGGTCTTTCATTCCCCACTTCTTCTAGTGCCTAGTTCTAATCTTAGAATTATATTACTGTATCGTCGTAGCCTGTTTGTCATATTCCCCCAAAGCCTGGTATTGCTGTCTTAACATTAGAATCTGTACAGCACTTTCTCGTTCCCTGACAAAAGCTATTAAACCATTAACTAAACAGGGTTCAATAGTGAGCAAAAGGAATAAAATCAGCAGGGATCCTGCTAAGGCAGAAAACAGAGCCTTCATCCAAGGCGACTTGCTGAACCATCCTTCGAACCACCCCTGTCCAGCCTCCCGTTCTCTCTTGCGTCTTTCTAGCCTTTCTCTAAGCTTGCTCATGGAGTCCCTAATGGCCCCTGAGTGATCAACATAAAAGCAACATTCTTCTTTTAAGGCTGCACATAATCCTCCTTCTTTTAGGAATAGCAAATCTAACCCTCTCCTGTTTTGTA
>CM052705.1:17284307-17307190 GCA_028551405.1 Uromys caudimaculatus
ATACCCATTTTGATAATTAAAACAATTTAAAACAAATGAAGTAAACTACACATATACTGTATGGACCTATTTCTAGGCATTTTCTAATTTGTCATGCCAGCATATTAACCCAAAATTCCCATGGAGCCCACGTTCAAATCATATGAGATATCTTGCAGGACTTTATTATGCCAATCTTTAAAATTCTGTCCTATGATTAGCTGCTTGTAGGAAGCAGGCAGCTTTTACTGTCTGTCATTTTGCCTCTGGGCAATCATCTTGTCTTTGTTCACAGCAGGGGACCACAGAGTCATGCCTGAGCCCCCATGACTCTTCCTCCTGCTGAGCAACAACCGGTCCCCACCTTTTTTTTTTTTTCCTAACTTTTTCCATGTTTAACTGGATGAATCTGTCCAATGTCCAAAACAAACAAACAAACAAAAAACCTGTCGTCAGTCAGTTTCAGTCTTAAGAGCACAGAACACAAAACAGAACAGAAGACAACAGTTTGCCCCAGCTCGCCCCTGCCACAGGCGGCCAGCGCGTACAACCAACAACCAATACACAGCTCATCCCTGCCATGGACACAGAACAGATTTGTCCCTTCTATGGACATAGAACACTTTCCCAGCCAGCTGCAGCTGTGCTGGGTTACAGACAACTCAGATCCTGCCACAGGTGGTGGGTGTAACCAAAGAGTTTGTCCCTTCCACAGACTCAGAAACCAGGTGGCCCTGCCGCATCAGCAGAAGCCAGATACTCAGGCAAACTGAGGGTCCAAGGCATCCCTCGGTCCCTCAGTGGCCACAGCGTTCAGGTATGTCTACCCGCCGTGAACACCACTAGACAGGCGGCACGAAAAGTGCCCAGATAGATGGCACCAAAGTGCCCAGACAGATGGCACCGGAGTGCCCAGACAGGCAGCCCAGAGGCCTGCAGGTGGCACCGAAGTGCCCAGAGGCTTGCAAGCAAAACTGTAAGTAGGCGCCACAAAAGAGGAGCAGGACAGAAAACAGACAAAGAGGGAGACAAACAATACCGGCTCGAGTGTAAAGTCAAACTTAGGGGAGTAGATATCGTCTATCCCATCATCAAAGTCGCAAACAAGACAAAACAGATACTGAAAATACACAGACAAAGACTGACAAGCACCGGCTTCCAGCAAGACAGGCAAGCCCAATTCAGAAAAACAGACGGCCGGGAGGACTGCATCCTCTCCGGCACCCCGATGGAAATCTCCCAGGCATCCCTGGGGTCCCTCCAGGCCTCCTGGGATGTCTCCCAGAGCGACAGTCAGTGATCCCCTAGCACGTCTGCCGATCACGGCCTCGGCCTCTACCCAAGACCAAGAGATCGTCATCTCCTCACGAAGATGTGAGCAACTGCATAAACCGAAAGTACAGAATCAGACTTCAGCAGGCACAGACGGACAAAAACATAAACAGATACTGAAAATACACAGACAAAGACTGACAAGTGCCTGCTTCCACCGAGACAGGCGAGCCCAATTCAGAAAACCAGAGATATCATCTGTCCCATCGTCAAAGTCACAAACAAGACAAAACAGATACTGAAAATACACAGACAAAGACTGACAAGGGTCCGTTTCCACCGATACAAGCAAAACCAATTCAGAAAACCAGGTGGCCAGGAGGACCAAGTCCTCTCCGACACCCCGTCGGGAATCTCCCAGGCATCCCTGGGGTCCCTCCAGACCTCCTGGGACGTCTCCCAGGGCGACAGTCGGTGATCCCCTAGCCCGTTGGCCAATCATGCCCCCAGCCTCTACCCGAGACTGGGAGATCGTCATCCCCTTACGGAGGCACGAGCAGTCGCAAACCGAAAATACAGATTCAGACTTCAGCCGGCACAGACGAACAAGAACACAATCAGAATCTCACCTCCAAGTAGGTTTTCGGAGACGAGGGTGGTCGCAAATCCCGGACGAGCCCCCAAATGAAAGACCTCTGAGCTGGGGAGACCCTCACTCAAGTCTCAGGATGGCACAACCCCCCAAGAACTCATGAAAGACCATCCTTGCTACAATCACATAAGGTTTATTCGGGGGACCAGTGCACTGGGGTCAAGCTCATGTCCCCTGCAGGGGCAGAGGAGTTCAACCCTGAGCAGCTGAAGCCAGGGGTATTTAAAGGAAAAAACCACAAGAACGGAAAGAATTTGCATTATGGGGAAGTACAGAATGTTCTAAGTTAGTCACAAGGCAGTTGCACAAACATTTTTGTGGTTAGCTAGTTCCTGGAACATTGTGCCTCTGGCCCTGGGTCCAGGCCAAGGTCACCCATTTCTTAGGGGAAAGAATGCAGCCAGGTGGGGTTTGGCCAACCATGCAATTTCAGTCCTATTTCTGTTTCTGGCTCCAAGTGTGCTAGGGGTCTAACTTTCCTCATAAGGGGGTCAGGTCTTTCACTTGTAGGCCCATAACCAGGATGGGCTCCTGCATAGCCACTTCTCGAGCCACTAGATCTGCCTGGTTATTGCCCTGGGCCACTGACTTTCTTCCTTTCTGATGTCCTGGGCATGAATAATACTCACAGTTACCAGCTTCATTGGGACATCCAAGAGATCCAGGATTTTTTTTTTTTTTTTTTTTTTTTTTTTTTTGGTTTTCCGAGACACAGTTTCTCTATGTAGCCCTAGCTGTCCTGGAACTCACTCTGTAGACCAGGCTGGCCTCGAACTCAGAAATCCACCTACCTCTGCTCCCAAGTTCTGGGATTAAAGGTGTGCATCACCACTGCCCGGCTCAGGGCCTGGGATTTCTTGCCCCCAGCTTCCATTAGGACACTCTCAGGCCCAATCTGTTTTTATACCATTTTACTTACATGCAAGCAATAAGATCAGTTCTAGGTTGAGGAACGAACAATACAATAAACACAAGTAGCCAAGGAATGAGCAAGGCAATAAGCAAAAGTCTGTGATCGTTTCTGTGATCATTGTTTCTGAGGACTTGTCAGGATGACCGAAATATCTGAGCCTACTTCCTTGTTCAAGTCCAAAATCAGATTCTCGCCTGAAGCCTATTTCTGTTTCACCCTAAAATTAAGATTCCTACCTGAACTTACTTCCCTGTTCTAGCCTGAGATTAGATTCCTGCCCGAACTTACTTCCTTGTCCTTGACTTAATGTCAGGACTTCTTGTAGATTCCTTCCCTGTCACTTTTTCTTCCTTTGTCTCTTTCTCTGCTCCTTCTCCTCCCCTGTCTCCCTGTTATGGTAGACTTTCTCAGCAACCTGCACTAACTCTCTTAACGGCCTACCTTGTCTTTCTAGTCTCTGAAGCTTTTTTTTTCTTCTGTTATCTCAAGTGGTTCGCCTGAGACCTGCCAACAGAGTCTGGTGATGGACTGACTTTCAGGTGCCCCTTACATTCTGCCATAGTCAGGGAAAGTCCACTGCTGCTGACAGCCTGGGCAATTGATGGTGTCTGAGGGGGCATTCTTTCTAACTTCGTTCAAGGTGGGCTGATGAGTAAATAAGGCAGTTTTAAAGAGATTAATTGGCCCCTTGGAAAGGGAGATGGGATCTCCTCCTGCTCCTCCCTCCAGTAAAGGCGGTACAATGGCCCCAGTCCCATATGGGCTGTGGACCAGTGCTGGTGCTAGTAGGGCCAGGGTAAGGGGATTTGGAGGAGGAGAGTCTTGGAGTAGCAGGTCCACTGTTGAAGGGTCTGGAGGATCGACTTCTTCTCAGGTCCGAATCTCTCCTCCTGGGCTTTTTTTTTCCTAATGGCTAGCACCTGTGAGGTGGTCTTGGGGAAAGAAAGGCCTTTATGTATGAGGGGGAGAGGGCCCTCTACTAGATTTTCTCCCTCCTTGTCCGTCTCTGTCCCCACTCTAAAACTCTCAGCCTACCTTTCTTTTCTACTACCAAATCACAGCCTCTAACCTTATCTTTCACCTGCCCCCACCTGCCTACAGACAGCTCCTTTTTGTCCAGTTAAAAAGCTCTTTTCTGTCAGATATAAATCAAGCACAACTATTAACATTCTGTAATTTATAAAGTGTAAGATACACCTAACACCCAGTCCATCTGCCATCTATATATCCTAACTTAAAAAGTCTTATAGTTCCATACCTGTTATTCCTGGTTAACTTGTATACTATCTGAAAACCATCCTCTCAATTCTATGTCATCTTTCTCAATACTAAACAGCTTGGGTTGGCTATGAGACTATAATCAGTCTTCAATCCTGTCAGAATTCTGAGAGCGACATAAAATTTACCTGGAAATATAGGAACCTTAACACAGCTTCCAGAACTGAAATAAAATGTAGAGACAGCTGTCTACCTATACAGTCCCCTGTTTCCAAGAATGGGGTGCTGTCAGGAGCAGATATGTCTCAACAACAAATGATTAAATAACATTAAATGTCATGTTCTGTGGGTTGCTGACATTATTGAAAGCTATCTATCTATGCACAGTGATCTACACTGTTGTTCTTTAACTATTTCCAGCTATTTTTTAATTAAAATATCGATATAACTCTGGAAGATGTGTAGAGTCTAATCACCTTTCTAAAACCACAAAGACAAAGCCTTTCTCCCAAATCAGCATGTCCTTTAACCAGTAACTAGGAAAACTTTTAGCTTGACCTCTCTCCCAGAGGAATAATAAAACAATCACAAAACTCAAAATCACACCCATTTTGATAATGAAAGCAATTTAAAACAAATGAAGTAAACTATACAAATACTGTATGAACCTATTCTTAGGCTTTTTCTAATCTGTCATGCCAGCATATCAACCCAAAATTCCCATGGAGCCCACGTTCAAAGTATATGAGATACCTTGCAGGACTTTATTATACCATCTTTAATGTAAATAAATCACACTTCTACTAATATCTGCCTATAGGAAACAGGCAGTTTCAACCTATTTGATCTCTGCCAGGAGCCAGTGTATTTTTTTCTGTACTAGTTCCGAACTGTGGGCAGAATTCCACATGTGACATGGGCAAAATCTGTATTTTTATCTATTTTTAAAAACGAATAAACCAAACTTTAAAATTCTGTCCTATGATTACCTGCTTGTAGGAAGCAGGCAGCTTTTACAGTTTGGCTTTTTGCCTCAGAGCAATCATCTTGTCTCTGTTCACAGCAGGGGACCACAGAGCCAGTGAGCTGGGTCTGCCCCTGTATCTTTGTTTATGGTTTAATGCTTGAGCCACCACATGACTCCTCCTCTGGCTGAGAAACTACCTCTCCCCTCCTTTGTTTTCTTCTCTTTTTCTAAATTTCCCATGTTTAACTGAATAAATTCAGTCTGTCTGATATCAAAAAAGAACTGTCAGTCAGTCTGAGTGTTAGAATACAGAACACAAAACAATCAGAACAGAAAATAATTAACACAGAGACAGTTTGCCCCAGTTCTCCCCTGCCAGGGCGGCGGGTGCAAACACCCAACACACAGTTCGTCCCTTCCTCGGACGCAGAACAGACTTCCTCAGCCAGCCCCAGCTGCACTGAGATAAACCAGAACCAGGTGACTCTGCCAAATGCATTGGCACAAGCCAGATCGACCCTGCCACCCCTGCTACGGGAGGCGGGTGTAAACAGGTGGCCTTGCCACATGGGCAGAAGCCAGATCCAGAAGGAGGAGCCCTCTTGGCTCCTTCCAGGGGGGCCTGAAGCGTCCTCCAGACCCCCAAGGTCACGACATTAAGGCACGTTTGCCTGCCACACTTGACCGCCCCAAACACGGTGGACTCTCTGAGCCCCCTGAAGTTTGCAAGCAAGACTTTTAAACAGACTTACAGACTCAAGACTAAGACAATCATTGAGACGACCATGGTTATCTGCTCCAGCCATTCCTCCAATCCACAGATCTCTGGTGGGTCCCCACAGAGGGTCGATTCCTAGCCAACGCACCAATAGAAAACTTAAATATAATCAACAGGGGCCGGTGGGACAGCTCAATTGGTAAAGACATTTATCCATCTGATGATCTGACTTTGATCCTCAGGACCCACACTGTAGAAGGAGACAACTGCTACAAGTTGTCCTCTGAAATCCACATGATGTTACATGCTGTGGCACATGCATGCACAGAGAGAGAGAGAGAGAGAGAGAGAGAGAGAGAGAGAGAGAGAGAGAGAGAGAGAGAGAGAGAGAGAGAGAATATATACATCTCAAAACGGGAGCCGGACAGACCAGTCTAAAGTACATATTGAGTTCAAGACCAACCTAAGCAAAAGAAAGAGAGAGAGAGAAGAAGAAGAAGGAAAGGATGGAAGGAAGGAAATGACGGAAGGAAGGAGAAAGCAAAACTAGAGCTAGAAGGTTCCTACGTCAAGGCTGTATACAATCACATGACAGACCCATAGCCAACAGCATACTGAGCGGGGGAATGTAAAACATTTTTTAAAAATGTAGAATGGATGGTCTTTTGCATCACTCTTACACAGTATAGCGCTTGAAATGTCAGCTAAGGCAAAGCAGGGGTACAATTAAAATAATGCAAACGAGAAAGGAAGATATTGTTCCTATTTGCTGAGAGCACAGTCCCGTACTCAGAAGACCCCGACTCCACGCAAACACCGACAGCAAAATTCAACGAAGTAGCAGAACACAAAATCAATACAGCAGTAACTGTCTTATGCATTAATAATAATAAACACGCTGAGAAAGGACTCGGGGGAAATCCTAGCTACAACAGCTCCAAAAAGAACAGAAAGCACAGGAACAAATCCAACCAAGGGAGAGAAAGACCTCTACAGCGACAGATCTCTACGGTGACAGGCATGAACCACAGAAAGAAGACAGGAGGCGACAGAGAGGACGGAGATCTGTCTGCCTCTGCCTGGAATTACAGGCATGAACCACCACCCCCCTGCAACTGTGAACTTTTTAAGACAGGTACTGATGCTGTCTTATTATCCCTAGGGCCTAGCATAGGAACTACTAGAAAAGTAAGTACTTACCTAATGAATGAGTCATGAATAAATAATGTACGTGTGTTTATATTTAAATTTATTTACTTACATGTCTCTAGGCTTTCAAAGTTCATGTGCGGGCATTTCCATCTCTCTTTCTGTGTATGTGCATATACATTCTATATTAATAGGTATTATTAATTAATAGTAATATATTAATTATTAATTATTAGGGTCAAAGCTGGACTGCTTTGTTCTCACACCACAGATTAGAGAGGTGTATTTTATGTGATCACATTGGGAAGAGAAAGGAGTACAGGTCATGTGACCTCAGAGCCCATCCTCAGGGCCCTGAGGGAAGATTTAGATTCAAACAGGGATACATTACCAGGCATTCCTGGTCAAGGTATGGTCTCATCTGTCACTGACACATTGTGGTCTTCTAACTCCTGGTGCGCCCAGTAAGATGTCAACATTCTCTGGCTAGCACAAGTGCCCCAGCCTTTCACTTCCCCAGTGTGAGACTCCCGGGGAGGTTCCAATTCCTTGGGGCCTATTGTCTCCATGTAGGGAGGAGGACAGGTGCTCTTCTTTAGAATATCTTTATTCCTGCTGGGCCATTACAGTTTTAAGAGATGTTACAAGTGTTAATTTGAAAAAAATGTGATTAATTATTTGTTGAGACACCCCATTGTAAAATACATTTATAAATATGCACGCACACACATCATTTGACCCCTTCCCCAATATTATCAGGGACCCATGATTTCTCCCAAATATCTGAGAATTTAAAGGAGAGCCAATAATAACATAATTCCTAAAACTAATCTAGCACAGTCAAAGTAACCAGGCCAAAGCCAAAGATCAGCAGCAGCTTGTGGCCTACTCACCTGTACAGACTGCTTCTTACAAGTCTTCACTCGCTTCTTCGTATAGATCCAAATTTACCTCTGGTGTTATACTCACTCCTGAAAAACTCTGTCTCTCTGTCTGTCTCTCTCTGTCTGTCTGTCTCTCTCTGTCTCTGTCTCTCTTTCTGTCTGTCTGTCTCTCTCTCTCTCTCTGTGTAGGTATGCATGAGTATACCTGTATGCAGAAGACAGAGGTTGATGTTGGTCTCTTCCTCAATTATACGCTCCTGTAAAAGTATCTTTTATTCTCCTGTTTAATTGTCTCCAAGGCTTACTGCCTCAGGCTGCTAATCTAAGCCTACTCCTGGAAGCTTCTAGCCTCTATCTATAATCTAAACCTTGAATGTTTTGGCCTCTGAGACTTATGGCTTCTCTCTCTCTCTCTCTCTCTCTCTCTCTCTCTCTCTCTCTCTCTCTCTCTCTCTCCTGAATTTCTTTGCTTGGTCTCATACTAATTTTGGTAATATGTTCTAATTGTCTGGCTCCTTCTCATTCTCTCACTCGCTCTGTCTTCACCTGCGTCTAGCTTGTTCTCTCACCGGTCTCCTCTGTACCTGCCTGGTAAAACTGCCTCCTCTCTCTGCACTGCCCCTCAAGTAGCTTCCCTTTCCCCTCTCTTCTCATGACAGTTGGGCATACACTGTCCTGTCAAATCTTTCTCTGCTTTGTCACTTTGTCTGCCACTCAATTAGATTTAACTTTCAAACATGGGTGCTTCCTTCTACAAACTAACTTTACTTTTCATTGTTTGGGATTAAAGCTGCATGCTAAGGGCTGAAACAACTAGAAACAGGTTTTCCCAGTAAACAACACAATCTCAGGGTTCACAGTGTGGTCTGATACTCTCTAACACTCTCCACCTTATTTCTCAAGGCAGAGTCAAGAAGTCTCTCACTGAACCAGAAGTTTACCTATTTAGCTCATCGGATGATCAGTTAGCCCCAGGGTCCTCCAGTCTCCCCCTTGCCAGCCTGGGCAGCAGGCACACACTGCTGTGCCCAGCTTTCTACATGAATGCTGGAGATCTGAACTCAAGCCACATAGCTGTGTAATAATCACTTTACCAATGAGTCATCTCCCCAGCCCTGAAGTTTTTCTTTTAGTATATCTTGTATAAATAGTCTCAGACTTTGTGTGTCTGACTTTTCGCCCCACTGTTGGGGAATGAACCCAGGCCTTCAAACATGCTTGGCTGATATGTGTGTGGAATAGATTTCATTTTAGCTTCATTTTTTATATCTATTTTCAAGTATGAAATTCGAAATTCACAATTTTATTTTCTCTGTTTTGAAGACAATGTTGCATTGTTTTCTTTATTGCACTGTTTCTCGTGGGAAACCTATTGTTGGTCTTTGTTTCTCTGTGTGATGTTTCAGCTTCATTTGACATTTGGGTTCTTCTTCTCTGGTTGTTTCAGACTCCTTTATTTTGGGTTTTCAACACTTCTACTATGATGTGTTCAGTGTCTTTCCCATACATTCCAGCCTTGATAGCTCTGAACTTTTTGGACTTGTGACTTTTCCCCAATCAAATTAGAAATTCTTAGCAACTATCTCTTCAAATTTTTATCCTCTCTGATTTCATATGCGTAGCTGCTTGGTTTTGTCGTGTAACTCTTTATGCTATGTTTTATTGTATTCCCTGACTCCTGGCACGGCAGTTCAGTGTTAACTGTACTATTTGTGCTTCGGGCTTGCTCAGTCTGCTGATAAGGCTGTTGAAGGAGTTATGACAGTATGCTTTTTATATTCTACCATTTCTATTGATTCTCTTACAGTCTTCATCTATTTTCTGACACTTTCCATGTATTCATCCTATCTGTACAAGATTTCTTAATATAGAACTCATAGTTCCTTCAAAGTCAACTGTCTGATAAAACATACACATGGGTCTCACCTTGGCTTTCATTTCTATTGAGTGTTTTAACGATGAGCGCTCTCTCTCTCTCTCTTTGTGTGTGTGTGTGTGTGTGTGTGTGAGAGAGAGAGAGAGAGAGAGAGAGAGAGAGAGAGAGAGAGAGAGAGATGCTATAAGATACTCTGGTGAGACAATAGCAGAACCTGTTGTAAACAGTATTTACTCCTAGAAATGGCCATGCCTCTTGGGCATGATGCCACATGCCTACAGTCCTAGCACTTGAGAAGCTGAAACAGGAAGATCATGAGTTTCAGGCCAGTTTTGTATACGTAGTGAGACTTTTATAAGTTCCAGGCCAGTCTAGGCTACATCACAAGACACTATCTCAGAAAGGAGGGAAGAATGGAAGGAAAGATAGAAGGAAGGGAGGGGGAAGGGAGGGAGGGAGGAAAGGGCCAGGGAAGGAGGAAGGACCATGCTTTTCCTCTGTGAAGCTATTATTGTGTAAGAGGTCTCATCAGTCTATCCATAGTTGAGCTTGGCTTGGGTTTTGGTGTTACTATAGTTACCTTCAGTACATCAAGAATTTAAATTACTCCAGTGTCAGACACTGGTACCTTGTCCTTGGTTCTCATAAGAGGATTTTTCTCAGGATTTCCTACTCGGCCTCTCTCTTGCCTTATCTAGCTGGGAGAACATGTTTACAGCGAGGAGATACTTTGTTACACGGTGTTAGAAGCCAGGTGTGGTGGTACACACTTGTAAGCCCAGCCCTCGGGACCCTGAGACTGGAGAATCTGAGATCAGCCTGCACTACACAGTGTAAAATAATAGTAGCAAATAATAAACAAATAAAGGTTAGATAATGTTGGTGTTACTCTCGTTGTCCACAACCTGTGCATGTCACAGAGAATCCAGGAATGGATGTTATTTCTCACTTTCTTTCTCCTACTGGTGACTGGCATTGAAAAATAACCAATAAACATGAGAATGGGAAATTCTGAAAATTAACCATCTTCAGAGATGGTATCTGTTTGATTTGAAGAGCTGAGGACTCCCACCCAGGTCCATGATGCCCTCTGGGAGGTTCTACACCTTGCAGAAATGCAGATTCCCTCCCTCCCACCATCACCATACTAAGGAACCAAGTTGTAAACTGTGAAATATGGGATTCACTGTATTTTCAGTATTATACAAGAGATAACCTGAGGTGTTTTTAATCATGTCAAACTGGTGGTTTTTAATTTAATGTGAAAACCAGCAGGGCGAGGCACACAGGGGAAACATTCACACAGTTTGGGCTATATGTACACACACCCACATCTAGACTTCATATACATGTACATGTCTCCAAGGTTATGCCATCACATTCCTAAAACCAAAGCCTGTGTTGACTGTACCACTGCCAACTGGCATTTATTGAAGTAAACACATCTTTGCTGACCAGCTTAGACACAGTTTCATTGAGGACACCTCAGATCCTCTGTTGAGGAGCCTTCCCTTTCCTGAGGTCCCCCTTCCTGGCCCAAACCAGGCAGAAACCCATTGCCAGCTGCAAAGTTGCCTCGAGGTCTGAGGCACTCTGTGTGGGAATCCTCAGTTAACACATAGAACAGAAGAGAAACAGGAAAAGATTCTCACTGTTCAGCTGAATTCCAGAAGCCTGCTCCTTCCAGAGCTAACAGATGAGGAAGCACACAGGAAAGCCAGCATCATGATCTGCCTCTCCCATGGTCTCTGGCTAAGATCACTCCAGTGTGTTCTCTTTCCAACAACTGGAACACTACTGTGTACCACTGGAGACCTGTGGGCAGGTTACACCCACCCTCCTTCAGTGTTACGGTCTTTGAGCCAAATAAGACTCTACCAAAGCCGAAGGAGGCAATAGAGCCTTGGAAAATTTCAGGCCTCTATCCCAAGGAGACAGGCCATTCCTTACAGAGCCAGGGCCAGCCTTTATCAGGGTTGACCAGAATCAGGGTGGGTAGAGCCTCTAGAGACCGCAGGGCCAGCTCCCTCATGGCCCCTCCACGACATGTGACTGGCACTCCAATTTAATAGTTTTCCTTCTTTTTTTTTTTTTTTTTTTTTTTTACCGTCTCAGTCACACTCCGTAGTGGGAGGGGACAGACTGGCTTACGTTCTGAGGTCTGGCTGACCTCCAAACATGCTGCCCGATTCTCCCTAGATTACCTCAGAGGCAATAGTCAGTCTCTGCTGGTTTTTCCAAGAAATCAGGTCGTGTCAAACTCTGGTGAGTTTAGAAGAACTGACTTTAGCTTTGGCAGGTACAAGAGGGTCCTATGAATTTAATACCTCCTCCTCTCCCCGCCCCACCCCTTTAAAAGTTCTTCTTCCCTCAAAATGATAAGATTCTGCCTTGTTTGATCAACGACACACGCTTACTCAACGCGCATAATTTTAAGTCTAGGCTCCACACACGAGAGAAACACACAACATTTGTCTTTCTCAATCTCATTTCCAGTTCGTCATGTTTCTGCAAATGTCCTGATTTCATTTTTCTTCTCGGATGAAGAGGATTCCGCTGCGCACGCGCGCCTCATTTTTTGTACCCATTTTCTGTTGATGGGCAGCTAGTGTGTTTCCACTTTCTGGCTTCTGTGTGCCAGAACCATCCATGGCAAATATACAGTAGCAATATACATGGATCTGCAAGTATCTCTGTGGTGCGCTGACTTGGCGTGGTGCGCTGACTTGGCGTGGTGCGCTGACTTGGCACTGAATCTGATCCCTTTCGGTAATGTAGCCATAGTTACAGTGTACGCTCCACCAATCTTTGCGTGTGGAAAGTCTTCCCATCTTATGAGGGCTCTTTAGGATTCTCTCTTCCTTATCTTAAAGTTTGAACTTTAGAAATCTTTCTCTTCCTTTGTTAAGCTTATTCCTAGTTTGTACTTTCTTTGTTGGTTGGTCTGGGTGTTGTTTTTGCTTGTTTGTTTGTTTTTTTTTTTTGTTGCTGTTGTTGTTTTGAGGTGGGGTCTCAATTTGTAGCTTCAGCTGTTCTGGAACTTGCTCTGTAGAGCAGGCTGGCCTCGAACTCACAGAGATCTGCCTGCCTCTGTCGGCCAAGTGCTGGGATTCAATTCATGCATCACCACTTACCAGCTGTCTTTTTTCTTTTTTTATTCATCTTCACCTCTTTACAAATACCTAGCTACTAACTTCTATGTGTTGAATTTGTTTTCTGCTCATTTTTTGACAGTGTTTATGTGTTCCAGTAAAGTCTTTAGGATCTCTTACATATAATATCATGCATTGGTAAATAGCAATAAGCTGACTCCTCCCTTTCCTGATTGCATTCTCTGGATCCTCAACCTCTTTCTCTGCCCCATCTCCCTAGCTAAGGCTTTGAGTATTGTATTGAATAAAAGTAGACTAGCAAACACCCTTCTCTTGGTTCAGTTTTTAGAGGAACTGCTCTCAATTTCCCCTCATTTAGTAACATTTACTGTAGGTTTGTCATATATCACTATCCTTTCTTCGGGGCTTTTATTATGAAGGGATGGCAAACTTTATCAGAAGCCTTTTCTGTGCATCAACAAATGAACAGATAGCAAAAATGTGTTTGGGCAGTGATGTGGCTCGGTGGGTAAAAGCACTCACTGGTAAGCCTGACTACCTGAGTCTGACCCCAAGAACCAGCCTGGTGGAAGAAGAGAGCTGAGTCCCACAAGTCCTCTGAGGGCCACACTCATGCTGTGGCTTGTGCACAGGAGCACACATACAACACATTCAACAAATAAATGAAATGCAAAGAAATGTGGTACACATACACAGTGGAATTTTGTTCAATCACAAAGAAAATGGAAATTCCAGGGTGTGTTAGAGTTTCTATTGCTTTGATTAAAAAAACAAATAAACAAACAAACAAAAAACAAAAATAGATGATTGTCGACTCCTTGCCAGCAGGTCCAGGCGAGAGGAGAGAACCCGGTCCAGCCAACTCTGTCTGGGGCTGAGCAGGATGGCGAGTGTCGGTGGCCCAAAAGAAACACACCAGGCCAGGAGTCTTGTCGAAGCAGGAACTCAACTTTATTCTATCAACCTCTTGCTTATATAGAGAAGGCAAAGGGGGTGGGCACTTAGGTATGGGGAGAGATGACATAGGAGGAGGGAAGGGGAAGGGGTAACTGACAGGGCCAATAGCAAAGCCCCACATCAGCAATGGCAGGGCAGAGGACTCAGGCTGCTTTCTCCTGCAGTTCAGATCCGCCTGCCCAGGAGTGGCACCACCTCAGAAGGCTGGACCTCCTGCAACCATTATTAATCAAATGCCCTACAGACTTGCCTTCAGGTGATCTGATGGGAGACGGGGTTCTCAACTGATGTTCCTTTTCCCAGATGACCTTAGCCTGTGCGAGGTTAACACAAAAACTAACCAGCACACAGGAAAAAGGATGTAAGTTAAAAACATATTAAACAAAGATAACCCAGGCTCAGAGAGACAAATACTGTATATTTTCCCTTTTTTTTTTTTTTTTTTTTTTTTTTGGTTTTTCGAGACAGGGTTTCTCTGTGTAGCCCTGGCTGTCCTGGAACTCACTCCGTAGACCAGGCTGGCCTCGAACTCAGAAATCCACCTGCCTCTGCTCCCAAGTGCTGGGATTAAAGGCATGCACCACCACTGCCTGGCCTGTTATTTTCCCTTATACACAGGTCTTAGCTTCTAATTATTAAATGTGTGCCTATAGATGTAGATAAATGCCAGAAAAGGGGCCATGAAATAGGGAGGGAATATATATATTACTAAGAAGGGTCTGAAAGTGGAAGGGTAAACATGGGTAAAGTAGAGGTGAACACACACAGGAAAAGTGGAGGTGAGCATGGGGAAAGTGGAGGTGCACATGAGGAAAGTGGAGGTGAACACAGGGAAAGCAGCCATGTTTGAAAGTGATATTTATTTGAGGGACAAAGTGATGAATCAGAAAAATATTTGACAGAATGAGTTAGAGACAGGATAGGCCCAACTCTAACATGAACAAAGAGGAAAGAGAGGTGACTTTAGAAAGCAGCGGGGGGGAGGGGGGCAGTTTTACTAGGATAGTTTTACAGAGACAGGTTGCAAGTGAAGACAGAACAAGCCAAAGAATGAGAAGAAGTCAGAAGTTTAGAACAGATTGCTAAAATTAGTTTGAGGTCAAGCAGAGCAATTCAGTCAGAAGACAAGATAAGACAGTTTGAATTAGTCAGCTGAAGAGGAGTTTGGACCAGATCAGCTGAGCCAAACTAGCCAACCAGAGTTTAGAAAGAGCTAGAAAGGGTGAGCTTATTCAACAGTAAATCTCAGAGACTGAAACACTCTAGGCCTCTCTGGTGGTTTAAATAGGTTTGTCCCCCATAGATTCATGTGTTTCAATGTTTGGCACGCTGCCATCCTTTCCACCATGATGATAATGGACTAAACTTCTGAAACTGTAAGCCTGTCCCAATTAAACATTTGCCTTTATAAGAGTTGCCTTGGTCATAGTATCTCTTCGGAGCAATAAAACCCTAAGGCAATCCTAGGTTAGCAGACTGAAGAGGGAGGCTGTAAGATTAGATTGTGCAGAGGTTGGAAGCCTCTAGGTCTAGGTCTAGGGATAGTTATAAATACTCTGGACTCAGCCCAAGTTAATGTTTTTGTAAAGCTTGGGTACAGATCTCCTCTCCTCCCTTCACCTGAGGAAATAAGAGTTGCATTTATAAGCCTGCCTCAAAACAACAACAGCAAAAACATGGTGTCCCACAGAAATGATGTAGCTGTTGTATTCATGGAGTCATGGCAGCCGGGGCTACCCATGCAAGACCTGCACAAAACTGGGTCCATCGACACCTCATCATGGATGAGGGCAGGGCTGATGAAACCCCTCTCAGGGGAACCCCAAGCTGTCAAAGACTGCAGGGGAAAGGAGAACCATAGTCCTCCCTGGTATTAGCACTGCCACATAACTACTGATTCCCTATATATATATATATATATATATATATATATATATATATATATATATATATATATATATATACACACACACACACACACACACACACATAACCCTACACTCTGCCACCCTAATTAAATGCAGTGAATCTCATACACACAAAAAAGACAAAGCAAAAGAGAAAATTGAAAAAGAAAAGAAGATATTGGATAGGAATAGGGATACTGGAGGTGACTTTGATCAAAGCCCATTATGTATATATGAATATATACATATAATGTAATAAATGCATATTTAGTATATATAAAATATGTATGAGTAAGTATTTTTTAAAAGAAAAGAACCAGGCACAGAACTGAAAATAAATAAAATTTTAACAAATAGAGAACCAAAACCCCTGCTGTAGCTCTGTCTGAAAGATCCAGTCACTTGTGGTTTTATCTTTACTTCACTCTCATAAGTTTTAAATTTCACAATGTCTTCAATGACCCACAAATCTTCTGAGGATATTTTCCAATCTCTATGTATTTGTGTAGTTTCTGATTGCTATTAATTTATAGTTATATTTCACCATAATCTGATAAAATGCATAAATTATCCCAATCATTTTGTATTAGGTAACTATTGATTTATGGCCTAGGATCTGGTCTATTTTTCAGATGGTCCCGTGGGCTGCTGGAACAAACATATACTATGTGTCTCTATGTTATTAATGTTTTCATTTATTTTGAAACAGTATCTCATGTAGCCCAGGGATATATGCAGTTTTAGTGACCTTTTGTTCGTGCTGTATCTTTCCATTAGGTGAACACCCTGATCACTCTGGATTCTGGCTTTTTGTGTGCTTGATGTCCTTGCCATTTAGCACAAATACTACTAATGTTAAATATCTGCTTTTGTTGGCCCTGAGGAATACATGCAGACAGACAAGTACTTCGGCACGTCTAATCTCATTTGATATGGAAGACAGTCTTTTGGCATGGGACTTACAGATAGTATTGCCACTTTAAGGTGTGATATAATTGTACATCTCAGTAATCCCGCAGCCGCAGAGTTCAAGGGCAGCTGGAGATAGACAGCAAATTCTTATTTCAAAGAACAAACATATCTAACAGCCGGGCAGTGGTGGCGCACGCCTTTAATCCCAGCACTTGGGAGGCAGAGACAGGCGGATTTCTGAGTTCGAGGCCAGCCTGGTCTACAGAGTGAGTTCCAGGACAGCCAAGGCTACACAGAGAAACCCTGTCTTGAAAAACAAAACAAAAAACAAACAAACAAACAAAAAAACCACACACAAATATATCTAACAAACAAACTCATTGCGTCATACATAATCAGTGTCAAGCTTGGAGGAGCCAATCATTTGCTTGAGGTCACATACCAGGCAATTGTCAAAGATCAAATGTAAATGAAACCATGGCTTCCAAATCCATGGGTGTCACCTGCTGTGATATGAACGTCCCTGTGTGGTGACTTGATTCCTATGACTCCATGTGCCAGGAGGTGAGTCCTTTAAGAGGTGACCAGCTCGTAGGGACCCTGACTTTTTGAAGGAATTTACACTGTTAATGTGGGAGTAGATGTCACAGGAGCAACTTCCTGTTCAAAGGCTTAGCATGGCTTGCTTTTCTCCACCCCTACCTCTCTCTGTGTGCACACCTTCACCTGCACCCTTACCCTCTCCCTCCCTCCCTTCCGCCCTCATCCCCACTAGGATGATACAGCAAGAAGACCCAGGCCCCTCAACCTTGAACTTTCCAGCCTCTAGAACTGTAAGGAAGAATCTGTACTTTTAAATAAATGAGTGGTTCTTAGATATCCTATTACAGCAGCATAAAACAGTCCAAGACACCACTCCATTAGGCTAAGACTCGTGACCCGAGCAGCACCCCACTGCACCCCTCCAATCAGCAGGAGACCAGCTGTTCTGATTCGCTTGGCTGTTGTAACTAATGTTCCCCAGGAGATTCAAGGGCATCCAGCCCCACCAGGTCAAAGAACAGGATCTGAGAACCACTTTTGAGACAGGGCCACATAAAAGGACGTCCGACTTTCTCCCTGTCCTTGGAGCCAGATCTCTAGGGAAAGGTAGGAGGGCCCCCTGCCTGCTGCTTCCACGTCCGCTCTCAGGTCCCTCTCTTCTGCCTGAAAAGAGAAAGGAATACAAAACTGTTAAATATCCATGAATGAACTTCAGTATAAGTATCTCAGTGTAAACTCTTGTGGTTATTATTCTAAATCCAGAGATAATAGTGGAGGCCTTTGAGCTACACACACCAGTCCACCCAGAATGCCCCACACCCATTAAAAGCAACATTATTAAAAACAGCAGCTACTGGGCGCGCTTAGAAATGACTCTTCTCCAGTAAATAACTGGGAATGTTTTTATTTTAGAATATCAAAGGGAGTCTGGACCACATTATAGCTAATTGACTACATATTTCCGTGAGCAGAAATGAAGCTATATTTTAGTTATAAGGATAGCAACCACAATGTCTTTAATACTGGTTACCAGCTTTTTGAAAAGGGGGGGAATAGAAGAGGGGGAGTGCAAGATGCAAGTGGTGCATGAAATTTCAGCCTCAGTCTGAACCTGAATGTTGCTTCTATGTCTAGAGGGAGGGAACGTGGAATGGGGACTGTAACATGAGCATTTGGGCCTGACACAGGGACAGCAGCCCTGGGGCTGTGGTCCCCATCAGTAGGTCTATTGCAGATAGACATATTCTTATGGACAATTCTCACCCGTGCCCTCTCCCTCCCTCCATTCCTCCCTCCCTTTTCCCTACCCCCTAAATGGGAGATGGTTACAGCCTGCTAGATTGCTAGGGAACAATGAATTCTGAAAGTTGAGCACCCTAAAAAGGCAGAGCTATTCCTGAAGTTAAGAAGCAAGTACATCTTTCTCTTCGTGGTTTTCATAATTGCTTTGTGTTCCACGGTAATTGAGCTTAATAAGCATTTTTACTTTATGACCCAACCAATCATTTCTGGGCTTAGCTGGAGTTGTGGGGGATGAGGGAGTAGAGATTACGGGGAAGCCCCCTTGCTGCAGCCCCCTCATTGCTCCCCAGGTCTCAGAGGAGGGGCTGCCATTGAAGTCACACCTAGCTCCCCCCACCCCACCAGGCTGGTGTCTTCTCTGTTTACTTTGTTGGTGAGAAAATCACTTAGCTGGGAACTTCTTGAACTAAGGCTGTGGGTGGCCTTGATTAAATGCCCTAGGAAGGAAAGAAAAGAGAGAAATCTTAATTATCCAGAAGCCTTGGACAGTAAGGATGTCAGTGGAAATTTCCCACATAACCAAGAATTTTTTTTTTTTTTATTCTCAGCTTTCAACTTTTAATTTTTACTATTTAAGATGGAAAATTAAGCCAAATGAATCACATCCTTCCTTGGGTTCTTAAACAATGGACATAATTTAAAAACTTCTACCTAGGTTTTAAAAGGATAGTTTATCACACTGACTTGTAATATAAAGATGACCTCCCTGGCTGCAGAGACTTGCAAGCTGATTTATTTTTATATTAAGTGACCCAGGTGTGTGTGTGTGTGTGTGTGTGTGTGTGTGTGTGTGTGTGTGTGTGTGTGTGTGTGTGTATGTGTGTGTGTGTCCTTCAGGGATTTTTTTACATAGTCTTTCTGGAAACCTCTACATGGCCATCAACACACCTGCTACCAGTCATTTCATTCTCCGTCCTAACGTGTGGCTTCTGTGGGAATTAGAACAGTTAGGCTCTCCACACTGAGTGTAGAGGTTAGCAGGGTTTGAGGGTGGACACAGGGACAGAAAGTAGGACATATATGTGTCCTATCAAGCTTATTAATGATTGTCAACTTTCTGTAGAGGGACTTTGTCAGAAAGCCAACTTTGAGAAAACCGAGAGATTATTGTAGCTTCTCCAGTAAGATTGATTCAAAAACTCAGATGGGGTGTGCCTGGATTCATTACTTTTCTGTTGCTGAGATAAAACACCATGACAAAGGCAACGTACAGGAGGGAAAAATTAGTTTATTTGGGCTTATGGTTCATCGTGGCCGGAATGGTGGTGGTGGCAGATGTGGTGGTAGGAACAACTGAGAGCTCACATCCCTAACACCAAGCAGGAAGCAGAAAGCAAACTGGGAAAGTCACATGGCTTTTAAACCTCCAACCTGCATCCAGTGATGTACTTCCTTCAGCAGGGCCACACCCCCTAAGGCCACCAAACAGCGCCCCTAACTAGGGACCAGGTGTTCAAATGCCTGAGACTCTGCAGAGCACCTCATTCAAACCACAGGAGGTCAGCAGTAGAGCAGTAGCCTAGCATGCTTGAAACCCTGGGGTCAACCTCCAACGCCATTTACAAAAGCAAAGGTAAGACAGTAAGGTGAGATATAATTTATAAGAAGAGTTTTCTTTTTTCTAATGATGAATCTAATATGTATCGTTTTTAAAAATAACCAGATTTTACAGATACATACAATGTTGCAAATAAATCCCTTCACATTCCCCTCTTCCCTTGCCATCCTAAAAAAGTGCTCATGAAAAGTATACAGGTGTGTTTGCTATTCACGTACTAGTGTGTTGTGACTTTTAAGAGTGTAAATTAGGATCTGCTCTTGCCTTGCAGCTTCATATTTCAATATACTGATCGATCTTAAATATTTTGTGTAACAGCCTCTTTTTAGTTACTTTCTTACTTTTCGCTACAGCTTAGTATTCCATTAAAGAGGCTCCATAATTTACTTAAACAGGGTTCTTCTCCTCTCCCTCCCCTCCGTTCCCCTCCCCCTCCCCTCTCCCTCCCATCCGTTCCCCTCCCCCCTTTGCCCTCCCCTCCCCCACCTCTTTCCCTCTCCCTCCTCCTCCTTCTTCCTTGTTCTTTGTCTGACTGCCCCTGCCTCTCCTCGGCTCTTTGACTGTCATGAAGAGAGCATCTTTCTTCCACACACCCTTCTACCACGATACTCTGCCTCAGACCTAGAGTAATGGAGCCAACTGAACAGCAAAGCAGAGTCTCTGAAACTCTGAGTCCACAGCTGTCTTCTTCCCTTAAGTTCATTCTTTGTGTTTCCTGTCACAATGTCAGATAATTGACTAACACGGCTTTAGTAAGTTCCCTGCCTGATGTGCTCACATGCAGGAACATTGCTGGTTTCTTACAGTGTTAACAACTCCCTTGGCTGCTTCTATGAATTCCCATACTATTCTAATGGATTTGTACTTGTTTCTCTCAGAAACAAGTATATTTTGTGTATTATCATATTACATACAACCTACCACCCCTCTTGCAATACATATGACTTTGATTGGTTCCCACCCTTCTACATTTTTTTAAAACCGAGGCCCCCTGTCCTGCCTAGGCTAGTCATTAACTCCTGGGAGCAAGAAAAACTTTTACCTCACCCTCCTGAATTACAGGCACAGGTCACTGCACCCAAAATTTTATTGATTGTTTTAAATCTAATTGTATTAGCTTCTTTTATTTATTTATTTTTTTTTAGAAAAGAATGTTGAGCAAAGGGAATAACAGTAAATAGTCTTGTTGATTTTGTTTGCTTGGGTTTTGGTTTTTGTTGTTGTTGTGGCTGTTTTTGTAGCTGTTGTTTCAAGACAGGGTTTCTCCGTGTGGCCCTGGCTGTCCTGGAACTCACTCTGTAAATCAGGTTGGCCTCGAACTCAGAGAGTTCCCTGCCTCTGCTTCTAGGGCTGGGATTAAAGGCGTGTGCCACCACCTGGCTTGTTTTGCTGATTTTTTAAAAAGATTTATTTATTTATTTTATGTATGCGAGTACACTGTAGCTGTCTTCATGCACACCAGAAGAGGGCATCAGATCCCATTACAGATGGTTGTGAGTCACCATGTGGTTGCTGGGAATTGAACTCAGAACCTCTGAAAGAGCAGTCTTAACGCTGAGCCATCTCTCCAGCCTTTGTTTTGTTGATTTTAATGGTAACGTTTCCATTGTTTTTCTGTTAATTGTGAGGTTGAGTCATGACGTGACTCAGACACCTGTACCTATCATACCGTGGAAGTATTAGTATTTCTTTTTTTTTTTTTTTAATAAAAGCATCAAGAACTTTAATTGTTATATGTAACCTGATTCCTAGGCATGTGTGGCCTGAAGCAAGATTTTTAGCTTTGCTAGGTGTTAGCAACCTCATCTATAAAATGAAGATAACTGGGCGACAGAGAGAGCTGAGTGAGAAGAGGCATACAAACATGTCAGAGAGCGCCTATTACACAGTAAGTGCAAAATAAATGTTCTTGCAAGTGTATTTATTTTACTGTGGATAAATGTTCAAATTTATTACATTCTTATTATATATCTTTTAAGGCAATCATGGCTTTCCCCCTTGACTATTCATACAGTGAATTATACTAATAGGTTTTCTAAAATTGAATCAGCCTGAAATGAGTCCCACTTTGTCATAGTGGATTAATGGATTCTATTTGTTAATAGTTTAATTGGATTTTTTTTACATCATGTTTAAAAACAAGATTACTCTGTTGTTTAGAAGTGCTGAGTGTGCGTGAGTCTCTTCAAGCTTGTGCAGTATATGATGTATGTGTCAAAGTTCCACTGCTGTGAAGAGATACTATGACCACAGCAACTCTTACAAAGGAAAGTATTTAGTTGGGACTTGCTTGTGGTTTCATAGTTTTAGTCCATTGTCATTTTGGCAGTCAGACATGGTGCTGGAGAAAGAGCTGAAGGAGGGCAGCAGGAAGAGAGGGCCACTGGGCCTGGCTTGGACTTTTAAAACCTCAAAGCCACCCTCAGTGACATATTTCCTCCAGCAAGGCCACACCTCCTAATTGTTTCAAAGAGAGACTCTCCCTAAGCATTCAGGTCTTTGAGGCTCTGGGGCCATTCTTCTTCAGCCCACTACAGTTTGTGTATCTGATGTCTATACAGTTTATAGTATCGAGAAGCCTTAGGAGTAAGACAACTACTTTTGTAGACGGTCAAGGTTACAGGCCCAAGGAAAATAAAATATCTGTTTGTCCTGGTAGAACCAACAGACAGCTTCTGAAGACCTGAGGTTTTATAACAAACTACCTGATTGATGAGTTCTGACTCATTGAGATGTGGGGTGATCACCAGCTCCAGTTCTTTTCATGTAAGGAGCGGCTAGAGTATTCGCCATTACAAGATGGCGCTGACCTCAGCTGTCGCTCTAAGGATACTTACGGATAGCGCGGGAAAACCCCCGAAGCGCGGGAAAACCCCTGAAGTGCATTATGGGTGTACATGACTATCACCGCCCACTCCCGGGGCACACCAACCAATGGAGAGCACGCTGCCTCGGGGCTATAT
>CM052705.1:17307690-17334951 GCA_028551405.1 Uromys caudimaculatus
AGCCCTGTCAATTTCTTCCACAAATTGCATTTTAAAAAAAAATCTGAGTCAATTTTAGTAAGAATGTCTTTGAAAATCATCCATTCATTCTTGTGTATTAGAAAATTAGAAACAGCTGTTTTGGATATAATATCAAATAATAGTGCAGTATATTAAAAAGCTGTCCTCAAGTTAGTATGAAGCAAAAGAGAAGAGTTGAATGCAATTTTGGCACTGAGAACACCATAAAATGGTCAGCAGAGGAACAGGTCCCCCTGGGGAACTGCTTCATCTTTGACAAATAAAGAAATATGTGTTCAGTGTATTTACTATGGCTAGATAGGAGGTAAATAAGCACTCAGATGTGAATATGATCCTGATAGGGGGACTAAATTCTTCCAATATGGCGGCTCTCGCTTTCCTCGGCCCTGCTCAGTGTGCACAGTGCACATGCGCAGATGAAAGCTAAGGGCATGCGATGCTCTGGTTTTGTGGAATCAGAAAGGTTTCATAGAGAGGCTATGTGAAAAAAAGAGAATAGGTTCGTAAAGACAGAGTGAACTCTTTAAGTGCCTGCCTGGAAGAAAGATGGAGCATGGGCTCTGCCTGATCGTTACCGGGTGGGAAGGTAGCACAGGTTCCAGGCTGGGGGAGCACTGGGCCTATGTCCTATCCTGGACGCACACTTCTGTGGGCTTCCCTTCTGAGCTTGAGAAGACGGTACAGTAGGATGTGCACAGGGGTACAAGCATTCCCTGGCCCCTCATGAATGACGACTTCCTTAATTTCTCAAAGTCTCTTCCTTGGTTTCGGTTTTCCCAGAACTTGGGAAGCTCTGCTCTTGAGCTACACATTGGTGACAGTTCCGCCCTGACATAATGGACCACTTCTTGAACTTGGAGGATGGAAGACCAATCCTAAACTCTCAAAGAGCTTAGACAGGGACATGAACGTCCCATTCTCAACAGTGACAGCCCAGTTACTTTGTGTTGCCGTTGTTTCCAGAGAATGCGTCTGTCCCAGGTTCTCCAGAGGACCTTAAAATGAAATGGGCTTTATTTGGTTGGCTTTGCAGTCAATCGGAGCCGTAAGAACTGCAAGGGATGTCACACCTGCAGAAATGGGTCCCTGGAGCCTGTTGAGAGGATGCTGTGGGCACAGCAAGTTGTGATGGTTGATTTTATGTCAACTTGACTGGGCCACCGGGAGTACAATGCTAAGCTGTGGATCTTCTTCCTGGCTGCTCATGGCAGACTCACCGGCTCTGTGATTCCTCAGACTGTTCTCTAGGGGTGTTTCTGAAGCTGTTCTGCATTTCCAGCGATCACATGTGGTAGTGGAAAGAGGTTTTAGAGCCAAGCAGGCCTTGATTCAAAATTACAAACATGCCAAGTTTTCTGTAACATTGAACTGGCTCTGAAACCTTTCTGAGCTGATATTCCATTGTCTGCAAAGTCAGTCTAGCAGATGGAGTTTGCACAGTTAACGGGAGGTTTAAAGACAGAGTGTCTCCCATGCTGTAATGGTAGTTCTTAGGTCAGTCTCAGAGTTTTAAAAAGTATAAAATGAAAGAGTCAGGGACCTCCTGGACAATGTCTCTCACTGATCCTCTGCCTCTGCCATGAAAAAGGAAACAGAGTTTGGGATCAAAATGAAAGTCGTCCAACACTCTAATACTGGGGATTGCAGTAAAAATTGTGAACTGCAGCCACGAGAAGCAGAATGTTTTGCAGATATTTGCTTAATATTTATTGGCACAAAACCACTGCTCCATTCCATCCAGATAGTCTGGACTTGGAGTCAATGCATTCAGATGTTTCCTTGGAATGTACAGAGGTTGACCCTTACCCTCCCACTTCTAAGCAGCCAGCACTCAGCAGAGCGCATCAGAGTTGTATGCGCTCAATGACCCTCTCTGTGAGGGAAGGGCTGCAAAGTTTTTGATACTCCTCCAGTAGAGAAACAAGCTCCAGTTCCCCTCCCCTTGATTCCGAGCCACCCAGCGGAGTGCACTGGAAGGGAAGTTATGCTAATTCTGGGCCTAAACCCTGAGTGGCTGCTCTGCTAGGAAGATCACATGGAGATGCCATGACACTACATGGAGAAGAAGAGGACCCAGCCAAGTCAGCCATCCAGTTAAAGACCCAGGAATGTGAGAAAATCCATCTTGGACCATCCGAGCCAGAGCAGATGCAGCTGAGTGCCACCCAACAGTTCCAGTCAACACCTGCTTGAACAGAAGAATCCTTTGACTGAGAGCAGAGGAGTGACTCTAAAACAATGAAATACAAAATGGCTACTATTCCGAGACACTGAATGTGGTTTTGTTTATTTTTTTTTCAGTACCGATAAATGACCCTGAAGTAAAAGTTTGCTCCTGGAACTGCCTTTGTTAGGGGCCTACACAGCCCTAAGAATTTGAAATGACTCAGTCCCTTGGATCCTTTATTACACTGAGATTATACATGTCCAGGGCTATTTTGCCTGCTCACCATCTGAGATCCAGGGTGAGTATGTAGGGTGACACCCAAAAGCTGCCTTTCTGATTCAAATAGAAGTTGACTAGTCAGCTCCAACCCTTTGCCCTTTATCATTATTTTAAAATCTGCAACAGTAAGGCTATGGAGAGGAGAAAGAATGCCGTGTGGAAAGACAGCGAAGAGGCAGCTTCAGATTGGCTGGCATCTAGTCAGAAGTCAGGCTAAAATCAAATCCTTCTGGTGAAGAAATGATCTAACCTTTAGCTACACTTAGGAAATGCTGCCCGTTGTTCAACCTAACCCCACCTTAGAGGGTAAGTCAAGACAAGCAGTTCATGGGCCAATAGAGCTCCTTTCTTCCCAGTTCATTCTGACATTAGCTTCATAGATTCACTCATTCCGTTAGCAAGCACTAAGTGTTAACGTGTGGGAAAAGCTAAGAAATATACTTTAGTGAAATATGTACTTCTCCTGCTTGGATCACAAAATAAGACACTTGTTTCCATAATTAAATCAATAAAAGGCCACATCCCCATTCTGAGGATAAGGCTTTCCTGTCTTGATGCATTCACAAAGCCTGTGCATTCACTTAAAGCAGTGGTTCTCGACCTTCCTAACGCTGTGAACCTTGAATACGGTTCCTCATGCTGTGGTGACCCCCCAACCGTAAAATTATTTTGTTGCTACTTCATAACTGTAATTTTGCTATTATTGTGAATTGTAATGTAACTATCTGATATGCTGGATATGTGATATGTGACTCTCAAAGAGCTCTTGAGCCACGGTTGAGAACACTGATTTAAAGAAAGTCCATCCTGCCTATCTGCTGGAAAAAGTCACTCTCCACTTACCAGTGTTGCTCATTCCTTCACAGTGGAACTGCTAATATCAGGGCATCTGTTGAAATCTTTTGCCAGAATAAATGGGGCTATACGTGTAGTAGAGGGATACAATACTTACTTAGCATATTTGAGGTCCCTAGTGCTGTGAAGGGGGAAGAGGAGGAGGAGGAAGGAGGAGGAGGAGGAGGAGGAGGAGGAGGAGGAGGAGGAGGAGGAGGAGGAGGAGGAGGAGGAGGGGGAGGGGGAGGGGGAAAGGGGAGGGGAGGGGAGGGGGAGGGAGAGGATTCGGAGACAACAGTGGGGATGGTGCTGGCTGGCCTTGTGTACTATAAGAATCACCACTGAATGTGAGGCTCACTAACAATTTGGCAGTAGTCTTCTAGTACAAGGAGAATAAAAATATCTTACTCCTCCTCTCCTTCCTATTCCCCATTCCCATGTTATATATTACTTTTAGTGCTTCAGATATCAGCATTAAAGATTTTTTAGGGAAATATTTTTATATTCCCAAATCCTCTCCACCTTTGCTAATCATGGAACCGTTCCCAGGCGGTAGACTTCTTACATGAGCAACCAATTAGATTCCAAGAGAGAAGAGGAAGTCCCTCCCCCAGGTTGGCTTCACTTCCTGGCCAATCATTAACCACTTGCCCCCACCCCTGCTGTAACAAACATCAAAGTTTCCAGTGATACATTGCCCTTGTGCATTGCCACTCCAGAACAATAAAACATGGTCTGCCAACCTTGGAGAGAACATTCACACACCAGACTGGGTAACAACAAGAGAGAGTCACGAATTTTATGGTAGAACTGTAGAACCAGGACAGACTCCAAGACCACGGAGTCCACTATCCTCACCATATACACAAGAAAACGGGCCTGGGGTCGTACCATGCTGAGCAAAATGTGCGGGCATCGAGTGGTTGATGCCAAGTCCTCAACCCAAACCTTCCCCTCCCCTTTTCATATATATGCCTCTCTCTGCCTTAAAACCAACTGAAAAAACACTTCAATAATTTGAGGACTTTATTTTTTTTCCTTGAAAAAATAAAACACTGAAACATTTCTTGTTAGCCAAGGCAGGCTCTGACAGAGCTTGGCAGCTGGGGAGTGTCTTTCTAAATCTGGAAACACCGCATCTCTTTTGAAAGTGGGAGAAACAATTTGTACCTCTTAAATGTGAGGAGATGTATTTCTTTGTGTGAACAAAATAACTTCAGCGGAATTGCTCAAGGTAAATATTGGGCAAAACCATCTACAAAGAGATATGGAGCTTGTCAGAACTGCTTCCAATGAGAAGATAAAGCAGGAAAATTAATTTCCATTTGCAAATATTTTCTCCAAATTTTCTCTGGAAAATGTATATAAAAGGATTTGTGTGTCATAAAAGCTGAATATACAATTATTTGATAAAGAAAACAAGTTGAAATGAGCTTAAGAGAAAACAAATTGTTTACCTGATGGCACAAGATTTGCAATATTACCTTCTGGGGTTGTAACTGAGGTCCCCAAGTGCGCACTGAGTTTACTCACATCCATAAATGATGGGAAGGTAATGATGTCATGTGTGCAGGGACATCTATAGATCTCATTTATTCCTGCTCATTTTTTAAAATACTCATGGCAGGTCACGATTATACTTGTTTCTGGGCATATAGGATACAGAAACATCTTCTAATTCTCACAGTCCAGTGGAGAAAGACAGACTGATGAACAGGTGGGAACGGTAAGCCAGGTCCTGTGAGGGGAGAATGCATGGACCCTGAGGGGGAGAGGCCTCTTGGGTAAAAGTGGGAGGGGCCTGGGGTTAAAAAGTGTATGAGCTAGTATCTAAAGACAATATTGGAGGGAAGGGATGGATATGAGAAATGAAAAGATAACACTGAGTCGCTGTCTTGGTGACTGGTTTGATGGAGGGTCTACGAGGCAGTATCTTAGTTTGCGTCTATTACTGTGATAAATGCATGACCAAGAGGATTGTCTGGCTGACACAGTCTGATTGAGGGAAGCCAAGGCAGGAACCCAAGCAGGGAAGGAAGGCTGAGGCAGGAACTGAAGCAGAGGCCACAGAGGAGCACTACTTCCTGTTTTGCTCCTCGTAGCTCTCTTGCTTTTTTATAGAACCCAGTACCACCCGACCATAGGTGGCAATGAGCTAATCCAGAAACACAGCAAGCATTAATCAAGAAAACACCCCAGCACGGTTGCCTCCAGGAAGGTCTGATGGAGGCATTTTCTCAGTTGACATTTCTTCTTCCCAGATGACCCCTACTTGTGACAAGTTGGCAAAAATGTAACCAGTACATGTGGCAATAGAACAGCTTCCCAGTGCCACATCCTGACTGCATGCTTAGGCTACTCTCACAGCAGGGGAAGCCAGGGCCAATTCCCCAAAAAGGAGCGCTTCATACACCTGACTCACTCCCTCTCTGGCCAGCCCTACCTGAGAAAGGCAGCACACTGACCAGCAAGGTCTTTCTGAGACCTGAAATTCATGACACAGGATGACTTGTGACCTTCTGGAACGTCATTTCTCAGAGCCTAGACTCCGGGTAGTTACATTGTTACCACTCTGCTTAGCAACAAGATTTCCAATCTTTGGGCTCTTAGCCTTTGTTTTCTGTTTTAATACTAGATGTTTGATCTGGATGGCTGGATCACATAAAAAGTAAGGAAACTAGGAGAAAGGCTATCTGTGGTGGTTTAAATATGCTTGACCCAGGGAATGGCACTATTAGGAGGTGTGGCCTTGTTGGAGGAAGTGTGTCACTGTGGGAATGGGCTTTGAGACCCTCCTCCTAGCTGCCTGGAAGCCAGTCTTCTGATTGCTTTTGGAACAAGATGTAGAACTCTCAGTTCCTAAGGCACCATGCCTGCCGGGACGCTGCCATGCTCTTGCCTTGATGATAATGGACTGAATCTCTGAACCTGTAAGCCAGCCCCAATTAAATGTTGTCCTTTATAAGAATTGTCTTGGTCATGGAGTCTCTTCACAGCAATGGAAACCCTAAGACACTAATAAACTTGAGTTTGGCCTGGTGTCTTAGTTACTTTACTGTTCTATGGCTATGAACAGACACCATGACCAAGGCAACACTTACAAAGGACAACATTAAATTGGGGCTGGCTTACAGTTCAGAGATTCAGTCCATTATCATCATGGTGGGAAGCATGGTGGCATGCAGGCAGACATAGTGCTGGAGATGGAGCTTACAGTTCTACATCTGGATCTATAGGAAGCAAAAGTGACCATGTGCCACACTAGGCCTAATGAGCGCATGAGACCTCAAAGCCCAACCCCTACAGTGACACACTTCCTCCCACAAAGCCACACCTACTCCAGCAAAGCCACACCACCTAATAGCCACACCACTCCCTATGGGCTGATCATTCAAAGGCATGAGTCTATGGGGCCATTCCTAGTCAAGCCACCACAGACACTGTTTTATTTATAGTCTAGTCACTAGGTTGCTACATCTGACCAAGCAGAATGGACCTCATGAGAAAGATACAGTTTCTAGTAAGTCAAGAGCTGGCTCTAGTTATGTAATGGACTTTTTTGCATGGAAAGTTTGGTTGTTTGTCTGTTGTTTTCTTTTTTTGAACTAATAAGAAAACAAACAGCTTCTGCCTGAAGCAAAACTATGAAACTGAGCCTTCAGTAAAATTTGTCTTGCTTATCTGTGAGGGCTTGAATGAGATATCCCCCACAGTCTCCAGCCTTTGAATATTTGTTCCTCACTTGGTAACACTGTTTGGAGAGTTTCCAGGGGTCCGCACTTGGAGAAAGTATAGCACTGGAAGAAGGCTTTGGGAGTCTAAAGACTCACACCATGTCAAGTGCACTCTCTCTGCCTCCTGTTTGTGGTTTAAAATGTGAATCCTCTGCTTCCGGCTCCAATTGCCCCAAGCTCTGCCATTACAGACTCCTGTGCCTATCGAACTGTAAGCCCAAATAAACAGTTCCTTAAATGAGCTGCCTTGGTCATGGTGTTCCATCACAGGAACAGAAAGGTAAGGCAGTATCTCTAGTCCATTTTTCCCTTTTGGTAACCAAATCCTCCCGTTACTCCTTCCAGCACCTTCCTGGGTGACTCCCTGCAGTCTACAAATAACCAACATAGGACCCAGTAAAACAATTCTCCTAACCATCTCCTGGCATTACTGTCACCGCCATCAGGTCTTCCCTTACCATGGAAAGAAAATGGTTTCATAGGACTTCTCTGCACAGGTTTTTATGCAGTGTTAGGCAGGGAGAGCTTGCTTGTTTTGAGGGCTTTCTTGTTTTTTAAAAGTTCACCAGAGTGTTTCATGGTTGTGCAAGTTATGCCACACTGGATCAAAGGCCACTGACATTGGGTGCGTAAGATGCTGGGGAGAGACTTGGGTACAATAGGTGCTGGGACACTGGGCACTGGTTCACAAGGGGTCTGGTGATTTCTCTCTGCCCTGGGCTTTATCTCAGGACCTGCTTAAGAGACTACCCAAAACTGACAAGCAACAATGAAATAAAAAAAAAAAAAAATCGTGTTATCTCACTTAATCCTCCTGAGTCTTATGAAAGCGGATTATAATTATCCTAATTAAAACAGTAATTCCACTTGCAGCTTCTTCTACAAACAGCACCCCCTTGGCCCAGTGATACGGTGCTCTCCCGAATGCCTTTCCCTTCCACTGTGTTTCCATTGCTGTCTGGGTGCTCACCACCCAGAACTGCTTTTAAAGATTTGTATATTTTATTTTATGTGTGAGTCTTTTGCCTGCATTTATGACTGTGCACCCTGTGCATACCCGGCGCCCTCAGAGGTCGGAAAAAGTTGTCAGATCTCCTGAAAATGGAGTTACAGATGGTTGTGAGCCACTATGTGGGTGCTGGGAACTGAATCCAGGGCCTCTGGAAGGACAGCCCGTTGTTTAGCCACTGAGCCATCTCTCCAGTCCCAGGAACCTCTTCATTTATTTGTTTATTTTGACACAGGGTCTCACAATGTATCCCTGACTGACTAGAATTCAGTATGTGTACCAGACTGGCTGCCTTTAAACTCAAAGATCCACCTGTGTCTACCTACCTGCCTGGTGCTGGAATTAGTGTGCTAAAGGCATGTGCCACCACACCCAGCTGCTCTGCTGTTGCTGCCACTGCGGTGCTTGCGGCCCCTCCTCCTTCTCTTCCTCCTCCTCCTTCTTCCTCTTTCCCTACCTTCCCCTCCCCCTCTTCCTCTTCCTCCTTCCTCTTTTGCTACCTTCCCTTTCCTCCTCCTCCTCCTCCCCCCATTTTGAAACCCAGGCACATTACCTGCAGTGTGTATGTCCCCACTCTGCTGGCAGTGGCGATACAGGTCCTTTGAGCTCTGTACCTTTATGACACTCACACTTGGATATCTCACAGGTCCCTGATATGTCTAAATTAGAATGGAGAGCTGACTAAGCCCTAGTCACCCACCATTGCCAGAAAAAAAAAAAATCTGCCTTTTAGACAGTGCTCTTCTGTAGTTCCTCTGTGTCAACAGAGGTCTGGTAAAATCCTGTTTCCCCCCAAGTGGCCTCTTAGCCTCTATTCCCAACATCATCTCTGTGTGGGCACAAACATCACTCTCCCAATGGGCCAACATACTCACTCTGTCTCTTCTTAACCCACTGTTCACTGGGGAACTTGAGAAGTTTTATAAAATACAAATAGCACCAAGCCACTCCCCTGCCTAAACAGACTAAACTGGCCAAAGCCCATGGGATGGTCCCCACCTTTCACATACAGCATCTGAGACCCTTGCACAGCTTCTGAGTCTCATGTCACCCACTGTATCCGTTGCTATCAATATTGCTGCCTCCCTAGCTCCCTTTTTGACTCTTTGGGAGTTCAAAGGTTCAGGTCCTTGGGACATTTACCTTTGGTGTCTCCAGAGGGGACCCGTATCTAAAGGGCCACATTTGGCTACTGACTGGTTTAAGCAGAAATGTAGCTTCATGAGCTTTGTACTTTAGTCTTAGGTAGTATGATTAATCTCTTACTGTGGGGTTGAGTTTTCCTCCCCTGTAATCTGAAGGAGACTCATGACTACTCCAGGAGGCTACATAGGAGTCTGGATCTTATCACCAGAGGCTGCGTTCCAAGATTGCCAGAGGATACCTGGCACTACTGATAATACCGCACAAACTTGTCCTCTGACCTCCACATATGCACTATGGCTCTCATGCCCACACACACACTTAACAGTAAATGTTTAGTTAAATTCTTCCTGGTTATTAATTGGCCTAACCTTCTCAAGCATTAAATGTTATTATCCAGCTTCTCTGTTGTAGGATACTTTTTGCTACCATGTGAACTTCCCTCCAGCTTGTCTCCACGGGAGATGATGGCTCATTTAAACACAAGTCCTAAAGTCAGGCACCACCGCGACACAGACTCTACGTCTTGTGTTTTCTGTCTTCTCCCAGTTTCCTTCTGAAGCTGGCTTGTATCTTAATCTTGTAGTAGTCAGGACTGCATGGTTCTTCATTGTTAGCCAGTGAAAGAGGAAAAAGGGTTCCCTCTGCTCTCCCAGAAGAGAGAAGGAAGGCTTCCTGAAACAGTGTACAGCACACACAACTCTCACGCATGCTCAGTGGGGCAGTAGCAACCATTTGCCCATTCTCAAACCAGTGCCGGTTAAAGCAGTAGAATTATCGTTAAATCTACCCAGCCATCCCCAACACGTGGAGGCATAAATCTTACCATCAGTGTGGTACAGACAGGATAGAGGAAGACTGAGGGGTGGCGGACTAATAGACAGCAATGTCCAGCACACTTCCATGGTTCATTTATGTGTTTTTCACGTGTTCTCATTGTTTCTGAGCTTTTCTTCTTTATGCTGGTGTTGATAATAATAGCAGTATTAGCTACTAGCTAACTCCTGGTGTCCATAGGAGTTAGCCTGTGAGATGTATGGAAAGATTTAAACATAATGTGAATCTAAGTTGGCATTATTGACAGAAGAGCTGCTGGTGTCATTGTAGCTTACTCATCAGGGCCAGGACCACAAAGGTGTGTGTGTTTCGTATCTATCAACCCATCAGTTCCACCTAGACACCTCAGACTTCATGCTGCATTGATCCTGCCCAAAACAACTTCTTCCTGGTAGTTGTCTTAGGGTTTCCATTGCTGTAAAGAGACACCATGACAAAGGCAACTCTTGGTTTAATTGGGACTGGCTTTAATTCAGAGTTTTTAGTCCATTATCATCAAGGCAGGAAACATGGCAGCATCCAGGCAGGCACGGTGTTGGAGGAGCTGAGAGTTCTACATCTTAATCCAAAGGAAGCCAAAAGAAGACTGTCTTACTGACCGCCAGGAAGAGGGTCTCAAAGCCCACCCCCACAGTGACATTTCATCCAACAAGGCAATACCTCCTAACAGTACTGCTCCCTGTGGGTCAAGCATATTCAAACCACCACATTCCACTCCATGGCCCCATAGGGTTGTTAAAACACATAAATCTATGGGGACCATACCTAGCCATACCATAATGCAAAAACACATTTAGTCCAACTTTAAAAGTCCCATAGTCTATCTATAGCGGTCTCAACAATGTTAAAAGTCCAAAGTTCAAAAATCTCTTCTGAGCTTCATCTAATCACTTAACTGTAATCCCCCATAAAATAAAAATAAAAAAGCAGATCACATACGTCCAGTATCACAGGATATACATTACCATTCCAAACTGTCATAGTGAGGAAATACTGGACCAAAGCAAGACCGAAAACCAGCTGGGCAAACTCCAGACTCTGCAACTCCATGTCTGATGTCAAAGCTCTCTTCAGATCTCCAGCTCCCATTATCTTTGTTGACTGCAACATAATTCTTTCTCTTTGGCTATTCTCACTCAGCAGCTTTCCTGGGCAGGTAGCCCAGGGCTCTGGAACCTCTAACGTTTTAGGGTATCCAAGGCAACTTTAACTTTACAGCTTTTTGTTTCAATGTCTGGGATCCATGCATGATCTTCTGGGCTCCTCCAAAGGGCTTGGGTCACTTCTCCAGCTCTGCCCTCTGTAGCACTGCAGGGTCTGGTTGACCTCACTGCACTGCTGCTGTTGTTCTTGGTGATCATCCCACAGCATGCCATCCCCAATGTACTAGGATCTTCCACTGCAACTAGGCTTCACCAACAGCCTCCCATAGGTTCCCTTCATGGTGCCAAGCCTCAACTTCTTCGCACGACCCCCTCAGTCCTGGGTCTTCAACTGCAACCGAGGCTGCACCTTCACCAAAGGCCTTCTCTGGCCTCTCACAGGGCCAGGCCTCAGCTGCTCTCCATGACTCCTTCATGCCTTCACAACTGGTACCACCTCGGTGACTCTTACATTACCAAATCCAGCTGCAGCATGAGGTACAACTATCTCTGGAACATAGCTTCCTTGTGCTCTCAGAAAACACTTCCCAAAAGATTTCACTTCAGTAATGCTGGTCTCTTCTTAATCACCACTAATTTCTTAGCTCCAGCTTACCAACATCAACTGTTCCAGTAACCTCTTCTATTCTGGACTCTAAGGCCAGAGTCACGTGGCCAAAGTTGCTGAGTTCTGCTGCTTACTGGAGCTGAAACATGGCCCCCTTGTCCTATTACATCATCACCAGCTTTCTGTTTTCCAACTCCTTCACTGCCTAAACTTGACTGTCCTGGAACGTGCTCTTAGATTTACCCAGAACTCAGAAATCTGCATGGCTCTGTCTCCTGATGCTGGGATTAAAGTCGTGTATCACCACACCTAGACCTAAGCCTTTCTTTACCTGGAACTTGCTCTGTCCCAGGCTTGCCTTGAACTTGTAGATCTGCCTGCCTTTGTCCCCTGGAATTAAAAGCATGTAACACCATGCCTGAGCCTAAGCTTTTCATGGCCACTATGCCTTAAGATCTGGATCAAAAGTTTGTGTCCTCCATTTCTGGATTGTAGTTCATTCCATTTTAAAGTCCAAATGAAAACAATAACCATGTAATAACATCTAACACGACATAACTATTGCTTGTTCAACCCCAAGCACAAACAATAAGTTTAGCTGGGTGGAGCCTTGCTCTGAGATCACCACTCCCTTAATCTGTTTATCTCCTTGAACAAAGGATTCAGCTCCATTTTATTTCCTGGTGTTCCTTTATTACTTGAACCATACATTTTGTATTTTTCCTTTCTAAGCTTGCTACACTTGATCAAAGTGATCCTAATGAAAGTAAACCAGAGGACAAAGTCTATGCTGGGCTTTTCTGAGACTTCCTTGGCCAATGCAATTAATCTGATTCTCTTTACCTTAGCCTTAGCCTAAGGCAGACTCTTCAGAGAAAGGCAAAAAGCAGCCACATTCTTCACCAAAATATCACAAAAACAGTCTTTAGGTTACATACTAACATTCTTTTCCTCTGAAACCTCTTGAGCCAGGCCTCCACAGTTCAAATCACCCTCAGCACCAATGTCTTCCATATTCCTACTAGAAATCCTACTAGGATGGCCCACCAAACCCCACTTAAAGCATTTCACTGTTTTCCAAGTCCAAGGTTGCAAAATTCACATTCCTTCAAACACAAACATGGTCAAGCCTATCACAGCAACACCCTAGTCCCTGGTACCAACTTCTGTCTTAGTTTGGGTTTTCATTGCTATGACAATGATCAAGACAGCTCTTATAAAGGACAACATTTAATTGGGGCTGGCTTATAGGTTCTAAGGTTCAGTCCATTACCATCATGGCAGAAAGCATGGCAGCATCCATGTAGGCATGGTGCAGAAGGAGCTGAGAGTTCTACATCTTCATCCAAAGGAAGCCAGGAAAAAGACCATTTCACTGGTAGCTAGGAGGAGGATCTCAAAGCCCACCCCCACAGTGACACTTCCTCCAACAAGGCCACGCCTCCTAACTGTGCCACTCCCTGGACCAAGCACATTCAAACCACCACAGTACCCCAGCTGGCTCATCCAGCCATTCAGCATCCGAATGTCTTTCTTTTTTTTATTTTCTTTTTCTTTTCTTTCTTTCTTTTTTTTTTTTGGTTTTTTTTTTTTTTTTTTGGTTTTTCGAGACAGGGTTTCTCTGTGTAGCCCTGGCTGTCCTGGAACTCACTCTGTAGACCAGGCTGACCTTGAACTCAGAAATCTGCCTGCCTCTGCCCCATTGTTGAATCTCCTTCCTGGCGCTGTTGCTCTGAGCTCAGTTTAACCCTACATGCCTCTCACAAGTTTGTGATTCAAGGCAAATCACTTCATCTCTCTAAACTCCATTCCTGTCTTCAGTCAAATGAGGAGCAAAGGATAATTAATCTCTAAAACATCTTTAAGCTTTAACTTCTTAAGGCTCTGTGGATTTCAGTCAGCAAAGAGTTTCAGAGAGGTGAAGGAAGTCATTGGAAGGCCAAGGGATTTTAAGCAATCAAGTGCTCAGTGAGCAAGACCATTTTAAAGATAGGCATATCTGCATGTGTACACACACACACACATACACACACACACACTTACAACACACAAACACACATATATATACACACAATGTAATATTCAAACACATACAAACGCACATACATACACACAAACATACACATACATACATACAAACACACACATGCACATACAAATACACATACACAAACATACATAGACACAAGCACACATACACAGACACATATATATACACACACAATATAACATTCAAACACATACATGCACACAAACACATACACACACAGACACATATACACACATACATGCACACAAATATACAAACACATACACACACAAACACACACAAAGACACATACACACACATACATACACACAAACATACACATACACACACTCATACATACACAGAAACACATACATACACATACAAACACAAACATACACAAGCACATATAAAGACACACAAACACACACATTCGCACATAAACACACACATACAAACACACATACATACACACATAAACACACACGAACACATACACACATATACACATACAAGTTCATATTGGCAGTCTACAGTGAACATCTCACCTGGAACATGAACATCTAACAAAACAGTAAGACACCCACACTCAGCATGAACTGGCAGATGCGGGCAGTGAGGCAGGGGGACCAGGATGTTAAGCACATCCAGGTTTGGCAAAGTTGAGACTCTCGTTGGTAGTGGAGAACGGTCACTGCTGTGTGCATGACCCTCATGGACATGAGCCAGAATCCAAGGGGACCCCTAAAAGGATCATGCCTACCTCCCAATAGCAAGGAGGCAGCGGCCTCTGGGCCTGGACCTCTGAAAGGATCACACCAACCTCCCAACAGCAAGGAGGCAGCGGCCTCTGGGCCTGGACCTCTGAAAGGATCACACCAACCTCCCAACAGCAAGGAGGCAGCGGCCTCTGGGCCTGGACCTCTGAAAGGATCACACCAACCTCCCAACAGCAAGGAGACAGCGGCCTCTGGGCCTGGACCTCTGAAAGGATCACGCCAACCTCCCAACAGCAAGGAGGCAGCGGCCTCTGGGCCTGGTCTTGCTCTGCTTGTTTTCCTTCCTCATTTCAGCTGGGCCTCAGAAACACAACGGCTAACATCCAACGAGAAATCTGTTTCTGTTGTATTATCTTGGCTGCCTAGGAGACTCCTTTTGGCAGGCTCTCTGTCGATTTGTCCAAGCCTGGGGCCTCTCTTTCCTGGAGTTTCCATCACCTTGTTTGAAGAAAAAGAATCTAAGCAGCATTACGCACTGTCAGAGAGGTCATTTGTCCTTTCAGTACCAGGGTCAAACGGAGACCTGAGCATGCCTGGCAAACTCCACATCACTGAGCTACTGGACATCCCCAGCCCCACTGCAGCCTGAAGTCCTTCAGTCCTTTCTTTTCCTCGTTGTCTCTAGCAGACCACAGTAAACCTGCCCAAGATGAGAACCAGAGCAATCATAATGGCGGCGACAGCGATAGATAATTACAGCAGCTGCTCTCTGGTGTTGCTTTTGACTATCAGACACGAGACCAAGTATTTTATATATTAGCTCAGTTAATAGGAGTGGCCCATGCTAACATGGCACATGACAATGTAAAAAGGCGTTAGATGGTTTCATACCTATAAAACACTCACAGATGTTACACCTTTTTTCTAAATGAGATAAAATTAATAAAGCTAAGTATATAGAGATTTATAATAATAAAATATCACACCCAACTCTATACAGGGATTATATATACTGCTCTGAAATATGGAAATCATTACTATAATTGATCATTTATTAATCCACAACGAATGAATTTAAAGATTGACTTTTTTATTTATGTACACAAGTGTGCTTATGTGCCTGTGTGTGTGTGTGTGTGTGTGTGTAGCTGCAGTGTGGTGATTTGAATAGGTTTTGCCCCCATAGACTCATGTGTAAATGCTTGGCCCACAGGAAGTGGCACTATTAGGAGGTATGACCTTGTTGGAGTGGGTGTGGCCTTGTTGACATGGGTGTGGCCTTGTTGAAGTGGGTGTGGCCTTGTTGGAGTAGGTGTGGTCTTATTGGAGGAAGTGTGTCACTGTGGGGGTGGGCTTTGAAGTTTCATATGCTCAAGCTCTGCCCAGTGTGGCTCATGGTTTCCTTCTGCTGTCTACAGATCAAGATGTAGGGCTCTCAGCTCCTCTAGCACCATGTCTGCCTGCTTGCTGCCATGCTTCCCACCATGAAGATAATGGACTGAACCTTCAAAACTGTAAGCCGTCCCCCATTAAATGTTTTCTTTTATAAGAAAGAAAACATTGCGGTGGCTATGGTATCTCTTCACAGTAATGGAAACTCTACCTAAGACATGGAGTTACAGCTACTCATGAGGCATCCAGCGTGAATTCTAGGAACCCAGCTCCAGTCCTCCACAAAAGCAGCAATGCCCTCAACCACTGAGCCATCTCTCCAGTCCCACCATAAAGTAATGTTCTTATAAATTAAAAAGGAGTTTCATGAAGCACATTTATTAAAAATTGTCAAACTAGGCCAGCAAATTGGCTCAGAAGGTAAAGGCTTGCTGCCAGGCCTGAAATTGCGAGTACAATTCCCAGGTCCCATGAGGTAGAAGTAGAGAGACAACTCCCACAAGCTGTTTTCTGACCTCCATGCATGCATGCCTACAGACATAAACACACATACACAAAAATATATTTAAATGTTAAACCAAATACACTTGATTGTATATATGATATGTTTGGGAAATCATGTAGCCCAGAGTGACCTCAAACTCTCTATCCTCCTGCCTCAGCCTCCTGAGTGCTGGGAGCATAGGCATCAGGCACTGTAACAGACCCCCAGACCTTAGCCATAATGCAGGCACGTACCATTCAGGCCCCAGAACCCAGTACATAGGCATTACCACATGACAAAATAAGAAAAAGACCTGATCCATCAAAGCTCATAGTTCTGAGAAAGTCTCTAAGTGTATTTATTCATTTTGCTTTTAGGCTTCTATAATTCTGATTCTGATGATCTGTCTGCTAACTGAAGTATGTCAACATGGAATGTGGTTTTTGTATTTTAAAGTTCACCCCGAGAAAGGCTCGGGACTCAACTCAGGTCCTGAACACCCAGCTGTGACTGGCCGGCTAACAAAGACTTTATTGGCTTGAACCCATGTCTGAGTGGCTTTCTCCAGTGGATACCACACAAGAGCACCACACCTGGTTCCAGGAAATGCATTTATTAACCAAAATGCTATAAAACTTAGAAGTTAACAAAACAAAAATCTACTCAAACCTACAAGATCACACACACATACACACACGTACCCTCACACCTACACACCACACACCACACACACACACACACACACACAAGAATCTATTAGAAATTACTTTACATACACCATGTGGCTGTTGGTTCCCTGCAGTCTGAGGGGCTACTGCCATTCCATCCAATGCTGCGTAGACTTGAAGTCCTCAGAGCACCTATAGTCAACGTGTGAAACAGGACGAGCAGATGCAAGCCGGAGTCAATGAGAACAGTCTGGAAGCTTTGTCTCTTCCTGTTGCTTCTGACCCTTCCTCTCGGAGCTAAGCACACACTCAATCCTGAGTTGCAGTCTGTGAGGACCATCGAGGAGAGCCAGCAGACCACATATGTGAGATACCAAACACGCACGGCCTCACTTATGCTTGTCAGATTGCCAGTGAAACTCTGTTTCGTGGGCCAGCCTAACAGGAAACACCCAGAAATACGAAATTCAGTAAACATAGTTCATCCTGGCCAGGGTGACGTGTTAGCCACCAAGGTCTATCGTCTGATAACAGGGTACGTATACACGGCTTTGTGTTTAATCTCTAAATAAAGACAATAAAACAACTGTCACTACAGACAAAAATTGCACTGGTCAGGGGAGGAGAAGGCTTTTCTTACAGGGCCAAATGGTAAATACCTTGGGTTTTGTGGAGCACTGTTTCTATTGCCACTGTTCGATACAGCTATACAATACAGCCATCACAAGTGAGCACAGCCGTGTTCCACTGAAACCTTATCTGCGAAGGCAGGGCAGCAGCCCTTGACCATAGGTTTCTGACCTCCTGTGTTAATTCTTTCATCAAAGCAGAATGGACGCTGACTTTTATGTTGATATGTAAGTTACAAGATATTAAAATGAATATAAATATGAAATGTAAAGAGCATCCAGTGCTCTTAACCACTGAACAACTCTCCAACCCCTTAATATAATATGTATGTACATATATAATATATAATATGTTCACATACTTATCAAATATCACATTATTTTTATATTATCATATATCAATCATATTTATTATTTGGGTGATCTTTATCTTTCTCTTAGCAAATTCATATACAGTTTATATATACTATAACTTAAATAACATAAAAGTCAACAATATTATATTAGATAAAGATATGAGAAAAGTGGGTTAGAGAGATGGCTCAACAGTTAAGAGCACTGGCTGCTCTTCCAGAGGACCCAGGTTCAATTCCCAGAACTCACATGGCAGTTCACACCTGTCTGTAACTCCAGTTTCAGGGGATCTGACACCCTCACACAGACATACATGTAGGCAAAACACCAATGCACAGAAAATGTAAATAAAAAATAAACAAACAAAATAAATCTCTTTTATAAAAAGAAAAACGATATGAGAAAACAGGAAGAAAAAATACTTGCTTACTATATTCGAAAACATATGGAAAATGTATTCTATTGTAATACAATCCTCTTTTCTGCAGCTGTCACATAGCCACAGCTGATCTTTGTTTGGGTGTTTGTTTGGTTGTTTGTTTGTTTGTTTTGTTGAGACTTGGTTTCTTTGTGTGGCCCTGGCTGTCCTGAAACTTGCTCTGTAGACAATGCTGGCCTTGAACTCGCAGAGATCTGTCTGTCTCTCCCTCCCAAGTGTTGGGATTAAAGGTGTGTGCCACTACCACCAGAGCCCAGTTCACAGCTGATCTTTCTAATTACTGTCTCCCAGTGCCCATTCATGCTGCTCCTTGAAGTTCCCTGTGCCTGTTCTAAACTTGATTACGGGGAGGGCTGAGCTGTGCTGCTCTAGGAGTCTCGGCTTCTAAGGGAGAAATGTTTCCACCAGGAACAAATCAGCAAACCCAGAGCTAGCTGCTGAGATTGGTACCTGCCCATTGTGGCCTTCTCTGAAACAGCACACAAAGAAGGGAGTGACATACATCTTGACTATCAGGGTGATGCAGGGTGTGACTCTCGAGGCAGCAGTCAGTGTATCCATGTTTTAGATGAGTAAGTCAATTGGAAAACTGTAATTACTTCTAGTCCAAGAAGAACTTTTTATGGCTCAAACCTCCCAGGAATAAAATTTAGAAACAGACAGGATATCTGATGCCTTCTGGACTCTGTGGGCAATGAACCCATGTAATACACAGATATACATGCAGGCAGAACACCCATACATATAAAAAAAACTTTACATTTTATTTTGTGTGTATGTGTATTGTGCCTTGCCTTTGTTGGATACAACCGGCGCAGGAGAGAGTGAAGTCCCACGCGACCTCCACGAGCGCTCGCGTCCCCTGAGTGAGGCAGGACATGCGGGAAGTGACTGCACCTCTCCCACAGGCCTCTGAGCCAGTGAGGCTGTGAAAAGCCTCTGCAAAGACACAGCCTGTGGGTAGGGAGGGTCGGCCATTCCTGGGGAACGCAGCTTCGCAGCCAGTTCTGTGGGGTTCCCAGGCTCTGGGCATCACAGACGCCACCAGATGCCACAAAAGAACTGGGAATGAAATGGGAAGCCCACCTGAGGGGCGGAGAAGGGAAAGAGCTCGGCTGGAGTCCCCGCATTGGCTTGGGTGGAAGTCTGCTGTGACTGGGAACACTGAGAGGGCTTCGGTGCTCATTAGGTCAAAGCTGGTTCCCTCGTTTCCCATGGCAGATCAAGATGAAACGGTTCAGGGTTTCAGAGCATTTACTTTCATTGTGGAGAGTGACCGTACCTCTGCTTCAGCAGGGAGGGGTGAGGTTGAAATAGTAACTGGGAAGGGGCATGGCTAAGCCTCTAGGTGTCTCATTAACATGGGGATGTCTTGAGACTATGTGGCCACTCCTCTACCTGTGGCTGGGTTTGGGGGTGTCGCCATGCCTCTACCTGAGGAGGGGCTTCAGAGGTGTGACCTTTTTTATGTGACCAAATGTCACAGACCTATGGAGAGATATTGGAGAGATTTGCCAAGCTCCTGTTTTCTAGGAGCTTGGCAAACGCCGGCTGTCCCTTATAGGCTGTCCTCTGCTGGGGACAGCTTTTGGGCCTGCGGGGTTCAAACCTTAGCTCTACCAGAAAACAGACTGCCTTTAACGGCCCCGCATGCCTTCACAGCTGTCTGCGCATCACTTGTGTGCCTGGTGCCTAAGGATGCCAGAAGAGAACACTGCATCCCTGGAACTGGAGTTACAGAGAATTGTGAGCTGCCATGTAGGTCATGAGAATTGAGGCCAGGCTCTCTGCAAGAGCAGCCAGTGCTCTTAAGCACGAACCTGTCTCTCTAACCCATGAATAAGTTCTTTAATATATATCTATATGTATTCATATATATATGTTCGTATATGTTATATATATATATGTATACTTATCTATCCATATGTATACATATATGTATATGTTCATATATATTCATCCTATTGGCTCTAACCCACTAGAGAACCCCGACTAATACAACAGCCTAAGCTTGAGAAACGGGAAACAAAGCACTTGCTTGCGTGTCACCACGGGCATGAGAGCAGCAGCTCCCATTGCTCCCCCCTTCATTCTGGGCTCAAGAATCCAGCTAGGAAGGAGCGGCAGTAATGAAAGTGGGTTGGGAGCATTTGCTACAACCTCAGGACTCCTCCCAGCAGCGCCACCTAGGTGGCCACTGCTGAGCCTCCACAGGCTGGGCCACTGCTCTGACTCTGTGGCTTCAAGCATGGGCCCAGTGCCCCACTGAATTATGGAAAATTAATGCTGTGGTCAAAAGCAATGATATAGGAAATACAACGGCTTGGGATAAAATTACCTAACAATTCACAACTGATAGGGCAGAGATCTTACAAGCAGGAAAATCAACTCCATATCCAGTTACTACAAGTGCTGTGCTTTCCTGATGGGAGCAGGCCTGTGGTAATTTACTCGCCACCATGTAGCTGGTGCATGCATATTCATTAGTGTGCTGCTGAGCCCAGTACTTCCTCCATCCACGACTCCCTGTCTATGTGCTCATTAGCCCATTGGGCAATACCAGCAGTGGCTGGAAAGAATGGCTGATGCCACAGAAACCTTCGTTTCACCTGATTGGCACTGTGTGCGGTCTGAGCCTCCCTCTCCAGGCTTTCAGATGAGACACGATGCCATCATGCGCCGGGCTCACCTGCAGGGGTCTATGTAAATACTGCTTCCTCACACACCAGTTTTCCAACTGTGTACCCACCAAGTCCCTAACTATCTAAACAAACCATTAACTATAGCCAATGAATTGATGTGGCTCAAAACATCTGGCCAGCTAGCACCTCAGGTAAAGAGAACAACTACATGCTCTGCTCAAAGTCCAGTCCAAAGGAAGGCTTTCTCTTTACTGCTGTCTGTCACCTTTCCAAGGTGGTCTGTACAGTTGTAGTTTGTCTCTCTTTCAGGTGACACCTACAAATCAGGAAAACCAATTATAGACCAGCCTCTAGCATGTTCTCCCTCAGTCAGCTGAGGTCGTAGGCTGAGGCTACCAGTAGCACGGGGTGGGGAGTGTTCACAACTGACCTACTTCCTCATGCAACTTGGCCTTCAACCCACTCCAGTCTCCCTCAAAGCTTTCACGCCATTTAACAAAGCCACTGGCAACTTTCTGACTTGGTAGGCCAGACAATAGTCATATGAGGAACAGCTTTCTCACATGGTAACAGGGTAGCTCCCCAGTCTCTAGAGCTAAATAGCAGGCCACAACTTGTTCTCAGAAGGAGAAGTGTTATTCTCAGCGTGTGGCATCACTTAACTAAACATTTCCAAGGATCTGGGCTGTGATTCACCAAAGCAACCTGCCAAAGACTCCTGGAGCATCCTTACAACTCCTGAACCATCCTATCTGATGAGCCACAGGGCCCAGTGGTGAGTCACATGACCCAAATGAGTGGAACAGTTTGCACAGCTGCCTGACCTGTTCTAGGGACTGCTCTCATTCTGAGCATTACTCAAAATAGGCATTTTCTAGCCACTAAACAAATTAGTCAAAGACGAACGTCCAAATGAGAAATGCATTACCAACAAAAGCCCAGGAGGCCCTGTGCCTCTTAGTGGTGGGAAGACCTTGATCCAACAACTTAACTGTCACCAGAGAAGAGAAATATCTTCATACCTCAGATAATTGGGCCCCTATGACTTTCACCAAAGCAGCAAGTCCTTGAAATCTTGTGGAGTTTATCTCCCACTCTCCATACATAAAGTGTGCCTACAGACTGGAGAGATGGCTCAGCAGTTAAGAGCACTGACTGCTCTTCCAGAGGTCTTGAGTTCAATTCCCAGCAACCACATGGTGACTCACAACCATCTGTAATGAGATCCAATGCCCTCTTCCGGTGTGTCTGAAGAGAGTGACAGTGTACTTGTAGACATAAAATAAATAAATAAGTGTTTAAAAAGAAATTTGAAGGTTTTTTTTTTTAAAGAAGAAGAAGAAAAAGAAGAAGAAGAAGAAGAAGAAGAAGAAGAAGAAGAAGAAGAAGAAGAAGAAGAAGAAGAAGAAGAAGAAGAAGAGGTGTGCCTAGAACTTTCTGTTTACTGTGCCCATTAAGCATATCATTAATGTAATAGCCCAGTGCCATGTCCCATGGAAGGTAAAGGCAGTCAGGATGCTGTGGATTTGATTACTGCTGGGCTGGGCAGTGTTCACTCCTGACATAGCCTGGTGAAGACAGACTAGGCAAGGTCAACTTCTGAGAGCTTCAGTAATAGGTAAAGAGAAAAAGCACATGCCAGGTCACTAGGTCACACCAGATGTGTGACGATTTTGCAATAATAACGAAGTCACATCTGGAAACATCTACAACTAGTGTTACTGCCTGGTTAAGTTTATTACAGTTCACTGTCACTCTTGTAGAGTCAAGGCTTCTGTGTCTTTTGAGAGCACCAGTCAGGTAACTGCTCCAAGGGTGCAGAACTGCTTTCAGAGGGTTGCTACATAAGAGGCTTCCACAAGGCCACTGTCTCTTATCACAATAACCCTTGTTCCTCGCCTCAGGGAACCACTGTGGAAATGTCACTGTTGCTCAGCTGTCTATCCTGAGCATGCATTCTAGTCCTAGGAAAAGAACCACAGAACAGGTTGAGCCTGAACCAGCTATGACTTCTCCATTTCTTAATATTCAAATCCCTCTGGACATAAAAACAAGTTAAACATGTATTATCTTGTAATTTCTGTTGGTCAAAAACCAGGGAACAGCTTCACTGATGTCTGACATAAGGCCTCTCAGAAGATAACAGCCAAGCTGTTGCCTGGGGCTATGGTTTTCTCCAGACTTGATTGGAGAGGACAGATCTCCCAATTTGACTCACCTGCTTATCGGCAGCCTGAAATGTCTCTGGAATGTTCATCCAAGGACCTTAGTTTCTCACAGCAGCCTGTGAGAGTCTCATACAGTTGTTCACAGTATGAAAGCAAGCGTTTCTCAGCACAGGACTCTGAGGTATTCCACGGAGAAAGAATGAACCAAACCCTGAGGTTGTAAGTTACAACCTAATGTAAGAGCTGATGTCCATCATGTCCACCATGTTCTCTTTATGAGGAGTGAGCATGTGGACGTGAGGGAATAGGGATTAAAATAAGGATACATATTCTGAGTAACTTAGAAATAAACATTGGAAGTTAAAGTAGCAAGTGATGGTGTGCACAAAATCCTAGCCCTTGGGGGACAGAAACAGAAAAGCCAGACCCTGTCTTTAAAAACAACAAAAAGAGGGGTATCTCCCCAGTCAGGAGCACTAGGCACCCTGCCAGAGAACCAGGGTTCAATTCCCAGTGCCCACATGGCAGCTCACAACAGTCCATTCCAGGGGCTCTGAGGGCATGCAAGTGGTACACAGACATGTGAGCAGGGACCCGGACCTATATTCTCTGCCCAGAAATTGGCCCCTGGATTTTTTTATTGACACATCAAGAACCAATTGGGGAACTGGATTAGCATCAGAACCTCCCCCTACAGTTTAGTCCATGATGACCACGGTGGGAGCATCGTGGGATGCAGGCAGGCACTGGAGTGGTAGCTGAGAGCTACCTCCTGATCTGTAAGCAGAGTGGGAGACTGACACTGGACCAGGTACCCCTAGTGACATGCCTCCTCCAAGGCCACACCTACTCCATCAGGCCACACCTCTTAAACCTTCCCAACTAGTACCACTCCCTGATGACTAAGCATCCGAATATATGAGCGTATGGGAGCCATTCTTTTTTTTTTTTTTTTTTTTTTTGATACTTTATTTACATTTCCGATGTTTCCACTTTTCTGGGTCTCCTCTTTGGAAACCCCCTATCCCCTCCCCCTTGGGAGCCATTCTTACTTCAGCCAGCACAGTACCAAGCCTTGTGACCCATGATCACATGGAAGCATTCCTTCCTGGTGACGACTTTATCTTACCTTGTGCCATTTGAACAGGGTCTAGTGACATCGATAGCAGAACTCAGATATATTTGTTCCTTAGCAATACCTGAGCTGTCTTTGCAGATGCCTAAAGCTTCAAGGCATCTGAGAACCCCCTTTCAAAGGTCCAGAGTCCCTTTCAAGGAATAACTCACACATCAACAGATACCTTCAGTGGGTTTCGTCTTGGACCCTCACCCCTACTCAGCCCTTCCTGCCTGGAGCTCCAGTCTGTGAGCTCAGCAATAATTTCTGTAAGCCTGGAAAATGCCGACGTTACACCCGTCTGCTCATAGATAATTCCAGTTCCCATGCCCACTACAAATAAGTCAAACCTTGCAAACGTAAGATTAATTTTCTTTTATGTATCAGTAATGAATCTCAGATCCCAAATCCATCCATTTGAGGCCAGCAAGATGGTTCAGCAGGCAAAGTCATCTGCTGCCGTTCTGTCAATGCCAGTTCCATCCTTAGAGCCTGCACGACAGAAGAAGAGAACCAACTCCCACCAAGTTGTCCTCTGATCTCCGTAAGTGTGTCATGGCAAGAGTATACATGCATGTGTGCATGTGTGTACACACTAAATTAAAAAATAAATGAATGAATATAACTTCAACTGTTTAAAGAAATCAGTTTTATTTTCTAATAACTAAATGCACCAGTTTTATGAGGTTGATGTAAGGATAATCTCCATTTGTCACTGTAGCAGCCATCCATCCTCGAGAAACCTCAAGGATTTGGGTTTCAGCTACAAAATGGAGCTCTGGGCTCACTTCTCATCTTTCTACATCTGAGCCTATGACAGGTACTGTTCATCTGCTCCTCTGTCCCTCAGCCCCACCGGATGGTACTGTGGGCATGCCTGTACCTTCTCAGAGGTTCCAGACATGCTCAGCTGTGTTTCTATGCCCTTGGACAGGAAATGTCTACAAGTCCCATGACCTCACAGGAGGCGGAGTACGAACTTCCTCTTTCCCTGAACTCCTGTTTACATCTAAGGTCCTGTGAGGTGACTATGGGGGAGAGCATGGGATCCCATTACATCCTGCTCCATTCCAGATGCTTCTCCTGCTCTTCTAGTGCTTGACATGTCTGAGGTGGAAAGAGGGGAGAGGGGCTAGCTGGAAGCACCAGCCGCTATTCTAAGGCTTCCTTCCTTCCTGAACAAAGTATTCAAAAATATTTCTCTCTCTCCCTCTCTCTGCTGTCCCTTCCCCTGCCTTCCACTTCTTGACCACAGAGGGAGTGGTTTAGGGGGTTGCTTGTTTGTGTTTTCTGTCACATGTTCCCATCTTGATACGCAGTTAGAGGCCCAATGGTGACAGCTGACCCTGACTAAAACTTTGGAACTATGTACCAAAAATAATCCCCACCTCTTTATAAGTTGATTAGCCTGAGTATTTGTCACAGTGACTTGAAGCTGACTAACAGAAGTTATGTGAAGAGAGAGAGAGAGAGGGAGAGAGGGAGAGAGAGAAAGAGAAAGAGAGAGAGCTCGCGTTCGCAATGGTACGCGTACAAACCAGGAAACATGAAGGATTGTTAGCTATACCAGAAGTGAAAATGGAAGACAGGATTCCTCTGCTGAGTCCTGAACCACTTGGGTCCCAGAAATCTGACCAGAGCAATAAGAAATGAAGAAAGGACAGACCCGTGTACAAAAAAGCTAGGGTCCAGTAGGCTGTTTGTACTCTGAGGGTGCAACAGCTATGAAATGCCAACCTAGAACCTCAGAGAATTTCTTATGATTAGCACTGGGAGGGGTTAGCTAGTCTCTGTGAGAAGTCTCTGCAGGTGAGAGTCTCTGACTGTAAACATCAGAAGGAAGAAGCTATAATTGCTGAATTGCTGGAACAGGGGCTAACCCAAAAGCTGCTGCCTGTACACGGGATATGTGCTGGCTGCCTTGTCTGGCCTCAGTGGAAGGGGAAGTGCCTAGCCTCACAGAGATTTGAAGTGTCAGGCTGGGGGGATACCCGGGGGAGCCCCACCTGCTTAGAGGGGAAGGATTGTGGTACGCGGTGACCAGGAGGGGGGCAGTGAGCAGGGTGTAAAGTGAATAAGTAAAGAAAATAAATTAATTAAAAAAAGAATTGTCCTCTGCAAGGTAGGCAGAGATGGAGCTATGTGCTAGTGTGTTGGCTAGCCTTGTATCAACTTGACACAAGCTAGAGTTACCCAAACGGAGGGGCCCTTGATTGAGAAAATGCCTCTGTAAGATCTGGATGCAGGGCATTTCCTTAATTAGTGATTGATGGGGAGGGCTCAGCCCATGGTGGCGGTGCCATCCCTGGGTTGGTGGTCTTGGGTTTTATGAGAAAGCAGGCTGAGCAGGCCAGGGGAAGCAAGCCAGTCCCTCTCGTGGCTTCTTCGTCAGCTCCTGCCTCCGGGACTCTACCCTATTTGAGTTCCTTCCTGACTTTCTTCCATGACGAACTACAGTATGGAAGTATAAGCCAAATAATACCTTTCTTTAAAAAAAAAAAAAAAAAAAAAAAAAAAAAAGACCTCTGACCTCCACATGTGAACTATCACATGTGCAATTGTGTGTGCACAGGTACAATAATAAAATTTAGAGAGCTCACTGCCTCTGCCCGCTTTCTGCGGGCCACAGAGACTGACGGCCAGCAGCTTCCGGCGACGGCCGGAAACCTCAGCTTGGGCCACAGGGCCCCACAGCTAATCAGCGCCGGGACAAAGATCCCTCTCAGGAGATCGCAAGACCCAGGAGAGGGCCAAAGACACGCCCCACAGCTCACCAGGTACTGCCCCGAACCCGCGAGACACAGGGACCGAGGTAGGCGGGCCTAGAAACCCCCCTGGATCCCAAAAGCGGGCGGCTGTGGCAGGAAACTTCTGCCTGGGACACTA